>JAKWJD010001763.1:19383566-20003937 GCA_027705065.1 Solanum peruvianum
TAATAGCTACATCCCGCAAACGATACGTAGTCCAACTCAACAGACTCGGTCTCTGAAGCCTTGATTATCCTTAATGTACGCTGTATCTGACGAATAAACTCTTGCGATCATCCTGGGCCTTGACCCAAAGAACTCTGGAGGATTACAACTTAGAAGTCACGAGCCCTAAGCTATCAGATCTGTCCGCATGATCAACTCCTAGTCCATGCCTGCGAGCTGACCTGCCACTAATCTAGTCAGCAATTGAACCGCTTCTCTCATAGCCCTATCCTCCGCCCCTGGCTGAGGAGTTGGAGGTCAGGTTCTGGGGGCCTCGGGGTTTAGTGGTGTCCCCGAACTGGAGTTGCTGCTGCTCTTATCTCTTCTAGCGGTGGCGGTGTAGTAGAGCTCTCGACTGGAGCACAATACCAGGCATAGACTGGGCCGCGGCCCTAGTAACTCTCCGGGTCTGACTAGTACTTTCTGCTACGATTTGCCCTTCTGGGCGGCTGTCGCTTTCCTTGGAGGCATAACTGAAAACATAGGATTCGTTAGAGAGGGATTATCCTGGAATTATAGCTCTATCGCACGATCTAGAATAAGAAGAAAGGATGACATCCTAAATGTCCTGTAGCCTCCTATTATAGATGTGGTGCACAACACACCGATAAACAAGACTCTACTAGACACGGTCTGTAGACACTTCCGAGGAAGAACCGCTCTGATACCACTTTGTCACGACTAACCCGATGGGCCGTGACTAGTGCCCATTTTGGACACTTACATCCAAACCCTTAAAGTATGACCAACTGAAACTAAGACAATATGGAATTTAATCAATCAAGCTAAACCCAACGCCATATATATATATATATAAAGTGGATCTATCTCATAAAGAGTCATAACCATTAAATCGTAACAAACATTGCGAGCCGACAAGGCCGCCACTATCCAAAACATAATAGCATACGCAGCCGACGAGGCTTGCCACTACACAATACACAATGATGTTCACAACCGACAAGGCTGCACTGTACAAATGGACATCCCAAACAAACCATGTCCAGACATTATCCAAAACATAATTATACAACCCACAACGATGTCTACAAACCCTCTAAGAGTATAGTAGTGAAACTTGACGGGACAGGCCCCGCCATACCCATAGACAAGCAAAAGACTACATAAGAAGTTATGTACCAAAACGACTGGGCTCCGGAACAGTGGAGTTCTCCCAAACAGACAGAGTAGATATCCTAGCGGGAGGATCACCGAACTGAGCGTCTACACCTGCGGGCATGAAAAGCAGCCCCCCGAGAAAAGGGGGTCAGTACGGACAATGTACTGAGTATGTAAAGCATAAGGTAAAGATGACAGGATAACCAACATGATAAGTCGAAACAAGATATCTCTACACATGTACTTTTTAAGTGAAAATCATGCATATCTTTAACATATAAGATGCCTAACTTCCCTAGTAAGGGACTCGGCAAAATAATCATCTTATATATTACATCATACGTACCCGGCCCTCTAGTGAGGGACTCGGTGAAATAGTCATCATATCATCTCCGTCATCATCATCATCATAACCATCCTCATCACCAATCATATATATAATATACATACCCGGCCCTCTAGTGAGGGACTCGGTGACATATGCAAGAAACTCCGCACGAACATTACCCGGCCTGGGCGGGACTCGGGTGAAATGATAAATGACTCTATGCACGAGCAGAATATTATGAGCAACCATATGCAATTAAAATCATTTTTATAACTCAATATAACAACCAACTTGAACCAGCAAGGAGTATTACCAAAGATTAATGTTTTATCAAGATTATGAACCTTTAAATACGATATGGAAACGTAAATCTCAATGACTCTAAGAAGCACTATCATAATATCAGGAAATCACCATAGCCTTAAATATAGACAATATATAAAGGAATAGTTGTGGAAGTAAGAATATACGTCACCTAGACGTTCTAGAAGTAGGTATCAAATCTGTCGTTATTTGCTCATTTTAAAGGTCATGCCAAACAAAGAAGGAAAGGATAGCGTTACATACCGAATAGTCGAGCCGTACGTCCAATATTTACTGCTCAAGGTATAAATCTATAACAAGCAACAATCGTGCCGCAATTAGATAAATGTCGCGCTTACTACTATGTAAGCTAGCTAATAATCTAACGAAAATCCGGCAGCACTTCCCCTATTTTCTTTACTTCATCCCAATCCAACAACAACCCAAATTATCCACAACAATACCAACAACACATATAATCCAACAAATCATATTAAACAGCCTCCCCCAAAACAGTTCCGTTTTAGCAACCATAGTAACAAAACAACGACACACCGAGCGATAACTCGTTTTATAATTTGCAACACATCTACCTTATTGTTTTCATCCTTTAGAGTATATACCCATAATCATATTAACATATATATAACACCAAAACAGAATTTCCAGCAGCTTGCTTTAATCAAAACAGCCGAAACACTAACATAACACCGCTAGCAGTCGGATCATGGTTTCTGCTCATGCTTAGCACATCCAATAACTAAAACAAATTCCTAAGATACTGTTCACGTCCCCTTCTTAACATTAATGTCTAATTTAACAAAGGTATTCTAAGGAATTAACAAACCAAGCAAAGAGATTACTAACCAATTTCTTTGCAGCTGCTGTCCAAGAGTTTAATGGCTGGTTTTCTCCCATTTTCCATGGCTGCCCAAGTCATGTGGTGAAAGATATGATATGTTGCAAAGTATTTCACTACACCATTTGACAATATGAAGTGGAGGCAGCCCACCACTACAAATGCTCACTAATTCTATCCCCAAATCAGATTTTCTTTTTAATATTTAGCAATATGAAGTGGAGGAGCCCCCCACTACACATTCTCCACTAAGGCTATCTCCCAAAATCTGAATTCTTACTTTGCCTTGAGTGGTGGGGCCCACTCGATAAATTAATTCCAAATCAGCCCCTAATTAATCCCACACTAATTAATATCACATATGGAATTAACATCCTTGCATAATATTTCTTTAAACACTTGGAACTTAAAATAAAATCTCATTTCCCGAACTTACATATACTAGTTCATGACGCGCACGACGTATAAAAATACGAGGCGTAACACTGTAGTCAATTTGTCTTTCAATAGCTGGAAGCTTCGCTCACATGCATCAGTCCACTGGAACTTGGCTGCCTTTTGAGTTAGCCTTGTCAAAGGCGCTGAAATTGAGGCAAACTTTTCTACAAACCTCCTGTAATATCCTGCTAACCCCAGAAAGCTGCGTACCTCAGTAGGTGTTGTAGGTCTGGGCCAAGTCTTTACCGCCTCAATCTTCTGCGTGTCTACCCGAATACCATCAGCTCCAATAATATTCCCCAAGAATGCCACTGAAGTCAACCAGAACTCGCACTTAGAAAACTTAGCATACAACTTCTGGTGTTGAAGCACCCTAAGTACCGTCCTTAAATGGTCTGCATGCTCCTCTTCAGAGCGTGAATAGACTAAAATATCGTCTATAAATACAACAACAAACATATCAAGGAATGGTTTAAAAACTCTATTCATTAAATCCATAAACACCGCTGGAGCATTAGTCAGCCCAAAAGACAGCACTCTAAACTCATAATGCCCGTATCGGGTCCGGAATGCCGTCTTTGGAATATCTGCCTCCCTTACCCGCACCTGATGATAACCTGACCGCAAGTCTATTTTTGAAAAACACTTAGCACCCTACAACTGGTCAAATAGATCGTCAATCCTTGGGAGGGGATACCTGTTCTTTATTGTTACTTTGTTCAGCTGCCTATAATCGATACACATCCGCAGCGACCCATCCTTCTTCCTCACAAACAGTACCGGTGCTCCCCAAGGTGACGTACTAGGCCTGATGAAGCCCTTTTCTAACAAATCTTTCAATTGCTCTTTCAATTCTTTCAACTCAGCAGGTGCCATTCTATAAGGAGGTATAGATATAGGCTGGGTATGTGGCAGTACATCTATAGTAAACTCTATCTCCCGTTCTGGAGGAAGGCCTGGAAGTTCCTCTGGAAATACATCGGGAAATTCATTAACTACTGGGACTGATTGAAGAGTCGGTGCCTCTACCTTTATGTCTTGCACCCGAACCAGATGATAAATATAACCTTTTCTAACCATCTTCCTAGCCTTAAGGTATGAAATGAACTTACCTTTCGGTGATACTGTACTACCCTTCCACTCTATAATCGGTTCCCCTGGAAATTGAAATCGTACTATCTTCCTCTACAATCAACATTAGCATAACAAGCAGCCAACCAATCCATGCCCAAGATAATATCAAACTCAATCATATTTAGCTCTATTAGATCTGCTACGGTACGACGACTATATATAACCACTGAGCAATTCTTATATACTCGCGTAGCTATGACAGAATCTCCTACAGGCGTAGCTACCTCAAATGGTTCTATCAACTCAGACTCTATTCCAATCCTACTAGCAACGAAGGGAGATATAAATGATAAGGTGGAACCTGGGTCTATCAATGCATACACACTTCGGGAGAATAGTGATAATATACCTGTGATCACATTAGGTGACGCCTCCTGATCCTGCCTACTAGCCAAAGCATATAAACGGTTCGAGGGACCGCTAGAACTGGAAGCTCCACTACGTCCTCTACCACGGCCTGCTGGCGCCTGAATACCCTGCCCCATAGGACGCATAGCCACAGAAGGAGATGAACCAGCAACAGAACCAGAAGGCTGTGCAATACCACCCGCACTACCTCTCAGGTGACACTCCCTCATAGTATGACCCTGACGGCCACATGAAAAAACACGCACCTGTAGCCCAACGACATTCCCCAGGATGGGACCTACCACAGCGAGAACACCGAGGCAAAGGTGGCCTCGACTGGCTCAAACCCCTGCCCATCTGTGACCCTGACGTCCTAGAGCTCTGACCAGCTTCCGAATATCCCGTACGATCGAACCCCCTACCCATGGAATGTGGGGGTGCACTTTGTGCTGGCTGGGAAGAAAATCTAACATGCTGCTGAGACTGCCCGCCTCGAAACTCGTTAGGATAACCTGCTGATCTAGCCCTCTTATGCTGGCCTCCATTAAAATCTCTATCTGACTGACGTCCCCGGTGCCGATCTTCTACCCCCTGTGCATATGCTTGCACCCGAGCAATGTCCATACCTGGCTGAAGAGTCACAGCCATACAACCGTCAATCAGATAACGATCCAACCCCATCACATAACGTGTGTACCCTGTCTGCCATATCAGCCACAATAGTAGGTGCATGCCTAGCCAATGAATCAAATTCGAGGCTATACTCTCGAATGCTCCTGCCATTCTGCCTCAAACGCAAGAATCTGTCGACTCTAGCTCGCTTCATCTCTGGAGGCAGGAAGTGGCCCTGGAAAGCCTCCACAAATTCATCCCATACCGCTGGAGGAGCACCCTCACCCCTAGATAACTCCCAAGACTCATACCAATTAATAGCTACATCCCGCAAACGATACGTAGCCAACTCGACAGACTCGATATCCGAAGCCTTGATTATTCTCAATGTACGCTGTATCTGACGAATAAACTCTTGCGGATCATCCTGGGGCCTTGACCCAAAGAATTCTGGAGGATTACAACTTAAGAAGTCACGAGCCCTTAAGCTATCAGATCTGTCCGCATGATCAACTCCTAGTCCATGCCTGCGAGCTTGACCTGCCACTAATCTAGTCAGCAACTGAACCGCATCTCTCATGGCCCTATCCTCTACCCCTGGCTGAGGAGTTGGAGGTTCAGGTTCTGGGGCCTCGGGGGCTGGTGGTGGTGTCCCCCGAACTGGAGTTGCTGCTGCTCTAAGCTCCTCTAACGGTGGCGGTGTAGTAGAGCTCTCCGACTGGAGCACAATACCAGGCATAGACTGGGCACGGGCCCTAGTAACTCTCCGGGTCTGACTAGTACTTTCTGCTACCGATTTGCCCTTCTGGGCGGCTGTTGCTTTCTTTGGAGGCATAACTGAAAACATAGGGATTCGTTAGAGAGGGATTATCCTGGTATTATAGCTCTATCGCACGATCTAGAATATGAAGAAAGGATGACATCCTAAAAGTCCTGTAGCTTCCTGTTTATAGATGTGGTGCACAACACACCGATAAACAAGACTCTACTAGACACGGTCTGTAGACACTTCCGAGGAAGAACTGCTCTGATACCACTTTGTCAGGACCCAACCCGATGGGCCGTGACTAAGTGCCCATTTTGGACACTCACATACCAACCTATCAAGTATGACCAACTGAAACTAAGACAATATGGAATTTAATCAAATCAAGCCAAACCCAACACCATATATATATAAAGTGGATCTATCTCATAAAGAGTCATAACCATTCAACCGTAACAACATACGCGAGCCGACAAGGCTGCCACTATTCAAAGCATAATAGCATGCACAGCCGATAAGGCTGCCACTACACAATACACAAAGATGTACACAACCGACAAGGCTGCACTTGTACAAACGGACATCCCAAACAAACCATGTCCAGACCATTATCCAAAACATAAATATACAACCCACACGATGTCTACAGACCTCTAAGAGTATAGTAGTGAAACTCGACGGGACAGGACCCCGCCATACCCATAGACAAGCAAAAGACTACATAAGAAGTTATGTACCAAAACGACTGGGCTCCGGAACAGTGGAGCTCTCCCAAACAGCAGAGTAGATATCCTAGGCAGGAGGATCACCGAACTGAGCGTCTACACCTGCGGGCATGAAACGCAGCCCCCCGAGAAAAGGGGGTCAGTACGGACAATGTACTGAGTATGTAAAGCATAAGGTAAAGATGACAGGATACCAACATGATAAGTCGAAACAAGATATCTCTACACATGTACTTTTTAAATGAAAATCATGCATATCTTTAACATATAAGATGCCCAGCTTCCCTAGTAAGGGACTTGGCAAAATAATCATCATTATATATACATCATACGTACCCGGCCCTCTAGTGAGGGACTCGGTGAAATAGTCATCACATCATCTCCGTCATCATCATCATCATAACCATCCTCAACACCAATCATATATATAATATACATTCCCGGCCCTCTAGTGAGGGACTCGGTGACATATGCAAGAAACTCCGCACGAACATTACCCGGCCCGGGACTCGGTGAAATGATAAATGACTCTATGCACGAGCAGAATATTATGAGCAACCATATGCAATTAAAATCATTTCTTATAACTCAATATAACAACCAACTTGAACCAGCAAGGAGTATTACCAAAGATAAATGTTTTATCAAGATTATGAACCTTTAAATACGATATGGAAACGTAAAATCTCAATGACTCTAAGAAGCACTATCATAAATATCAGAAATCACCATAGCCTTAGATATAGACAATATATAAAGGAATAGTTGTGGAAGTAAGAATATACGTCACCTAGACGTTCTAGAAGTAGGTATCAAATCTGTCCGTTATTTGCTCATTTTTAAAGGTCATGCCAAACAAAGAAGGAAAGGATAGCGTTACATACCGAAAAGTCGAGCTTCACGTCCAATACTTACTGCTCAAGGTAATAATCTATAACAAGCAACAACCGTGCCACAATTAGATAAATGTCGCGCTTTACTACTTATTGTAAGCTAGCTAATAATCTAACGAAAATCCGGCAGCACTTCCCCTATTTTCTTTACTTCATCCCAATCCAACAACAACCCAAATTATCCACAGCAATACCAACAACACATATAACCCAACAAATCATATTAAACAGCCTCCCTCAAAACAGTTCCGTTTTGGCAGCCATAGTAACGAAACAACGACACATCGAGTGATAACTCATTTTATAATTCGCAACACATCTACCTTATCGTATTCATCCTTTGTAGTATATACCCATAAGCATATTAACATATACATAACACCAAAATAGAATTTCCAGCAGTTTCCTTTAATCAAAACAGCCCAAACACTAACATAACACCACTAGCAATCCGATCATGGTTTCTGCTCATGCTTAGCACATCCAATAACTAAAACAAATTCCTAAGATACTGTTCACGTCCCCTTCTTAACATTAATGTCTAATTAACAAAGGTATTCTAAGGAATTAACACACCAAGCAAGGAGATTACTAACCAATTTCTTTGTAGCTGCTGTCCAAGAGTTTAATGGCTGGTTTTCTCCATTTCCATGGCTGCCCAAGTCATGTGGTGAAAGAGATGATATGCTTGCAAAGCATTTCACTACACCATTTAACAATGTGAAGTGGAGGCAGCCCACCACTACAAATGCTCCACTAATTCTATCCCCAAATCAGAATTTCTTTTTAATATTTAGTAATATGAAGTGGAGGCAGCCCCCCACCACACATGCTCCACTAATTCCATCTCCAAAATCTGATTTCTTACTTTGCCTTAAGTGGTGGGGCCCACTCGATAAATTAAATCCAAATCAGCCACTAATTAATCCCACACTAATTAATATCACATATGGAATTAACATCCTTGCATAATATTTCTTTAAACATTTGGAACTTAAAATAAAATCTCATTTCCCGAACTTACATATACTAGTTCATGACGCGCACGACATATAAAAATACGAGGCGTAACAATAACAGTGAATAACTTCACTGTACAATGAAGTGAAGCTACTGTAAAGTCGCTTTAAAAATATGATAAATTGTTTAAAGTGTTTCATTATGTGTTTCTATGTTGATAAATGTTATTTTTATGTTTATGATATGTTATTTAAGTCAAAAGATGCATATTTCTAATAAATGTCCATTTTCATGATTTTTATGCATTATGCCATACTTAGTACATGTGGATGTACTTATCCCATGCTTTTATCTATCTCTATAGTTGTTGGTAGGTGAGGAGCATTTGGGAAGCAAGACTTGGATGGTAGCATCATTCAAGTGAAGTTGAAGTATGTCCTCAATTGACTCAAGGGCATATATGAAAGTTTTTTATGTCTTTTATTTCTAAGTATTGTAATAGACAAAATATTTTATATTTTGAAGTATGGGTTGTGTCCCAAAGTATTCGCATGTCTTAAGTCTGATGAAGTTGAGACTTAGTGTTTCCTATGATTTTATATGAAATAGTTTTAAAAGACCTCCGAGAGTTCAAGTACGCGGTTGCAATTCGAGATTGACCCTAACTTCTAGGGTGTTTTGGGTTGTGACAGAATGTCTAGGTCGTTCTTGGATGTTTGACCTCTAAACCACTTCAAATCAACTATACAAGCTCTAAAACACTTTTTAATATGTTAATTACCATTTTAGGCACATGTGAGGCTCTATACACCTTACCCTAATTTTAGGGTTTTGACAATATTATCTACTTGGGAACATTCATCCTCGAATAACATTCGAACTTTTAAAACACATTCAAGGACTAAATGGACCATAGAGTAGATCACAACATTAAACATGTTACCACATAAAAGTCAATTCACCAAACATAAAAAGAACACCAACTTCATACTATCATGCAACTAAAGCAACAAAATCAAACATGGATTACTCTTACATTTTGTTTCCATGCTTTTATTCTTTTATTCATTGCCATTTGGATACTACCTTCTCCATCTATATGCATGTTTATTATTTCATCACAAGTTTAGGCATATAATGGATTTCACTTGCACACATAGGCATAACACTTCAACTCATGAGAAATTAAGCAAATCACTTAGTTGTACAAAAATCATAAATCATGTAGTTCAACTACAATATTATAAATTAATCATAATACTATCAAGGTCATACATGAAATTACAATGCTTAACTTTTTGTTTAAGGAGGAACTACCTTCTTCTGGACACAACAGACACAAATGGCATCATAGAGTTCAAATAAAAGCAATGCACAAGGGTAAATTCATTTCAAGGAGGATTTCTTTACTTCAAACCTTATTATGTTCAAACTCTCTTCGTTATGAAGTAAAAATTGCAGCTCACAACACACACATCACCAAATAGGAAGTCATTCATACAAATTTCAATTTCCTAAGATAACACTAGCTTTCATAAACACGCTATTTAAGAAAGTGTTACAATTTATAGGCACACATTGATGACATTGGCTAGACATACCATCACTTAGCAAGAGTGAGGTTACATGAGCACTTTGTAAGTCATACAAGTCACCATTTTGAAAGGGACTCATCATTTTTCATTTATGGAAAACTCAACACTTCTTTATTGGGACAATATACCCTTGTATTAAAAGTGCTATCAAGCATGTTCATCTAGCCATCTCATGAAGTTAAATGCATATTTAATATATCAAGATGTAGTACAACATGAGAAACTTGCAATTTGATAAAAAAAATCCTCTTTTATGCAATATTGACCTTTCATAACATGCATAACATAGTGTCATTTAAGAAATGTATAATAACATAATGTCATTTAAAACATACATAACATTTGAAGAAAATGCAACTTGCACTTATATGCAAGACTCCTATTATAACAAGCTACTTAGGAACTCTTTGTTTTAATGCTTGAGGAATAATAGAAGGAAAATATAGGGATATCTACAATCCTACTACTGACATCACCATCCCCCACTTAGAGTAAACTCATTAAGGAGAAAATTATCTCTTCTAAGAGAACTTAAGCATAAGAATCCTTCTAATCAAGCACAATTTCGTCCTCTTTGGATCAAGCTTATGAAAAATTTACTTAACTTCAACTCCTTCCATCTCTAAAGGAGGAACCGTTTCCCCGTACCTATTCACTTAATCTCCACTAGGTGATTCAAGGGACCAGAATTGAGTAGCTAGCTCACTCTGCTCCATACTCATCACTCCAAGAGATTATTAATCTTGGGAAGTTCAAGGGAACTCAAAGTAGGAACATTAATGGCATTAATAACCTAACTATCTAGGAACATTATCCCCTACTTGGGGTAAGCCTAATCAATTATTCATCACCACTCTGAAAGTCCATGACCTAGACTAGAGCCACATTAGGTGAAAAAGAATTTAATCAATGTTTATAGACCTAAATAATGTATTTAGACTAATTAGGAAGTGTTAAAGTCAAAACGTTATGAAACGACCATGAAGTTACAAGAATTGTGGAATGTGTGCTAGCGTGCCTTCGCATGTTTCATAGGGTTTTAATAGTCGGAATTTAATGAAAATTGGTAAAAAAAAGTGTTAAAGATATAGAAGAGTGTGTTTAGGGTCGAAACATCCGGAAAAAATTCCCTAAGTACCAACCTAGGGGTCCTTGGAAAGGACCTTTCCTTTTGAGTCACAACTGTCAAACTGAAAGTAGCCAAAAGACGAGCTGTCGATGATGGTCATTGTCCCACACTTATACGTTATTCAAAATTCTCCAAAAATAGAGTCTGTGTCCCAAACGAGGACCTGTAGGACGGGCCATCGATTGGACAACGAGGCATAGCTCCGGGAATCATAGGTAGGGGTCTGTTTCACTGTTAATCTTTCACATAAGAAACTTAATTAGTTAATTAATTAGGTGGTTAGTTAAGGGTTAATGGAGGGTTAATTAAGCTATTTGAGGGACTGTATAATAATTAAACCTCATTAAACTAACCTAACACCTCATAATTCCCAAAACCCAATTTTTTTCCGTCTCTCACAAATTCTCTCTCCAAACCACCATTGAAGACCAAAGAAGAACTTAAGCTAGGGCACTAAAGATTCATCCTTCTCACTCAAAATTTGTGGAATATCATCAATTAAGGTATGTGGATATTGATTCATGGACTGTTTCTCCATGAAGCCCACCAAAACTTCTTTATTTCAAAATTTACAAAGTGACTATAACTAGGGTTTTGTAATCTAGCCATGGGTTCACTCTTAAAGCGTTATCTTTATGATATATACTTTATATTATGATTATATTGGTCTTTATTAATGATTTATATTGTGAAAATCTCCCATGAGTCCATGTAACCCCATAACCCTACTTTCATCAATGTTGTGTGGGATGAATTTAGTAATTTTGAGCATGATGTATTTATATTGGTGACTATCTATTTATATAATCTTGTCTTTAATGCCTATTGTGATTTGAATAAAGATTAATCATGATACTCTATTTGTAATCTTGTAAAGAAGGTAAATTCTAGGGTTGTTTATTTGACGAAGAGTATCATTATAGAGTTTGAATTGCTTGCAAGGTATATGGCTTATGTAATTGTACAAGAAAGGTAATTAGGATGATGTACATTCTCTTTAGACTTGTCTATTGTGTGGCTTCAATCATGTATAATGAGATTGGTCGCTTGTGTCGATTAAAATTCTAGTTTTCATGAAAATACTATAAAACGAGATTATGGAAGTACTACTCACACATGTATGATGATTCTAGGGATAAAGTGTGTTCTCATCAAATGAATCTAAGAGCTTTATGTTGAGTTTTATCGAACGAAGATGAATTACTCTCACACATGTAGATACAATTAAGATAAAATGATAGTAAATTGGGAAGCATACTAAGTACTGAGTGTATATGTACAATAAAGAAAAGACCCTCCCGCTAATGCAATAGGCCGGGTCATCCAAGTGATTACTCATGAGATGGAAGCCTTCCCGCTAATTAAATAGGACGAGTTTCTAGATGCAATCTCACTACCCCTTAACTACGTGCCCCCATAGGTCATAGCTAGTGGATCCATAAAATAGCTACTTTCTAGGTTCTACCTTAGCAAGTGGAACACCCTTTTTCGGTGTGGGGTTTTATGACATCAGATTCCATGGAAAACTCTCATGATCTATGTTAGTTATAGTTGCTCTCCCCTAAAGTAATAACAAAATGAAGTAATGAAGAAGTAAGAACTAGTCTATAACCTCCTAATGAGCTTACCAAGTAGAAGTGGGGGCATGGGACTTCACTTGTACATTGCACTAGTAGGCTTAGAGAGTTGTTTTAGGTGGCATCTTGGAGTTATGAAATGATGATGATAACATGTATATTAAATGACTGAAAGAGATATCATGGGTGACTAAGGTGATTTCTGTGGGAATGCTTTGTAAGGTTGGTAGTGTGGGATGTTAACTCTACATTGCACAAGTGGACCCTAGGAAGTACTAAAGTCATGTTGTGTTGAGTTTAAGATGTTATTTGAAGTGTTGGCTTATGTTTTTTGTTGATGATGCAAATGGCTTTCAAACCTCATACATACATTTTATATATGTAATTGTCCTTTCTCATGTTTTAAAGGTTTTTATGCATTTCTCAATACTTAGTGTATTCTTTGTAATAAACCCTTTCCCCCCTTTATACTATGAGTATAGGTTCCTGCTAGTTTGTTTCTCCTCCATTTTTAAAGGAATCTTGGACTTTGTATCTCCAAGGATTGTGGTAGGTCCTCCACGATTCGAGGACATATGTACTATTGGACACTCTATGGTTTCCTTATTGATGTAATAGAATTAGTTATATTCTTTTATGAACATCTGTTTTAAAGACTATTGTGTCTAAAGGGATAAGGACAATATTTGTAGACTTTTGTTTAACACTTATAAATAGATAGCGTTGTGAGACAAAAGTAAACTATGATCATGAATTGCTTATATTTGCTAAACGAGAAGTCTATGTAAACTTCATAAGCGAGGATTCTAAGTAACTACATATATCATATGTGAGGGGTATATTCCATATATCATATGTGAGGGGTCTATGTATACCTCAATATATAAATGTTAAAAATTTTCTGCATTATTCAACTACATTATGCCATGATGATTATGCTTTGAGGCTTGTATGAGACCTATTCTGTAACACCTCCAAAATGACTTAGGAGAAACTAGACTAACACTTGTGTCTTGATTTTTTGAAGTGATAAAATGGGTTGTAGTGATTTCAGAAGGCAGTGTTTACAGTTTGGTGAAGTTTGGAGGTCAAACGTCGAAGAACATTCGTGACGTTTGAAAGGTGTGTGTTGAAACGTGCTTGTGTGTCTTAGTGTGATTCGTCAAGTTTTACGTGTCTGGTTTGGATGAAATTTATGTGAGTGGTCCTTAAAATGTGTACGAATATATTTAGATTTGAAACATCCGAGCAGAACTCACCAAGGACCAACCAAGGGTTCCTTGAGGAAGACCCAACTCCTATCTAAAAGATGTCAACACCAGCCCCACCTACGGAAGGCAATCAACGCCCACTACGCTGGTTGACGCCCTCTAGGTGGTGTTCCTAGTTTGAATTTAGGCTAGGGAGTTTGTTCTCCTATTTTCCAGTCTCGAATTTAAACAACGGACCAACAGGAGGGTTCGTTGGTTGGTCTACTTGATTTCTATGGGCAACCGTCGATGAGACCTGTAGTTTTTTGCAGTGTCTCGGCCATCCCAAGGGCACTTTAGGGTTTTCACCTAGGCCTACTTAAAATCGTTGTACGGTTTATTATGGTCATTATAGGTATTTTAAGTACCTTTATAAGTCTATAACCCCTATTCGAGTAATTATTCAAAATCAATACCCCAAGACCCTAAAGAACTCTGTAGAACACCATTGAAGCTTGAAGGGATATTGGAGCTTGAAGGCTGATTTCTCCATCAATTATTTCAATTTTTGTTCTCTAACGTCAATTAAGGTATTGTTTTCATCCTTGAATCTCTTTTCTTCAAGGATCCAATCTTCAAAATGGTTTTCCAAAGCTTTCTCAAAAGATGAACTTCTAAATTGTGATCTAGCCATTGGTACTTGCGTAAAAAGTTTTGAATAATTATATTATGATTGAATTGATGTTTGTTTGATGATTTAGACCTAAAATCCACATGAACACCATGCAAATCATGAATTCCATTTTTTGACTATGTTATGGGTAAATTGATCATGTCTATATACTATTGAATTCTTGAGTAGTTCCATTTAGGATATTGAGTTATTGAATAATTATGTTAGATTCATATTTAGGCAGTCCTGAATTGATGAATTTATATTGAATTACTTTGGATTCGTTGTATATTATGATTATTTGATTGAATTGGTGATCATGGCCATTGGTAAGGACCTTTGTATTCTGTCTAGTGATTTGTCTATGGATTAAAGATGTGAGATTGTATTGGTGGTATGATGCCCTAATCTCTCTATATTGTGTAGTATAGTCCTTAAACTATGAAGAATATTGGTATGGTCCACTTATAGTGAGGGTGCTCATGTGCTATATTTGTGAATTATGTGGCCTCGTTGACATTATTTTATGAATTCTGAACAATGGGGCCTCGTCCACATTACTTTTTGTATTATGATATTATCATTTTATAACTTTAATATGTGAGTATTGTGAAGTTCTTGATATCTTGTGAGTATATGAGAAGTCAAAGCATGAGTTCTTCTAAAGGATGTTATGTGATCATGATAGTCTAGATTGTTGCCTTGTATTTATATGTTTGATGTTGAGGTGTTAATCCTCTTAGTCGAATATACGAACCTTATGATGAGTCAAGTTGATGATTCTATAGAGGTGTGTAGGGTGACTTACAAGTATACATAGTTGACCCTATATGCTACATGAATGATATTGTATGTGTGATAAGATGATAATTAAGTGTGTCTTGTTTAGGTAGACCTATCTCCCTTAATTGATACATGAAGAATATGAATATGAATCCTTGTGTTAGTAGGTTAGAACAACCTCTGTCATGAGTGTATATGTATAAATGGAATATGATCTTGACTATAACAAAGAAGGTCATTTATGTGAAACCTTTTAGAAAAAAGGTTATGATATCCTTGAAGTTCAAAGTTATAATGGTATCCTTCTTGTGTGAATGGTGGACTTAAGGTTGATTGGTTGTACATGCTACCATCCTTACTAAAGTCATTGAGCTATCCTCTTAATCATTGAAAGTCAACCCTAGGGGACCTCTTTTAAGGTGTGTTATGATTTGGTTATGAACTAGATAAGGAACATGTTCATATACTTCTTTATTGAATTAATTTATGAAAACAAGGGCTAGCACTGAGTGAGTATGGATTGGGAGTTGATCTAAATAATATGACATTACAGAACAAATAAACCCTTCATATTTCTTAACCATGTGCCTACACGGGTTGTGTCCTAGTTCTACCATTAACATGTAGAACACCCTTTATCGGAGTAGGGTTGACTCATGATTCCATGATTAGCTACCATGGTTTATGGTGTCTATTTTCTTCATATGGGATATATGATAGTGTTATATGAGTTTTACGAAGTTTAGGTAGAGGAATAGGACACTATCTAGACATTGCATGATTAGGCTTTGAAGATGTTAATATATGAGTCCCCAGTTCTTCTCCAAGACCATTATGTGATTGTCCTTAAATGTTGAATGTCTACTCAAATGATTTAATGAATATAATGACCTAAGTGAAGGTATGTTTAAAAAAAGGCAAGTATCTAGAGCGGCTTTGAGGATTGTTTAGGTTGGGTTGGAGAGGGTGATGGTGTTCTCTTATTGTCTTACTTTGGTGAGTCTTAGAGTAATTCTAGGTAGGGAGTTTGAATAATGAAATGGAATAATATTATTTTAGGTAGTCTATCGGATATCTTGGGTGTATCTGAAGGGATTGTACGGGGGTCGCTTTTTAACTTACACAAGTGAACCTTAGAATCAACTTTGTTATGAGGGTCTCATGTTTATGTGTTTTGATGTGTTCTTTATGTTATCTTGTCATATATGACTTATATGTGAAGTTTGTATGCTATGTGATTTTCTGTATTATGAGATTAATACTTTACTGTTAAAGGCATATTTTTGACATAAATGTCTATTTCTCATGATTTTATGCATTATGCCATACTTAGTACATGGATTGTACTAATTCCATACATTTTATCTATATCTAAAGGTGTGGCTAGCATGTAAGAGGCATCTTGAGCAAGGCTTGGAATCTAGGACTCCTTCGAGAAAAGTTGGGGTATGTCCTTACTTGATTTGAGGACATAAATATCTTTAAATTTCTTTCATTAAACAAGTATTGTAATAGACTAAGTTTCTAAATTTCAATTGTTTGGGATGTGTCCCAAGTATTCATGAGTCTAAGATTGGCGTATGTTGAGACTTAGTATTTCCTATAGTTTTATATGAAAGATGTAATGAGATATTATTCAGGTAAAAGTCTTTAATTCCTCACTACATTTCATACATGTATGCAATGAATGATGTCAAAGGGATTGTACAAGACCTTTGAGAGGTCAAGTACGCCATGTTGAAAATCTGAGAACATCATTTCTTCTAGGGTGTACTCACGGGATGTTACAAGGTTGGTATCAGAGCATAAGTTATGAAAGTGGTCTTAGGAATCCAAAAGTCTCAAAACGCCATCTTTGATAGAGTCTTATTCATTTGTGTGAGTCACGACACATCCATGAGCGAGAAGCTATAGGACAATAGATTTTCCCTTATTTTCTACTCTTGTGTGATGCCATAGGGCTTAATTCCATATGATCTTTCTCTTATTTTCCCTTGTCTGGTGGTCTTTTAGACAGTATTACTTGGTAGGGATGATGTTGCAAACTTTGGGAGATCAAGAGGGGAGTTTTGATGTCTGTTCTGGTTTGTGACTAGATGAGTAATACATGGATATGGATTGGGAAGTTCTATTTTGGTGTAGTTCTAGCATGATAAGAGTTATAATAGTTTCATGAAGTCCTTTGGGGGATAATGAGTTACTTTATAGTTATGTGCTGATGTACTGTGGTTTTACGGTACTTCTAATACTTTTTCCTTAAGTTTAGTGTGTGTCTAAAGCCTTTTTGTAGTAGTTTTGAAGTGTTTTTCTCTGTGTTTGCAAGAAAATTGTCCAGAATGAAAAAACAGAAGACTGTGCTGAAATCTGCAAAATTGATGACCTATGGAGCCACTGACGGTCCGTCGACCCTGTGACGGTCCGTAGGTGATGATCTTCGACTGAAGGTCGAAGCAGCTGAAATCAAATCTGGGAAATTTGACCAAGCGTGGGACTACGGAAGGAGAGAAGGTCCGTCAATCCACTGACAGACTGTCATGGCTAACCGTCGATGGTAACGGAAAGTAGTCCCAGTACCCAGCTTGAAGAAACCACTAAGTATGGAGGAACGGAGGCCATCAATGGACGGTTGTTCCACTGATATACTGTGTTGTTGGTCCATCGATGGTAACAAAAAGTGTTGAAAAGTAGAAGCCGAAAAAGATTTGAAGTATGAACCCACGAAAGTTGTCGACCGTCATTTAAGTCGTCGATGGCAGACGCGTTTTGGAAAGATTGTTTTTCCTTAAATAGAACTCTTTTTTATTTTAGGACATTTTATTATTATAAATAGGACTAAAAACCTCATTTTTAGGGTTAGACTCTTTACTACTATTTTTCAGATTTGTGTTATTGGAAGTTAAACTTTGGATTTTGGGGAACACTTTAATTTTCCAAAATTGTTTCTTTCAATATTTTAGTGAATTCAAGTGATATTTCTAGGTTTTCTTCAAACTTGTTAAAGTAAGCACATGATTTCTTGTTTAACAATTATGAATTGTGTAATTCTTAGCATGAGTAACTAAATGCACAACTAGGGTTGTGAGAACCATGGGTAATTAACAAGGTAAAACTAGCTAAATAACATTCTAGAATAGGGTCTTGCATATATTGATAATTTTTTTGTTTAGAAGTCTTTTTAACGAGTGCACACGTTAGAACTTGCCCTAGTTCTACTTGCCGGACAAAGGAGGTAGTTGATAGGAAAAGAATTATCAACGTATATTTAGTATACACTATATAATAGACTAGTTTCAGTTGGTGCAAAGTAGTAACTTAGACATACATTGATATAATGCTTAATATGAGGTAAGGGTAAGTTTTAGTAAAGTAGACACACGTGGCCGGACCAAGGTACGGAACGAAATTCTCTAGTTGCCGGAATGGTCCAAATTAGGGACACAAAACTTATCACTTTGCATGCAAGATACTAGGAAAGGATTGTTTTTGCTAGGATTACCATGTTATGAACCTATGGGGAACACTTACACCCTAGTTTCTCTCATCACTTGATAAACGCTAAAGTTATAAACTTGCTAATTGTCTTACTTAAATAATTAAAAAATTTTGTTACACAACCCCCCCCCCCATTCAATTAATTATTTTTGGAAAGGACTTGACAAAATAGACGTAATCGTATATTGAAGTTAAGTCTTAACCATTTTCCTCGTCGGATCGACCCCAACCTCACAGTTGGGTTCTTTACTTGATACGACTTAGGGAAGTATAATTTGAGGGTATCAAATTTTGGCGCCGCTACCAGGGAAAGTGGCTTTTAGATTAACTTTAAGCACATTATCAAATTTTAGTCAACAAATTCTTGATTTTACTTTTTCTTTTTTGTTTTTGTCTCTCGCTGATCTAGATTTAGTGTATGCCAAGTACACGCAATCGAAGAGAACCAATACTTCCACTTGATCCGAAACTAAACCGCACACTTTGCAGAATGAATATTCAAAACAATCCTGCTTATATCGATGATGAGATCAACCCTCAACTTCCCCATCAGGTTGATGCTCATAATTGAGTGATTGTTGATAACCCTGGTGAAGGTAATCATAGGAGAAAACCTCTTACCCCACGCCCTCAAGAGTACTATAGGGGAAATGTTAACATCACTGAATCTGATGGGACACTTGTCCTACCTCCTCTACCACGTGGTCATACTTTCGTGTAACTAGTAGCTTGTTGCAGATGCTCACCGGTAGAGGTTTGTTTTCGGGTCTACCATATGAGGATCCACATGCTCACATCGCCAAACTAAGGTCGGTGTGTTAGAGTTGTGTAGGGAGGCCAGACTTAGACATGGATGTAATTGGATTAAGGGTGTTCCCTCTCTCACTGACGGGGGAGGCTGCAATTTGGTTTACTGAGTTTCCCTACAATTCAATCTATACTTGGGAGGAATTGAGGGATGTGTTCCTAGAAAGGTATTACCCGGTTTCTAAATAGCTAAACCACATAGATATGGTGAGCAATTTTGTGGCATTACCAGGGGAGTCAGTAAGCAGTTCTTGGGATAGGTTCACCTCATTCTTGAGAAGTGTTCCAAACCACCACATTGATGATGAATCACTAAAAACTACTTCTATCGGGGGGAGGAGGGGGAAAGATTATAATAATAAATTAGTGATTGATACGATTGGGTGTGGTTTTTATGGGGAGTGTACTTATGTAGAGATCCCTGAGAAGTTAGAGAAAATCTTCCGAAATAATATAGCTTTAGCACTAGGAAGTCGGATACTGGGAGAAACACTTTTGCAGGCAAGCTTCACACAACCCAGCCATAGATGAGATTCGTGAGAGATTTCACAAATGAGAACTGAGCTTGGGTTGGTGTTAAAATATATCATCGGGGAACCACCACTACCGGTTGATGAGTACTACTATGAAAAAGATTCTTATGCAATGAATGAGCAGACGGGGGGTTTCTGGTCGAACGCCCAAGGCGGAATCAGGAGAATTGGGGCCAAGGTCAAGGAAATCAACGTCGAAAATATGGGAATTACAACCAAGAGGGTCACTATGTTCGATATGGAAACTACAACCACGACAACAACTTCAACTAGGGTAACTATGGTAACAGAGACGATCGGAGTGGGCCCTATGTTCCACCTCAAAATCGGGAAGTTGCTCCTACGGATGGTGGAGGCAGTATGGCAGAGTTTGAGGATATGTTTCAGAAGATGAGGAGGAGGTTTGATGCTAGTGATGAGCACGCCAAAGAGTGGAGAGGTGATTTAGAAAATATTGGGCAAAATGTGGATGCGCATGCAATCTAAATCAAGCATCTTGAGCTGCAAATGTCATAATTGTCTTCTACTGTGAACCCACGTCAACCGGGTACTCTTCCTAGCAAAACTGTCCAGAATCTTAAAAATGAAGGACATTGTATGGCAGACACTACTTGAGAGGGTAATTATACCATGGATCCACATATGTCGTCTAGCGTCGAAGATGAGAAGAGAGGAGATGATGAGGCAGAGGAAGTTAGTTGTGAGTTGGTAGATAAATTGGTGAAAGAAGCTGAGACACCCCAAAAAGTGACTCTCATTCCTAGACCACCACCTCTATTTCCGCAAAGATTGGTGGAAAAGACTGACGATGGTAAATACTGGCATTTTATTACTATGTTGAAACATATTTCCATCAATGTCCCTTTGATAGAAGCTCTTGAACAAATGTCTGCTTACACCAAGTTCATGAAAGATATGGTCAGTAAGAATAAATCAGTTAGTTTTGAGGATGATGATCGGATGCAACACTGTAGTGCTATTGCTACAAGGTCTCTTGTGCAAAATAAAGAAGATCTGGCTGCTTTCAATATTCCATGTACAATCGGGTTGTTACACTTTGCTAAAGCATTATGTGATCTTGGGGCAACCATAAATCTAATGCCTCTCTCTATTTACAAGAAGTTGGGTCCAAAGCCCACTGTGATGCGGCTACTGATGTCCGATCGAATGGTGAAGAGGCCTATTGGGATACTCCATGATGTGCTAGTGAAAGTGGATTCATTTATTTTTCTGGTCGATTTTTTGATTCTCGATTGTGAGGTAGAGTTTGAGGTGCCTATTATTCTTGGGAGGTCGTTCCTTGCTACCAGTCATGCCTTAGTTGATATGGATAAAGGGCAGATGAAGTTTCAGTTGAATAATGAAGAAGCGACTTTCAACATTTGTAGGTCTACAAGGCAGAATGGTGAGCTCCAATCTGTATCTTGTATAACCTACAAGGCTGAGAGTTTGTCCGAGGTACAAATAGAAGAGCGTCTTGGTGTTGAGGCACTAGCGACAGTGATAATTAATTTTGAGAGTGATTGCATCGAAGAGTATGGGTCATTGGTTGCATCACTTTATCGAGGTGATATTTCGTCCAACCCAAAGAAACTGGATATACATATGAAACATCAAAAATCTCCACCCGCGAAACCATCTATTGAACAGGACCCAAAATTGAACCTTAAGGCTCTACCACCTCATCTGAGGTATGTTTTCTTGGGGAAAGGTGACACTTTGCCGTTAATAATTGCATCAGATTTGAATATGCAACAAGTATAATGTTTGGTTGAAGTGTTAAACATTTTTAAGAGAGCTATTGGGTGGACTATTGCGGATAATATTGGGACCCCTCCCGATATTTGTACACATAAAATCCAACTCATGCCCGATCATAAGCCCAATATTGATCACCAGAGATGTTTAAATTCACCTATGCAAGAGGTAGTGAAGAAGGAGATTATTAAGTGGTTGGATGCCAGAGTCATATATCCGATCACTGATAGTAGTTGGGTATGCCCTGTTCAGTGTGTGCCTAAGAAAGGGGGAATGATTGTGGTCCCTAATGACAAAAATGAGCTTGTTCTATTTAGGCCGGTGACCAAATGGAGAGTGTGTATGGATTATTGGAAATTGAATGCATGGACTGAGAAGGACCATTTTCCTAAGCCCTTCATGGATCAGGATAGATTTTGTAGGAGAGGGGTAGTATTTTTTTCTTGATGGTTATTCGGGTTATAACCAAATCTATATTGCACCGGAATATCAAGAGAAAACAACCTTTACTTGTCCTTATGGAACTTTTGCGTTCAAGAGGATGCCCTTCAGGTTTTTTAATGCACCGGCTAATTTTCATAGATGTATGATGTCTATATTTGATGATATGGTAAAGGACACTATTGAGGTGTTTACGGTGATTTTTCTGTTGTTGGTGACTCGTTTGATCATTGTTTGAGTCACTTGGCCGAAGTTCTCAAGAGGTTTAAAATTGTAACCTTGTTCTACATTGGGAAAAATGTCACTTCATGGTGAAAGAGGGTATTGTATTGGGTCATCACATCTCAGAGAAGGGTATAGAGGTTAACGAGCTAGAGTCGAGGTGATAGAGAGACTTATTCCACCCATCTCTGTAAAAGGTGTGAGATGTTTCCTAGGGCATGCGGGTTTCTACCAGAGGTTCATCAAGGATTTTTCAAAAATTGCACATCCTCTATTCAAGTTACTTATGAAAGTGTAAATTTTATTTTGATGAATCCTGTCTGAAAGAATTTGGAGAGTTGAAGGAGAAGTTGGTGTCTGCGCCCATTATTATTTCTCCGGATAAGAGCAAATCATTTGAGGTTATGTGTGATGCTAGTGGGGTTACTCTTGGTGTAGTATTGGGAAAAAGAAGGGATAAAATCCTTCACCCCATTTATAATGCCAGTAAGGCCCTTATTGAAGCTTAGAATAATTATACTGTGAGTGAACAAGAGCTACTTGCAGTGGTATTTGCCTTCGAAAAATTCTGCTCTTATTTGCTTGGCACGAAAGTTATAATGCATACTGATCATTCTACCATGAGATATTTGATGGAAAAAAAGGATGCAGAACTGAGGTTGATTACATGGGTATTACTGTTGCAAGAGTTCGACTTTGAAGTGATAGATAGAAAAGGGACCGAAAATCAAGTTGCCGATTACTTGACCAGATTAGATGATGAAGCTATGTGAGAATTAGGTGAAAAGGCTGAAATTGATGATACTTTCTCTGATGAGCATGTGTTGGTAGCATCTCAAGACTTGATTCCATGGTTCGCCGATTTTGCAAATTATTTGGCTACTGATATCGTCCCATCAGACTTGTCCTTCCATCAAAGGATTTGTTCATACTTGATGTAAAAAAGTTGTCTCAACATGGAGAACCTCTCTTTTCAATACGCTATTTCAAGTGAGAATTCCAGTTCCGATTTTGCGATGATCCATATTTATATAGGACTTGTGCTGAATGTCTTATTCATCGGTGTGTACCGGAAGTTCAGATGTTGAGTGTTTTGGAGGCAAGTCACTCCTCGCCTGTGGGTAGGCATCATATTGGTATCCGGACTGCCTATAAAATCTTGAAATGTGGATACTATAGGCCAACCATCCACCAAGATGCTCATGAGTTCACCGAGGCATGTGATAGGTGTCAAAGAGATGGAGGTATTTCTAGAAGGCAAGAGCTCCCTTTAAATCCCGTTCTTGTACTTGAGTTGTTTGATGTGTGGGGCATTGACTTAATGGGCCCTTTTTTGAGTTCTCATGGGATAAAGTACATTCTTGTGGCGGTTGATTATGTGTCAAAATGGGTGGAGGCCATAGCCCTTGCAAATAATGAAGGAAAGAGTGTCACCGCGTTCTTGAAAAGGAACATATTTTTCAGATTTGGCACCACAAAGGCCATTATTAGTGATGGGGAATCCCACTTTTGCAACAAGTTGTTCAAAGGGTTTTTGGAGAAATATGGAGTTCCCCACAATGTGGCCACTCCTTACCATCCTCAGACTAGTGGGCAAGTTGAGGTGTCAAACAGACAAATTAAGCAGATTCTAGCAAAAACGATGAATCTTTGGGCGTACAAGACAGCATACAAGAATCCCATAGGTATGTCTCCATACAAACTTGTATATGGGAAGGCTTGTCACTTGGGGATTCAGTTAGAGCATAAAGCATGTGGGTAAATGATGAAACTGAAGATGGATTGGAATGAAGCAACGGAACAGAGGTTGAATGGGTTAAATGAGCTTCATGTGTTTTGCTTGAAGGCATATTAAAGTTCAACCCTCTACAAAGAAAAGATGAAGAAATACCATGACCAAAAGATTGAGAAGCGCGACCTTGTGGTTGGGGATTTGGTGATTTTATTCAACTTTAGGTTGCTCTTGTTTGCGAGCAAACTCAAGTCCAAATGGACTGGTCCATTCTTTATCACTCAAGTCTTCCCTCATGGTGCGGTTGAGTTGGAGAACAAGGATGGTTTAAGGTTCAAGGTGAACGGACAAAGAATAAAAATCTACCTAGGGCATGCGGAAAATGCGAAATAAAGTGGTTGAGGCATACCATCTTGATGAAGTCTGAGTAATCAACATCCTGCGTCGTGCCGCAATGTTAAATCAAGCGTTGATTGGGTGGCAACCAATATGTATCCTCTAGCCAACAATAGGTTTTTCTTGATTTTTAGGAGTAGTGCATTATTTCAGTTTTTACTTAATATCATGTATGCATTTTATTTTATTTTCTTTTAGAAGTGTTGGAAGAGAGTAAACTAGGGTCCGTGTCTAAAAAGTGTCCCAAAAAAACAAAGATGGGTGTTCAATGTGCATGCGCCAAATAACCAGAAATCTGCAAAAATTGGTCTAGTGCATTGATCGACGGACCAACCGATGGACCGTCATCCCAGCGACGACAGTCGATGGCATCCATGGATCCCATGTATGATTTCTAATTTTTTCTTAAGTTAGGGCACAATCGATGGAATAGTCGATGGACCATCGATTGAACGGCGGTCGTCGACGGGGAATCGTTAGTTCCCCAGACCCAAATACCCGACCCAACCCGACCGGCTATACATTGAAATTTTAAACTTTTCAGTACCCCACCCTTTCAAATCCCCTTCGCAACCATTTCCTCCCCATTTTCCTTCAAATCCACCCACTCACCCATTTACTCCACCTTAAACACTTTGATTTCCCTCTTCCCCAAATCCCCATCAATCCCAAAAGCATTTCTCTACTAAATTCCCATATGCTTCTGTCTTTCTTCCGGTCGGTGGTCTAAGTTTTACTCGTTGTGGTTTCGTATACCAATTCATCTCCTCATTCACTCCACTACAATACACATATATGTCATTCGGCTCTGCTCAATGAATTCTTGTTCATTTACATGCTAAATTGTTGTAATATGTATGTGGGTCTTGACATTGGGACAAAATTGGATGCTTGAATTGTTGAAACTGAGTTCCTAGTCCCTTCGAATAATGGATAGTGAATGGGTTGGGGGATTATTGTCAAAGTTTACTGTGTTTTGAGTGTTGTTGTTTCCGACTTAGGGTTTGAAGGTCCTTTAGCATCTAGGTCTGAAATTGCGATAATCCATGCCCTTGGAATGACGAAATGGTTTGTTAAATGCTAGATGAACTTAATGTATCTTAGTTTTCTTGAACATTGTTCTTTGGGGTACAAACCATGGTTTACAAAAAAAATCTGTCTGACCAACAGTAGGGGACCCCATCTACGGACCGTCGGTCAGTCCAAGGACCATCGATGGGGTCCATCGATAGCCACTCCCCATATTTGCATAACTCTGGAACGACAAATGTGGTCTATTTTCCGTCGGTTGATCGACAGACCTCCTACACGACCGTCATCTCTAACAAAACCCTATTTGTTGAGGGTTCCTATATTTTGGTCTAAGTGTCTACCCACAGGGGTGGTCGACGGTCCGTCTTCTGAACGATGGACTGTACTGCATGTCCGTCATCTCTAAGAGAACCTTTAATCTTTGAGCTTTCAAAATATTCGCTAAGTGTTCATCGATGGACCCCACCAATGGACTGTCATTCCATCGACAAATCGTCTATAGTGCCCGTCAGTCAGTTCTGCAGTTCTAAACTGGTCTGTGTTTTGTGTTGACAAATTTGGTCTTGCTTCTCTTGTGACTAGATGAGTAATATGTGGATATGGATTGGAAAGTTCTATTGTGGTGTAGTTCTAGCATGATAAGAGTTATGATAGTTGCATGAAGTCCTTTTTGGGATAATGAGTTACTTTATTGTTATATGCTACGATGGTAAGAGGCTACGGTAAATGTTTAAGTGGCTATGTTATGCCTTAAAATTGAAGAAGGTAATGCTTAAAGGGGTTTGTTTTGTCCTAGATCCCAAGAGAAGGGGGTTATTCCTAGCAGTATGGTTGGTTAATAGTCTTGATGATTCATGAGTTATCTTTGTATGAGTTATTACCTTAGGAGGGGTATATTAGTTTATGAAGCATGGGACCTTGAACATTTTTGGTACGGGTCCTAAAAAGGGTTGTTGAGAACTTGAAAGGAAGCAAATTTGGATGAAGATGATGTTGGTAAGTTTGAGTTTTATCTCTTGTATAGTGATGGGTTCCTTCTGAGTGGGGAAGTATGTTAAGTAGGTAGAGTTTTGATTTTTTGTCTCTGCTCTTCTATTCTACTGAATCTTGAAATTAGAATGCTATAGTAGCATGTTACATTTTGTTTAAGAGTCTTGTTGAAATTGAATTTCATTTCTCCGTGCATTGTGCATTTTATAAAGTTATTGTTATGTTGTGAATTAAGTTTATCTGGTTTTATATCTCCTAATTCAATGTTTCCATTGCTTAGGAGTTGCATTTGTGGTAAGTTGAGCATAATTCACTGTAATGCTTGGCAGTTCACTGTGCAGTTTCTGAAAAAATGAATAAATTGTTCTTATGTTGAAAAGGGTTGTACTGTGTCTAGAATTGATGTATATGAGCATGAATAATGTGTTGAATGAAGAATGTGAGCCTTATTAAATGATGAGTCTTATATTAATTTCTATCTTCTTGTTGTGTTTTGAGTCTCTTAGGTATGTGAAATTGGTGTTCCTCCTAAATATGTGTATTATGTTCGGTGTGGTATGGTTACGTGCTTGTAAGGACCCACAAGTATGGTTTCGCCACACGGAAAATGATACTTCAAGAAGTCTCATCAAAGCCACTCGTATCATTCATTGCATGATAAACATTCTAAAATGAGTAAGAATTTCAAACTTTCTCCACAAACGAAGAACACTTTCCATAATCAATACGCAAGAGGAAAACTTTCATTTAAACATTAAACCTTTACAACATCTCATTGAACCATTGAAACTTTGGGGTATACAACACTTGGGACTAAGCACATACAAGACATAAAATAAAGACTAAGAAATAGAGGAACATGTGGATATATTCCTCGAAACAATGAGGACTCACCAATACTTCATCTTCAACCCTTAGTAACCTATCCATCCTCCATGGCATATCAAGACTTCCAATTCCCTACACATTAGTCAAAAAGGAAAAAAAAGGGGTTAGCACATTAGATGCACTAAGTATGGAAGCCATGAAAAAACAATGAAAAAAGGACACTTAGCAAATAACATGCTTTTCATGAATTTTGATTAAAACATCATACTATAAGCATAAGAACAACATTTAACAGCTTAGGAACACATAAAATATCATTTAAGCAATTATTCACATTATTAGGAAAAAATTATAGTGATTTATATCACAGTTATAGTGAAGTCCTTTAACTTCATCTTGGACACTTCCTAGCACGTAATTCCCTCACTAAAAGCTATCCTAAGACTCACTTAAGTAAAAACAAGAGAGACCGCTCATGCACCCTCTTTAGGGACACCTAAATGATCCTTAAGACCACCAATAATGAGATACACACCAAGCACATAAACATGAGCTCTTCCAACCAGTCCAACCAAAGGTGATTCTAAGTCTCACTCGAGTGAGTTGTGAAACGACCGCCCATACAATCCTTTACAAACACATTTAAAAGAGATCCTGTAGAATACCTAAGATAGAATCATTCTTACTTAATACATCAACACATAGATAATATGGCATTCTCCGTCAAAAGGCTATCAAAACACTTACTTTAGTAAATCAAGAAAATAACGTCCATGATTGACCTCTTCAAGATTACCTAAATAATCCTTAAGAGTACCTAAGGCTTAGATCATGTCTACAAAATGAATCATCTCCTCCAACTAGAGTCATTCTTAAGACTTATCTAGGTAAGATACGAAGTGACCATTTATGCCCCCTTCACACCTTAACTAGAAAACCCTTAAATACTCTAGATAAGTACTCATTCATTTAACATGCTTTCTTAACTTAAGTCATTGAATTCATTAGTTCATTTAAGACTCATTCATCACATAAGTACATTCAAGTAATGGTGTTGGAAAAGACCTAGGGACTCTAACTAACACCTTCAAAACCTATTATGCAATGTCTAGATAGCGTCCCATACCACCAACTAAATTTCATAGAACTTCTCTAATGTTAGTAGGTATGTCATATTATAAGAATAGGCAATAACTTATATAGAAAATGATAGCTAGACCTGGAATCCCGAGTCTAACCTGCTTCGATGAGGGTGTTCTACTTTCCAAGGGTAGAACTAGGACATATCCCATGTAGGCACATGTTTAAGAAATATGAAGGACTTTTATGCACTCTAGTATCATTCTCAAGTCTAGTGCTAGCCTTTGTTCTCACAGAGTAATTGACATTAAAGGATCACATGAAGAGGTTCCATATCTAGTTCATAAGCCAATCAGATTCACCCTACCAAAGAGGTCCACTAGGGCTACCTTTCAATGGTGACTAAAATAGATCATTATGACTTTCTTAAGGATGATATGATGTCGTTCCAGCCAATCAACTCTAAGTCCATCATCCTTTACATGAAGGATACCATTATGTCTGTTCAACTTTAACATTCATAATATAACCTTTTCCACGTACATGACCTTCTTAACATCATTTAAGGTCTCACATATAATTCATTCATAAAATACAAGGGTCCACTAAGCCTAACTAGTCAAGATATCTCATGTTCACATATCATTCATACATGTATCAAGTATGGGACACAAGTCTACCAAAACAAGACACAACATTCTTTACATTATTCCATATAGCATATCATTCTTTGAAGCACTTAGGAATTACGCTAATCATATTTATATAATCCTATAAATTAATATAACATTACCAATATAACTATCATAGACTCACATGTAGATAGGTGTGCTCATACTCCACATAAATCAACAACACAAATCATCATAATACTTCAAGTAGTGCCACCAAGGCCATCATTATCATATTGCATAAAGTAACGCCGACAAAGCCACATCAATTCACATAGCACCGCCACCATAAGTGAATCATATTAATCATCATTGTAATAGAAAATCTATACATAATATTAAGAGAGCTAGGGCAGCATACCACCCATTCCATCTCACCACTTAAATCCAAAGCTAAATCATTCAATTCAATACTAATAGGCCCTTACCATGGACATGAACATCAATTCAATACATAAACTATAATACTCAATGAATCTAGGTCAATTCAATATAGATTTATCAATCTAAGACAACCTAGATATCAATTTAACACAATTATTACATCAATCAATGGCCCATAGAAAACTACACTAGAATTCATAAGCATTAAGTAAATATGAATTCAATACGCTTAATATTCAATGGATCTAATAATATAAAAAATCAATTGATCAAATGAAACATCCTATAAACCAATCAATCGTAATCTATACATGAATCAAAAGCCCATAACAATGTACAGTTGAATTCATTAATATCAAAGTATGATCACATAACCCATATTTAGTCAAATTAGGAGATTTGAAAAGATCAAGGGTTCATGGAGAATTTCATTTCAAAACATCAATTATACATCAATAATATTATATCTTAATGGTTGAAAAATTTTCATGCAAGAACCCAAGGCTTATAGTCGAAATTGGACTTTTTCATCTTTTTAAAATATTTGAAAATCTTGTTTGAAATTGACTCTAAGGTGATAGCAAGAATAAGATGAAGAACTTCCATACCTTATTAGAAGAATCCAATGATAATTGAAGAATAAACTCCACTGAAGATCCATCTTCAAGTTCTATCTTCACCTTGATTTCTCATGAAGGTTTTTGAAGAAACTTTGGGAGGGAATGAGTTTTGATTTAGGTGCTATAGTTTAAATGAGAGTTTTATGACTTATGTACACTTAAAAATACCCATAAACACCCAAAATAACTGTACTCCTATTTTATTATACTTGGGGTGAATTTCCCAAAACCCCCAAGCCTTAACAGAAAATTGCAAGAAGTTTATAGCACCATCGATACCCTAGCATCGACGGTCTGTGGATGAGACCACGCCCTGTCGATGGGGGTCTCATTGGTTGCTTCTGAAGCTCCTTAACCTTCAGAATTGCAGTCTCCATCTAAGCCCCAAGTTGACTAGCCATCATTCCATCGACTGGCCGTCGTTTGGCACTGCATGCGAGCTGCCATGCAAGCTTCTAGTCTTGAGTTGGGGTCCTACTCTAGGGCCCCTTGTGGGTCCTACGTGGAGTTGTACCCGGATATTAAATCTCTAAACATGTACGTCTAGGTACTAAGAACATCTCCAAACAAGATCAACACAAAAATCGACGAAACATGCTAAAACACATCCAAACTCACAAGGACGTCTACAAGCTATCTTTTGAACGTCAGCGGACGTTCTTGGACGCTTGACCTCCAAACTTTACCAAACTCAAAATGCTGACTTTAAACACTATTATAAACCATATAAAGACATCATAAACTCATTAATCACTCATAATCACATGAACACATAAGGAACATAGGGACTAGTCATCAAACGTCTTGGTCGTCCCTTGACGTTTGACTTCAAACTTAACCAAAATCTTGAGACATTTCCTCAAAAATCATTTTAAACCATATTTGCACTTCAAGAATTCATGTCACACATTAGTCCTTAGTTTCACCTAGGTCAATTTTGGAGGTGTTCTATTCTCCCACACTTGGATAACACTTGTCCTCGAAAGACACTTGCCCCTATCCGAACACTTTCTAGAGTAGAGACTGAAGTTAACAAATCATACCATAAAACACATTACACAACACAAAATCAAGAATAAAAATCAATTTCACATAATTAAGAGAGTCATAACACAACAAGAACTAGAATAAATTCTACAACTCATTATGTCATAAGACTCACATCCTTCATTCCAAATAACAAAAACTCATATTATATTAAATATCATGCGCATATACATCAGTTCTAACCGTATTACAACAATTTTCAACCAAAGAATGAATTAGTCCATTTTTGCAAAACCTTACAGTGAGCTGAAATCCCTGTCAACTTTACAGTGAACATGCTTCACAATCTAACAATGCAACATTTAAGAAATTCCTTATAAATGCTCAACAAATAAATCTCATATAATCATTTAGACACGATCACTATTCACCTTCATGAAACAATTATCAACCTACACTAGATGAACATGATCCATGAGGAAGATACCATGCATAAAAACTCATTTTCTCATTCAACAAAACTTCAACCAAAATATGCATATCATAGGAGAATGTTTGGAATTCATTTTTCACAAAAGACTCCTACATCAATCAAGTTATGAAAAACACTTTGTTTTAGGCTTGAATAAGCACATAAAGAAAGGTTAGGGGTACTAGACTTCCGACAACCATACTCTTCACCATGCTCCGCTACTTGGGAGAAACCCATTCTAAGGTCAACATAATATCTACTACAAGGAACATCCTCAAGGAACCATAAACCTTACTAATAATTTCTTACTAAGGTCTATCTCATGAAAACTAAAGACTCTCAATGGTTTAATCATGTAACCACTACATTCCCCTTACTAGGAGAAACTCACCTTTACTTTTGTAAATCTCATCACCTTCCTTTCTATGGTTGGGTCTTAAAAAACTTCAAACCATCTCAAAACCACTACTCCACATTTCTAACAATATACCTTACCATTCTTTTCCAACTACACTACCTTTTAAAAAGGTAACTTAAACAACCTAAGGTCATCAACACCATCTTTCACACCTCATCTAACAAGTCACATTTCATCTTTTCTCTCCCTCAACCCAATCTCCATAAAGTCACCCTCAAGGGACCAACACATAAAGGAAACAAGGAAAAGACACCATAAACAAATCTCTCAGGCATGACTAGATGAATTAAGAAGTGAAACTATTCCTAGAATCCAATAGCATCCTATTCATAATATGGCGCGCTCCACATTATGAATAATATTGTACTAGATGTGGTTCATGAGACAACTTAGACACTCCCAAACTTGGATCTAATACCAACTTTGTAACGACCCGCAAGAACACCCTAGAAGATAGAGCATCCTTGTGTCATCACACGGAAAATGAGACTTCAAGAAGTCTTATCAAAGCCACTCGTATCTTTCATTGCATAATAAACATTCTAAAATGAGTAAGAATTTAAAACTTATTCACACACAAAGAACTCTTTCCATAATCAATACACAAGTAGAAATATTTCATTTAAAATATTAAACCGTTACAACATCTCATTGAACCATCTAAACTTTTGAGTATTCAATACTTCGGACAAGGCCCATACAAGACATAAATAAAGACTAAGGCATAAAGAACACGTGGATATTGTCCAAGAATCGATGAGGAATCACCAATACTTCATCTACACCCCTTAGAAACCTATCCATCCTCCATCGCATATCAAGACTTCAATTCCCTAAACTTTATTCGAAAAGGGAAAAGAAGGGATTAGCACATTAGATGCACTAAGTATGGAAGCCATGCAAAAACCATTGAAAAGAGATATTTAGTAAATAACATGTATTTCATGAATTTTGATTAAAACATCATACTATAAACATAAGAACAACATTTAACACCTTAGGAACACATAATAAATCATTTAAGCAATTATTCACATTTTTAGAAAAACATTATAGTGAGCTATATCACTGTTACAGTGAAGTTCCTTCACTGTAGAGTAAAGTCCTTTAACTTCATTTTGGACACTTCCTAGCATGTAATTCCCTCACTAAAAGCTATTCTAAGACTCACTTAAGTAAGACTAAGAGAGACTGTCCATGCACCCTCTCTAGGCACACCTAAATGATCCTAAAGACTACGTATAATGAGATACACACCAAGAACATAAACATGAGATCCTCCTACCAAGGTGATTCTAAGTCTCACTTGAGTGAGTTGTGAAGCGACCGCCCATACAATCCCTTACAAACACACTTAAGAGATCCTGTAGACTACCTAAGATAGAATCATTCTTACTTAATACATCAACACATAGAAAATATAACATTCTCCTTCCAAAGGCTATCGAAAGACTTAATTAAGTAAATCAACAAGATAACGTCCATGATTGACCTCTTCAAGATTACCGAAATAATCCTTTAGACCACTTAAGGCTTAGATCATAACTACGAAATCAACCATCTCCTCCAATAGAGTCATTCTTAAGACTTATCTAGGTATGATACGTAGTGATCATTCCTATGCCCCCTTCACACCTTAACTAGATAACCCTTAAATACTCTATATAAGTACTAATTCATTTAGCATGCTTTCTTAACTTAAGTCATTACATTGATTAGTTCATTTAAGACTCATTCATCACATAAGGACATTCAAGTAATGGTCTTGGACAAGACCTAGGGTCTCTCACTGGCATCTTCAAAGCCTATCATGCAATGTCTAGACAGCGTCCTATACCATCACCTAAACTTCATAGAACTTCTTTGATGCTAGTAGGCATCCCATATGATGAGAAGAGGCAATAAGCCACATAGACTATGATAGGTAGACATGGAATCCAGAGTTCTAACCTACTCCGATAAGGATGTTCTACTTGCCAAGGGTAGAACTAGGACACTTCCCATATACGCACATGGTTAAGGAATGTGAAGTGCTTTTACGCACTATAGTATCATTCTCAAGTAGAGCTACATAGTACTCTAGTCTCGTTCGCAAGTAGAGCTACTTCTCATGACACACTCACTCGGTGCTAGACTTTGTTCTCATAGAGTAATTGACATTAAAGGATAACATGAAGAGGTTCCATATCTAGTTCATCACCCAATCACATTCACCCTACCAAAGAAGTCCACTAGGGCTACCTTTCAATGGCGACTAAGATAGCTCATTATGACTTTTTTAAGGATGATATGATGTCGTTCCAGCCAATCAACCCTAAGTCCATCATCCTTTACATGAAGGATACCATTATGGTTGTTAAACTTCAACATTCATAACATAACCTTTTCCACGTACATGAACTTCTTAACATTATTTAAGGTCTCACATATAATTCATTCATAAATGACAAGGGTTCACTAAGCCTACCTATTCAAGACATCTCATATTCACATATCATTTATACATGTATCAAGTAAGGGACACAAGTCTACCAAAACAAGACACAACATTCTTTACTTTATTTCATATACCATATCATTTTTTGACGCACTTAGTAATGAGCCTTATCATCTTTATGTCATATTATACATTAATATAACATTATCAATATAACCATCATAGACACATATAGTCAATCAGGAATAATCAGGCGCCAACTCTAAGACTACACACATAAGACATAGTCATAGTCTAACATGATCACCTAATATCAATAAAACACATACTTTCACTTAATCACATGTAGATAGATATGCTCATACTCCACATAAATCAACTACACAAATCATCATAATACTTCAAGTAGTACCGACAAAGCCACGATCATCATATCGCATAAAGTAACACCGACAATGCCACATCAATCCGCATATCACCACCACTATAAGTGGACTATAACAATAATCATTGTAATACAAAATATATGCATAATATTAAGAGAGTTAGGGAAGCATACCACCCATTTTATCTCACCACTTAAATCTAAAGCTAAATTATCTAATTCAATACCAATAGGCCCTTACCCATGGCCATGAAACTCAATTCAATACATAAATTATAATACTAAATGAGTCTATCTCAATTCAATACAGATTTATTAATCTAAGACAACCTAGATATCGATCCAATACAATTATTACATCAAGCAATAGCCCATAAAAAAACTACACTAGAACTCATAAGCAATACGTCAATATCAATTTAATAAGCTTAATATTCAATTGGTCTAAGAATATACAATACTCAATTGATAAAATTTAAACATCCTATAAACCAATCAATTATTATCTATTCATGAATAAAAAACCCATAACAATCTAAACTTGAATATATTAATATCAATGCATGATCACATAACTCACATTTTAGTCAAATTGAGAGATTGAGAAGATCAAGGGTTCATGAAGAATTTCATTGGAATACATCAATTATACATCAATAATATCATATCTCAATGGTTGAAACATTTCATGCAAGACCCCAAGATTAGAGTAGAAATTAGACTTTTTCATCTTTTTAAAAATCTTTGAAAATCATCGTTGAAATTGACTCTAAGGTGATAGAAAGCCTTAGATGAAGAACTCTCGTAACTTATTAGAAGAATCCAATGATAATTGAAGAAGAAATTCCATTAAAGATCCATCTTCAAGCTCTATCTTCACATTGAGCTCTTATAGAGGTTTTTGAATATACTTTGGAAGGGAATGGGCTTTGATTTAGGTGCTAGGATTTAAATGAGAGTTTTGTGACATATATACTCTTAAAATACCCATAAATGCCCAAAATAACCTCCCACCTATTTTTATATACTTGGGGTGAATTTCCCAAAACCCCCAAGCCTTAACAGAAAATTGCAGGCAGTTTACAACACCATCGACGCCCTAGCATCAACGGTCCATGCGTGAGAGCACGCTTCATCAATGGTGGTCTCGTTGGTTGCTCCTGCAGTTCCTCAACCTGTAGAATTGCAGGATCCATTGACGCCTTGAGTCAACGAGGCATCATTCTATCTACTAGCTGTTGTTTGGGTCGTCGTTTGGTATTGCATGCACTGCCATGCAACTTCACGTCTTGAGTTGGGGTCCTCCTCTAGGGCCCCCTGTGGAACCTATGTGGAGTCGTACCCGGATGTTAAACGTCTAAACATGTACATCTAGGTATTAGGAACATCTCCAAACAAGCTCCACATCAAATAAGCCATGAAACATGCTAAAACACATCCAAATTCACAAGGACGTCTAAAGGCTATCTTTCGAACTTCACTGGACATTTTTGGACGTTTGACCTCCAAACCTTACCAAACTCAACATGTTGACTTTAAACACTATTAAAAACTATATAAAGACCTCATAAACTCATTACTCACTCTTAATCACATGAAAACACATAAGGCACATAGGTGACTAGTCGTCGAACGTCTTGGTCGTCCCTTGACATTTGACTTCAAACATAACCCAAATCTTGAGACACAGCCTCAAACATCATTCTAAAACCATCTTAGGACTTCTAAACTTCATGTCACGCACATTAGGCCATAGTTTAACCTAAGTCATTTTTGGAGGTGTTATAATGCTAATAGGGATGAGTTTATTTTCTCCTGATAGTGTTTGAAGTTAAGCAAGTGTCATTCGAGGACGAATGTTGTCTATGTGGGGGAGAATGTAATACCTCTAAAATGACTTAGGTTAAACTAGTGGCTAACACTTGTTTCTTTATGTTTTAAAGTCATAAAATGGGTTATAGTCATCTTAGAAGGCAGTGTTTAAAGCCTGGTGAAGTTTGGAGCTCAAATGTCCAAGAACATCCATGAGTTCGAAAGGCGTGCCTTGAAATGTGCTTTTGTACTTTAGTGTGATTCGTCAAGTCTTACGTGTTTGTTTTGGATGAAATTGATGTGACCTGTCCTTAACATGTGTACGACTATATTTTGATTGTAAATGTCCGGGAAAAACTCCATAAGGACCAATCAAGGGGTCCTTGAGGAGGACCCAACTCCTACCCAAAATCTGTCAAAACCAGCCCCACCTACGAAAGGAAATCTCTGACTAGTAGGCTTGTCGACATCTGGTAGGTGGTGGGCGTAGGTCGACACTTAGGCTGGGAAACTTGTTCTCCCATTTGTTTAGTCTTTGACCCAAACGACGGACCAGCAGGATGGTCCGTTGGTTGGTTTACTGGGCTTCGATGGGCAAACGTCGATGAGACCAACCGTTTTCTATAGTGTCTTGGCCATCCCAAGGGCACTTTGGAGATTTCACCTAGCCATCCTAAAATTAGTTGGATGGTTTATTTAGGTCATTTTAGGTACTTTGAGTAGCTTTATAAATCTAGAACCCTTATTCAAGTAAATATTTAAAATCAAAACCCCAAGTCCCCTAAAGAACTCTCTAGAACACTCTTGAAGCTTCAATGGAGATTGAATCTTGAAGGCTGATTTCTCCATCAATTTTTCTCAATTTTCATTGTCTAGAATCTGTTAAGGTAAGTTTTTAATCCTTGAATCTCTTTTCATCAAGGAGTCAATCATCAAAATCATTTTTTAAAGCTTTCTCAAAAGATTAACTTCAAAATTGTGATGTAGCCATGTGTTATTTAATAAAAAGTTTTGAATCATTGTATTATGATTGAGTTGATGTTAGTTTTATGATTTTAACCTAAAATCTCCATGAACCCATGCAAATCACGAATTCCATATTTTGACTATGTTATCGGTGAATTGATCAAGTCTCTATACTATTGAATTCTTGTGTAGTTTGATTTCAGCTATTTAGCTATTAAAGAATTATGTTAGATTCATAATTAGGCTGTCCTAAATTGATGAATTTATATTGAATTACTTTGGATTCAATGTATATTAGTATTATTTGATTGAATTTGTGATCATGGCCATTTGTAATGGCCTTTGAGTATGTGTTAGGTGATTTGACTACCGATTAAAGTTGTGAGATTGGATTGGTGATATGCTGCCCTACCTCTCTATATATTGTGTACTATAGGCCTTAAACAATGATGATGAGTGGTATGGTCAACTTATGGTGGTAGTGCTTGTGTGAAGGTATTGATGGTTTATGAATGAATGTGAAGTCAAAGCATGAGTTCTTCTAAAGGATGTTATGTGATCATGATAGGCTAGATTGTTGCCCTGTATATATACGTTTGATGATGAGGTGTGAATACTCTTAGCTTACTATATCAACCTTATGATGAGTCAAGTTTATAATTCTATAGATATGAGTAAGGTTACTTGCAAGTATACATAGCTGAACCTATGTGCTACATGAATTATATTGTATGCTTGAGAAGATTATAATTGTGTAGGTAGACCTATGTCCCTTACTTGATAATTGAAGAACATGAATATGAATCCTTGACTTAGTAGGTTAGAACACCCTTTGTCATGAATGTATATATATATTGGAATATGATCTAGACTATAGAAAAGAAGGTCAATTATGTGAAACCTTTTCGAAAGAAGGGTATGATATCCTTGAAATTGAAATTGTAATGGTATCCTTCTCGTGTGAATGGTGTACTTAAGGTTGATTGTCTGGAACGATATGAAATCATCTTTAGGAAACTCGTTGATCAATCTTCTTAAAAATTGAAAGGCAGCCCTAGGGGACCTCTTTGGTAAGGTTTGTTCTGATTTGTTTATGAAATAGATAAGGAACCTCTTCATATACTCCTCTGTTGAATTATTCTATGAGAACAGAGGCTAGCACTGAGTAAGTATGTCTTAGGAATTGCTCTAAATTAGATGACATTAGAAAATAAAGAAACCTTTCATATTCTTTAACCATATGCCTACATGGGTTGTTTCCTAATTCTACCATTGGCAAGTAAAATACCCTTTATCGGAGTAGGGTTGACTCCGGATTCCATGCTTAGCTACCATGGTCTATGTCGTTTATTGCCTATTCTAATCATGTGAGGTACATCCTAGTGTTGGATGAGTTCTATAAAGTTTAGGAAGTGGAATAGGACGCTATCTAGACATTGCACGATTAGGCTCTGAAGATGTTAATATGTGAGCCTAGGTCTTCTACAAGACCATTATGTGATTGTCCTTAAATGTTGAATGTCTTTGCAATGAGGTAACGAGCATAATGACTTAAGTGAAGGTATGTATGTTAATGAAAAGGCAAGTATCTAGAGTAGCTTTGAAGATTGCTTAGGTACGCTTGGAGAGGGTGTATGGGCATTCTCTTCTTGTCTTACTTAGGTGAGTCTTAGAGTAATTCTAGGTAGGGAGTTTTAATTATGAAATGGAAATAATCTTATCTTAGGTACTGTAAAGAATCTCTTTGGTGTGTGTGAATGGATTGTATGGGCGGTCAGGTCATAACTCACTCATGTTAACCTTAGAATCACCTTTGGTAGGAGGGTCTCGTGTTTATGTGTTTTGATGTTTTCTTGATGTTATCTTGTGATATGTGACTTATATGTAAAGTTGGTATGATATGTGATTTTCTATATTATGACACGAAGACTTTATTGTAAAAGGGCATATTTTAAATATAAATGTCGATTTCTCATGATTTTATGCATTATGCCATACTTAGTACATGCATTATATGAATTCTAAACATTTGTCTATATCTAATGGTGTGGCTAGTAGGTGAGAGACATCTTCAAGCAAGGCTTGGAATCTAGGACCTTAAGCAATATTAGGGTATGTCCTCACTTGATTTGAGGACATAACTATCTTTAGATGTCTTTCATTAAACAAGTATTGTAATAGACTATGTTTCTACATTTTTATTATATGGGTCGTGTCCCAAGTATTTTGAGTCTTAGATTGACGTATGTTGAGACCTAGTATTTCCTATGGTTTTATATGAAAGATGTTATGAGATATTATTCATGTAAATGGTTTTAATTCCACACTAGTTTTCATACATGTATGCAATGAATGAGGTGGGCTTGTACAAGACCTCCGAGAGGTCAAGTACGCCATGTCTCAAATTCGAGAACACCAGTTCTTTTAGGGTGTACTATCGGGGTGTGACATCTTTGAGGTAATTACACCGATGAAGTCTAGGGGTTCTCCCCGGTACTTACAAACATGGTGTAAGAGCATAACGTTTTGGAATAATAAGAGAGTTGAGATCATAGAGACCACATCAACTAGAGTCATATTCATAAATGTAAAGAGCGCCACCTTTAAGAATAGTAGGCTATGAGATGATTAGGAACCCTCCTCTCTTCATTACTCTATTATCGTGGTTGGAGTATTAACACTATGTATATAACTCTTTCCTTATAATCCATTTCTTGTGCTTTTAGTCCATGAATACAAGGAGGAATACTGCTAGGAGGGACGAAGAGGAGAACGTTATAACACTCCAACACATGAGTGTCTAAGGTATATAACACTATTTTATGGTCAATAATAATGTATAAAAGCCATGTAGGAATTTTTAGAGTAAAAACATGAAGGAACGTTCATGACATCCGGACACAAGTAAAATAAAAGGTTCTAGTGTGCCTTAGCCTATTTCACAAGGTTTTTAGAGTAAAAATTTAATGAAATTTTGTGAAATGGTGTCTAACACATATTAGAGTAGATTTATGGTAAAAAAAGTCTAGGTACAACTCCCCAAGGACCAACCTAAGGGTCCTTTAAAAGGACCCTTTCATTTGGACCCAAAGTTGCCAATTGAGGTTGTGCAACAGTAGCCATAAATGATTGTAGGCGATGAGTCATGGCCTGATCGACGGGATGTTGATTCCTCTGTCGATGGTCACTTATACATTTTTCACGAAGAGGCCAATTTGGAAACTTTCTGACCAAAACTATTGTTGCACAGGACAGTGAAGGTCCTAGGAGTTGACTGAACTATGACCCGTAGGTCGGGGTCTTGTAGGTAAGATCTGGGGCTTCCTGTGATGTTTAGTTAGTTTCATTTAATTAAGTTAGTTAGTTAGGCATTTAATTAGAGATTAGGGGGTGGTTACTTATATTAGTTAATTAACTATATAACCTACCCTAAGCTTAAAACCTCACTTAATACCTCTTAATTCCCAAACCCAAATTGTTGTTGCTTCTCTCTACTTTCTCTCTCACAAAGAAGAACTCCATTGAAGGGCAAGGTAAAGGTCATTAGGGAAGCAATAACGGTGACTTTTGCCATCAATCTTCAACAATTAACAAGGTATGGGAACCTTTCAACTTTTGATTCCGTTTCCCCAAAGGGTTCTTCCAAAATTGGTTTTCAAAAAGATGATTTCACATGGCTTTCTTCCTAATACGAATTTGATCATCTAAATTGTGTTCTTTATGGTTTATTTTCATAATTATGATTAGATTATGTTCTATTATGTTCGTTTACTTTCATTCTTGATTAATTTACCTACATTGTGGAATAGATCATGAATTGACCCAAATTCCCTAACCTTAGGTTATAAACTCATATTAAATTGATTAGTATGTATACAATTGAGTTAGTTATTATCTTAATTACTATTTAATGATGTTATTACACCTATTGATGATGAAATTGGGTTGGTTGAGAGTAAGACCAATGATGATGGCTTGTAGAAGGAGAATAGGTAAGACTTTTTATTTTTAGTTCAATTGTAATGACCTTTACTCGATGATGAAGTTCCTATGAAGTATGCATTGTTATTATATTTATTAAGTCTTGGTATGATAATGTTATTGATATATCCTGATTATGTGAAGTTGGGTGATTGTGTTAAAGATGAAATGATATAAGGTTGGTTATAAATTGCTTATGTGCCTTATTATGACATGATGATGATAATGTGTTTATATCACATATCATGGTTGTGTTGAAAGGACATTATCATGCAATTCCTAATGAAATAATGATATGAATATACAAGGGGTTAGTCTCCTATGGCCTATACTAAGTTATTATGATGAATAAAGGCTTTAAGTCATTTAAAAAAGGGGACTCTAGCTTAGCACCGAGTTAACTAGATGTGACATGTGTACCTTCCAAACATGGCAAGGTAGGTTCATAGTGGTTCTCATGATATGGTGACATAGTACAATCGTGCATCGAAAGGTTCCTAAGTAAATCTCTTAGTTCTTGAACTATTTTTCCTCCATAGGAATATTAGCTAGTTGATCCACAAGTAGCCCACCTTCCTTCAGTGTAGGGTTTCATGACATCGAATTCCACATTTAGATCATGTTGTCATTTTCGGTTAAGACAAGTGTTCCCTAAAGTAAAATGAAGTAATAATGTGAACACTAACTAGGGTGACGTGACCTAAGGGGTTTGACTTAGTCTATATAGGGGTATGGGACTCTACCTATACATTGCACTAGTTGGCCTTTAGGGAAGTCATGGGAGGTTGTTCTTATGTTTTATAAAGTAAATGATATTAATATGTAGACATTACATGTTAACGACCTTATACTATGTTTGTTTCATTTATGAAAATGGTATTGGTCTATGTTTATGGATATGATGATGATTCCTCTTATTACTAGGTTATATCATGCTAGACATTGCTTATGGTCTTTTGTTGCATTTACTTGGTCAAGTAAGGTTATGGGCTTTACTTGGTCATTGCACTTTTGGATTTGATGTTGGGTTATGAGTAATGTTCATGTATGTATGGTAATGTTATGAACTCTTCTACATGCTTGGTTGTTATATATTGATGTTGTAGTTAGGTTGGTTATGTATTAAATTACGTTATTACACATGTGGACTTGCTTATACTTGATGTCACGACCCAACCCGATGGGCCGTGACTAGTGCCCATTTTGGACACTCACATACAAACCTATAAAGCATGACCAACTGAAACTAAGACAATATGGAATTTAATCAAATCAAGCCAACCCCAAAGCCATATACATATATATAAGTGGATCTGTCACATAAGGAGTCATAATCATTCAACCGTAACAACATACGCGAGCCGACAAGGCCGCCACTATCCAAAGCATAATAGCATACGCAGCCGACAAGGCTGCCACTACACAATGCACAATGATGTATGCAGCCGATAAGGCTGCCCTTGTACAAGCGGACATCCCAAACAAACCATGTCCAGACCATTATCCAAAACATAAATATACAACCCACACGATGTCTAAAGACCTCTAAGAGTATAGTAGTGAAACTCGATGGGACAGGGCCCCGCCATACCCATAGACAAGCTAAAGACTACATAAGAAGTTATGTACCAAAACGACTGGGCTCCGGAACAGTGGAGCTCTCCCAAACAGCAGAGTAGATATCCTAGGCGGGAGGATCACCGAACTGAGCGTCTACACCTGCGGGCATGAAACGCAGCCCCCCGAGAAAAGGGGGTCAGTACGGACAATGTACTGAGTATGTAAAGCATAAAGTAAAGATGACAGGATACCAACATGATAAGTCAAAACAAGATATCGCTACACAGTTACCTTTTAAGTGAAAATCATGCATATCTTTAACATATAAGATGCCTAGCTTCCCTAGTAAGGGACTCGGCAAAATAATCATCATTATATATACATCATACGTACCCGGCCCTCTAGTGAGGGACTCAGTGAAATAGTCATCACATCATCTCCGTCATTATCATCATCATAACCATCGTCATCACCAATCATATATATAATATACATACCCGGCCCTCTAGTGAGGGACTCGGTGACATATGCAAGAAACTCCGCATGAACATTACCGGCCCGGGACTCGGTGAAATGATAAGTGACTCTATGCACGAGTAGAATATTATGAGCAATCATATGCAATTAAAATCATTTCTTAAACTCAATAGAATACTCAACGTGGACCAGCAAGGAGTATTACCAAAGGTTAACGTTTTATCAAGATTATGAACCTTTAATACGATATGGAAACGTAAAATCTTAATGACTCTAAGGAGAACTACCATAAATATCAAAATTCACCATAGCCTTAGACATAGCCGGTATATAAAGGAATAGTTGCAAAAGTAAGAATATACGTCACCTAGACGCTCTAGATGTCCATTCTTTGCTCATTTCTAAAAGTCATGCCAAACAAAGAAGGAAAGGGATAGCGTTACATACCGAATAGTCAAGCCGCACGTCCAATATTTACTGCTCAAGGTATTAATCTATAACAAGCAACTGCCGCAATTAGATAAATGTCGCGCTTTACTACTTATTGTAAGCTAGCTAATAATCTAACGAAAATCCGGCAGCATTTACCCTATTTTCTTTACTTCATCCCAATCCGACAACAACCCAAATTATCCACAGCAATACCAACAACACATATAATCCAACGAATCATATTAAACAGCCTCCCTCAAAACAGTTCCGTTTTGGCAGCCATAGTAACGAAACAACGACACACCGAGTGATAACTCATTTTATAATTCGCAACACATCTACCTTATCGTATTAATCCTTTGGAGTATATACCCATAAGCATATTAACATATACATAACACCAAAACAGAATTTCCAGCAGTTTGCTTTAACCAAAACAGCCCAAACACTAACATAACACCACTAGCAATCCGATCATGGTTTCTGTTCATACTTAGCACATTCAATAACTAAAACAAATTTCCTAAGCTACTGTTCACGTCCCATTCTTAACATTAAAGGTGAATTAACAAAGGTATTCTAAGGAATTAACACACCAAGCAAAGAGATTACTAACCAATTTCTTTGCAGCTGCTGGCCAAGAGTTTCATGGCTGGTTTTCTCCATTTCCATGGCTGCCCAAGTCAAGTGGTGAAAGAGAAGATATGCTTGCAAAGCATTTCACTACACCATTTAACAATATGAAGTGGAGGCAGCCCCCCACTACACATGCTCCACTAAGTGCATCTCCAAAATCTGATTTCTTTTTAATACTTAATAATATGAAGTGGAGGCAGCCCCCCACCACACATGCTCCACTAATTGCATCTCCAAAATCTGATTTCTTTTTAATACTTAATGATATGAAGTGGAGGCAGCCCCCCACCACACATGCTCCACTAATTGCATCTCCAAAATCTGATCTCTTTTTAGTACTTAATAATATGAAGTGGTGGCAGCCCCCCTCTACACATGCTCCACTAATAAATCCCACACTTAAAGTTAAGGGCCTAATCAGCCACTAATTAATATCACAATTAGAATTTACATCCTTGCCTAACATTTCTTTAAACACTTGGAACTTAAAATAAAATCTCATTTCCCGAACTTACATCTACTAGTTCATGACGCGCACTACGTATAAAAATACGAGGCATAACATCCTTCCCCCCTTAGGAACATTCGTCCTCGAATGTTAAGTTAGCATATTACCAAAAAAAAAATTCCAACGAGGTCTCTCTAACAATTATACCTATCAACCTGCATTTCGAAACTTACAGATGCCTCACAGAGTCACAACTTACTACATAATCTCGTTTATCAATCAATATAGTCAAGCTAGGAATTGAATTACATGTAGGTACGGGGAACAAGTAAGGATACTTATTCTTCATTTCGTCTTCCGCTTCCCAAGTCATCTCCTCCCTGTTATTATTTTGCCATAACACTTTGACGGAAGCTACATCCTTAGTACGTAACCTTCTAACCTGGCGATCAAGTATAGCTATGTGTTTCTCCTCATATGACAACTCCTCTGTTACCTGGATATCACTTACAGGGAATACTCTAGAAGGATCACCAATACATTTACGTAGCATCGATACATGGAAGACTGGATGTACCGCCTCCAAATCAGATGGTAGATCCAACTCATATGCAACCTTGCCTATCTTACGAACAATCTGATAAGGCCCAATGTATCTTGGACTGAGCTTCCCCTTCCTGCCGAATCTCATCACACCCTTCATGGGTGATACCTTCAGGAATACCCAGTCACCAATCTGAAACTCCAAATCTCTACGCCGATTATCTGCATATGACTTCTGTCGACTCTGGGCTGCTAATAATCTTTCTTGAATAAGCTTCACCTTGTCAACAACTTGCTGAATCATATCTGGGCCTATCAACTTAGTCTCGCCAACATCAAACCAACCAATAGGTGACCTGCACTTCCTCCCATATAAGGCCTCGTACGGTGCCATCTGGATACTAGAATGGTAGCTATTATTATAGGAAAACTCAATGAGCGGCAAGTGATCATCCCAGCTACCTTTGAAATCAATAATATAGGCCCGCAACATATCTTCTAATGTCTGAATAGTACGCTCAGCCTGCCCATCAGTCTAAGGGTGAAATGCTGTGCTAAGGTTCACCTGTGTCCCCAATCCCTTCTGAAACGATCTCCAAAAGTTGGCTCTAAATTGAGCTCCTCTGTCTGATATAATGGACGTGGGAATCCCATGAAGTCTCACTATTTCCCTGATATATAACCTCGCATAATCTTCAGCCGAAAAAGTAGTCCTGACTGGAAGAAAATGGGCCGATTTCGTCAGCCTATCTACAATAACCCATATAGAGTCATACTTCCGTTGGGTGCGAGGTAAGCCTGTAATGAAGTCCATATTAATCATCTCCCATTTCCAAGTCGGGATCTCTATCTCTTGTAATAATCCACCAGGCTTTTGATGATCGATCTTGACTTGTTGACAATTCGAGCACTGAGCAACAAACTCCGCTATGTCCTTTTTCATGCCATCCCACCAGTATAAGCATCTGAGATCATGATACATTTTTGTTGACCTTGGGTGAATAGAATAACGGGCAGAGTATGCCTCTCCCATAACCTGCCGTCGTAGCCCCACAATATCTGGTACACACAATCTGCCTTCATATCGTAACACTCCGTCAGGTGTAACCTTAAAAATGGGGTCTTTTCCTTTTTAAGAGTTGCATCTCTATACTACGCCAGAATAGGGTCCTCGTATTGGTGTCTCTTTAACTCATCTATGATTGAGGACTTAGCAACCTCTCTGATAGAAACTCCACTATCTTCTGAATTAGCCAGACGGACTCCAAGGCTGGATAGCCGCTGAATCTCCCGAACCATCTCCCTCCTTTCTGGTTGTACATCTGTCAAGCTACCCATGGACTTACGGCTAAGATCATCTGCTACAACATTCGCTTTCCGTGGATGATATAAAATATCAACATCATAATCCTTTAGCAACTCTAACCACCGCCTCTGTCGTAAATTCAGCTCCTTCTGTTTAAACATATATATGAGACTCTTATGATCTGTATAGATGTCCACATGGACACCATATAAATAATGCCTCCATATCTTCAAGGCATGAACCACGACCGCTAACTCCAGATCATGAGTAGGATAGTTCTTTTCATGCTTCCTAAGCTGTCGAGAGGCATAGGCTATAACTTTGCCATGCTGCATCAATACACATCCTAGCCCAACACCGGAAGCATCACAATAAATAACATAGCCATCTGGTCCCTCCGGAAGAGTTAGGACTGGAGCTGTAGTCAATTTGTCTTTCAATAGCTGGAAGCTTCGCTCACAAGCATCAGTCCACAGGAACTTGGCTGCCTTTTGAGTTAGCCTTGTCAAAGGTGCTGATATTGAGGCAAACTTTTCTACGAATCTCCTGTAATATCCTGCTAACCCCAGAAAGCTGCGTACCTCAGTAGGTGTCGTAGGTCTGGGCCAAGTCTTTACCGCCTCAATCTTCTGCGTGTCTACCCGAATACCATCAGCTCCAATAATATGCCCCAAGAATGTCACTGAAGTCAACCAGAACTCGCACTTAGAAAACTTAGCGTACAACTTCTGGTGCTGAAGCACCCTAAGTACCGTCCTTAAATTGTCTACATGCTCCTCTTCTGAATGTGAATAGACCAAAATATCGTCTATAAATACAATAACAAACATATCAAGGAATGGTTTAAACACTCGATTCATTAAATCCATAAACACCACTGGAGCATTAGTCAGCCCAAACGACAGCACTCTAAACTCATAATGCCCGTATCGGGTCCGGAATGCCGTCTTTGGAATATCTGCCTCCCTTACCCGCACCTGATGATAGCCTGACTGCAAGTCTATCTTTGAAAAACACTTAGCACCTTGCAACTGGTCAAATAGATTGTCAATCCTTGGGAGGGGATACCTGTTCTTTACTGTTACTTTGTTCAGCTGCCTATAATCGATACACATCCGCAGCGACCCATCCTTCTTCCTCACAAACAGTACCTGTGCTCCCCAAGGTGACGTACTAGGCTTGATGAAGCCCTTTTCTAACAAATCTTTCAATTGCTCTTTCAATTCTTTCAACTCAGCAGGTGCCATTCTATAAGGAGGTATAGATATAGGCTGGGTATCTGGCAGTACATCTATAGTAAACTCTATCTCCCGTTCTGGAGGAAGGCCTGGAAGTTCCTCTGGGAATACATCGGGAAATTCATTAACTACTGGGACTGATTGAAGAGTCGGTGCCTCTGCCTTTATGTCATGCACCCGAACCAGATGATAAATATAACCTTTTCTAACCATCTTCCTGGCCTTAAGGTATGAAATGAACTTACCTTTTGGCAATACTGTACTACCCTTCCACTCGATAATCGGTTCCCCTGGAAATTGAAATCGTACTATCTTCCCTCTACAATCAACATTAGCATAACAAGCAGCCAACCAATCCATGCCCAAGATAATATCAAACTCAATCATATTTAGCTCTATTAGATCTGCTACGGTACGACGACTATATATAACCACTGAGCAATTCTTATATACTCGCGTAGCTATGACAGAATCTCCTACAGGCGTAGCTACCTCAAATGGTTCTATCAACTCAGACTCTATTCCAATCCTACTAGCAACAAAGGGAGATATAAATGATAAGGTGGAACCTGGGTCTATCAATGCATACACACTTCGGGAGAATAGTGATAATATACCTGTGATCACATTAGGTGACGCTTCCTGATCCTGCCTACTAGTCAAAGCATATATACGGTTCGAGGGACCGCTAGAACTGGAAGCTCCACCACGTCCTCTACCACGGCCTACTGGCGCCTGAATACTCTGTCCCATAGGACGCATAGCCACAGAAGGAGATGAACCAGCAACGGACCCAGAAGGCTGTGCAATACCACCTGCACTACCTCTAAGGTGACACTGTCACATAGTATGACCCTGACGGCCGCATGAAAAACACGCACCTGTAGCCCAACGACATTCCCCAGGATGGGACCTACCACAACGAGAACACCGAGGCAAAGGTGGCCTCGACTGGCTCAAACCCCTGCCCATCTGTGACCCTGACGTCCTAGAGCTCTGACCAGCTTCTGAATATCCCGTACGATCGAACTTCCTACCCATGGAACGTGGGGGTGCACTCTGTGCTGGCTGGGAAGAAAATCTAACATGCTGCTGAGACTGCCCACCCCGAAACTCGTCAGGATAACCTGCTGATCTAGCCCTCTTATGCTGGCCTCTATTATAATCTCTATCTGGCTGACGTCCCCGGTGCCGATCCTCTACCCCCTGTGCATATGCCTGCACCCGAGCAATGTCCATACCTGGCTGAAGAGTCACTGCCATACAACCGTCACTCAGATAACGATCCAATCCCATCACATAACGATGTACCCTGTCTGCCATATCCGCCACAATAGTAGGCGCATGCCTAGCCGATGAATCAAACTCGAGGCTATACTCTCGAATGCTCCTGCCATTCTGTCTCAAACGTAAGAATCTATCCACTCTAGCTCGCTTCATCTCTGGAGGCAGGAAGTGGCCCTGGAAAGCCTCCACAAATTCATCCCATATCACTGGAGGAGCACCCTCACCCCTAGATAACTCCCAAGACTCATACCAATTAATAGCTACATCCCGTAAACGATACGTAGCCAACTCAACAGACTCGGTCTCCGAAGCTTTGATTATCCTCAATGTACGCTGCATCTGACGAACAAACTCTTGCGGATCATCCTGGGGCCTTGACCCAAAGAACTCTGGAGGATTACAACTTAAGAATTCACGAGCCCTTAAGCTATCAGATCTGTCCGCATGATCAACTCCTAGTCCATGCCTGCGAGCTTGACCTGCCACTAATCTAGTCAGCAACTGAACCGCATCTCTCATGGCCCTATCCTCTGCCCCTGGCTGAGGAGATGGAGGTTCAGGTTCTGGGGCCTCGAGGGCTGGTGGTGGTGTCCCCCGAAATGGAGTTGTTGCTGCTCTAATCTCCTCTAGCGGTGGCGGTGTAGCAGAGCTCTCCGACTGAAGCACAATACCAGGCATAGACTGGGCACGGGCCCTAGTAACTCTCCGGGTCTGACTAGTACTTTCTGCTACCGACTTGCCCTTCTGGGCGGCTGTCGCTTTCTTTGGAGGCATAACTGAAAACACAGGGATTTGTTAGAGAGGGATTATCCTGTTAATATAGCTCTATCGCACGATCTAGAATAAGAAGAAAGGATGACATCCTAAATGTCCTGTAGCTTCCTGTTTATAGATGTGGTGCACAACACACCGATAAACAAGAATCTACTAGACACGGTCTGTAGACACTTCCGAGGAAGAACCGCTCTGATACCACTTTGTCACGACCCAACCCGATGGGCCGTGACTAGTGCCCATTTTGGACACTCACATACAAACCTATAAAGTATGACCAACTTAAACTAAGACAATATGGAATTTAATCAAATCAAGCCAACCCCAAAGCCATATATATATATATATATATATATATATATATATAAGTGGATCTGTCACATAAGGAGTCATAATCATTCAACCGTAACAACATATGCGAGCCGACAAGGCCGCCACTATCCAAAGCATAATAGCATACGCAGCCGACAAGGCTGCCACTACACAATACACAATGATGTATGCAGCCGATAAGGCTGCCCTTGTACAAGCGGACATCCCAAACAAACCATGTCCAGACCATTATCCAAAACATAAATATACAACCCACACGATGTCTACAGACCTCTAAGAGTATAGTAGTGAAACTCGATGGGACAGGGCCCCGCCATACCCATAGACAAGCAAAAGACTACATAAGAAGTTATGTACCAAAACGACTGGGCTCCGGAACAGTGGAGTTCTCCCAAACAGCAGAGTAGATATCCTAGGTGGGAGGATCACCGAACTGAGCGTCTGCATCTGCGGGCATGAAACGCAGCCCCCCGAGAAAAGGGGGTCAGTACGGACAATGTACTGAGTATGTAAAGCATAAAGTAAAGATGACAGGATACCAACATGATAAGTCAAAACAAGATATCGCTACACAGTTACCTTTTAAGTGAAAATCATGCATATCTTTAACATATAAGATGCCTAGCTTCCCTAGTAAGGGACTCGGCAAAATAATCATCATTATATATACATCATACGTACCCGGCCATCTAGTGAGGGACTCGGTGAAATAGTCATCACATCATCTCCGTCATCATCATCATCATCGTAACCATCCTCATCACCAATCATATATATAATATACATACCCGGCCCTCTAGTGAGGGACTCGGTGACATATGCAAGAAACTCTCCACGAACATTACCCGGCCCGGGACTCAGTGAAATGATAAGTGACTCTATGCACGAGTAGAATATTATGAGCAACCATATGCAATTAAAATCATTTCTTAAACTCAATAGAATACTCAACGTGGACCAGCAAGGAGTATTACCAAAGGTTAACGTTTTATCAAGATTATGAACCTTTAATACGATATGGAAACGTAAAATCTTAATGACTCTAAGGAGAACTACCATAAATATCAAAATTCACCATAGCCTTAGACATAGCCGGTATATAAAGGAATAGTTGCAAAAGTAAAAATATTCGTCACCTAGACGCTCTAGATGTCCATTCTTTGCTCATTTCTAAAAGTCATGCCAAACAAAGAAGGAAAGGGATAGCGTTACATACCGAATAGTCGAGCCGCACGTCCAATATTTACTGCTCAAGGTATTAATCTATAACAAGCAACTGCCGCAATTAGATAAACGTCGCGCTTTACTACTTATTGTAAGCTAGCTAATAATCTAACGAAAATCCGGCAGCATTTACCCTATTTTCTTTACTTCATCCCAATCCGAAAACAACCCAAATTATCCACAGCAATACCAACAACACATATAATCCAACGAATCATATTAAACAGCCTCCCCCAAAACAGTTCCGTTTTGGCAGCCATAGTAACGAAACAACGACACACCGAGTGATAACTCATTTTATAATTCGTAACACATCTACCTTATTGTATTCATCCTTTGGAGTATATACCCATAAGCATATTAACATATACATAACACCAAAACAGAATTTCCAGCAGTTTGCTTTAATTAAAACAGCCCAAACACTAACATAACACCACTAGCAATCCGATCATGGTTTCTGTTCATACTTAGCACATTCAATAACTAAAACAAATTTCCTAAGCTACTGTTCACGTCCCATTCTTAACATTAAAGGCTAATTAACAAAGGTATTCTAAGGAATTAACACACCAAGCAAAGAGATTACTAACCAATTTCTTTGCAGCTGCTGGCCAAGAGTTTCATGGCTGGTTTTCTCCATTTCCATGGCTGCCCAAGTCAAGTGGTGAAAGAGAAGATATGCTTGCAAAGCATTTCACTACACCATTTAACAATATGAAGTGGAGGCAGCCCCCCACTACACATGCTCCACTAAGTGCATCTCCAAAATCTGATTTCTTTTTAATACTTAATAATATGAAGTGGAGGCAGCCCCCCACCACACATGCTCCACTAATTGCATCTCCAAAATCTGATTTCTTTTTAATACTTAATGATATGAAGTGGAGGCAGCCCCCCACCACACATGCTCCACTAATTGCATCTCCAAAATCTGATCTCTTTTTAATACTTAATAATATGAAGTGGTGGTAGCCCCCCTCTACACATGCTCCACTAATAAATCCCACACTTAAAGTTAAGGGCCTAATCAGCCACTAATTAATATCACAATTAGAATTTACATCCTTGCCTAACATTTCTTTAAACACTTGGAACTTAAAATAAAATCTCATTTCCCGAACTTACATCTACTAGTTCATGACGCGCACTACGTATAAAAATACGAGGCATAACACTTGATTATTCCGGTCTTGTGTTGAGTATGCTTGTTTCATAATGAATATATGATTATTATCTTATATTTGCTCTTGGTTGTGCATAAGGCTTTTCAAAGTAACTTGGCATGGTTTCATCAAATGTCTCTTTTTAGCATGATTTATATTTTTGTATACATATGTTTTCATACTTAGTACAAGTGATGTGGTAACCCCTATTTCTCCCTTTCGCCAAACATTTTTAGTTTTGGTCTTTGAAGGGTTTGTGACCATTTTAGCAAGAAAATTTCATTCATTTCTCCAAGTGTGGGTATGTCCTCAAGTTTCGAGGATGATGCATTTCCCTCACAGTACTGTTTAGATGCATTAATATGAGGCATCTCTATTAAGACTATATTGTGTATATTATAATATGTGACATAAAAATAGAAACTAAGTAAGCTTCTTATTGCGAGGACTCTAAGTAAACTCCCTATGTATATATAATGTGTAAGCGAGAGGTCTATGTAAACCTCAATGTAGACGTAGATGAAAAGTTATAAATTTTCTGCACTTTTAACCTATGAACGTAATGACGAATGCTAAGAGTCTAGTCTTAGTCCTCTCCGAGGATGACTCCGCCGATTACTTCGAAGGCTTTTTCCTCTGATGTGACAAACTTGATATAAGAGCATGGCGTTGAATATCTTTAGGATGAATGTCTTATTAAACAAATTCTATGTGGAAACCTATTAATAATTTTGAAGCGCACCACACTTATGAATGAGAGTCTATGTGATGCTAAGGAAACTCTCATCTTCTTGTGGGCTTTTATCTAAACCTTTTATTATTGTTATAGGTATCAATACTCGAAGAAGAGTTGCACCGCCGAGGAAGGGATTGCGAATGTGGGGGCTCATGACCATCATGCTTCTCCACAAGATAATCAAGTCCCTCAACTTGAAGAAGTTTCTATAGGTGATCAAGCTTCGGTTGTTCCTCCCCCAATGATCGTGGAGAGATAAGGGAAGCCTTTTTTCAATTTTTCCCAAGCCATGACTTTTTCACAAGCTAATGCGGTCACTTCTCAAGTCCAAGCCATGACGACCCAAGTGAATTGGGAAGTTGGTCCCCGAGTGCCTCAACATGCTAGCACTACGACATCTCATTTAAGAGGCTTTACTAGGATGAACCCTCCTATGTTTTATGGGTCAAGGTCAGATTAAGACCCTCAAGATTTCCTAGATAAATTCCATAAGATCCTATTTGCTATGTGAGTGACTACGGGTGAATAAGCCGAGTTGGCCGCCTATTAACTCAAAGATGTGGCACAAACTTGGCACTCCTAATGGAGAGATAATAGGGTGTTAAGAGGTGGCCTAGTGACTTGGGAGATCTTCAAGATAACTTTTCTTGATCTTTTATTTTCTAGAGAGTTGAATGAAGTTAAGGTGGAAAAATTCATCAACCTTCTTCAAGGAGGTATGAGTGTACTTGACTATTCCTTGAAGTTTACTAAATTGTCTGAATATGCTCCATCCTGGTGTCTAACCCAAGAGATGAAATGAGCCATTTTCTTACGAGAATGTCTGATGATTTGGTGGAAGAATGTCATTCAGCTATTCTTTGTGATAATATAAACATCTGTCGTCTAATGGTTCATGCTTAACAAATAGAAGAAAGTAGGTTAAGGAGGAGAAGAGAGGCCAAGAAGGACAAGTCTTTTGAAAGTGGTTCTTCAAAGGAAAGGTTGGAAATTCAAGACAAACCTAGATTCAAGAAGAGGTTTTCTAATTAAGTCACATCCAAATTTCCTAAGGATCGTGATGATAGGGTGTGTAACCCTAATTTCCAAAAGGATAGAAGTTCAAAGTCACCAAGTGATAAACAAACTTTTCCCAAGTGTGGTAAGAAACATTGGTGTAAATTCCTAGTTGGGATGGGAAATTTCTATAGGTGTTGAAAAGAGGGTTACAAGGTTAGAGATTGCCCTAGCATTAAGGGGAAAGACAAGAGTGGTGGACAAACTCAAGCAAGTGGTTCTAATGTTGATGCTCCAAAAGAAAAATCTCTTTTATGCTTTCCGCTCTAGGGGTGAACAAGAGTGTTCTCTATGTTGTGATCGGTATATTACAAGTCTTCTCTGTAAATGTTTATGCTTTACTTGATTTAAGTGCTACGTTATCAATTTTTACTACTTTGGTTGCTTTACTTGATCCAAGTGCTACCTTGTCAATTGTTACTACTTTGGTAGCTAGGAAGTTTGATATTTTTCCTGATACCTTGAATGAACCTTTTATGGTGGCTATCCCGGCGGGTGAGTCAGTTGTTGCAAAAAGGGTATATAGAAATTATCCCATAATGTTGCCCAAAAGAGTTACTCTTGTTGAATTAGTAGAACTTGATATGGTGTATTTCAATGTAATTTTGGGAATGGATTGGTTGCATGGTTGGTTTATTTCTATTGACAGTATAACAAGGGCGGTCAAGTTTAATTTTGCTAATGAACCCATCGTTGTGTGGAAGGGGGAAAATCTATTCCTAAATATCGTATCATTTCTTGACTTAAGGCTTTTAAGATGATCTTTAAAGGGTTTTAATACCATATTGTGAGAGTCTAAGATTTAGACTCCGAGGTTCCTTTAGTTGAGTTAGTCCCGTAGTGAGGGAATTTGTGGATGTCTTTCCTAATGATCTTCCTGAAATTCCTCCCGAATGGGAAATTGACTTCAGTATGGACTTGATACCGGATACAAATCCCATTTTAATTCTTAGTTAATCGTATAAATCCATCCAAATTAAAAGAGTTGAACATACAAATCAAGGATTTACTAGAAAAATGCTTCATTCAACCTAGTATTTCCTATGGGTGTCACATCCTGGTTTACCCACTAGACGTAAGTGGCGTCGTCGTCCTTTTGAAGGACTAAAACTAGCCTCTTAGTTTCATGTCATTACATTCATAGGTTGAAAAATGCGGAAAAATTTAAAACATTCATTATCACTACTTTGAGGTTTACATAAACCTCTACATATACATAATATATATTCAAATCGAGTATACATACCCTTCATATAGGAAGGTTACATAGACTTCTCATTTTATTGCACATACATATATAAGAATATAGGAATAGTCTGAACAATTGTCTCATCTCATACCATATAAACGAATATCACAATATGGGCATATCCCTTACATCAAAATTTAACAAGAACATGTATAGGCCATATGAAAGTACAATATTTAATTAAAAAGAAAGGAATCATAGAGTCAATAAGCTCATAACAAAATCCAAAGCTAGAGGATGGCATAGAACTCGAAAGTTGAGGACCTACCCTACTTGGATGAAAGGAAGAATCCAAGCCTTTACCAATGTCGCCTTCTAAACTCTTCAATCATCGCAACATAAAATGTTTGGTAAAAGGAAAGAAAATGGGGCTAGTACTCCACATCTACTAAGTATGAGATCTTATGAACATACACAAGCAAAACATGCTAAAAAAGGGAGTTTTAGTAAAAACATGCCATTTTACCCCTTTTGGGACTTAATGCAAAGTCAAGTAAGTCATATCAATAAAACCAACATGTTTACTATTATACAAGTAATATTTATCCCAACATACTTGAAACCATGATTTACTACAACCCTAACATAAAGGAATAATATCACAAGAATGAATAATAGTTAAACATATCATAATAAGCAAGACAACTACTCACAAGTCCTTATCAAGTCAACAAGTGCAATGACCAAGCAAATCCCTATAACCTTACATAATAAAGTATCCTCAACAAGAAAACATGACCAATGTCCAACTTTACATGTCATGTCATTTAGGCTTGCATTTCATCATATATTATCATTATAATCAAAGGCATATTCATAAATGAACTAATCAACATATAGTATCAACAATGTGCCATGGTCATCTTATATACCTCATATTTTATCATAACATAAACATATATATGAACCTCCTCCTAAGACTCCCCTCAAGGCTAACTAGTGCAATGTCTATGTAGAGTTCCATACCCCTACCTATACTAAGCTAGACCCCTTAGGTTATCAAAGTTAGAGTTCAAGTCCTTTAATTCATTTTACCTTTTTGGGAACATCTTTCCCTAACCGACATAGACCACATGAGTTAGTGTGGAATCCGGTGTCATAAAATCCTATACCGAAAGAAGGCGGAATACTTGCAAAGGTAGTACCAAAAGATGAAACATAGAAACTACGTGGATCCACTAGCTAGTATTCCTATGGGGGAAACATAGTTCAAGAACTAGGAGATTTAGTTGGGACCCTCTTTATGCGCCATGCATTATAGTCTCCAATCTTAAGAGTAACATACTATTCCAACATTCCCCTTTGTGTGAAAGGACACTCCTCTACCTAGTTCACTCGGTGTTAAGCTAGAGTTCATTTTTGAAATGTCTTTAAGCCTTTAATTATCAATCATAGCTTAATTAAGGCGATAGGGTCTACCCCTTGTATAATCATCATCATCAATAACTCAATAATAATTGTACGAGTATAAGTCCTTTCATCACAATTCATATAAGTAAGGTTAACACATTAGTATTTCATAACATATTAAGGCACATTGATAGATTTCACGATACTTATATCACATACACCTTAATAAACCTCACAACATAGTCAATACATTGTAATTCAACATCATACCACCCTATAATCCTAGTATAAGACATACTCCAATTTAATATTATGACTTAACAACAATTAATCACAATTGGAAGTAAAAATAGAGATTCTAAGACTTACCAAGTCTTCCTCATAGTCTATCATCAAGGTCTTACCATCAACCTATAACTCAACCCAACTTGGGGAATAACATCATCACACAATGATAACCAATAAAACAATAAGGCCAATTGCATCTCTATAACACAATTCACTTTTAGATCACAACTTGAGACAATATACATAGCCTAATTTTCTCATTATAATTCAAAACCTAAATCACATCTCAAGAACTAACATGATAGAACTTTAATTCATCTTAATTTAATCATAAAAGCACCATAGGATAGTAATCATATAAACAACCAACTCAATTAAATAATCACAATACAATATTGGTATAGATCACTACCTAGTGTTAGGGATAGAGGATCATACTCTTCAATTTAGATGAAACTGTCAACAATTACAATAAACAAGTTGAATTACATGTTAATATACTCAATATAACCCTAAGAATTCATTAACAACTGAATCCATAACTTCAATTTCGTAATTTAATGAAACGCATAAGAAAACTCAACTTTTCGAAATCTATTTTGAAGGAACCCTTTGAGAAAAGAATCTCAACGGTGAATAGAACCCATACCTTAATGTTTGTCAACAATTTAATGGTAAATTCGTCTCTTTCCATCCCCCAAACCCTATTCCTTGCTAGTTTTCAATCGTGAGTTCATGTAGAGAGAGAAATAAGAGAGAAGGAAGAGAGTGTATTTTGAGAGTTGTCTTTAGGTTAATGACGGTTGAGGGTATTTATAGAGGGGATTAATTAACTTAATTAGTCTCACTTTAATCCCCAAATAACCTCTAAACCACTTTATTAATTAAATGAAAGCATTTAAAATTTTGCAGTGAGAGTCGACCCTCATAGACGAGACCCCGATCGATGGGCCGTCTATGAGTCGACGGACAACCCCCCCTCCGTCGTGCACTCTGTCGTCTTAGTCAGAGACTGTGTAGGTGAGGGCTTCCTCCAATTTTTCTAAGTGCGGTGTGACGGTGGCATCGACGCCCCATCAATCCACACATAGACTGTAGCCTGCACCTCTACACTCCGTCGATGAGTCCAGAGACTGTGCAGGTGAAGGGACCTTCTCCACTAGCCTAAGTGTGGGACGACAGTGGCATTGACGCCCAGTCAATCCACACACGGTCCGTCTTATGTCTCGTCGATGCACATTGCCAGGCAGTGCTGCATCAAACTACAGGGGTCCTCCTCAAGGGCCCTTGGATGGTCCTTAGGGAGTCGTAGCCAGACGTTTCAACAATGGAACAATTCAAATACCTATAGCTACCTTTCCACCAATTTTATACATTCGCGTCTCCTAAAAGTTAGTCAAAAAGGCTAAGGCACACTAACACCCCTTTTGAACCAAGTTCCCAGACGTTGTGGACATTTTAGTACTTAAACCTCCTAAATGACCTATATTAATTAAAAATGGACTTAGAAACAGTGTTTAGACTTTATGACTCCGGTCCTTTTTGAAAATAAGAAGGATGGGTTGCTTAGGATGTGTATTGACTACCGTCAACTAAACAAAGTGAATATAAAGAAAAAGTATCCTCTCCTTTGGCCTGATGAATTGTTTGATCAACACCAAAGGGCAAGCTACTTCTCAAAAATTGACTTAAGGTCGGGATATACTATGTTAGGGTGAGATATGAAGATATTCCCAAAACGTCTTTTCAAGCAAGATATGGTCACTATGAGTTTAGTGTGATGTCCTTTGGGTTGACTAATGCCCCGCCGGGACCTAATGAATATGGTGTTGCAAAACTACCCAAATTCCTTTGTGATTATTTTCATCTTGGTTTATTCAAAAAATGAGGTTGATCATATAGGGCATTTGAGAGTGGTGTTACAAGTCTTGAAGGAACACCAACTATTTAGCCAAGTTTAGAAATTGTGATTTTTGGTTAAGGTCGGTGGCTTTTCAAGGTCAAATCATCTCTAGTAAAGGTGTAGAGATCCAAAGAAAAATGAGGCGGTTAGAAATTGGCTAGACCATTGGCTCCAACCGACATATGACGTTTCTTGGGTCTAACGGGGTACTATAGGAAGTTTGTTGGATGGTTTTGTGTACAATACATCTCCTTTGACTACATTGACCCAAAAGAATATGAAATTTGAGTGGTCGGAGGCTTGTGAATGAAGCTTCAAAATCTTGAAAGACAGGCTTACCACCGCTCAGATGTTGACTTTTCCAGAGGATACTAAGGGTTTTGTTGTATATTGTGATCCATCCCGAGTGGGGTGGGGTTGCGTCCTTATGCAACACGCGAAGGTTATAGTGTATGCTTCTAGGAAACTCTATATTCATGAGAAGAACTACCTAACTCATGATCTCGAGTTAGCGGTCGCGGTGTTTGCATTGAAAATATGGAGGAATTACCTATATTGTGTTCATGTTGATGTGTATACTAACCATAAGAGTCTTCAATATCTGTTTACTCAAAGGGAATTAAATCCCTAACAACAGAGGTGGTTGAAATTGTTGAAAGACTACTAGATGAGTGTTCTTTACCATCCCAGCAAACCCAATGTGGTTTCGCATGATCAAAGTCATATGACTATGGGTAGTGTATCTCATGTAGAAGAATCCAAGAAGGACCTAGTGAAAGATGTTCATAGGTTGGCTCGTTTAGGTGTTAGATTGGAATATTTCTCCAAATGGTGGTCTTATGGTCTATCATAACTCCGAGTTGTCTTTGGTGGTTGAGGTGAATATTAAGAAACAACTTGATCCATCATTAATGGATTTAAAGAAATCCGTTCTTAGAAATCTTAATGAATCATTCTCCTTAGGGGGGACAGTGTTTTGAGGTACGAAGAGAGGTTGTGTGTACCCAATGTGGATGATTTGAGAAATCGAATCCTAGAGGAAGCTCATGATTCCCGTTATTTGATTCATCCTGGTTCTACAAAGATGTACCATGACCTTAGATAAGTATTTTAGTGGGATGGCTTAAAAAGAGAAATAGCAGAATTTGTTGCAAAATGTCCGAATTGCCAACAAGTAAAATCAAGCACCTAAATACGGTGGCTTACTTCAACAAATACAAGTCCCGGCTTGGAAGTGGGAAGATATTAATATGGACTTTCTAGTAGGTTTTCCTCGGACTCCAAGGAAAAATGACTCTATATGGGTGGTTGTGGATAGGTTGACGAAATTCACTCACTTTATCCTTGTTAAGTCTACTTATTCGGTTGAAGAGTATGCAGAGATCTATATGAATGAGCTTGTGAGTCTTCATGGTATTCCTTTATCCATTATTTAAGATAGAGGTGCTCACTTTATGTCTCAATTTTGGAGGTCCTTCCAAAAATGGTTAGGTACGCAAGTGAAGTCAAGCACCACTTTTAATCCCCAAATGGATGGTCAACTGTAGCGTACTATTCAAACCCTTGAGGATATGCTTAGGCCATGTGTAGTTGATTTCAAGGGAAGTTGGGATGAATACTTTCCTTTGGTTGAGTTCTCTTATAATAATAGTTATCATTCAACTATAATTATGTCTCCGTTTGAAGCTTTGTATGGTAGGAGGTGTAGATCTCCTATCGGTTGGTTTGAAGTTGGCAAGTCATCACTTTTTGATATCGAATTGATCTAAAGGATTTTGGAAAAGGTTCACATCATAAGGAATTTGTTGAAAACAGCCTATAGCAAACAAAAGTCCTATGCCGACAATAGGAGAAGAGAGTTAGAGTTCGAAGAAGGTGATAAAATGCATTTGAAAATTTCACCCATTAAGGGGTGATGAATTTATCAAGAAATAGAAGTTGAGTCCTTGTTATGTGGGTTCCTATGAAATTTTGCAATGTTTTGGCAAGTTGCGTACTAGTGTAGATTACCTAGTGAGCTATCTTTGGTTCAGCCCGTCTTCCATGTATCCATACTGAAGAAGTGCATTAGTGACACCGAGTCCATTCTTCCTATTGAAAGTATAGAGGTGGATGAGAACCTCACATATGAAGAGGTTCTGGTGGAAATTACTGATCGACAACTAAAGATGTTAAGAAACAAGGATGTGGCTTTCGTAAAGGTGTTATGGAAGAACCAAATAGTTGAGGGAGCAAACTGGAAGGCCGAGGCCGACATGAAGTGGCAATATCCTCATCCTATTTCTAATTAAGGTTAGTTTATTTGTTCCTACTAATAACTAAAATAATGAGTAAAATTGAATTTGACTTCTTTTGCAAAGATGTGCATAATTCTGGTAAAGGGTTTTAACTAAAATGTGTTTTCATAAAAAGATACTCTTTTGCTTGATTTGCACTTATTTGAGTAGGCGTCATGTTTTTTCTTTTATATAGTGATATTGAGCATGTCAATGTGTTTTGAAATTAGTTTTTGGCATAAGTGACTCTTAAATGTGTTGTTGAGCTCATGTTATGTTTGAAAAGGAAATGTCTCATGTTGTTGTGTTGAGTCTTATATAAGGAAATTGATGTTCGAGTTGCTATGCGTAAATTACATAATCTAGAGCTTCACATGACTGTCTAAGGTTTATAACACTGTTTTAAGGTCAATAATGATGTATAAAAGTCATGTAGGATGTTTTAGAGTCAAACCGTCAAGGAACATCCATGACGTCCGGATACTAGTAAAATAAAAAGGTGCTAGTATGACTTAGCCTATTTCACAAGGTTTTAAGAGTCCAAGTTTGATGAATTTGGTGAAATGGTGTCTAACATATATTAGAGTAGATTAGGGTCGAAACTTCTAGGTACAACTCCCCAAGGACCACCCTAGGGGTCCTTGAGGAGGACCCTGTCATTTTGACCGAAAGTTTCCAATAGAGGCAATGAAGACACTAACCATCAACGATTCCAGGCGACGAGGCGTGGCCTGATTAATGGGGAGTCTTTGCCTCCGTCAATGGTCACTTATCCATTTTCACGAATGGCCTATTTGGAAAAACTCTGACCAAAACTATGGTTGCACAAGACGGTGGGGGTCCTGGCCGTTGACTGACACATGAACCGTAGGTCGGGGTCTCGTAGGTCAGGCCTGTGGCTACCTATAAAGTTTAGTTAGTTTCATTTAATTAAGTTAGTTAGTTAGGTTTGTGATTAGTTATTATGGGGTGGTTAATTAGATTAGATAATTAACTATATAACCTACCCTAAGCCTAAAACCTCACTTAACACCTCTCAATTACCAAACCCAAATTGCTCTTCCTTCTCTCTACTTCTCTCTCCCAAAGAAGACTACATTGAAGGGCTAGGTCAAGGTAATTAAGACAGCAAGAAGTGTTCTTTCTCCATAAATCTTCAACAATACAAGGTATGGGAAACTTTCATCTTACCCCAAGGGTTCTTCCAAAATTGGATTTCAAAAAGACGATTTCATATGGGTTTCTTCCTAATAAGAATTTGATCTTCTAAATTAGATTGTTTATGATTTATTTTGATAATTAATATTAGATTATGTTGTATTATTGTTCAGTTACATTGGTTCTCAATTAATTAACCTGGATTGTTGAATAGATCATGAATTGACCCAAATTCCCTAACCCTAGTTTATAAATTCATGTTGAGTTGATTAGTGTTAATTAAATTGAGTTAGTTATTGTGTTAATTACTATTAAATGATATTATTACACCAATTGATGATGAAATTGGATTGCTTGAGGGTAAGACCAATGATGACGGCTTCTTGAAGGAGAATTGGTAAGACTTTGTGATCTTTTTAACCTTTACTTCAATTGTGATGCCTTTTACTTGGTGATGAAGTTCAATTGAAGCATGCCTTGTGATTTTATTTATTTGGTGTTGGTATGATGATATTATTGAAATGTATTGATTATGTTATGGTGTGATATTATGTTTAAAATGAAATGATATAAGTTTGGTTATGAATTCCCTATGCCTTATTATGACATGATGATGATAATATGTTTATCTTACATATAAGGGTTGTGTTTAAAGGACATTATCATGTATTTCCTAATAATTTAATGTTATGAATTTACAAGGGGTTAGTCTGCTCTGGCATATACTATGTCATGATGATTGATAAAGTCTTAATGACATTTCAAAAACGGGACTCTAGCATAGCACCGAGTTAAGGAGATGTGAGTTTGTACCTTCCCAATGTGGGAAGGTCGGTTCAAAGTGGTTCTCGTGAGATGGTTACATAGTGCAATTGAGCATCAAAAGGGTCCCAAGTATATCTCCTAGTTCTTAAACTATGTTTCCCCCATAGGAATACTAGCTAGTGGATCCTCCTAGAATGCTATTTCATGTTTTGGTACTAGCTTGGCAATTAATACACAAACCTTTGGTGTAGGGTTTTATGACACCGGATTCCATATTTAGCTATGTGGTCTATGTCGGTCAAGGCAAGTGTTCCCGAAAATAAAATGAAGTTATTATGTGAACACTAACTAGGATAACCTAATGTGTTTGACTTAGTCTAGGTAGGGGTATGGGACTCTATCACTAGTTGGCCTTGAGGGAAGTCTTGGGAGTTTCTTCTTATTTTCTATAAAGTAAATGTCAGGACCCAACCCGATGGGCCGTGACTAAGTGCCCATTTTGGACACTCACATACCAACCTATCAAGTATGACCAACTGAAACTAAGACAATATGGAATTTAATCAAATCAAGCCAAACCCAACACCATATATATATAAAGTGGATCTATCTCATAAAGAGTCATAACCATTCAACCGTAACAACATACGCGAGCCGACAAGGCTGCCACTATTCAAAGCATAATAGCATGCACAGCCGATAAGGCTGCCACTACACAATACACAAAGATGTACACAACCGACAAGGCTGCACTTGTACAAACGGACATCCCAAACAAACCATGTCCAGACCATTATCCAAAACATAAATATACAACCCACACGATGTCTACAGACCTCTAAGAGTATAGTAGTGAAACTCGACGGGACAGGACCCCGCCATACCCATAGACAAGCAAAAGACTACATAAGAAGTTATGTACCAAAACGACTGGGCTCCGGAACAGTGGAGCTCTCCCAAACAGCAGAGTAGATATCCTAGGCAGGAGGATCACCGAACTGAGCGTCTACACCTGCGGGCATGAAACGCAGCCCCCCGAGAAAAGGGGGTCAGTACGGACAATGTACTGAGTATGTAAAGCATAAGGTAAAGATGACAGGATACCAACATGATAAGTCGAAACAAGATATCTCTACACATGTACTTTTTAAATGAAAATCATGCATATCTTTAACATATAAGATGCCCAGCTTCCCTAGTAAGGGACTTGGCAAAATAATCATCATTATATATACATCATACGTACCCGGCCCTCTAGTGAGGGACTCGGTGAAATAGTCATCACATCATCTCCGTCATCATCATCATCATAACCATCCTCAACACCAATCATATATATAATATACATTCCCGGCCCTCTAGTGAGGGACTCGGTGACATATGCAAGAAACTCCGCACGAACATTACCCGGCCCGGGACTCGGTGAAATGATAAATGACTCTATGCACGAGCAGAATATTATGAGCAACCATATGCAATTAAAATCATTTCTTATAACTCAATATAACAACCAACTTGAACCAGCAAGGAGTATTACCAAAGATAAATGTTTTATCAAGATTATGAACCTTTAAATACGATATGGAAACGTAAAATCTCAATGACTCTAAGAAGCACTATCATAAATATCAGAAATCACCATAGCCTTAGATATAGACAATATATAAAGGAATAGTTGTGGAAGTAAGAATATACGTCACCTAGACGTTCTAGAAGTAGGTATCAAATCTGTCCGTTATTTGCTCATTTTTAAAGGTCATGCCAAACAAGAAGGAAAGGATAGCGTTACATACCGAAAAGTCGAGCTTCACGTCCAATACTTACTGCTCAAGGTAATAATCTATAACAAGCAACAACCGTGCCACAATTAGATAAATGTCGCGCTTTACTACTTATTGTAAGCTAGCTAATAATCTAACGAAAATCCGGCAGCACTTCCCCTATTTTCTTTACTTCATCCCAATCCAACAACAACCCAAATTATCCACAGCAATACCAACAACACATATAACCCAACAAATCATATTAAACAGCCTCCCTCAAAACAGTTCCGTTTTGGCAGCCATAGTAACGAAACAACGACACATCGAGTGATAACTTATTTTATAATTCGCAACACATCTACCTTATCGTATTCATCCTTTGTAGTATATACCCATAAGCATATTAACATATACATAACACCAAAATACAATTTCCAGCAGTTTCCTTTAATCAAAACAGCCCAAACACTAACATAACACCACTAGCAATCCGATCATGGTTTCTGCTCATGCTTAGCACATCCAATAACTAAAACAAATTCCTAAGATACTGTTCACGTCCCCTTCTTAACATTAATGTCTAATTAACAAAGGTATTCTAAGGAATTAACACACCAAGCAAGGAGATTACTAACCAATTTCTTTGTAGCTGCTGTCCAAGAGTTTAATGGCTGGTTTTCTCCATTTCCATGGCTGCCCAAGTCATGTGGTGAAAGAGATGATATGCTTGCAAAGCATTTCACTACACCATTTAACAATGTGAAGTGGAGGCAGCCCACCACTACAAATGCTCCACTAATTCTATCCCCAAATCAGAATTTCTTTTTAATATTTAGTAATATGAAGTGGAGGCAGCCCCCCACCACACATGCTCCACTAATTGCATCTCCAAAATCTGATTTCTTACTTTGCCTTAAGTGGTGGGGCCCACTCGATAAATTAAATCCAAATCAGCCACTAATTAATCCCACACTAATTAATATCACATATGGAATTAACATCCTTGCATAATATTTCTTTAAACATTTGGAACTTAAAATAAAATCTCATTTCCCGAACTTACATATACTAGTTCATGACGCGCACGACATATAAAAATACGAGGCGTAACATCCTTCCCCCCTTAGGAACATTCGTCCTCGAATGTTAAGTTAGCGTCTTACAAAAAAATATTCAGCGAGCTCTCTCTAACAGTTATACCTATCAACCTGCATTCCGTAACTTACAGATGCATCACAGAGTCATAACTTACTACATAATCTCGTTTATCAATCAATATAGTCAAGCTAGGAATTGAATTACCTGCAGGTACGGGGAACAAGTAAGGATACTTATTCTTCATTTCGTCTTCCGCTTCCCAAGTCATCTCCTCCCTATTATTATTTTGCCACAAAACTTTGACGGAAGCCACATCCTTTGTACGTAACCTTCTAACCTGGCGATCAAGTATAGCTACGGGTTTCTCCTCGTATGACAACTCCTCTGTTACCTGAACATCATCTACAGGAAATACTCTAGAAGGATCACCAATACATTTACGTAGCATCGATACATGGAAGACTGGATGTACCGCCTCCAAATCAGATGGTAGATCCAACTCATATGCAACCTTGCCTATCTTACGAACAATCTGATAAGGCCCAATGTATCTCGGACTGAGCTTCCCCTTCCTGCCGAATCTCATCACACCCTTCATGGGTGATACCTTCAGGAATACCCAATCACCAATCTGAAACTCCAAATCTCTACGCCGATTATCTGCATATGACTTCTGTCGACTCTGGGCTGCTAATAATCTTTCTTGAATAAGCTTCACCTTGTCAACAGCTTGTTGAATCATATCCGGACCTATCAACTTAGTCTCGCCAACATCAAACCAACCAATAGGTGACCTGCACTTCCTCCCATATAAGGCCTCGTACGGTGCCATCTGGATACTAGAATGGTAGCTATTATTATAGGAAAACTCAATGAGCGGCAAGTGATCATCCCAGCTACCTTTGAAATCAATAATACAGGCCCGCAACATATCCTCTAATGTCTGAATAGTACGCTCAGCCTGCCCATCAGTCTGAGGGTGAAATGCTGTGCTAAGGTTCACCTGTGTCCCCAATCCCTTCTGAAATGATCTCCAAAAGTTGGCTGTAAATTGAGCTCCTCTGTCTGATATAATGGACGTGGGAATCCCATGAAGTCTCACTATTTCCCTGATATATAACCTCGCATAATCTTCAGCCGAATAAGTAGTCCTGACTGGAAGAAAATGGGCCGATTTCGTCAGCCTATCTACAATAACCCATATAGAGTCATACTTCCGTTGGGTGCGAGGTAAGCCTGTAATGAAGTCCATATTAATCATCTCCCATTTCCAAGTCGGAATCTCTATCGCCTGTAATAATCCACCAGGCTTTTGATGTTCGATCTTGACTTGTTGACAATTCGAGCACTGAGCAACAAACTCCGCTATGTCCTTTTTCATGCCATCCCACCAGTATAAGCATCTGAGGTCATGATACATTTTTGTTGACCCTGGGTGAATAGAATAACGGGCAGAGTGTGCCTCTCCCATAACCTGCCGTCGTAGCCCCGCAATATCTGGTACACACAATCTGCCTTCATATCGTAACACTCCATCAGGTGTAATCTTAAATGGGGTCTTTTCCTTTTTAAGAGCTGCATCTCTATACTGTGCCAGAATGGGGTCCTCGTATTGGTGTCTCTTTACCTCATCTATGATTGAGGACTCAGCAACCTCTCTGATAGAAACTCCACTATCTTCTGAATTAGCCAGACGGACTCCAAGGCTTGATAGCCGCTGAATCTCCCGAACCATCTCCCTCCTTTCTGGTTGTACATCTGTCAAGCTACCCATGGACTTACGGCTAAGAGCATCTGCTACAACATTCGCTTTCCCTGGATGATACAAAATATCAATATCATAATCCTTTAGCAACTCTAACCACCGCCTCTGTCGTAAATTCAGCTCCTTCTGTTTAAAGATATATTGGAGACTCTTATGATCTGTATAGATGTCCACATGGACACCATATAAATAATGCCTCCATATCTTCAAGGCATGAACCACGACCGCTAACTCCAGATCGTGAGTAGGATAGTTCTTTTCATGCTTCCTAAGCTGTCGGGAGGCATAGGCTATAACTTTGCCATGCTGCATCAATACACATCCTAGCCCAACACCGGAAGCATCACAATAAATAACATAGCCGTCTGGTCCCTCCGGAAGAGTTAGGACTGGAGCTGTAGTCAATTTGTCTTTCAATAGCTGGAAGCTTCGCTCACATGCATCAGTCCACTGGAACTTGGCTGCCTTTTGAGTTAGCCTTGTCAAAGGCGCTGAAATTGAGGCAAACTTTTCTACAAACCTCCTGTAATATCCTGCTAACCCCAGAAAGCTGCGTACCTCAGTAGGTGTTGTAGGTCTGGGACAAGTCTTTACCGCCTCAATCTTCTGCGTGTCTACCCGAATACCATCAGCTCCAATAATATGCCCCAAGAATGCCACTGAAGTCAACCAGAACTCGCACTTAGAAAACTTAGCATACAACTTCTGGTGTTGAAGCACCCTAAGTACCGTCCTTAAATGGTCTGCATGCTCCTCTTCAGAGCGTGAATAGACTAAAATATCGTCTATAAATACAACAACAAACATATCAAGGAATGGTTTAAACACTCTATTCATTAAATCCATAAACACCGCTGGAGCATTAGTCAGCCCAAAAGACAGCACTCTAAACTCATAATGCCCGTATCGGGTCCGGAATGCCGTCTTTGGAATATCTGCCTCCCTTACCCGCACCTGATGATAACCTGACCGCAAGTCTATTTTTGAAAAACACTTAGCACCCTGCAACTGGTCAAATAGATCGTCAATCCTTGGGAGGGGATACCTGTTCTTTATTGTTACTTTGTTCAGCTGCCTATAATCGATACACATCCGCAGCGACCCATCCTTCTTCCTCACAAACAGTACCGGTGCTCCCCAAGGTGACGTACTAGGCCTGATGAAGCCCTTTTCTAACAAATCTTTCAATTGCTCTTTCAATTCTTTCAACTCAGCAGGTGCCATTCTATAAGGAGGTATAGATATAGGCTGGGTATGTGGCAGTACATCTATAGTAAACTCTATCTCCCGTTCTGGAGGAAGGCCTGGAAGTTCCTCTGGAAATACATCGGGAAATTCATTAACTACAGGGACTGATTGAAGAGTCGGTGCCTCTACCTTTATGTCTTGCACCCGAACCAGATGATAAATATAACCTTTTCTAACCATCTTCCTAGCCTTAAGGTATGAAATGAACTTACCTTTCGGTGATACTGTACTACCCTTCCACTCTATAATCGGTTCCCCTGGAAATTGAAATCGTACTATCTTCCCTCTACAATCAACATTAGCATAACAAGCAGCCAACCAATCCATGCCCAAGATAATATCAAACTCAATCATATTTAGCTCTATTAGATCTGCTACGGTACGACGACTATATATAACCACTGAGCAATTCTTATATACTCGCGTAGCTATGACAGAATCTCCTACAGGCGTAGCTACCTCAAATGGTTCTATCAACTCAGACTCTAATCCAATCCTACTAGCAACGAAGGGAGATATAAATGATAAGGTGGAACCTGGGTCTATCAATGCATACACACTTCGGGAGAATAGTGATAATATACCTGTGATCACATTAGGTGACGCCTCCTGATCCTGCCTACTAGCCAAAGCATATAAACGGTTCGAGGGACCGCTAGAACTGGAAGCTCCACTACGTCCTCTACCACGGCCTGCTGGCGCCTGAATACACTGCCCCATAGGACGCATAGCCACAGAAGGAGATGAACCAGCAACAGAACCAGAAGGCTGTGCAATACCACCCGCACTACCTCTCAGGTGACACTCCCTCATAGTATGACCCTGACGGCCACATGAAAAACACGCACCTGTAGCCCAACGACATTCCCCAGGATGGGACCTACCACAGCGAGAACACCGAGGCAAAGGTGGCCTCGACTGGCTCAAACCCCTGCCCATCTGTGACCCTGACGTCCTAGAGCTCTGACCAGCTTCCGAATATCCCGTACGATCGAACCCCCTACCCATGGAACGTGGGGGTACACTTTGTGCTGGCTGGGAAGAAAATCTAACATGCTGCTGAGACTGCCCGCCTCGAAACTCGTTAGGATAACCTGCTGATCTAGCCCTCTTATGCTGGCCTCCATTAAAATCTCTATCTGACTGACGTCCCCGGTGCCGATCTTCTACCCCCTGTGCATATGCTTGCACCCGAGCAATGTCCATACCTGGCTGAAGAGTCACAGCCATACAACCGTCAATCAGATAACGATCCAACCCCATCACATAACGGTGTACCCTGTCTGCCATATCAGCCACAATAGTAGGTGCATGCCTAGCCAATGAATCAAATTCGAGGCTATACTCTCGAATGCTCCTGCCATTCTGCCTCAAACGCAAGAATCTGTCGACTCTAGCTCGCTTCATCTCTGGAGGCAGGAAGTGGCCCTGGAAAGCCTCCACAAATTCATCCCATACCGCTGGAGGAGCACCCTCACCCCTAGATAACTCCCAAGACTCATACCAATTAATAGCTACATCCCGCAAACGATACGTAGCCAACTCGACAGACTCGATATCCGAAGCCTTGATTATTCTCAATGTACGCTGTATCTGACGAATAAACTCTTGCGGATCATCCTGGGGCCTTGACCCAAAGAATTCTGGAGGATTACAACTTAAGAAGTCACGAGCCCTTAAGCTATCAGATCTGTCCGCATGATCAACTCCTAGTCCATGCCTGCGAGCTTGACCTGCCACTAATCTAGTCAGCAACTGAACCGCATCTCTCATGGCCCTATCCTCTACCCCTGGCTGAGGAGTTGGAGGTTCAGGTTCTGGGGCCTCGGGGGCTGGTGGTGGTGTCCCCCGAACTGGAGCTGCTGCTGCTCTAAGCTCCTCTAACGGTGGCGGTGTAGTAGAGCTCTCCGACTGGAGCACAATACCAGGCATAGACTGGGCACGGGCCCTAGTAACTCTCCGGGTCTGACTAGTACTTTCTGCTACCGATTTGCCCTTCTGGGCGGCTGTTGCTTTCTTTGGAGGCATAACTGAAAACATAGGGATTCGTTAGAGAGGGATTATCCTGGTATTATAGCTCTATCGCACGATCTAGAATATGAAGAAAGGATGACATCCTAAAAGTCCTGTAGCTTCCTGTTTATAGATGTGGTGCACAACACACCGATAAACAAGACTCTACTAGACACGGTCTGTAGACACTTCCGAGGAAGAACTGCTCTGATACCACTTTGTCAGGACCCAACCCGATGGGCCGTGACTAAGTGCCCATTTTGGACACTCACATACCAACCTATCAAGTATGACCAACTGAAACTAAGACAATATGGAATTTAATCAAATCAAGCCAAACCCAACACCATATATATATAAAGTGGATCTATCTCATAAAGAGTCATAACCATTCAACCGTAACAACATACGCGAGCCGACAAGGCTGCCACTATTCAAAGCATAATAGCATGCACAGCCGATAAGGCTGCCACTACACAATACACAAAGATGTACACAACCGACAAGGCTGCACTTGTACAAACGGACATCCCAAACAAACCATGTCCAGACCATTATCCAAAACATAAATATACAACCCACACGATGTCTACAGACCTCTAAGAGTATAGTAGTGAAACTCGACGGGACAGGACCCCGCCATACCCATAGACAAGCAAAAGACTACATAAGAAGTTATGTACCAAAACGACTGGGCTCCGGAACAGTGGAGCTCTCCCAAACAGCAGAGTAGATATCCTAGGCAGGAGGATCACCGAACTGAGCGTCTACACCTGCGGGCATGAAACGCAGCCCCCCGAGAAAAGGGGGTCAGTACGGACAATGTACTGAGTATGTAAAGCATAAGGTAAAGATGACAGGATACCAACATGATAAGTCGAAACAAGATATCTCTACACATGTACTTTTTAAATGAAAATCATGCATATCTTTAACATATAAGATGCCCAGCTTCCCTAGTAAGGGACTTGGCAAAATAATCATCATTATATATACATCATACGTACCCGGCCCTCTAGTGAGGGACTCGGTGAAATAGTCATCACATCATCTCCGTCATCATCATCATCATAACCATCCTCAACACCAATCATATATATAATATACATTCCCGGCCCTCTAGTGAGGGACTCGGTGACATATGCAAGAAACTCCGCACGAACATTACCCGGCCCGGGACTCGGTGAAATGATAAATGACTCTATGCACGAGCAGAATATTATGAGCAACCATATGCAATTAAAATCATTTCTTATAACTCAATATAACAACCAACTTGAACCAGCAAGGAGTATTACCAAAGATAAATGTTTTATCAAGATTATGAACCTTTAAATACGATATGGAAACGTAAAATCTCAATGACTCTAAGAAGCACTATCATAAATATCAGAAATCACCATAGCCTTAGATATAGACAATATATAAAGGAATAGTTGTGGAAGTAAGAATATACGTCACCTAGACGTTCTAGAAGTAGGTATCAAATCTGTCCGTTATTTGCTCATTTTTAAAGGTCATGCCAAACAAAGAAGGAAAGGATAGCGTTACATACCGAAAAGTCGAGCTTCACGTCCAATACTTACTGCTCAAGGTAATAATCTATAACAAGCAACAACCGTGCCACAATTAGATAAATGTCGCGCTTTACTACTTATTGTAAGCTAGCTAATAATCTAACGAAAATCCGGCAGCACTTCCCCTATTTTCTTTACTTCATCCCAATCCAACAACAACCCAAATTATCCACAGCAATACCAACAACACATATAACCCAACAAATCATATTAAACAGCCTCCCTCAAAACAGTTCCGTTTTGGCAGCCATAGTAACGAAACAACGACACATCGAGTGATAACTTATTTTATAATTCGCAACACATCTACCTTATCGTATTCATCCTTTGTAGTATATACCCATAAGCATATTAACATATACATAACACCAAAATACAATTTCCAGCAGTTTCCTTTAATCAAAACAGCCCAAACACTAACATAACACCACTAGCAATCCGATCATGGTTTCTGCTCATGCTTAGCACATCCAATAACTAAAACAAATTCCTAAGATACTGTTCACGTCCCCTTCTTAACATTAATGTCTAATTAACAAAGGTATTCTAAGGAATTAACACACCAAGCAAGGAGATTACTAACCAATTTCTTTGTAGCTGCTGTCCAAGAGTTTAATGGCTGGTTTTCTCCATTTCCATGGCTGCCCAAGTCATGTGGTGAAAGAGATGATATGCTTGCAAAGCATTTCACTACACCATTTAACAATGTGAAGTGGAGGCAGCCCACCACTACAAATGCTCCACTAATTCTATCCCCAAATCAGAATTTCTTTTTAATATTTAGTAATATGAAGTGGAGGCAGCCCCCCACCACACATGCTCCACTAATTGCATCTCCAAAATCTGATTTCTTACTTTGCCTTAGGTGGTGGGGCCCACTCGATAAATTAAATCCAAATCAGCCACTAATTAATCCCACACTAATTAATATCACATATGGAATTAACATCCTTGCATAATATTTCTTTAAACATTTGGAACTTAAAATAAAATCTCATTTCCCGAACTTACATATACTAGTTCATGACGCGCACGACATATAAAAATACGAGGCGTAACAGTAAATCATATGAATATGTTGACTTTACATGATTATGACCTTATACTATGTTAGTTTGATTTTTGAACATGCTATTGGTATATGTTGCTATATATGATGATGATTCATTTTATTACTAGGTTATATCATGTTAGACGTTTCTTATAGTCTTTTCTTGGGTTTACTTGGTTAATAAGGTTATATATTCACTTGGTCATTGCACTTGTGGACTTGATGTTAGGTTATGAGTAATGGTCTTGTATGTAAGGTAATGTTATGAACTCTTCTACATGCTTGGTTCTTATATCTTGATGTTGGAGTTTGGTTGGTTATGTATTCATTTGTGTTAATACACATGTTTACTTGCTTATACTTGAGTATGTTGGCATTCTTTCGATTATGCTTGTATCGTAAGGAATATATGATTATTGTCTTATATGTGCTCTAAGGTTGTGCATAAGGCTTTTCAAAGTAACTAGGCATGGTTTTATCAAATGTCCCTTTTTAGTATGATTTCTATGGTGTGTGTCCACATGTTTTAATACATAGTATAAGTGATGTGCTAACCCCTATTTCTCCCATTCCCCGAACACTTCAAGTTCCAGTCGTTCAAAAAGTGTTACACCCGGAATCTGCACCCCTGATGAGACCGGCGTCGTTAACCTTTAAGAAGTTGCATACAAGCCTCTTCTTAGCTTTCATCACAATCATATAGTTAAATTTGCTGAAAACTAAAAACTTTTAATATACTAATGAAGAATACTTAGACTCGTACTTAAGATTTATAAAAACATACGATATTCTAAAGTTGTCTCACATATATAGAAACCATATAAGAATTGCAAATCTGAACTTTGCCAATAATAGTCAATGTTCCATATAGGTCTTATTACGAAAGGATCCAAAGAACATAACGGAAATAGCGTATTCTTAAAACTACTATAAATCTACGTAAGCTAGAATATGAAAGATAGCATCCCTGAACATGAGTACCTACCAAGACTTGGAGAAAGAGTTTCAAGCTTCTTCAAATCGACCTCCTTAAGCTTCAATAGCCGGAACCTACAGTTGTAGTAATGTAAAGTAATGGGGTTAGTACACCACATGTACTAAGTATGGGTATATGCACATAACACATAAGGACATGCATGAAAAAGAATCATTTATCATATCTTTAGAAAACATGCTAAGCCATATGAAAATCTTCAATGCACATACCATATAACATATACAAATTAAGGATTTCATTGACATCAAACATGAACATAATTAAAGACATATTATCATAGTCATGTTAACTTTTCATATTCAATCAATCACACGGCTCAACATACAAAACACTTACCAATGATCCCATCCCCAACCTACAAATTCAATGGTCATGTGAAGCCCCGTAACCCCACACAACCAAGTAGATAAGATAGGAGACCATAAGTAAAAAACTTTGCTTCATATAACTTATAACATAATTAGTCATCACTTCATATAACAATATAATCAAATAACATATTCATCATAATAGCCAACATTAATGTAAGAGTAACATCATATCTCATAAACATATATCTCTCATATCATAATATTAATTAAGAACAATCTCCTAGGACTTCCCTTAGAGTCAACTTGTGCAATGTCTCAGTAGCGTCCCATGCCACTACCTATACTAAGAAAACTCCTCAAGTCACCCTAGTTGATGTTCACTTACTTTTCTTTCGTTTTACATAAGGGAAAATACGCCTAACTTACATAGACCATGTGAGCTAAACATGAAATCCCGTATAAGTGGTCTACTGGCCAAAGTAGAACCTAACATGACATAGCCTTCTAGGTGGATCCACTATCTAGTATCCTATATTGGCAACATAGTTCAAGAACTAGGAGATGTACTAGAGAACCATAGTTGTACATTACATGGCAGCCTCAATCTAATGAGAATCATTGTGAACCTACCTTCCCCTAGGGAAGGGACACTTCCCATATCTAGTTCATTGGTGCTTAGATTAAGTCCCTTTTCTTGAAAGATTGTTTAATTTATTTTTCATAATAAAGTTATCATAGGTCATATGAGATTATGTCCTTGTATAACATGATCATGAGCTCTTTTAGATTGGATGAGAATTGTGTTTTCATCGTAACCTTTCTTTTGTGAGATTAACATAACATAATCACTTTGTGTAAAGCATACAAGGGATATCATAAACTTGAATATTCGTGTTCTTATCATGATCTCGCAATTAAATTATTCATAGCTAGGATATTCATATAGAAAAATAATACATACTTTTAATAACATAGAATCACAACATATAGGGTAACATAAACGTCTTAGAGTAATCATAATTTTAGAAGACTTACCTCTTGTTTCCAAGAACCTTATTCAATCATAGGATATTCATAATAATACTTAGTAAATACTCAATGACATAATCAACAACAACTCATAAAATCATGTAAAAACAATACATAGCATAGAAGAAGGTAAACGTGTTATGAAAGGGTTCATTCAAGTCTAAATCCCAATCCTGGTGTTTACATGTTATAAAATACCATAAACAACCCATTCGAAACTATCACTTAGAGAAATATAATGTATCACACGTCATTCAAACATTATAAATCAAATATTCAACAATTCATGTGAAATTAGCTATGGAAAACGTCTACTTTCCATTGAAAAACATAAATCTAGGGTTAGGAAGAAAATCCTTTTTGTAGAGTAAAAACCCTAGTATTTGAAGTTCTTGTAAACTTATCTTGAACGGACCTCTTGGGGAAAGGAATACCATGAGTGAAAATACATACCTTATAGATGAAGAATCCATGAAAATCTGATTGGAAAGTTCGAAACCTTCGTCTTCTTCCTTAAGCTTTTCTTGTTCTTCAATGGAGTTTGGAAAAAGAGAGTGTTTCTTGAGAGAGAATGAAATTTCATTTGATTCTGATTTGGGACGTGTAAAATTGGTCTAAAACTGACTTAATATTAATATATAGACTTCCTAAGAATTACCCTAAAGACCCTCCACTTAAATTACCTAAAATGACCCTAACAACTAGGAGAACATTTGACCTAGGGTCTCGGGTTTTTACTAAGATTTAAATTAACCAATTAAATTGCTTATTTAATTAATTATGTAACCTAGGATAATTACTAAAGTACCGCTAAGTCATTAGGACCATAACCAACCCCTTTGGACCATCCTAGGTTAGGTACTAGGATGTTTCTTTAGTTATTTACTTGACTAGTGTCACCCAGTTAGGTCTTAAGTTGTCGGGTGCACTTGTTAGTTTATTTTTGTTTGTCCTAGGTTAGTATTTAGTTAGGTAAGTTAGTTTTATCCTAGGACTTGTTAGGAAGCTAGGCCCCATGTGTCTTGGACCGCCGTGTGCTTGCCCCCTAACCGAATCGCTTGGGCTTGTCTTCTTGTCTCTCGGTCTGCAGCACATGTGCTTGCACATGTGTTGCTGCGCCCTTCTTGTTGTCCCAATAAATCCTCACTCTGTCCTTGGGCACTTCTTAATCTACACGATAATTTTAAATGGTTATGTGCTATAGTATCTAGTCTTGACACTTAGATGCCTCGAACCTAATGTGCACCAGTAAGAAATTAATATTTTAGCTTAGGGTCTTCATTGCAGGTACAATTCCTAAACAAGCTTGTATTGGGGCATTTGAACATCAAAGTGTATTCTAAGTTACTTGTTAATACATAAAAATTGTCTAACACCCTTATGCAAATATTTTCTAACATGCCCAATATTACTAAATATTGGACGATTGTATGCCTATGTTACTTAATACACATTCTTACAACCTAATAGGCTCTTCACTGGACAATAATATTTTCTGTAAACATCATTTTAAGCATTAATAAATATATTAAGCTCTAGTCTAAGTCATGGAATTTCCAGAGTGTTACACAAAGGGTTCGTGACCATTTTGCAAGGAAAGCCTGGATCATTTCTCCAAGTGTGGGTATGTCCTCAAGTTCTGAGGATGATGTCTTTATACCAATCCACCTATGCTACATTGTTATAGTCTTAAGACAACAATTTCACTTTTGTTGTTTCAAGATATTGTTGTAAGCCCTAAGTGGCATTTATACATTTGTGTAAGGTCTATGCCCATATTGTTTTATTCTATTTAGATTGTTTAATATGATACATCCCTATTAAGACTATATTGTGTATGTTATACATATGTGACATAAAAGTAGACCACTAAGTAACTTCTTATTGGATGAGTCTAAGTAAACTCCCTATGTATATATATTATGTGTAAGCAAGATGTTTATGTAAACCTCAACGTAGAAGTAGATGAAAAGTTTTAATTTTTACACTTTTTAACCTATGAATCTAATGATGAATGCTAAGAGTCTAGTCTTCGTCCTCTTTGAGGATGACGTGGTTACTTCTAGCGGGTGCTCCCTGGATGTGACAAATATAAATGAAGAGGTTCCCCCTCCGGCTCCTCAAAAAGCCTAATGTTCCTAATGAAGAAGGGGCTATGTCTAACGTTGAAATAAGGGAAAACATCCATAGCTTGGCTCAAGCGTTGTCTACTGACGTTGGTAGGGATTCTAGGGTATAAGTGAATCCTACTGCTAGCACCACCACTTCAAGGATAAGGTATTTCACAAGGATGAATCCCCCTACTTTGTTTGGCTCCAAGGTGGAGGAATACCCACAATGGTTCATATGAAATATTCAAGGCGGTAGATGCCAAGGGTGTGACTCATCAAAAAAATGCAAAATTCGCCGCCTATCAACTCAAAGACACGGCTCAAGTTTGGTATGAACAATGTAAGGATGAGAGGCGAGTTAGAAAAGGCCGTATAACTTGGTGAATGTTGAAGTATGCTTTTCTTGATAGATTCTTTCCCTTGGAACAATGGGAGAGAAAAATGCAAAAAAAAATTCATTCTTCGCAAAAGGAATAAGAGTGAAATAGTATAGCCTCAAGTTCACCCAACTATCCAGATATGCCCCTACCATGGCGGCGGACTCTAGGACCAAGATGAATAAGTTTGTTATGGGGATATCTAAGTTTGTGGTTAATGAATGTAGGTCGGCTATGTTGAATCCTACAAAGGACATCTCTCATCTTCTAATCTATGCCGAACATATTGAGGAGCAAAATCTTAAGGAAGTTGGTAGAGAATTGAAGAGATCAAAGCCCGATTAAAGGAATTTTCCAAGAGTAGGTTTGAGGTACAAGACAAACAAAGGTTGAAAAGGAGGTTTTCCAATCCAAGTCCCTCAGATGCACTAAATCCAAATTAAGGTAGGAGGACTAATCCTAAGACTCAAGGAGAAAATAAGAGCAGCCCTATTGGGGAAAGAACTAGTAACGCCAAGTGTGGTAAAAAACATGAAGGGAGGTGTCTTGCCGATATGAGTGTTTGCTATGGTTGTGGGAAAAGTGGTTAGCAATTGAAGGATTGTCCTATGCGGGAACCCAAGGGGAGAGAAGGTACCCAACACCCCACAAATTCTTAAAACTCTGATGGTCCCAAAAAGAATCGCTTTATGCCCTCCAAACCTAAGGTGATAAAGCGAGCTCACAAGATGTTGTTACTGGTACAATACAAGTATTTTCTATTAGTGCTTATGCATTATTGGACCCCGGGGCTACCATATCCTTTGTCACTCCTTTGGTAGCAATTGGATTTAGTATACTTCTTGATGTCTTTAATTAACTTTTTTTGGTTACTACCCAGGTGTGTGAATCCATACTTTTTAGAAGAGATCATAGAAGTTATCTCGTGTATTTTCCTAATAGAGTCATTGGTGTACTTTGTAGAACTTGATATTTTAGATTTTGATGCTATTTTATGGATGGATTTGATATATTCCTGTTTTGCCTCCATAGATTGTAGAACTCGGGTAGTGAGGTTTGAAATCTTAAATGAACCCACTGTACATTGGAAGGGGGGAAACCTAGCTCTAAAGAGTCGAATCATTTCATATCTTAAAGCTTGTAAGTTGATTGCGAAGGGTTGTCTCTATCACATAGTAAGGGTTAAGGATCTTGAATCCGACCTCCCTCCATTTGAGTCATTCCCCGTAGTGAAGGATTTTATGGATGTCTTCCCCATTAATATGCCAAGAATTCCTCCGGAACGGGAAATTGACTTTGGCATAGACTTAATGTCAGATACAAAACTTATTTCAATCTCTCCTTACCTGATGGCCCCGACCAAATTGAAAGAGTTCAATGTTCAACTCAAAGAGTTATTAGGCAAAGGTTTCATCAAACCTAGTATTTCTCCATGGGGTGCTCCGAAATTCTTTGGGAAAAAGAATGAGCGGTCACTCAGGGTGTATATCGACTCTCAATAAGGTTACTATAAAGAACAAGTATCCTCATTCTAGAATTGACGATTTATTTGATCAACTCCAACGTGCGAATTAATTTTCAAAAATCGATTTGAGGTTGAGATACCATCAATTAAGAGTTAGAGAAGTTGACATACCTAAAATGGCTTTTTAAACTTGGCATTATCATTTTTAATTCTGAGTCATGTATTTTTGAATAACTAATGCCCCAAAAACATTCAAAGGCCTTATAAATTGAGTTGTTAGAAACTATCTTGATTTGTTCGTGATTATCTTTATTGATGCAATTTTGATATATTTTAACAATAAGGTTGACCATGTGAACCATTTGAGGATACCAAATATAATAAGTGTGAGTTTTCGTTGAGATCAGTTGCATTTCTTTGTCACATTATATCTAGTGACAAAATATGGAAGCGGTCAAAGGTTGTCCTAGATCCTTGAGTCCTACCAACATACAAAGTTTCTTACGATTGGCCGGTTACTATAGAAGGTTTGTTGAGGGATTCTCCTCAATTGCATCTCCATTAGCGACCTTTACTCAAAAGAAGGCTATACTCGAATGGTCAAAAGCATCTTAGAAAAAAATTTGATTGTTGAAAGACAAACTTACCTCCGCTCGGGTATGGTCCTTGTCGGAAGGAACGGAAGGGCTTGTGATATATTGCAATGCTTCTGGAATAGGTTTGGGGTGTTTACTCAGATAACGTTCAAATATACTTCTTGACAAGAAATATAAACAGTCGAATGAAATATATTTACCCAACTATGAGTTGGGGGCGATCTCACATGTAAGAATATTATCAATAAGAATTATTTAACTCAATAGTCGTCATACGAAAATTGGGGGATTTAAATTGCAGTAAAAATAAAAACAATAAAAATAAATTGGAAATAAGTATTTATTTATATCCAAAGTAATAAAAAAAACTAGGAATGTGTTCCCCATAAGCTCATAAAGTGGTAATCCTAGTAATAACAATTCTTTCCTAGTGTATTACATGCAAAGTCATAGGTTAGGTATCTCTAATTCCTTGATTCATCAAATAGAGAATTTCACCCTGCACCTTGGTCTAGCTACATATGTATACTTTACTAACCCTTAACATTGCCTCATATTAGACATCATAATTGTTGTATGATTTAGTTATTACTTCGAACCAATCGGCTCTAGTCTTTTAATAATATCACACTAAATCTATATTGATAATTCTTTTCTTATTAACTACATCATTGGTCTTGCAAGTAGCAACAAAGTGAGTTTTAACGCCTGCACTTGTTAAAAAGACTTTTAAACAAAAGAATATCAATTCTTGCAAAAACACTATCCATGAATTGTTTTCTTACTACTCATATTTTTTAATCGCTTATGGTTCCCACAACCCTAGTCATGAAATTTAGCTATTCATTATTTAAAAAATATAATCAAAATTTATTAAAATAAATATGCTTGTATTAATGATAAAAAGTTAAGAACAATAGCGAAACTATGTTTTATTAATCCCGAATACAAATAAATAATAAAGGAGCAGAAAGAACAAACCACCATTTTCTGGCTTTCACAGCGGCTCTTTCAAAGTTCAAAACCTAGAAGAAAATTTATATTGTGTCTTATTTCTTGATTCTTTGCCTCTCCCCCCTCTCAAAACAACAATTTTATGGACTATATATAGATAAATAAAACCTTAAATTAAATTTATTGAGTCTATATTAAATTAGGAATCTAAAACAAAAAGGAATTCGATTCCCTTTTTCTTCCGTCGCGTGTACCATCGCCTCAGCAAAATTTGCACATGTTAGTTGCTGGGACGTGGCAACTACAATAAGCAACGTGAGAGTGACATTTGACAATTTAGAGCCGCAAGGAACAACTACAATATATATATATATATTATATATATATATATATATATATATATATATATATATATATATATATATATATATATATATATATATATATATAAAATTAACATTCCATCTTTAATTCGTTTTAGCTGCAAACTTCTTCATTTTCTCACCAAATTAATCTTAAAATAAAGTACACAATTTAGCACATCCATAAATTTTTGCTCAAAACGAACAAATATAAATGATAAATGTGAGGTAAATGTTGATAAAAATGTGCATTTTAGCCTAACATCATACTCATGCAATATGGGATTGTTATAGCATATGCTTCTAGGAAACTCAATGGTTCGTGAAAAGAATTATCCAACTCACGATCTTGTATTAGTGTCTGTAGTATCCACTTTGAACTTACGGAGACACTACCTATATAGGGTACATGTAGCTGTTTTTACCGAACATACGAGTCTTCAATATGTTTTCACACAAAAGGAGTTGAACCTTCGGCAGAGAAGGTTGTTGGAACTTTTAAAAGACTATGAAATGAGTTTCCTTTACCACCCTGGGAAGGCAATTGTTGTGGCGGATTCCTTGAGTCGAATGACTATGGGTTGTGTGGCTCATGTTGAAGATAGTAAGAAAGAAGTAGTAAATGATGTTCATACATTTGCTCGGTTGGGTGTTGATATGCTCAAACTTACTTCTCAAATAAGAAGTAAAGCGGTCGTGTCAAGTAAATAACCCAACTAGTGAGGTTGGGATCGTTCCCACGAGGAAAATAGTCTAGACTTAACTTCAACCTTTTGTAACTATTGTTTGGTCAATGACTTCCTTGGAAAGTAAAAACATAAAAAGGGGGGGTTTCTATTTCTAAATGAGTGAAAATAAATAACGGACTTGAAAGAGACACTTAACAACTTTGACACTTGGATTTTAATCAATTAATCAAAGTAACTAGGGTTTACGTGTTCCCCACATGTTCATAACTTGATAATTCTAACTGTAACAATTCTTTCCTAGTATCTTGCATGCAAAGTGATAACTTATGTATTTCTAAATCCTTGGTCCAGCATCTAGAAAATCTCACTCTGCACCTTGGTCCGGCTACGTGTGTTGCTATCCTAACCCTTATCCTTACCTCATATTAAGCATCGTATTCGATATTTGACTAAGTTATTACCTCGTACCAATCAATACTAGCCTATTAAATAGTATACACTAAATCTATGTTAATAATTCTTTTCCTATTATCTACCTCCTTGGTCCGGCAAGTAGCATTAAGGCGAGTTCTAACGTTGGCCATCCGTTAAAAAGACTTCTAAGCGAAAGAATTATTAATACATGCAAGACACTATTCTAGCATTGTTATTTTAGTTAGGGTTTATCTCATTATTTGGCCATGGTTCCCACAAGCCCAGTTATGGAGTTTAGTTACTCATGGCCATAAACACAATATTCAAATATATTAAATAAGAATTCATGTACTTACTTCAATGAGAAAGAATAAAATCCGAAAGTTTGCTTGATTAATCACCAATATTCACTTGCAAGAATCTCAAAGTAATCAATAATCTCACAAAAAGTCTAATGATTATCAAGAATCTCATAATACAATGTTTACCAATACGGAGTGTAACAATCTAAGAGTCTAACGTAACAGAGTCTCACCTCAAAAATGAGATTTTTCGAACTATTTATAAAAAATAAAAAACCTAATTAAACAAGGACTCTGTTTGCTGGAAATCTGCCAAAACGCGGCTGGGTCGACGGACCACGCGACGGATCATCGTGGTCACGACGGACCGTCATGGACTCTGTCATCCCATACTTATGCAATTTGTTCTGCTGCTCTCTTCACCACCCTCGACGGCAAGTATGACGGACCGTCATAGGCACAACGGTCCGTCGAGGGTCTTCTTCCAAAACACTTCAACTCTTGGAATCTGGGTACTGGGATCACTTCTCTGAACTTCATGACAAACCTGCAGGACGGACCGTCATAGACACGACGGACCGTCACACGCTTCGTAACCCCACACTTGGTCAGACTTCCCCATCTTCCTTCAGCAGCTACACTACGCTGCCACCTACGGACCGTCGCAAGCACAACGGACCGTCATAAGATACGTAGGTGGTCTCTTCTGCATTTCTTCGCTCAAAATCTCCGCATTCAGCTTTGGACAGATTTCTGCAAAACAAAGAGAAACTTATATAAAAATTAGCACAAAAAGACTTTCGGACACACTAAACTTAAGGAAAAAGTATTAATTATACCGTGAAACCACGGTATATCAACACCCTCAACTTAAATTCGTTGTTTGTCCTCAAGCGACGCACTATGACTCACTATACTATCTTTGTACAATAGTATCCATGTTTTATCCTTTGAAATCATTTGGCTATCAATCCCGATTAACCTCATCAAATCTATGCATGCTATCACTATTAGGCTTGAACTATGTGGGATCAGAACATGACACAGACTCACCATGCACTCACACCTATCCTCTTCAATTTCTCACCGAGGTGCTAACAATTCCGGTATTGCAACTAGTGTCCTCACTTTAGAACAAAATCCTCAATTTTCACACAATGATTTCAGTTTGAGTATAAGGATTAGTTTTCAACACTCGCTCTCAGAACAAAGTCACACTCATTCATACCTATTGCCATAAGTTTGCCCTTATTTTCACTACCTTAAGTTCGCTATACAACCCTTAGGATCACGATAGGACTTTCTTAGCTTGTAACATAGGCTCAGGGTCAGGTAGGGTATATTTAGGTATACTTTAGTGACTTTTTGCCCTCCTTGACATATCGGCTAAACCTTCCCTCTTTCTATCATTTTATCTCGCCCAGTTTCTCATATTCTTTCACCTTGCTATTTTCTCTTCTTTCTTCATTTGTGTAAATGACTCTCTTCTTTTCTTGTTTGTAATTCTTGTATATTTTTCTTTTCTTTACTTTTCTTTCAACGAATTCTTGATTCACTTTACTTTTGTTCTTTCTCTCTCTTTGTTCTTTCAACCCCACTTTCCAGAGCATTCCTCATAATAGCCACCCTCAACTCATGGCTTTGCCATGAGTCAAGGTACACAATACCCAAAGTTGGGTCAGGGCCATAACGAAGGTTGTTTATGCATTTTCCACCCTCAGCTTATGCTTTTGGCATAAGGTGAGGTGCACATGTCCAAGGAGGGACCAGGGACAACACCTTGTTCCCAGAAAAGATCAGTTGGGGTGAAAAAGAAAGGTCTAATTTTAAGCTCAGATTATTTGGATCAAAGAAGGATAAATTTCATTTGGTTTCTTTTATATAGGCTAGAAATGGGCTATATTGAATAAGGGCCTATGATCCTTTCCTAATTGTCTATTACAGCTTACTTTTAGCAGGACTAACCAGACAAGTTCTAGCTCAGTACCAATAGTGGACTATTCAAATTTTTCTCACACTCACTTGACATCTCATCACTATACCAGATTATCAGACACCTAGTTCGAATTTAAGACTTAGGGTAATGGAATGGTGTAACTCTATTTCATGCTTAGAGCCACACAATTATCAGTTACTATGCCTAGTCATGCATCATTTTCCAGTTTATCAAGATATCATTTTAGCCATCATGCTCCAGAATTAAACTATATACAAAAGATATAAACATGCCGGTTCAACAGAAAAAGTAATCAGTCTTTTGGGGAAAAAGAACACAGGCAAGAAAACCCCAAAAGAGGATAGTGAATTGGGCTTCTCAGACTTCACCCTAACACTCACTTTCCATTTACCCCACCCCCAACAAAAAAAAACATGCAATTGTCCCCAATGCATAAAAATCTAAATACTAGAGTGGTAGGTGAAGCAAACATGTGGCGCAAAGCGCCATCGATCAGCAAGCTGGTGGGTCAGGTTCCCCGGAACCCACGTCCTCTGCAATCTGGACACCCTCAGTGGTGTCCTCAGCAACAATCGCACCATCAGTAGTGCCTCCTGCTATCTCTACAGTGCGGGAGCTAGACGCCCCAGTCGCTAACTCTGATGCTCTCATCTGGTGCGCCGCCTCCTCAGCAAGTGAGGCTCTCCTCGCAGCCTCCATCTCTCGGCGCTCCTTCTTCCGTGCTCGCGCCTCATCCCCTGCTCGACCCCTACGCCTCTTGGCACTCTCTCGAGGGAGGGTGGTGGAATTTCTGAAGTGGCAAAAAGGGCCGCCAACACTGTGTCCTCAGCAGGCTCGACAGAAGAGGCCTTAGACTCCGGCACCCTAGCCTCTAAGATCGTGTCGATATCTGCACGAAGAGTGTCGACTGCAGCTTGAAGAGTCGACACATCCACCAGAGGGGCTGGTTGGGCTAGCACCCTCAACTCAAAGGTGTCCAAGCGCTGGTTAACCTCAACGATCTTCTGCTCTGTAAACTGGACCATTTTCCTCTCTAGGCGCTCTTCGAACTCAGTAATAGACTTTTGCATCCACGGCTGGATATGATGCAGAAGTGAGGCCATTTGCGCCTCTAGTTTTTGAACGCTAGCAAGCGGGACCAGTGCCGGTAGAGGGGCTGTGCGAGAGGAGCTTGGGGCTGTGCGAGAGGAGCTCAGGGCAGTGCTACTACCGGGATAGACTCGACCGGGGTGGTGTCAGTGGACGCCGCCTGTGTAGCTGTGCGGGCCTGGGCTACCGTATCAATAAGATCATCAACAAGTGGGGGCAGCTCTGGACGAAGCCCTCTGCGTGGAGCCAACTCATTGGCCTCGTCTCGAATGAGGCCTACGTCAACAGTGCCCTGCGGGGTCTTAAGCTGATCTACGTGCCATATGGGCACACCTGCAGACCTACAGAGAGCAAATATCATGCACGGGAAAGGGTAGGTAGTAGTGACCTTGAATGCCCTCTCGTGCATTACTGCCTGTAGAAGCTATGTGAAGTCCACCTCGAACCCGGCTATCATCGCCGCCATCAACACTGCTCGATCCCAGGTAACGATATTATCTGCAGCTGTGGGGGAAAGCAGTGACGGACAAGCAGCCACAAGAACTTCGCCGTGAAAGTGAGGTTGGCCTTTTTGATGGCCCCCTTTGGCTCAGTCACCCAATCTGCACCCTCTCCATCAACTGACAGGTGCAGGGCCATTCACCTCTTGGTGGTCTCTCTCAGTGATGGCGCGCAAGAACTGGCCATCTTTAACTATCTTCCAGCGGTAGTCAAAGTCGGCAATGAGGGGGGTCCGAGTAGCATCAACACTCTCGCCGTATAGAAATCGGCGGATGGCTGGTAGGGAAATGTCAACCTGTACGCCCCGTACTCGGAACTGCTCTTGTGGGGCCTGTTTAGCGAGGGCAGCCCGCCTATCTATCTGTGATCGGAGAGTCGCTACGTAGGATGCGTAGAACTCTCAGACCATTTCTTCACTGTAACGTCCCAACGGACGTGTTGTCCACTCCAAGCGATGCCTGGTGAAGAGATTGTGGATCTCCGGCATCGTCGGGAGACTCCCTGTAAGGACCCGCCGCTCCAAGGTGAGTGTTCGAGTCATCACTCCTTTATCATTCAGGAACTTGGCGTCGGAGTAGACTTGAAATTGCCCGTCGACACACCACCGGTTGGGCTTGTCAGTGGCTGGGGTGGGTACCGGAAGTGGTGAGCCTGATGTAGATTCTGAACTGTCAGCCTCATCAGACGAGGCCGACGCTGCAGCGGTGGCGGGTGCGGGAACCTCAGCAGAGCCGGAGGCTTCCTCGGACCATGATACTCCTAAGGAGCCAGACGCTCCTTCTTCATTTGTGGCTGACCCAGAGGGTGTGTCGGTCAGTGTCCGCTCCTCATCAGACTGGGAGGCAGTGACTACGCCGGACGCCACCTTTTTGGGTGTGGCTCTGGGAGCACGTGCAGCACGGGAAGGTGTGGAAGTGCCTGGGGGCACATACTGAGGGTCACGCTCATAATCAGAGCCGATGACCATGCGGGCAGACGGGGCGACAGACTTTGATCGCCCGCGTGTGTAGATTCAGTCTTGCTTGGGTGCCATAGTAGATAGTACCTATAAAGGATCAATATTAGTACGAGTAGTGGCAAACAAGACAAGCAAAACCATACGAAATAAAACATAGAAAATAGTATGTCATTGCTATAGAAACAGTGACACACGACGGGCCTGGTGATGGCTCGTCGTGACTATGACGGACCGTCATGGGGTCCGTCATGTTTTACTTAGACTATGTATATATAGAGAACCCTGAAGGAGAGTCTCTGACTAGCATGACGGTATGTGCAGGACGGACCGTCACAGGTACGATGGTCTGTCGTGGGACACTTAAAAAAATATGGAGACCCTTAGCAGAGGGGTCTCTGACGGTTATGACGGTGTGTAGGACGGACCGTCGTGGGTATGACGGTCCGTCACATGTATCCATTAAAGGACACTTAGAAAGAGTGAGAGACCCTTAGAAACAGGGTCTCTGACAACCTGAACGGTTGTGCAGGACGGACACATATGTCCGTTGGGGAACCCTTAGGAAAAAAATGAGAGACCCTTAGAAACAGGGTCTCTGACAACCGGAACGGTTGTGCCGGATGGACCGTCATGAAGTACGACGGTCCGTCACATGTGTCCGTTGGGACAGGGTGCTAGGGCTTTTAGAACGGACCCTACGATGGTCCGTCATCGGGGTCTCGTTCTAATTAGAAGTGACAGAACTGGGGTACCCTATGCATCCCCGATGAACCCATATCAAACTTGTAGTGTTTTGGACCTACATTTGTCTAACCCAACTACCTAGGAAACTAGCAATGCAAAGGCACCTATGTCTAGGGTTGTCAACATGGCAATTTCGAACATTTTGAACCTAGGTTAGACAGAATCATATAAAGGAAACAATATACGATGAAGAACTAAGCTAATACTAACTAATAAACAAAAATGCAAGATAAATGAGTAGAAATTAGAGACACATACCTTAGAAATGGAGAAAAACAAATAGACAAGTACTCGGTGGCCAGGCAGACAGACACCCACAACAGCAGCTCCGACTAATAGATTAACACTTTTAGAGCTTTGGAGAATTGTGGGGGGCAATGATCGGTGGTTGATAGAGGAATAGATTGTGGAAGTTGAGAATGAAAGAGTAATGGGAGAAATAATGAAGTAATGGGGGTGAAATGAGGGGTTGGGGAGTTTAAATGGTGAAAGTTTATGTTAAACTCCAACCGGGTTGGATCGGGTATGCCTCATTAATCACGCGACGATTCCCCGATGACGGTTCGTCGCAGTTGTGATGACCCATCGTTGGTTCCGTCGTGTGTGCCCTAGTTTGAAAATAACAGAAAGACGTACCTGGTACGACGGAGGCATATGACGGTCCGTCGCAGGCGCAACGGTCCGTCGATGTTTCCGTCAGTGACTGCTGCAGAGTAATTTTCTGCAGAATTTCCTGGTGATGTGCCTGCAAATTTAAAAACCCATTAGTAGAAAAATGCTACCATTACTAAAAAGACTATAAGTATTGGGTTGCCTCCCAACAAGCGCCTGATTTAATGTCGCGGCACGAGTGGGGACCCTTGATTACTCAGACTTCATCAAGATGGTATGCCTCTATCACTTCATTCCCCGATGCTTTATGCCCAAAATAGAGTTTTGTTCTATCTCTATTCCTCTTAAACCGCACTCCCTCCTTGGCTTTTAACTCAACTACTCCTTGAGGGAATACTTGGGTAATCAAGTAAGGGCCAGTCCATTTGGACTTGAGCTTGCCCGGAAGACAAGGCACCCCAGAACTGTCTACAAGCACCAAATCCCCAACCATAAACTCTTGTTTTGCATTTTTCTGTTCAGTCTCCTACTTCATCTTTTCTTTGTGGATATGGCAGATACCGATTGGAGCTCACCACTCTGCCTCATGGTCCTACAAATGTTGAAGGTCGCTTCATCAACCGAAATGTCATCTGTCCCTTCTCCATATCAACTAATGCTCTACCTGTAGCAAGGAATGGCCTCCCAAGAATAATAGGCACTTCAAAATCGACCTCACAATCAAGAATAACAAAATCAGCCGGAAAGATGAATGACTCCACTTTTACTAGCACATCATGGAGTATCCCTATAGGCCGTTTCACTGTTCGATCAGCCATTAGTAGCCGCATCGCAGTGGACTTTGGATCCCCCAAACCCAATTTCTTGTAAATCGAGAGGGGCATGAGATTTATGCTTGCCCCCATATCACATAATGCTTTCGCAAAATGTAATGACCCAACTGTACAACGAATGGTGAACGCACCAGGATCTTCTTTCTTTTGTACGAGGGATCTTGTAGCAATAGCACTACAATGCTGCAGTCGATCATCATCCTTGAAAGTAACCGATCTTTTCTTGGTGACCAGATCTTTCATAAATTTGGCATAACCCGGCATTTGTTCTAGAGCTTCTACCAAAGGGACGATAGAAAGCTGCTTCAACATTGTTATGAAACGCTGGTATTTACCATCTTCGATCTTTTTCACTAATCTATGAGGGAAGGGTGGTGGTGGCCTAGGCATGTTAATTACCTTGATAGGTACTTCTGCATCTTTTCCATTACTTTCCTCTGCTTCACCACTACCCTTTACCACATTATCATTATCCTTTCTCACATTTTCCTCAGTAGATGGCATAGGTGGGTCAATGGTTTGCTTACCACCCCGAGTAGTGATTGCCATACTGTGCGCATCATTCTTTGGATTTTGGACAGTGTTGCTAGGAAGAGTGCCCGGTTGCCGTGTGTTCACTATTGCAGATAATTGGGCCACTTGCAATTCGATCTACTTAATCGAAATTGCATGTGTATCAACTTTTTGCTCAATACTAGCTAAATCACCCCTTAACTCTTTAATGTGCTCATCACTAGCATCGAACCTCCTCATCATTTTGTGCAACATATCCTCAACTCAAGCCATACTATCTCCACCATCCCTAGGAGTAACTTCACGATTTTGAGGAGGGACATAGGGCCCATTCCTGTCATTTCTATTAGCATAGTTACCCTTGTTAAAGTTGTTGTCGCGGTTGTAGTTTTCATCTCGGACATAATGACCCTCACAATTGTAGTTACCATAGTTCCGACCTTGGTTCCCTTGACCTTGGCGCCAATAATCCTGATTTGAGACTTGGGCGCTTGGTCGGAAACCCCCCGTCTGCTCATTTACTGCATAAGTGTCCTCCGCATAATAGCACTCATCATTAGGAGGTGATGGTTTAGCCAAGTAGTTGACTGCATTTATCTTTTCTGCACCCCTAGTGACATGTTTTAGTACCAACCCAAGCTCAGTTCTCATCTGAGCCATTTCTTCATGAATCTCATCTGTGGCTGGGTTGTGAGTGGACTGCACTCCGAAGGTGTTTCTCCCTGTATCAGACTTCCTAGTACTCCAAGCTTTGTTATTCCGGAAGATTTTCTCTAATTTTTCAGCGATCTCCGCATAAGGACACTCCCCATAAGATCCACCTGCTATAGTGTCCCACCGCTTTATTATTATCATCTTATCCCCGATAGAAGTATTCCTTCAGTGACTCATCATCTATACGGTGATTTGGAACACTTCTCAAGAATGAGGTGAATCTATCCCAAGAACTACTAACTGACTCTCCTGGTAGAGCCACAAAGTTGTTCACTCTATCTTTGTGGTTTAGTTTCTTGGAGACCGAATAGTAGCGTGCTAAGAAAACATCCCTTAGTTGGTTCCAAGTGAAGATTGAGTTGTATGGGAGCTCAGTGAACCATATAGCAGCCTCTCCCGTCAGTGAGAGATGAAACACTCTGAGACCTATTATATCTAAATCCAAATCAGGCCTCCCTACATAGCTTTTACACACTGCCCTTACCTTAGCTATATGGGCATGTGGATCCTCAGAAGGTAGCCTTGAAAACAAACCTCTGGCAGTGAGCATTTGCATCAGGCTACTAGTTACCACAAAGGTATGGCCTGTGGGTTGAGGGGGCAAGACAAGTGGCCAATCCGAGACTTCTATGTTATCATACCCTCTGTAGTATGCTTGGGGCCGTGGAACGGGATTTTGTCCCCTCTGTTGGTGTTCACCCGGAGCATCGGGTAACATCTGACCATGAACATCAATTGGAGCTGGGATGTCTGGTTCGGATCATCATCATTTATTCCCAACTTTCGATTCATGTTGCGTAGTGTACGCTCTAACTCGTGATCGTAGGAAAACAAGGGTTCTCTTCCTCTCTGTGTATTTGGCATACAAGGAGGATATTCTGAAAAGAAATCAAAAACAATAAAACAAAGTAAAATCAAGAAAATATCAACTAAACTATAGTAATAAGTTCAAGTTAATCTAAAAGCTAATTTCCCCGGCAGCGGCGCCAAAATTTGATACGCTCAAACTTACTTCTCAAATAAGAAGTAAAGCGGTCATGTCAAGTAAATAACCCAACTAGTGAGGTTGGGATCGTTTCCACGAGGAAAATAGTCTAGACTTAAATTCAATCTGTTATTACTATTGTTTGGTCAATGACTTCCTTGGAAAGTAAAAACATTAAAAGGTGGGGTTTCTATTTCTAAATGAGTGAAAATAAATAACGGACTTGAAAGAGACACTTAAAAGCTTTGACAATTGGATTTTAATCAATTAATCAAAGTAACTAGGGTTTACGTGTTCCCCACAGGTTCATAACTTGATAATTCTAACTATAAAAATTCTTTCCTAGTATCTTGCATGCAAAGTGATAATTTATGTATTTCTAAATCCTTGGTCCGGCATATAGAAAATCTCACTCCGCACCTTGGTCCGGCTACGTGTGTTGCTATCCTAACCCTTATCCTTGCCTCATATTAAGCATCGTATTCGATATTTGACTAAGTTATTACCTCGTACCAATCAATACTAGCAGCCTATTAGATAGTATATACTAAATCTATCTTAATAATTCTTTTCCTATTATCTACCTCCTTGGTTCGGCAAGTAGCATTAAGGCGAGTTCTAACGTTGGCCATCCGTTAAAAAGACTTCTAAGAGAAAGAATTATTAATACATGCAAGACACTATTCTTGAATTGTTATTTTAGTTAGGGTTTATCTCATTATTTGCCTATGGTTCCCACAACCCTAGTTATGGAGTTTAGTTACCCATGGCCATAAACACAATATTCAAATATATTAAATAAGAATTCATGTATTTACTTCAATGAGAAAGAATAAAATCCAAAAGTTTGCTTGATTAATCACCAATATTCACTTGCAAGAATCTCAACGTAATCAATAATCTCACAAAAAGTCTAATGATTATCAAGAATCTCACAATACAATGTTTACCAATACGGAGTTTAACAATCTAAGAGTCTAACGTAACAGAGTCTCACCTCAAAAACGAGGTTTTTCAAACTATTTATAAAAAATAAAAAACCTAATTAAACAAGGACTCTGTTTGCTGGAAATCTTCCAAAACGCGGCTGGGTCGACGGATCTTCGTGGTCACGACGGACCGTCATGGACTCCGTCGTCCCATACTTATGCAATTTCTTCTGCTGATCTCTTCACCACCCTCGACGACAAGTATGATGGACCGTCATAGGCACAACGGTCCGTCGAGGGTCTTCGTTCCAAAACACTTCAACTCTTGGAATCAGGGTACTGGGATCACTTCTCTGAACTTCATGACGAACCTGCAGGACGGACCGTCATAGACACGACGGACCGTCACAAGCTTCGTAACCCCACACTTGGTCAGACTTCCTCAGCTTCCTTCAGCAGCTGCACTACGCTGCCACCTACGGACCGTCGCAAGCACGACGGACCGTCATAAGCTCCATAGGTGGTCTCTTCTGCATTTCTTCGCTCAAAATCTCCGCATTCAGCTTTGGACAGATTTCATGCAAAACAAAGAGAAACTTATATAAAAATTAGCACAAAAAGACTTTTGGACACACTAAACTTAAGGAAAAAGTATTAATTTTACCGTGAAACCACGGTATATCAGGTGTTCAGTTAGAAGATTCTCCAAAAGAGTATTCATGGTTCACCATAACATCGAGTCGTCTCTAGTGGTTGAGGTGAAGTCCAAGCAATATCTTGACTCTCTATTGGTGCAGTTGAACAAATCCATACTTTGTAAGTTCAACGAATCATTCTCCCAAGGGGGGATCCTGTGCGTAGGTACTAAGGTAGGTTGTGTGCACTCGATGTTGATGATTTGAGAAGCAAAATTTTAGAAGAAGCTCATGTGTTCCGATATTCAACTAATCGAGCTTCAACAAAAATGTATCGTGATCTTCAAGAGGTCAATTGGTGTAATGGGCTGAAAACGGACATAACAGAGTTTGTGGCTAGGTGTCCGAATTGACAACAAGTAAAAGGCGAACACGCAAGTCGGGAGGTCTAACCAAAGTAATGGATGTTCCTACTTGGAAATAGGAAGAAATTAATGCGGACTTTGTTGTTAGATTGCCTCGAACCATGAGGCAAAATGACTCAATATGGGTTGTTGTGGATAGATTAAAAAAATCCACTCACTTTATCCCCGTCAAGTCTACTTATTCGCTAAGGATTATGCATTGATATACATTAATAAGATTATGAGCTTACATGGATCCCTATGTCCATCATATAGGATAGAGGTGCCCAATTCACTTCTCATTTTTGGAGGTATTTTCAAAAAAGGGTTAGGTACTGATGTGAAGCTTAACACCGCCTTAATCCTCAAACGGATGGTCACGCGGAGCCTACCATTCAAACCATAGAAAATATGTTGAAAGATTGTATAATATATTTCAAAGGTAATTGGGATGGTAACCTACCATTAATTGAGTTCTCCTATAATAATATCTACCATTCGAGCATTTCGATGGAACCTTTTAAGTCACTCTATGGTAGGAGATGTAGGTCTCTGGTTGGGTGGTTTGGGGTTGGTAAGTCTTCACTCCTTGGTCCTAAATGGTCGATGATGCTATGCAGAAAGTGTGGGTGATAAGAAATAGGTTGAAAACAGCCTATAGTCGGTAAAAACAAGAGAGCTTGAATTGGAAGTAGGTGATATGGTGTATTTGATGATTTTACCTATGAAAGGAGTGATGAGATTCGGAAAAAAGGAGAAGTTAAGTCCCCGGTATGTAGGTATCTATGACGTTTTGCAATGGGTCTTAAAAGTAGCATATGAGTTCAAACTACCTAGTGAAATAACTTTGGTTCATCCGATATTTCATGTCTCTATGCTTAAGAAGTGTATAGGCGACCCAATATCCATTCTACCTATTGAAGGGTTAGGTGTGGATGACAACCTTTCCTATAAAGAGGTTCTGGTGGAAATTATAGATCGCCAAGTCAAGAAGTTGATGAACAAAGAGGTGGTCTCCGTAAAAATTCTTATGGAGAAACTCCCTAGTTGAGAGAGCAACATGAAGTCCCATTATGCTCATCTTTTTCCTCAAAATTTCTAGCCAAAGTCGAGGTTAGTAATAATACTCTTTAAAAATGACTAAATTTGAATTTGACTTGCTTTGCTAAAATGTGCATTATTTATGGCAAAGGTTCATGCTAAAATGAGTTTTCATGTAAAAATTATCATTTGCTTAATTTGGACTTAATTGTGTTTTGTGTATTGTTTCGTTCATCAAAAAGTATTGAGCGTGTTATTGATCCTTAAAGAGAATTTTTGCATAACTGACTTGATGTTTATGTTCAGCTCATGTTGATATTGAGATGATAGTTCCTCATGTTGTAAGGATGAGCTCTTATAAGTTGTAAATTGTGACTTGAGTTCTAGGTGTAATGCCATGTTTATGTGTTGAATTTAGTATGATCATGTCTATAAACTTGTGAGTAATGTAAAAGTATGTGTTTTTTCTATTGGCATTAGGTGATCATGTTGGACTATGATTATATTCTTATGTTTGTAGTCCTACAGTTGATGAATGATTCTTCCTAATTGACTACGTGAGTCTTATGATAGTTATATTGATGATACTATAGTAGTGGGTAGGATGACCTATAGATGATATTGATTATACCTATGTGCTTCTTCAATTATATGCTACATGTGATATGGTGAAGTGTTAGTGTGTCTTGTTTTGGTAGACTTGTGTCCCTTACTTGATACATTTACAATGTGAATATGAGTTCTTGACTTAGTATGCTAAAGCTTTTTAGTCTTGTATGTGTGATTGACAAGTGACCTTGAACATTATTAAGAAGGTCCTTAAGTGGAACCTTCAACCTAGTTTGAAGATTATGATATCCTTGAAGTTGAATGCCATAATGAAATCCTTCTTGTGTGAATGGTGGACTTAGGGTTGGTTGGATGGAATGACATGACACCATCCTTAGTAAAATGATTGAGATATCCTCTTAACCATTGCAAGTCAACCCTAGGGAACCTCTTTGGTAAGGTGTTATGATTTGGTTTGAACTCTATATGGAACCTCTTCATGTACTCCTTTATTTGAGTCACTCTATTAGAACAAAGGCTAGGACCGAGTGAGCATGGTTAGGGGAGTTGCTCTAATTGAAATATGAGAATAGAGAACAAAAAACCCTTCATATTCCCTAACCATGTGCCTACATGGGTTGTCTTCTAGTTCTACCATTGGCAAGTAGAATACCCTTTATTGGAGTAGGGTTGACTCCGAATTCCATACTTACATACCATGCTATATGTCCGTTATTGCCTATTCTCACCATATGGGATACCTACTAGTGTTTGAGAAGTTTTATGAAGTTTAGGTAGTGGTATGTGACACTATCTAGGCACTGCATGATTAGGATTTGAAGACCTCCGAGAGGTCAAGTAGTCAGTCCACAATTCGAGATTGGAAATATCTTCTAGGATGTGGACTCGGGTCCTCAAACTTCTGGAGTGTTACATTATCCCCCCGTTAGGAAAATTCATCCCAGAATGACATTAAAACTTTTGGGAGGTAATGATAGACTCAATGCTAGTAGATGAACCAACAACAACATATTATAATGATAATAAGTCACAACTCTTAGGAGTACTTCACAACTCCCTTCAACACATACCACAACATTACACATAGTAACTCAAGTCATGATTCACAACATATAAGAGCGCAAAATTCAAAAGACATAATGAGGAACTACCTTCTCAATATAAACACGAGCTCATAAATACATGAAAGAGTTACCTTGCTATCATTATTCTCAAGACAACAACAAAACAACAAAATCTCAAGAATACAACATGCATACACATTTCACATAAGTGCAAGAATAGAGTATGAAGGCATTCTTTTAAAACTCAACTTTGGTACAACTTTTACTGAAACATGCACCTATTTAGAGAAACAAATCAATTTCGTATCATTCATTAATTTATTTATTTAGAGGAATGTCTAACCTCAGAAGTAAAAGGATGAGGGTAGCAAGACTTCATGTCGGCTCTGGCCTTCCATGTTGTACCCTCAACAAGATAGTTCCTCAATAGAAATTTTACGGAGGCAACCTCTTTGTTCCTCAACTTCTTGACTTGGCAATCTAGGAACTCAATCAGAACCTCTTCATAGAATAATTTCTCATCTATCCCTAAACCTTCAACAGGTAGAATATACACTGGGTCGCCTATGCATTTATTGAGCATAGAAACATGAAACCGGATGAATCAAAGCTAGTTCACTATGTAGTTTAAGATCATAGGAAACTTTTCCTACTCATTGTAATACCTCATAAAGAACAACATATCGGGGACTCAACTTCCACTTATCACTCAATCTCATCGCCCCTTTCATTGGTGAAATCTTCAAATAGACATCATCACCTATTTCGAACTCAAGATCTCTTCTCCTATTGTCGGCATAAGAATTTTGCCGACTATAGGCTGTCTTCAATCTATCTCTTATGACTCAAAGTTTCTCATAGATAATATTGGGACCAAGGAGTTACGACTCACTAGCCTCAAACCATACAATCGGAGACCTACATCTTCTATCTTAAAGAGCTTCAAAAGGCGCCATGGAGATGTTCGAATGGTAGCTATTGTTGTAGGAGAACTCAATCACAGGTAGGTGATTATCCCAACTTCCTTTGAAATCAATAACACAAGCTCTTAACATAGCATAAAGGGTCTGAATGGTACGTTCCGCTTTTCCATCTGTCTGAGGATGAAAAGAGGTGCTAAGTTTCACTTGAGTACCTAAACCCTTTTAAAAAGATTTCCAAAAATGAGAAGTGAATTGGAAACCTCTATCCGAAATGATGGACAAAGGAATCCCATGAAGACTCACAATCTTGTTAATGTAGATTCTTACATAATCTTCAACAGTGTAAGTAGATTTAACGGAAATAAAGTGGGCAGATTTGGTCAACCTATCCACAATAACCCATATTGAATCATTTTGCCTCAGGGTTTGAGGCAACCCAACAACAAAGTCCATGTTGATGGGTTCCTACTTCCAAGTAGGAACATCCATTATTTGGGTTAAACACCCGGTTTTAGATGCTCGACTTAGACTTGTTGACAATTTTGACACTTAGAAAAAAAATTTGCTACGTTTCTCTGTAAACCATCCCACAAATAGAACTCTCTAAGGTCATGATATATTTATGTGGCACCCGAATATATAGAATACGGGAACCATGGGCTTATTCTAGAATTCAATTTCTCAAATCCCCAACATCCGGTATGCATTATCTCCCTTGGTACCTAAGAACACCATCCCGCCTGGTAGAATGACTCATTGATCTTACCAAGTACCGATTCCTTCGACTCCACAAAGCACAATTTGGAGAATCTTCTAACCACAAACCTAGACGAGCGAACCTATGAACATCCTTCACTAGTTCTTTCTTCACTTCTTCCACATGAAACATACTACCCATAGTCATACGACTCAAGGCATCCGCAACCACATTTTCCTTGTCGAGGTGGTAAGAACACACATGTCGTAATCTTAAAAAAGTTCTAACCATCTTCTCTGTCGGAGATTCAAATCCTTTTGTGTGAAAACATATTGAAGACTTTTATGATTAGTATACAAATCAACATGCACACCATACAAGTAGTGTCTCCATATTTTCAAGGCAAAAGCAATGACAGCTAACTCAAGGTCATGAGTTGAATAATTCTTCTCAGGAACTTTGAGTTGCCTAGAGGCATAAGCTATCACCTTGCAATGTTGCATGAGGACACATCCTAATCTCAAAGCATTACAATACACCACAAATCCTTCATTACCCTCCGGTAAAGTACTAGAGCATAGGTAATCTTATCTTTCAACTCAGGAAAACCTTTTTCACAAGCTTTAGACCACTCAAACTTCCCCATCTTTAGGGTCAAAGCTTTCAAAGGAGAAGCAGTGGACGAAAATCCATCAACAAACCTTCTGTAGTACTTGACTAGACCCAAGAAGCTTCTTATGTCTCTAGGAGTCAAAGGTATAGACTAATTTCTAACCGCTTCCGTCTTCTTCGGATCAACATCTACAGCTTCACCAGAAATAACATGGCCACAAAAAGCAACTGACCTCAACAAATATTCACACTTACTAAATTTGGCATAAAGTTAGTTTTGTTTGAGGACTTGAAAGGCCTACCTCAAATTACTCTCATGCTCATTTTCATTCTTGGAGTATATCAAAATATCATCAATGAACACAATCATAAACGAGTCGAGGTAATCTTGAAAAACTCAATTTAATAGGTCAATAAATGTCGTCTGGGCATTTGTTAACCAAAATTCATCACTAGGAATTCACAGCGAGCATATTTAGTTCGGAAAGTGGGAACATCTTCACCTCTCACCCTAAGTTGGTGATATCCCGATCTTAAGTCAATCTCAGAAAAATAGCTAGCACCTTGTAGTTGATAAAATAGATCACCAATCTAAGGGAGATGATACTTGTTATGTATGATGACCTTATTGAGTTTACGATAATCAATGCACATCCTAAGAGATCCATCCTTCTTCTTCACAAAAAAGACCTGAGCACCCCATGGAGATATACTAGGTTGAATGAAACCCTTGTCTATTAAATCCTTGAGTTAGAGCTTTGACTTTTTCAATTCGGTCGAAGTCATTCGATATGGAGGAACTGAAATGGGATTTGTGTCCGGTAAGAAGTCAATTCCAAAGTAAATTTCCCCTTTGGGAGGAACTCTAGAAGGTCATCACGAAAAACCTCGAAAAATTCCCTCACTATGGTGACTGAATCAGTAGAAGGAGTTTCACATTCTAGAATTTAAACTTCACCACACAAAATAGAAAACCTTGGCTATCATCTTAAAAGCCTTCAAGCAAGAAATTATTTGACCCCTTAGCATTGAATTTCCCCACTTTCACTTTCTAATGGGTTCATTTGGAAAGTTAAACTTCACTACCCTCGTTCTACAGTCTATGGAAGAAAAACAAGCATGAAGCCAATCCATACCCAAAATGATATCAAAATCAAACATGTAAAATTCTACGAAGTAAACAAGAATAACTCTATTGGGCAGCATTACAGAACATTTCCTGTAGACTTTCTTTGCAACTACAGAGTAACCCTTTGAGGTACAAACTGAAAAGGGTTCAATCAAAGCATCGTGAAGTATATGAAACTTCCTAGCAACCAAGGTGTAACAAAAGAAAGAGTAGCACCTGGATCAAGAAAAGCATAAATAATAATAGTAAATATTTGTAACACACCACTCACAACATCGGGAGAGCTCTCTTGTTCACCCTCGCCTTGAGTGCATAAAAATGGTTCTTTTTTAGCTTCGGAGTTAGGACCACTTGATTGAGTTTGGATACTCCCCTTTCCTTGCTTCTTCACATTAGGGCATTGTTTCACCATGTTTCCACTTTTGAGACAACCATAACAACTATTCGTTCCAGCAAGGCATTCACCCACATTCTTCTTACTACACTTTCCACAAGTTGGTGTTTCTCTTGGTGGATCTACATTTCTACCTTTTAGTTATTTAGGGTTAGACACCCTGTCATTGAGAATCTTGGAGGAATTTGAAGGAACTTGGTTTGAAAACCTCTTCTTGAACTTAGGCTTGTCTTGAATGTCAAGCCTACTCTTAGAAAAATCACCTTCAATAGAATTTTCCTTCTTTGCTTCTCTGTTCCTCTTCCTTAGACAACTTTCCTATACTTGTTGTGCATGAACCATCAACCTACAAAGATCAATGTATTCATTAACCATAGCTGCACAACACTCTTGTTCAAGCTCTTCGGACACGCCCATTACATAATGGCTCATTTCATCCCTATCATTTGAAACCAAAGAGGAAGCATATTTAGAAAGCTTAATCAAATTTAAGGAGTATTCCTTAACACTCATACATCCTTGACGAAGGTTGATGAACTCCTCTACCTTAGCTTTCCTTTGACCCTTGGGAAGAATCTGTCAAGAAACACCTTTTTTAAAGATCTCCCAAGTTACAGGACCAACTCCTAAAGCCCGACTATCCTTCCATTTATTGTACCATGTTTGAGCTACGTCCTTGAGTTGATAGGGAACAAGCTCGACTTTTTCTGTAGTACTCACCCCTATAGAAAAATAGATCTTATAGACCTCATCAAGTAAGTCTTTGGAGACTTCATCAACCTTTGATCCAAATAACATAGGAGGATTCATCCTCGTAAAATCCCTCAAACGGGTAGCCGTAGTACTAAAATGTTTGTTCTCTCGTGGTACAACTTCCCGGTTAGCTTGAGTTGTAATGGCTTGAGCTTGATTAGTTATTGCTTGGGCCATTTGGAGAATGGTTTCCCTTACCTCACCATCAGCCATGTCCGGAGGATGGATCAAAACTTGATCATTCGCAACAACTTGATCTTGAAGAGGGACTCAATTGCCTTGGGGAGTAGCTTACGCATTGGCAATCTCTTCTCCAGTCTTCTCGTTGTTGTGCTTCTTCTATTCATCTCACCTATAACCACAAGGAAGGGATTAGATGCTAAAAGACACATAGTGTCACAACTATAGAGGCACAATATAGGATTACCAAGAAAAGAGAATTTTCCTTATGATCATATAGTCTCTCTTTCATAACTATGGCACACTTCACAACCATGAACAAGACAAAATATAAATGTTGTTTTATTGAGACATTGACCACATGTTGTTTTAACCTCATGCTTTGATACCAAGTTTATCACGATCAGGGAGCAACCCCCTAGGAAAAACCAGCATCGTCATCCTCCCAGTGGACTCAGAAAAGCCCTTAATATTCATTATAACATATCATAGGTTAATAATGGTGGAAAATTAAAACGTTTTGCATATTATGTGAAGTATACATAGACTTTTCGCTAAAAACATGATAAACGTAAATATGATACTCTAAATACAATCTCACATAAAAACCATCTAAAGAGTACGAAACTTGGACGTAGCCAATAAAATGTAAATATGCCATATAGGCCTTACTACAATAAGATCCAAATTATAATAGGAAATAAGGAGTATCTCTTAAACTACTAAAATATTCATAAGCTAGAATAACGAAAGATAGCATCCCCAAACATGAGGACCTACCAACACTTGGAGAAAGGGTTCCAAGCTTCTTCAATCAACCTTGTTAACCTTCAATGGCCAGACCCTACATTTGTAGTGACATAAAGCTTAGGGGTTAGTACGCCACATGAACTAATTATGGGTATATGCACATAATAATTTACGGACATGCATGAAAAAGGACCATTTCTTTAAAAAGCATGCAAAGTCATTTGTAAGCCTTTGATGCACATACAATTGAGCATATACAAGATAACGATCACAAAAATATCAAACATGATCATTACCAAAGACATAGACTCTCATAGGGTCATATTAACATTTCACATTTAATAGTTAGTATCAACATACCGACATTAGACCATGTGAACTAAACATGGAATTCGGTGTCATGAAAACCACACTGAAATAAGGTTGTCTACTTGCAAAGGTAGAGAACAAAAACATGAACATAACATTCTAGTTGGACCAACTGGCTAGTATTCCTATGGAGGCAACATAGTTCAAGAACTAGGAGGTATATTAGAGACCCATAGTTCCACATTACATAGCATCTTCTATCCCATGAGAGTCATTGTGAACCTACCTTCAAACTAGGGAAGGGACACCTCTCATATCTAGTTCATCGGTTCTAAGCTAAAGTCCCTTTTTGAATAATGTTTAAGTCATTATTTATCGCAAACCATATCATAGGTCAGAGGAGATTAACTCCTTGTATAAACATGATCATAGGTTCTTTAGGTTTGGATGATAATTCCCTTGCATCACAATCTTCATTTGTGATATTAATGTATCTTAATCATAGTGTGTAAGGCATACAACAAAAACATCATCAACTTTCATTATCATATACTTATCATGCTCTCACATTCAACATATTCATAGGCCATCATATATTCATGGAAACATCATGCATACTTCAATTTCATAACAACATCATTTGTAGTCCAACATCAATATAATAGAGTAATCACGACTTTAGAAGACTTACCATGCTTCCAAGAATCTTCATCAAGGACTTACACTCAAATCATAACAATCATCCAATATTATTGTAAAATACTCAACAACATAACCAAAACCAATTATTCTAGTCATACACAAGACCAATTCACAGTTAGGGTTAAGGGAAAGGGCTCATTTAAGAGTTAATTAAAACTATAGTTCCAATCCCAACAATTACATGACATTTAGTGATAGATATAACATAATAAATCCATATTTAGAGAAGGAATATGCTTCACACGAAGACCCAACATTACATATAAATTACTCAACAAATACATGCTTAATTAACTATTGAAAATCATAGTTTTTCAGCATTAGTCATAAATCTCAAGTTTGGAAGGAAAAACGTTTGTACAGCAAAACCCCTTAATTAAGATCTTGAATTCCTTGTTTTATTCCTTAAGATTTCTTGTTCTTCAATGGTTGTTGAAAGAGAGAGTTTTTTAGAGAGATGAGAGTGATTTGTTAATTTGATTTGAATCACGTGTAAATGGTTTAAAATTGACCTAAAACCATTCTAAAACCTTCCCATAAAATACCCAAAATACCCTTCACTTAAATGGGTCTTTTGTGAAGTTATTGACTTACAAACGACGAATCTGGGAAGTTGCTGAGTGTCGCGGGGACAATTCCAATTCTTTTTTTAAAAATTTGGGTCGAGGCAGTAAGCCTCGTGAAGGACCCATGTCGCGAGGAAAAATATTCCTATCAAGTGATGGCTGCACGACGCGCAAGGGACTTCACATTCTTGGCTTTCGCAAGATGCTTTGGATGTTTTCTCACCAAGGTTTGGGTCCTCCTCAAGGACCCTCCAGATTGTGCTTGGGGAGTATTTACTGGAAGTTTGTACCCTTTGTACTATATTTGAAGTAATTAAATTTTTTTAAAAAGTTTTGGACTTAATTTGACACTCCCAAACCCTCACCAAACATGGGGATGTCTATTAGCTCATATTAGCTAGTTTCGGGACGTCAAGGTATTTCTTTGTCATTTTGGCTCTAACCTTTTGTAATTAAGTTTAATACGTTAATATAGGTCTGGAAAAATCATTCTAAACATTAGTTAATTGACTAGGCTCTACTATAAGTCATGGAACGTTCGGAGTGTTACAATTACATCGACAAGTCCATATTCAACACAAGACCAAAAAAATCATATAGTCATGTCAATACTGATATAATAAAAATAAAGTAATATCAAAATGAATGACATCATTTTAAGATCATATAAGCATAAAAACTCCAACATAATGTCATATTAATAATTCATGTACGAGAATTCATAACATCACATCATATAAAACCCGTACTCACAACCCTTCTCAAGCCTACAAGTGCCATGTTTATGTGAATCCCCATAACCCCACATAACCAAGTAAACAAATTAAAGGATCACAAGAAATATCTACATTTCATACATATTCATATCACACATGTAAATTAATCATACATATTTCATTCATATCATAAGCGCATAAGAACCACCTCTTAGGACTTTTCTCAAGGTCAACTTGTATCATGTATAAGTAGAGTCCATACCCCTACCTACACTAAGTAAAACCTCTTAAGTCATCCTAGTTAGTGTTCACTTTATAACTTTCATTTTACTGTCGAGAACAATATCATTAACATACAATAGACCATGTTAGACAAACATGGAATCGGGTGTCATGAAACCCTAAACCGAAAGAAGGTGGTCTACATGCCAAGGTAGGACAAAAACATGAACATATCGTTCTTGGTGTATCCGCTAGCTAGTTTTACTATGGCGGCAACATAGTTAAGGAACTAGGAGACATACTTTAAACCCTCTTTATGTACAATTGTAGTATAGTCTCTACATGAGAGTTTTTGTGAACCTACATTGCTATATTGGTAAGGGATTCCTCTCATAACTGGTTCACTTGGTGCTAAGCTAAAGTCCCTTTTTGAAATGTCTTAAAGCCTTTCTTAATCGTCATATATTAGTATAGGTCATAGGAGACTAACCCCTTGTGTATCATGTCATTAGATCATTAGGTGTTGCCTGAGAATGTCCTTTCATAACAACCCATCATTTGTAAGATCAACACATCATAATTTTATCATAGTGAGGCACACAAGTGATCATATTTATCTTGCATGATCATAACCTTAACATGATCTCCCTTAACACGATCTCACAATTCACATAGTAAAGACATTTAATCATAATGATCATTTCATCATCTTCTTAATCTAATCAAATAAAATACTATAATTGAAAATAATTATCAAGTATAAGCCATCATCAACGATACAAAGAATTCCAGATAACAAGTCTTACCACATAACTTTCATAACCCTTCTTCAAGATCTTACCATCAATCCAAAAATATTCATCCATCAATCAAAAAATAACATCATATAATAGTAATCTATACAAGGAATAGGTCAAGTGTATCATCACTAATCAATTCAACGTTGATTCGTAAACCTAGGGTTAGTGGAAAAGGTTCAATCATGACTTTTTCCATAGAACTAGGTCCAAGACTAACTACAAAGATTAATCAATATATAATAATAATCGATCAATAATAATCAAAAGAAATAAATATCAAATTAATTTGAAAGATAAATAATGGAACTCAACTTTTCGACATTATTGAAAACCAATTTTGAAGAGACTAATGGGGAAAGAGATCCCAAGAGTGAATATCTTCCATACCTTAAGATTCCTTGGTGTTTGATGGGAAAAAATATGAAGTCTTGAAGTCCTAATCAAGCTTTTAGTTGGTGTTCAATCGTGTCTTGCAAGAAAGAATTGGGATTGGGAAATATGGGGTGTTAGATTACTTTAATGAGGGTTACTCTTTATATAGTCCCCCAACTAACTTAATTAATAACCCCTTAACCCTAAATTAATTGACTAAGTAAATAACTAATTATGTCCCATAACATAATACTTGACAGTCAACTTAGGTGACAAACAACGAGACCCCGACCAACAGTCCGTAGTTCCATCGATGGTACGTCTTGCTGGAGCATCGATTGTGACAAAGACTGGCCTAATTGGCCATTTTCAAAAAAGGTCTATGTTTCGGCCAATGACACCACAACGGGTTGTTTACCCATTGATGGTTCGTCGATTGGCTCGTCGATGAGCTGTTGTCAAATGACAACTTTTGGATCAAAAGGAAGGGTCCTCTCCAGGACCTATCGGGTGATCCTTGGTGATTGGTACCCACACGTTATGATGGTCCTAGGATATATTAAACACCTTTGTCACATCCGAGTTTACCCCCTAGACGTAAACGGTGTCGTTGTCCTTTTTAAGGACTAAGACTAACCTCTTAGTCTCATATCATTACATTCATAGGTTGAAAATGTGGAAAAATTTAAAACTTTTCATTACATCTATTTGGAGGTTTACATAGACCTCTACATACACATAATATAGTCGTATCAAGTATATATAAACCCTTCATATAGGAAGGTTACATAGCCTTCTTCTAGTTTTATTGCACATACATATATATAAGATAGAAAGATCGCCTCAAAGATTGTCTCATCTCATACAATCTAAACGATCATACAATTTTGGGCATATCCCTACATCTATGTAAAAAGCCTCATATAGGCTAATACAAGTCGTACACAATGAAAGTGGAATGAACACAAAAGTCTTAGAAAACAATAAAACTTGATTGGCAAGATATTGGCATTGCCCTAGAAAAGTGAGGACCTACCCACTTGGATAATAGAGAATATATCCAAGCCTTCTTCAAGTTTTTTCCCGAAATAAGACTTCAACAACCGAAACCTAAAATATTTAGGAAATGAAAAGAAAATGGGGTTAGTACTCCATGTGTACTAAGTATGACACCTTATACACATATACAAACAAAACATGCCAAAATGGGATATTTAGTCAAAACATGCCATTTTGCCCTTTTTAAAAGCCTCATGCATAATCAAGAAAGTTATATCAACCAACCAAACATCCTTACTAACTCAAACAGGTAATACGCATACCGACATACTTGGAAACCATGATTTACTACAACCTTATCATCAAGGAATAACATCAAAAGAATGAATAAGAGTAAATTATACCATAAGATGCAATACAACTACTCACGAATTCTTATCAAGTGAACAAGTGCAATGACCAAGCAAAACCACAAAATCGTACTCAATCAAGTAACTTCAACAAGAAATCATGACCAATGTACAACTTCACCTATCATAACTTTTAGATATGTTAACAATATAATCGAACACATACTCATAAGTGAACTAACCAACACATAATATCAGCAATGTGCAAGTTCATCATGTACATATCATATATCATTATAACATAAACATATATAAGAACATCCTCCAATGAATCCCCTCAAGGTTAACTAGTGCAATGCTTAGGTAGAGTCCCATACACCTACCTAGACTAAGCTAGACCCCTTAGGTTATCCAAGTTAGAGTTAAAGTCCTTTATTTGATTTTACCTTTTGGGAACATCTTGCCCTAACCGACATAGACCACATGAGCTAGTGTGGAATCCGGTGTCATAAAACCCTACACCGAAAGAAGGCGGACTAATTGCCAAGGTAGTACCTAACATGAAACATAGACCCTACGTGGATCCACTAACTAGTATTTCTACGGGGGCAACATAGTTCAAGAACTAGGAGATATAGTTGGGAACCTCTTTATGCGTCATGTATTATAGTCTCCAATCTTAAGAGTAATGTAGTTTCCCTACCATCTCTATGTGCAAAGGAATACTCCTCAATTAGTTCACCCAGTACTAAACAAGAGTCCCTTTTTGAAATGTTTTTAAGCCTTTATTTATCAATCATAGCTTAGTTTAGTTCATAGGGTCTACCCTTGTATAATCATCATCATCAATAGCTCAATAAGAATTGTATGAGTGTAAGTCCTTTCATCACAATTCATAAAGGTGAGGTTAACATATTACGTAACATTTCATAATAAGGCACATTGGTCTACATCACCACCCTTATAACCTTTACATACTAACAGCCTCACAACCATAATCAAGACATTTCAATTCAACATAATACAACCCTATGTATCCTAATACAAGGCATGCTCCAATATAATATCATGACTTAACCTCAATTAATCACAACTGGAAGTAAAGATAGAGATTCTAAGACTTATCAAGTCTTCTTCATAGTTCATCATCAAGGTATTACCATCAACCCATAAGTCAACCCAATTAGGGGAGTAACACAATCATACAATGATAACTAATAAGATAACAAGGCCAATTGCATCTTTATAACACAATTCAACACTAGATCATAGCTTAAGACAAGATACATAGGCTAATTTCACAATATACTTATAACCTAAATCATAACTCAAGAACTAGAAGTATAGGCCTATAATTAATCTTAATTTATTCATAATAACAATGTAGGATGTAATCTATTTAATAACCAAGTCAACTGAATGATCACAATAGAATATTGGTCAAGATCACAACTTAGGGTTAGGGATTGAGGATCATGTTCTTCAATTAATACGAACCCATCAACAATTATCAAATTCAAGTTAAAATACATGTTAATGTACACAACATAACCCAAAGAAACCATTAATAACTCAATTCATAACTTCAATTTCGTAATTGGATGAAACCCATTAAAAAACTCAACTATTGAAATCCGTTTTGAAGGGAACCTTTGAGGAAAGAGTCTCAAAGGTGAGTTAGATCCCATACCCTAAAGTTTGATGAATAATTGATGGTGAATTAGTCCCTTTCAATCCCTCAAACCTTTATCCTTTGTAGTCTTCAATGGTGAATTCAATTAGAGAGAGAAAGAAGAGAGAAGGAAGAGAGTTTGTATTGAGAGTTCTCATGAGATTAATTGGGGTTGGGGTATTTACATGGGAATTTAATTTAATTAATTAGTTTCCCCTTAATTCCTTACTAAACCATAGACCACTTAATTAATTAAATGACTTAACAGTAACATGTGCAGGAATATCACCCCCTTACAGACGGAACCCTGCCGACGGGCCGTATATGAGTCTATGGACCTACCCCCTCTGTCCTGCACTCCGTCGATGAGTTCGGAGAATGTACAGGCGAGGGGCTTCATCAACTTGTCTAAGTATGTTACATAGTGGCATCGAAGCCCCGTTGGTGCACACATGGGCCGTTGACTGCCTCGTCGATGTACACTGCTTTAGGCAGTGTTGTCTCAACCTACAGGGGTCCTCCTCAAGGGCCCTTGGTTGGTCCTTGGGGAGTCGTACCTGGAAGTTTCAACCATGATGAGATTCAAAAACCTATTATCTACCTTTTTAACAAGTTTCATACATTTTTGACTCCTAAAAGTTAGTAAAGTAGGGTAAGGCATGCTAGTACCTCCTTGAACCAACATCCAGACGTCATGAACATTTTTGGACATTTTGGTTCATAAACTTCCTAAGTTAAATGACCTATATTCATTAAAATGGACTTAAAAACATTACTTATACCTCATTACACCTATGTTAGGCTTTACGACACGTCTTGAATTTTCAAAGTGTTACATTATCCCCCCCTTAGGAACATTCTTCCCTGAATGACACTAAAATTCTCTTAAAGGAAGGAATAGACTCAAGACTAGAAGCCCAACAAATCAACAGTGTCCAATCAACTTAAATCATGTCATTTCAACAAGGAAAATTCTGAAACTCCACTTACAACACATAAGGCTCAAATCACTTCATCATGAGGTATTTCCTTCTCACAACACTTATGACCTCAACATACATTAGATGAGGCAATTAGCACAAAGTTCAACTTAAAAACATGTTACATATCATTTGTAACCGCCCCTTTCATTGGTGAAATTTTCAAATGCACCTTATCACCTTCTTCGAATTCCAAATCCCTTCTCCTATGATCCGGATAAGACTTTGCCGACTATAGGCTGTTTGCAACCGGTTCCTTATGACATGAAATTTTTCCAAAGTCTTATAAATAAACTCGGGACCAAGAAGTGATGGATCACCCACTTCAAACTATCCAATAAGAGACCTACACCTCCTACCATACAAGGCTTCATAGGGAGCCATGGAAATGGATGAATGAAAACTATTATAGTAGGCAAACTCCACGAAAGGCAAATGTTTATCCCAAATCCCTTTAAAATCAATAATACACGCCCTAAGCATATCCTCAAGGGTTCGAATAGTATGCTCCGCTTGACCATCTGTTTGAGGATGAACAGGGTGCTCAACTTCACCGTAGTACCAACCCTTTTTGGAATGATCTTCAAAACCTACATGAGAATTGTGCGCCCCTATCCGATATGATGGATAATGGAATACCATGGCGACACAGAATATCATCGATGAAGATTCTTGCATAATCCTTCGCCAAATAGGTAGACTTGACGGGAATAAAGCAAGCGGACTTAGTCAACCGATCCACAACCACCCATATGGAATCATATGACTTTTGAGTTCGAGGTAAACCCACTACAAAGTCCATATTGATATGTTCCCAGTTCCAAGTAGGAATTTGGATCTCTTGTAGTAAGCCACCCGGCTTTTGATGTTCGGTCTTTACTTTTATGCAATTTGGATCCTTAGAGATAAACTCCGCTATGTCCCTCTTCAAACCTTCCCCCCAATATCTCTCGCGTAGGCCATGGTATATTTTTGTTAAACCGGATGAATAGAGTAGCGGAACCCATGGTCTTCTTATAGGATCCTATCCGTCAAACCATCTACATCGGGAACACACAATCTCCCTTGGTACCTTAACACTCCATCCCTCTATTAAGAATGATTCATCCAACTTGATAAGAACCGATTCTTTCAACTCCATTAATGCTTCATCAAGTTGTTGTTTGGACTTCACCTCAACCACTAGTGATGACTTTGAGTTATGATGAACTATAGAACCACCATTCGGAGAACCTTCCAACCTCACCCCCAACCTAGCCAACCTATGAACTTTCTTTACTACAGGTTCTTCTTGGCTTCATCAATATGGGATACACTACCCATAGTATACGATTTAGGGCATCCGCAACTACATTAGCCTTGCTAGGGTGATAGAGGACACTCATATCATCATTTTTCAACAACTCTAACCACCTTCTTTGTCGGACATTCAACTCCTTTTGGGTAAACACGTATTGGAGACTATTATGTTTGATAAAGAGATCCACATGAACCCCATACAAGTAATGCCACTAAATTTTCAAAACATACACTACCGCCTCTAACTCAAGGTCATGAGTGGGATAGTTTCTATCATGTACCTTAAGTTGACTAGAGGCATAGGCTATCACTTTATCATGTTTCATTATCACATACCCCAAACCCACTTGTGATGCGTCAGAATACACAATAAAACCCTTTATACCCTTCGATAAGGTCAACACCAGAGTAGAAGTAAGCCTATCTTTCAACAATTGGGAATTTTTCTCGCATGCCTCGACCACTCAAATTTCTTACTCTTTTGGGTCAAAGTAGTCAAAGGAGAATCAATGGACGCAAATCCATCCACTAACCTCCGATAATAACCTGCTAGACCCAAAATACTCCTAATGTCGGTTGGATTCAATGGTCTAGGTCAATTCTTCACCGCCTTCATTTTCCTTTGGTCTACTTCAGTCTTCACCGCCTTCATTTTCCTTGGGTCTACTTCAACCCTGTCATTAGAGATGATGTGCCCAAGAAATATCACCGACCTTAACCATAACTCACACTTGTTATATTTGGCAAACAATTGATGTTCCTTAAGGGTTTGCAGTACTACCCTTAAAATGACCAATATGATCATTCTCATTCTTCGAATATACCAAGATATCATCAATAATGACGAATGAATCTAGGTAATTTCGGAACACCCTATTCATTAGGTCCATAAACATCTTCGGAGCATATGTGAGATCGAAATACATTAATAGTGCCCATACCTAGTCCGATAGGACGTATTTGGTACATCCTTACCTCTAACCCTAAGTTGGTGAAACCCCGATCTCAAGTCAACTTTTTAAAAGTAACTTGCCCCTTGGAGTTGATCAAACAAGTCGTTTATTCGATAGAGAAGGTACTTATCTTTAATAGTGACCTTGTTGAGTTGGCGGTAATCAATACACATTCTCAAGGACCCATCTTTCTTCTTGATAAACAAAACCGGAGAACACCATGGAGAAATACTAGGCCTTATAAAACCCCTATCTAGTAAATCCTTTAATTGACCCTTCAACTCCTTCAATTGAGCCGGAGCCATCCGATAAGGAGGAATTGATATGGGATTGGTATCCTGTAGCAAATCAATGCCAAATTCAATTTCCCTTTTGGGAGGAATACTGGGAAGGTCATCAAGAAAGACCTGTGAAACTCACTCACTACGGGGATCAACTCAATGGGAGGAACTTGGGAGTCTAGATCTTGGAGTATTACAATATGGTATAGACAATCTTTTGAGATCAATTTGAGTGCTTTTAGGAATGATATTATACAACCTCTAGGAATGAAATTTCCCTCTTTCATCTCAACAACGGGTTCATTAGGAAAGTTAAACCTCACCACCCTTGTCCTACAATCAATGGAGCCAAAACATGCATGCAACCAATGCATACACAATATAACATCGATATCAAGCATATTGAGTTATACTAGATCAACATAAGAAACTTTATTCGGAAATCTTATTGGATAATTTCTATACACCCAATTGCAACAACCCACTCACCCATTGGAGTAGACACTATAAAAGGTTCATACAATTGGGTAAAATATCAAACTTTTTGCCACAATAGGTGAAACAACTGATAAAGTAGCACCAGGATCGAGTAAGGCATATACATCAATAGAAAAGTCTTTGAACATAGCGGTCACCATGTCGGGAGAAGTCTCTTTCTCACCCCTAGAGCGGAGAGCATAGAAGCGGTTCTTCTTTGGAGCATCACTAGAACCACTTGCTTGAGCTTTACCACTACCCTTGTCTTGAATCTTCAAGTTTGGACAATCTCTAATATTGTGACAACTCTTGCCACTACTAAGGCAATTATCCGTCCCCCTAAGGCAATCACCATAGTGCTTCTTGCAAAACATTCCACAAGCTGGCTTCTCGGTTGGTGAATTAGTACCTTTTCCCTTCTTGATTTTAGGTTTAGACACCCTATCACCACTATCTTTTTTGGGAATTTGAAAGAGACTTGATTGGAAACCCGCTTCTTAAATCAAGGTTTGTCTTGTATTTCAAGCCTATTCATTAAAGAGCCTCCATCAAATGATCTTTCCCTCTTAGCATCTCTACTCTTTCTCTTAGCCCTTGCCTCCTCAACCCTTCTTGCAAGCACCCATAAGAAGGGAAATGTTCATGTTGTCATGTAGCATGGCTGAATGGCACTCCTCTTGTAATTCCTCCGACACCCCCATCACAAAAAGACTCTTTTGGTCTCTAGGATCGAAAACCAAAGAAGGAGCACATTTGGAAAATTTCAAGAATTCCAAAGAGTATTCATGGAAACTTTCACTCCTTGGAAAAGGTTGATGAACTCCACCACTTTTTCCCAGAAAAGTTGTCTTAAAGATCTCCCAAGTCCCCGGACCACCACTCAATGACCTATTATCTCTCCATTGCATATACCATGTTTGTGCTAAGTCTTTTAGTTGATAAATAGCCAACTCGACCTTCTCACTTGTGGACAACCCCATAGACAAAAGTATTTTAGAGACTTCATCTATGAATTCTTGGGGGTCTTCATCAACCTTAGACCCGTAGAAAGTAGAAGGGTTCATTCGAGTGAAGTCCCTTTGACGAGAAGCCATAGTAGTGACTTGTTTTGATGAGGATGGGGCACAACCTCCCAGTTTGCTTGAGCCTTCCTAGCTTGGGCTTGAGCCTTGGAAGCTTGTTCTTGAGAAGTGGTAGGTCGGGCCATTTGGACAAGAGTGGTCCTTATATTCTCGTCCGTCAAAGGAGGAGGATTGGTCGGTGCATGCTCCATGTTAGCATCTTCTTCAAGTGGAGGGACTTGCTCACCACAGGGAGGAGCTCCCGCATTGGCAATTTCCTCTTCAAGTCATCTAGCCGCATTCCTTTTAGTGTTCATGCTTCCTATAAGCACAACAATAGGATTAGATGCAAAAGCACACCATAGGAATACTGTATTGGCACCATATAGGATTTCCAAGAAAGAGAGTGATTACTAAGCATCACATAGATTCCTATTCATAAGTGTGGCACGCTTCACAATTATGAATACAAACCTACGTAGACCTGGTAGAGAGAGAGACATAACTCGGCGATATTCAACCTCATGCTCTGATACCAAGTTTGTCACATCCGGGTTTACCCCCTAGACGTAACTGTCATCGTCCTCCTTTTAGGGACTAAGACTACCCTCTTCGTCTCATGTAATTACATTCATAGGTTGAAAATATGGAAAAATTTAAAACTTTTCATTACATGTACGTGGAGCTTCACATAGACCTCTACATACACATAATATAGTTGTATCGAGTATGCACAGACCCTTTATATATGAAGGTTACATAGCCTTTTACTTTTATTGCACATTTATATGTATAATATAGAAAGATTATCTCATCTAATACCATCTACAGGATCATACAATTTTGACTATAGCCCTACATCAATGTAAAGAAGCCACATATATGCTTATACAAGTCGTACACAATGAAAGTGTAATGAACATAAAAGTCGTAGAAAACAAGAGAACTTCATTGGCAAGATATTGGCATTGCCCTTGTAAAGTGAGGACCTACCAACTTGGAGGATAGAGAATATCCAAGCCTTCTTCAAGTCATCCTGAATAAGCCTTCAACGACCGGAACATAAATTTTTTGGAAAAAGGGAAGAAAATGGAATAAGTACTCCACATGTACTAAGTATGAGACCTTCTTCACATATACAGGAAAAACATGATAAAAAGGGACATTTAGTCAAAACTTGCCAGTTTACCCTTTTTTAAAAGCCTCGTGCATAATCAAGCAAGCTATATGAACCAACCACACTTAATAACCCAAACACATAATATTCATTCCAACATACATGGAAACCATGATTTATTGCAACCCAATCATCAAGGATTAACATCAAATAAGAGTCAATTTATACCATAAGAAGTAATACAACTTCTGATGAATCCTTATCAAGTCAACAAGTGTAATGACCAAGCAAAACCCCATAACATTACTCAATCAAGTAACTTCAACAAGAAACCATGACCAATGTACATTCACCTAACATAACCTTTAGATATAAATTTCATTTTATGTTAATAAAATAACCGAACACAAACTCATAAGTGAACTAACCAACATATAATATCAACAATGTGCAAGTTCATCATGTACATATCATATATTATTACAGCATAAACATATATAAGAACATCCTCAAAAGAATCCCCTCAAGGCTAACTAGTGCAATGCTTAGGTAGAGTCTGATACCCCTACCTAGACTAAGCTAGACCCCTTAGGTTATCCATGTTAGAGGTCAAGTCCTTTATTTCATTTTACCTTTTGGGAACATCTTGCCCTAACCGACATACACCACATGAGCTAGTGTGGAATCCAGTGTCATAAAACCTTATACCGAAAGAAGGTAGACTACTTGCCAAGGTAGTACCAAAATATGAAAATAGCAACTACGTGGATCCGCTAACTAGTATTCCTATGGGGGCAACATAGTTCAAGAACTAGGAGATATAGTAGGGACCCTCTTTATGCGCCATGCAATATAGTCTACAATCTCAAGAGTAATGTAGTGTTACTAACTTCCCTATATGGGAAGGGAAACTCCTAAATCTAGTTCACTCGGTCCTAACCTAGATTCCCTTTTTGAAATCTTTTTAAGCCTTTATTTATCAATCATAGCTTAGTTTAGGTCATAAGGTCTACCCCTTGTATAATCATCATTATCAAAAGCTCAGTAAGAATTTTATGAGTGTAAGTCCTTTCATCAAAATTCATAAAGGTGTTGTTAACACATTGCATATAATTTCATAATAAGGCACATTGGTATACATCACCACCCTAATAACCTTGACATCTTAACAACCTCAAAACTATAATCAATACATTTCAATTCACCATTATACCACCCTATCAATCCTAATACAAGGTATACTCTGATATAATATCATGACATAACCACAATTAATCACAATAGGAAGTAAAGATAGAGATTCTAAGACATACCATGTCTTCTTTATAGTTCATCATCAAGGTCTTACCATCAACCCGTAACTCAACCCAATTAGGGGAGTAGCATCATCACACAATGATAAATAATAAGATAACGAGGCCGATTTCATCTCTATAACACAATTCAACACTAGATCATAGCTTAAGACAAGATACTTAGGCTAATTTCACAATATACTTATAACCTAAATCACATATCAAGAATTAGAATTATAGGTCTATAATTCATTTTACTTTATTCATAATAACACAATGTGATAGTAATCTAATCAATAATCAAGTCAATTGAATGATCACAATATAATATTGGTCAAGATCACAACCTAGGGTTATGAGTTGAGGATCATGTGCTTCAATTAATACCAAACCATCAACAATTAACAAATTCAAGTAAAAATACATGTTAATATACTCAACATAACCCAAAGAAACCATTAAAAACTCAATTCATTACTTCAATTTCGTAATTGGATGAAACCCATAAGAAAACTCAACTTTTGAAATCCATTTTGAAGGAACCCTTTGAAAAAAGAGTCTCAAAGGTGAATTAGATCCCATACCTTAACATTTGATTAAGAATTGATGTCGAATTTGTCCCTTTCAAGCCCCCAAACCCTTATCCTTGCTAATCTTCAGTGGTGGTTTCAATTAGAGAGAGAAATAAGAGAGAAGGAAGAGAGTTTGTGTTGAGAGTACTCATTAGATTAATTGGGGTTTGGGCCTTTTTATGGGAGTTAAAGTTAGTTAATTAGTTTCCCATTAATCCCTAACCAACCCCTAAACCAATTTATCAATTAAATGACTGAACGCTAAAATGTGCAGGAAAACTACCCCCCCCCCACAGACAGAACCCCGCCGACGGGCCGTCTGTGAGTCTACGGACCTAAACCCCCCTATTCTACACTCTATCGATGAGTTCAGAGACTGTGCAGGCGATGTTATTCCTCAACTTGGCTAAGTATGGGAAAACTGTGGGATCGACGCCCCATTGGTCCACACATGGGCCGTTACTGCCTCCTCGATGCGCACTGCTTCAGGCAGTGTTGCCTCCCTGCTAGGGTCCTCCTCAAGGGCCCTTGGTTGGTCTTTGTGGTGTCATACTCGGAGGTTTCATCGTAGAAACAAGTCAAACACCTATTACCTACCTTTTTACCAATTTTCATTCATTTCCGGCTCCTACAAGTTATTCAGATAGGCTAAGGCATGCTAGTACCTCCTTGAACCAACTTCCGAACATCATGAATGTTCTTTGAATTTTTGGTTCTTTAACTTCCTAAATGACCTATATTAATCAAAATGGACTTAAAAGAAATACTTAGAACTCATGACACATATGTTAGGCTTTATGACACATCTTGAATTTTCAAAGTGTTACAACCTTGTTACCAATTTTAATTAAATTCTGACTCTTATAACCCTATGAAACATGCCAAGGCACACTAGTGCACATTTCACAATTCTCCGTACGTCATGGTCGTTTCATAATATTTTTACTCTAACACTTCCCAGTTAGTTTCCATACTTTATTTTATGCTTATAAACACTTTTCAAGTCTTATTTCACATAATGACTGTGCATACCTGTTCATGGACTTTCAGAGTGTGACATTCCCTTCCTCCCTTGTAACATTCGTCCCGAATATCACAAAAATATTTTTTATGGGGGAATTAGGATAAACTCAATACTAGCAGCCCAACCAACAACATATAATCACGACGAATCATAACTCATATGAGTAATTCCCAACTCCATTTAGCACATAAACATGAAATTACATGTTGCAACAAAAATCACAATCTACCACATACAAGAGCTCAACCTTACAACATGAGGAACTACCTTCTCAATATAAACATGAGCTCAACAAAAACATCAAGAGTCCCTTATGCAAAACTTCTCTTAAAGTCTCATGAATATGCTCAATACTGTTTCATGAAGCAAACAATAAACAAAACATAAATAAGTGCAAATTAAGCAAAAGAACATTTTTACATGAAAACTCATTTTAGCATGAACCTTGAGCATAAATATGCACATTTTAGCAAAGTAATCCAAATTCAAAATTATTTCTTATTTTTAAGAGGATTATTACTAACATAAACTTTGGCTAGAATTTTGAGGAAAAAGATGAGGATAACGGGACTTGAGGGCGGTCTCGGCCACCCATGTTGCTCCCTCAACTAGGTGGTTTCTCCAAAGGACTTTTATGGGGGGCCACCTCTTTGTTCGTCAACTCTTGACTTGTCGATCTATAATCTCCACCAAAAACTGCTTATAGGAAAGGTTCTCATCTACACCTAATCCTTCAATAGGGAGAATGGTTTCGGGGCCGCCAATACACTTCTTTATCATGGAGACATGAAATATCAGATGAACCAGAGTTATTTCACTAGGTAATATCAGCTCATATGCAACTTTTATGACCCGTAACAAAAATTCATAAGGACCCACATACATGGGACTTAACTTCCTTTTTTTGCCAAATTTCATCCCCCCTTTTATCGGTGAAATCTTCAAGTAGACCATATCACCTAGTTCAAATTAAAGGTCTTTTCTTCTACTATCGCCAAAGGATTTTAGACGATTATAGGTTGTTTTTAACCTATCCCTTATCACCCAAAACTTCTCTAAAGATTTGTTTTTTTGGGACAAAGGAGTGAAGACTCACCAACCTTAAACCACCAAATCGAACACCTGCATCACCTACCATAAAATGCTTCGAATGGTGCCATGGAAATACTCAAATGATAGCTAATATTATAAGAGAACTCAATCAAAGTGATTTTTTCAATTACCTTTGAAATCTATTGCATTAGCTCTTAACATGTCTTTTAGAATTTGAATAGTATGCTCCGCTTGACCATCTGTTTGAAGATGAAAAGTGGTGCTAAGCTTCACTTGAGTACCCAACCCTTTTTGAAAAGATCTCCAAAAATGAGAAGTGAATTGAGCACCTCTATCCGATATGATGGACAAAGGGGTCCCATGTAAGCTCACTATATCATTAATATATATTCTTGCATAATACTCAGGTGAATAACTAGACTTGATGGGGATAAAGGTAGTGGATTTCGTCAATATATCCACAACTGTAAAGACCAGGAGCATCCCCTAGAAGTTACTGGTGTCTTCGACCTATCGGAGGTGTAGGACAAGACTCTTATCATTCATCCATCGCATAATAATAAATATATTGGAAAATTTAAAACTTTTCATAGAACATCATATGCTAGAATCATCACATCGTATATATCTAAGATATCATATTACATAGTTAAACTCTAAGTCAATTTTTACCATCTTTATACATAACTCAATATAATAGAATATGGACACGAGCCTTAACAAAATAAAATATAAGTCTAACTTTGTAACACCCTAAAACAAACGAAGGTGAACTATAGCGTCGTGATTGTTTCGTGAATTCATATTAAGATAAAATGAGTTATATTAGTGTTCTTAGGCAGTGTGTGATGTTTTTGAAGTTTGGAGGTCTAACATCCAAGAACGTTCATGACGATCGAAAGATAGACCTTAGAAAGTGTTCTTGTATTTTGAGGTGTTTGAGTGAGTTTTACGAGTTGGTTTTGCTTGAATTTGATGTGAGATATTCTTAAGACCTAGACGACCATATTTAGGGGTTTAACATTTGGGTACGACCCCACCTAGGAACCACGAAGGGCGCTAGAAGAGGATCCCACCTCTTGGCAACAAGATGCCAAAATAGTGACTAAACGACCACCCAAGGGACGGTCCATCGATCAACCAATGGCCCATCGACCATGGGTGTTGATTGGACATGCAAGGAAGGATGGCTAGCTTGTGAATGGTGTTGTCTCAACCAACGAGACCCCACCAACGGGCTGTTGTTTGACAAATGGTCTGTTGGTTGGTCTGTCTGTGAGACTGCCCAAAAGCTGTAATTTCCTTGTAAAGTCTTGGGGTGTTTGGTAAATTCACCCCAAGTCTTTTATGAACCTAGAATGTTATTTTTAGTGTTTATTAGGTATATAAAAGTGATTCAAGCCTTAATACCTACTAACTTTAAACCATATTTCTTAAAGCCCAAAACCCCTCTCCGTTAGAACACACTCTCAAGTCTACTTGGAAGCTATAAGTCAAGAAGAGCTAGGACGGCTGTTAGTGGCCAGGTTTTGATCAAAATCATTGGGGTTTCTATTATCTAAGGTATGGTATCCATACTTGAACCCTTTTCCATTCAAGGAGTCACTTCTAATAAATTTTCTATTATCTACTATGGGTATTGCATGAAAACGTTCTAGTGATTCAAAAATTCTAATTCTAATGTTATTTGATGGTTTTAGTACTAAAATTTCAATGAAAACATGTAAAATCTTTATGTCAAATTTTGGCTTATGGAATGGTTTAAATGAGCATGAATTTGTAGTCTTTAAGCTTTGGTTTCGTTGAGTTGATATTGTTGTTTAGCTACTGACCTAAGGGCTATATTATGATGAAATGTAAATAAAAATGTTATAGGTGATGAAAGCTTGGATTAAAGGGTAAGTTGTTTATGTTGTTTAGCTTTAATTTCGAAATGCTCTTGAGTGGTACGGTCCACCATTTTGGTGGTGGTGTTTACTTGAATTATATGAATATAAATTACTAGTTTATTGTGAATGAGGCCATGAAGGATTGTTATGTGAAGTAAGATAATAAAAATGTTATTCTTGTTAAATGTGACTAATGAAGCTATTATGTGAAGTAGGCTAGAGAGTATGATTAAACTAAGTTATTCTTGTGAATTGTTTTATGATGTTTGTTATTAGAAGTATGTTAAGGATCACGTATAAATAACTTATATGATTTTGTGAAGCATGTAAAGTGTGTGATGTGAGGAATGAAGGTCTAATCTTTTATAGAAGATAAATGTAAATGAAATGATGTTTATATGCAAGGTGTGCTGGCATGTACACACACACTAACACTTGAATGAATGAATGAAGCTAAGTTAAGTCAAAAGAGGAGTTTTGGGGTGAACACTCTTCGTGAGTTGAGATAATGTGTTTAGTAGAAACCCCACTACATCACTAGTTATCCATAAGCTATAGTTTAAAATGAAGTTATGTATAGCATCAAGAGGATATAAAGAAAAGGTGGTTACACTTCGTGAGTTGAGATGTTGCATATCAATGTACCTCCTGAGATGAGTACTCCTCGTTAGTAGAGAATGATTTACTTGGTAGCAATCCCCTTATCCCTTATTCATGCGCCCGCATTGGTGTAGATATTGGGAAAACCATGTAAAAAGCTAAAAAGAATGACCTTACTCTAGGAAAATGAGAATCCCTCATCCGGTAGGGGTAATATCAGGATTCCATGTCTATCTCTCATGGTCTATGTCATTTAAGCTAACTCCCACAAAATCAATGAATGTGCTAAGTCTTGTAAAAGAGTGTACTACTTAGGGTAGGTAGTGGAATGAGATGCTATATATCCATTTCACTAGGTAGAAATTCCAAAAGGGGAGTCTTGGTGATTCTTATTTCAATTGAAAGAACTAAGTCTCCTAAAAGAACGTACTACTTACGGTAGGTGGTGGTATAGGATGCTATCTGTCCATGACACTAGGTAGGACCTTCTGAAAGGGGAGTCCTGGCGTCAAGCTTTCAAATAGAGTGTACTACTTAGGGTAGGTGGTGGTGTGGGACTCCATTTACTCATTGCACAAAGTAGGCATTCCGAAATGGAAGTCTTTGTGATTTGTTGGATGTTTTTCTATTGTATTGCCATTGAGTGGGGGCTTGTTCTCTGAAGGTGAGTACGCCAAAACGGGTAGTCTTGAGGATCACTTTTATGTGAATTGAAGGAGGCATATGCATACTTTCTTGTTATCTTACCTTAGTGAGTCTTAGGATGACCTTAGTCAGGGAAATTCCCATGAAAATGAGTTCTCATACTCATTGGCAATACCTTGGAAGTCCACTACTTTGGAGTCATTTTAGTTCACTGTGATGTTAAAGGAAATTCACTGTAAATGCTAGCTAGTTCACTATAATGTTTGGAAAGGTTACTGTAAAGTTCTTCTATTTGTTAAAATTATAGAAATCCTTCTCTAAGTTATAAATGATGTTTCTTATGTTGTCTTACTTCTAAATTCATGAATGTTTTAATTATTTGGTAAGGAAACACAATTTTACTAAAATGTACCTTCTTGAATGTTTTTGCATATACCATACTTAGTATATTAATTGTACTAACCCCATACTTTTCTATACTCTATAATTATAGGTTGTGGAAGCATTGTGAAGTCTAGAAGGCAAATCTTGGAAAAGTTTTTCACAAGACAAAGTGTGTCCTCATATATCCGAGGGCATCATTCCTATCTCCTTAGTTTCCTTCTATTAAGACTTATTATATATTTCTTTAAATGTAAAGGGGAGTGTTCCTAAGTAATTTATATCATGTATTTAAGTTGGCTTGTGATGATGATATTTTCTAAGTATTTATAGAGAATTCCTTTTTATATAAATTGTCGTAAAAAGTTTAAATTCCGCACTATTTTTCATGTCTTATGTAATGAACGATAGTTGAAGGGCTTGTACAAGACCCATAGTGTCAAGTACGCCCGGTCATGATCGAAGGGTTCTCCCTAACTTTTAGGAGGTACTTTTTGGCCGTGACAAACCTATAACATAAACTGAAGGAACATCTTAACATAGGCAATCCTTGAATCATAAGGATCCCTTTCCTTGAGCTTGGGAGATCTATCAAAGTTATTCACTTAAGAGACATACTCTAGTAATCATCATCTACACTTTGTATAAAAAAGATGAACGTCAATGGTATTAGTACAACAATACACTAATTATGGTAACCATGCAAAAACATGCATTTAAAGAGGACGTTTCATTTAAAATCATGCAACATGTGCTTTTAGTAAACTTCATGAACATTGGCATAATAACCACAACATAGTTCATATACATAAAGTTGACATGGATACTATTCATAATAACAGATAAATCCACCTATCACATTTTGAGGCATATTCAATGCATACAGCTCATCACTTCACTTTTTACATTAACTTCATTGCTTAAGCAACCCTCAAGTGTACTTAGTACAATGTATCTCCTTGAGGTCACCTAAGATAGCCTTTCAAAGATATGGTTCATAAACACAACAACATATATTCACAATGTCATAAGCACATCAAAGGCCTAAACTTCATATAAAAACAATCACCTAAGACAACCTCCATGTCACACTAGTGCGCTATGTCAGTAGCATCCCATACTACTACTTACACCAAGTGTTCCTAAGAAGTCACCCTATACTATGCTTTCATTTATCATTAACATAAGGTCACATACTTCATAACATCGTAGAAGGACTCATGCACTTACTATAACTTTAGTTATATTGGATTTACTTTTTATATCAAAGGTAAAACACCCTCATAACCCCTTCACAATCTTACTTGTGCAATGTACACATGGATTCCTGTACCCCATATATAACAAGAAAACCCACTTAGAAGTCATAAGGATAATTCATATGCATATTAATAATCCATGTCTTGATATAAGTAAATGTAACATCTCTAAAATGACTTAGGTGAAACTAGAGCCTAACACGCGTGTCATGAGGTTCTAAAGTCCTACAATTTTTTGTAATGATGGTTATGGGCAGTTTTAAAAGTTTGGGGATGTTTGGAGATCAAACGTCCAAGAACGTCCATGACGTTTGAAAGATATGCCTTGAGACGTGCTTGTATGTTTAGGTGTGCCTTTGAATGTTTTATGTGTTCGTTTATGTTGAAATTGATGTGAGGAGTTCCTAACATGTTTACGAGTATATTTGAGTTTGAAAAGTCCGGGAAAAACTCTACAAGGACCAACCAAAGGGTCCTTGAGGTGTACCCAACTTGCATCCACAAACTGTCAAAACCATCCGAACCTACGAAAGGCAATCAACTCCCAATAGGTCGGTCGATGCCCCATAGGTGGAGGGCATAGGTGGGGACTAGGATAAGGAGACGAAGATCCCATTTGGAATTCTTTTACCCAATCGACGGTTTCCAGTACGGCCCATCAATGGTTTGACGCCCCGTATGTGTGTCCATAGGTGTGGTCTGCAATTTTCGTGCAGTATCTCGGCCAGCTCAAAGGTAAGTTGGAAATTTCACATAACCTTCCTAAAATTATTTGGCCAGTTTGTTAAGGTTATTTTTTGATATTTTAAGTGAGTTTATAAGTCTTGAACACTTAGGTAAATTTATTATTTCAAAATCAAAACCCAAGACCCTTCAAGAACTCTCTAGAACACCATTATAGCTTGAACGAATATTGGAGCTTGACGCTTGATTTCTCCATCGAATCTTCTGAATTTTCAATTTTTATCATCAATTAAGGTATGGTTTTCATCCTTTAATATATTTTCTTGAAGGAGCAAATCTTCTAAATGGTTTTCCAAGACATTCTCAAAAAATGAACTTCTTAATTGTAATATATTCATGGGTTCTTGCATAAATGTTCTGAATCAATGTATTATGATTGTATTGATTTTACCTTGAAGGTTTTAGATTAAAAAATTATGATCCTATGAAAATTCTGAAATCCTTGTGTTGACTATATTATGGGTGATTTGATCATGTCTCGGTACTATTAAATTCTTGTGAAGTTTACTTTGAAATATTTAATTGTGAATGAATTGTGCTAGAATTGTAAGTAGGCTTGTCTTAAATTGATAAATTCATAGTGTATCCTCTTGGATTCATGGTATATTGTGATTATTGGATTGAATTGGTGATCATGTTTATTGGTAAGTGCATTGTGTATTAAGTTGATTGAATTGGCTATGGAATGGAGTTATGAGATTGGATTGGTGGTATGTTGACCTAGCCTTCTCTATATTATATTATATGTCTTGAATTATGATGATGTTTGATACGTTCCCCTTATGGTGGCAGTGCTTATTTGCTATACTTGAGAATAATGTGGCCTTGTTGGCATTTACTTCATGAATTGTGAAACAATGTGGCCTCGTTGGTATTTCTTTATGAGTTATGATATTATGATGTTATAACTTTACTATGTGTGTATTGTGTATATGTGATCATTATAGTCTATATATGGATACTTGATATTGAAATGTGAATCTTCTTAGTTGACTATTTCAGTATTATGATTAATTATATTTTTTATTCTATAAAAGTGTGGAGGGTGACTTTTTATATTCTTAAGTTAACCCTATATGCTATATGAATGATATTGTACATGTGAAAAGGTGATAATGATGTGTCTTGTTTTGGTAGACCTATCTCCGTTACTTCATACATGAAAGAATATGATATGAATCCTTGACTTAGTAGAGTAAAGAAACTTTGTCATTAATGTATATTTATGAATGGAATATGATCTTGAATATAGAAAAGAAGGTCATTTTTGTGGAACATTATAGAAAGAAGGTTATGATATCCTTGAAGTTGAAAGTCGTAATGGTATACGTCTCGTGTGAATGATTGAATTAGGGGTGGTTGGCTGAACTACATGAAATCATCCTTAAGAAATTCAATAAGGTATCTTAATAACCATTGTAGGCAACCTTAGTGGAACCTCACTATTAAGGTACAATATGGTTTTGTTATGAATAAGATATGATACCTCTTCATATTCTCCTTTATAGAATTAATCTACGAGAACAAGGTCTAGCAAGGAGTAAGTATGCTTGGGAGTGGTTGTAGTTGTAAGATGAGGCTAGATTACAAACAAAACCTTGATATTTCTTAACCATGTTCCTACATGTGTTGTTTTGTAGCTCTACCATTTGCAAGTAGAACACCCTTTATGGGAGTAGGGTTGACTCAAGATTCCATGTCTAGCAAGTATGGTCTATGTGGGTTATTGCCTATTCTCATCATGTAGGATACGTGCTAGTGTTGGATAAGTATTATGAGGTTTAAGTAGTGGAATGGGAAGCCATCTAGACATTGCACGAGTAGGCTTTGAAGATATTAGTTTGTGAGTTCCCTAGGTCTTCTTGTAGACCACTGCGTTAATATCCTTAAGTGTTGAATATCTCATAAATGACTTAAAGAAAATAATGACTTAAGTAAACATGTGTCAATTAAAAGGTAATTTTTCTAGAGTAGTTTATGGATTGCTTAGGTAGGCTTGGAGATGGTGTATGTGCATTCTCTTCATGTCTTACATAGGTGATTGTTATAGTAATTCTAGGTAGGAAATCTAGTTTATGAAATGGAATATCTTATCTTAGGTCGTCGAAAAGATCTCTTTGGTGTGTGGAAGGAATTGTATGGGCGGTCATATCACAACTCACTCAAGTGTACCTTAGAGTCATCTTTGGTAGGATTGTCTCATTGTTAGCTGAATTAAAGTGACATTGGTATTATATTGTGGAATATGACTATATGTGCTTATGTTGACTAAATGTGATTTCATATACTTGTTTTATGAAGTTTTACTCAAAAAGAGCATGTTTTATACAAATATCAATTTAGCATGATTGTATTGAATTATTTCATTCTTACTAATGTTCTAATTCTTATATTTTGTCTATCTTTAAAGGTGTTGGTGGAATTGGAGAGGATTCTCAAAGTGGATCTGGGATTAGCATTCCAATCAAGCAATTGTTGGTATGTCCTCACTAGATTCGAGGACATCATTATATTTAGATTTCCTTATTGAAAGTATTGTAATAGACTTAGCTATTTTCTCTATGTTGAAGTATGGGCCATGTTCCAAGATATTCATATGTCTAAGATAGTGACTTTGAGACTTAGCCTTTCATTATGTTTTTCTATAAAACATGTTTTTGAAGTATTACTATTTAGTGTTAAAGTTTTAATTCTGGACTACTTTTCATACATGTATGCAATGAATGATGTCAAAGGTCTTGTACAAGAGCTCTGAGGGGTCAAGTACGCCATGTTGCGATCCGAGAGTGCCCTCTCTTCTAGGGTGTGCTATCGGGTTGTGACAAACTTTGTATCAGAGCATAGTTTATGAAAGTGTTCTTGGAAATCCAAAGTCTAAAAAATCTGTGTCTAGTATAGTCGTGTTAATCGGTGTGAGTCGCCCACATCTATGAGCAAGAAGCTATAGGACAATAGAGTTTAACTTTCTTCATCAATTTTGTGTCGTGCCTATACAGTTGAGGTTATACGTGTCTATTCCTAATCTCTTCTCTAGTGTTTATAGGAGATGACTTCTAAAAGGATGGCCACAAGAAGGTTGGAAGAGGAAGAAATGAAAAAGTTCCTCAGGTTGAGCATGTCACAATAGTGGGTCAAGGGAATGAAGTTCGTGTGGTTCCCCCGGATATGTCGAATGGGTAGATTAGAGTGGCTCGCCTTGCACTAGCCCGATTCATAATGAATCATGTGAATAGAGGTGTTGAACATAGGGTGCATGCTTTAGGAAGTACAATGACTTCTAGATTTGGGGACTTTGTGAAAACAAATACTCCTATTTTTCTTGGCTCTAAGATGGCAGAAGATCCCCAAGAGTTTCTTGATGGTATTTACAAGTTTTATAGTGCTATAGGGGTGACTTTTAGGGAGAAGGCAGAGTTGGCCTCATAACAATTGAGGAATGTTGCTCAAGTGTTGTAATCTCAATTGTAAGATGATAGGCCGGTTGTGTCGGGTCCATAGAGTGGGGAGAATTTAAGACGCCTTCTTAGGAAAGTAATTTACCCGTGAGAGGAGGGGGTGAAGGTTGGAGAGTTTATTGACCTTAGGCAAGGTAATGGGATGTTGAAGAATAAAAACATAGGAGAAGCATAAGGATTTTAAGAAGGGCAAATCCAATAAGCAAGAGCAACCTATGTTTAAAAAGAGAACCCCAAATCAAGATAGAGTTAATGCTACTAAGGTCAAGGTTGAGAGAGCTGGGGGTACTCGAATTGTTAAGCCTACTTGTCTGCCTTGTGGGAAGAAGCACCATGAGAAGTTTCTAGCCGGTACCGAGGGTTGATTTTGTTGTGGAAAGGATTGTTATAAGATGAGCATTGTCCTATTATTTCTGCTAGGGGAAGGAAGGCCAATAAAGTTCCTCCTAATGTTTCGGATGATTATGGCGGGAAGTTTTAGTTTTCTCTTTTGTATAGTGATGGGTTCCTTCTAAGTGGGGGAGTATGATCAGTAGTGTAGGTGAGATCTTTTGTCTCTTCTCTTATATTCAATTCAAGCTTGAGAGATAGAAAGTCATCTAAGCATAGTTCATGTTGCATTGTGTTTAGGAGTCTAGTTGAAAAATAATTCAATTGATTCCTTGCATTGTGAGTTTTATGAAGTTGTCTATGGATTAAAATGAATTAATATGGTTTTGTCTCTCATATTGTAATGTTTCCATCATAAATTGCTTAATCGATGCATTTAATTGAGCATGTTTCACCGTAAGGTTTGACAGTTCACTGTATTGATTTTGCAAAAATTAATAAATTATTCTTTCATGAAAAATGATTATAATTTGGTTGGAGTTGATGCATATGAGCACAATAATGTGTGAATAAGGAGTTCCTCCTATTTGAAATAAAGCATGTGAGTCTTATTGCATGATGAGTTGTGGATTAGTTTCCATCTTCTTGTAGTGTTTTGAGTCTCTTAGGTATGTTGAAATTGGTGTACCTCCTAAATTTGTATTTTGTACTGTTTGGTATGAGTATGTGCTGCTCGACTTGATTTTCTAGTCTCTTGAGAAGACCTAAAAAGAACCATTATCATTCGAGGAAGAATGTTATCCATATGGGGGAGAATGTAACAACTCTACAATGACTTAGGTGAAACATACTAAAATGGTTTATAATGATGTTTATAGGTAGTGTCTAATGTTTGGTAATGTTTGGAGCCCAAACGTCCATTAAGTTTGAAAGATATGCCTTGAGACGTGCTTGTACGTTTAGATGTGCCTTTGCATGTTTTAGGTGTTCGTTTTGGTAAAAATTTATTAAAGAGGCTACTAACATGTGTACGAGTATATATGGGTTGGAAAAGTGTCCCTGCAAAACTACCTAAGGACAAACCAAAAGGGTCCTTGAGGAGGACCCAACTTGCTTCAAAAAACTGTCAAAACCAGTCCAACCTACAGAAGGCAAATGACACCCAGTAGGTCAGTCAATGTCCCGTAGGTGTATGGCATATGTCACGATCCGAATTCTGGAATCCGGATCGCAACTGGCGTCGTTGACCTCTCAGAGGTCGCAGACAAGCCTCATCTTGCATTCATCTAGTTAAATTTGCGGAAAGTATAAAAGTTTTTTTATATACTAATGAAGTATAGATTGACTTCATATAATTATTAACTAGATATATTATATACCTTCTCAACATAAGAGAACAACAATGAACATAAAGAATCAATTCTACACTGAAGATGAATATATCATAAATAGTTTGGAAAACATGGCCTTATTCAAAGCTTCAAAATGAAGGTGCGAAAGAAACGTTAGGGACAACATCGAAAAGCTATGTCTAAAACTAAAGCTAGACTAAATATGTAGCATCCTCAAAATCATGAGGACCTACTAAATGGTTTGGAGTCCAACCGTTGCAAGTGTCATCAACCTGTCCTCTGACCTACACCTATAAAAGTAGTAAATATTAGGGGGTTAGTACATCACTTGTAATAATTATGGGTGTATGAACACATACACATAAAGTTATGCATGATCAATGAAAGCTCTTCCTAAACGACATGCTATTTCTGGAAAGTCGAGTCACTAGACTTTCTTAATTCATTGGTTGTGAATTGTGGTATGAATATGATATATTTAAATGAATTCAAAGCACAAAACTCATTTTCTATATGATTACAATATATTAGTATCATTAACATAATTCTAGAACAACTCGGGCGAAGATTTGAGATTTTGATACTCTTAGGCCGGGAGCTCCTCTTTGTACACTTAGATTATTTTTCAGTCTTTTTCTTCTTGTTGTTGTGTAGTTCAATAACTCCTTTGGTCCTATGTTTTACTTACAAGTGCAATGATTCATTTTAGTCCCGTACCCATAATGAATCGATGTAAGTAATCCAAGGACTAAGGAATGATTTTCCTACCTTATAGTGAGTCATTCTTTACACTATATATTCATTACCTTTCATAAGCAATTCTCTATTGATATGACATTGATTTCGTTACTTTCATGTTTTATATATTATACATTTCATATACATGAGACTTTGGAATCGTTTATGTAGCATAAGACGTCTCAAGTGAGGGCCTAAAATTTGGAACCTCAACCCGAGGGCCTTCTTTAGCAAACATAGAGTCTGCTTCATTCGTTCATTCGTACTTCCCATTATTCATTTCATTTATCCATAGGCTAATGTAAACACCATCTATACCTAGGATGAAGTTTAAGACTCTCATCGGGATCATTAGAGTTACGTGAACCTCCACCCTTCCCAAAAAAAGGCATCATCGTTCATAGCTAGTCTATCGATGCTTAGTATAAATTTCCATTTCATTGAACTCATACGTCATGGAAGTTGACTTCTAGTATGAGGACATCATACCTCAATAGATGATTTCTCATCTCATCATTAGTACTAAGTATACATCAGTGTCAATACTTTCATTAGAGTGTATATAGAGACTGGTCTCTTCATTAGGTTTATACTCTCGTAGTACGTTTTTGTAACATTTACTTACAGTATTGATGACTTGTCATCCTTTTCTTTACATTGATGAAATGTGAATTGTCCTTACATAACATCTTTGGTGTTAATGAGACTTGTTTCACACATTCTAACACCTCCATTCGTGAGTATTTTTAACTTAGTAGCTTAGGTGTAAGTGAGGCTTATCTCACTTCTTTTAACACCTAATTCTTGTCAGTTTCTTAACCTAGACATCTTTAGTTATGTTATTAGTCACGTTACTTTCTTACTATCATTTGATAGCTTTATATCATCGTTTATGGACGATGAGAACTTCACTCAATGAATTACATATGTTCATAGTTCATTTGGTTAAGGCATGTTGGGACTCGTCCCAATGATTGGCATGCCTTTGGATATGGATTCATTGAATTACCTTAGATGTTCTTATATTGTCATTTCAATACTTTGGATATATATGATTGGCACAAAATTAGTATTGGCCTAGAAAATTTGAAAACTGACTTCATAGTCAATTTATTGGCACATGCCAAAGTTACACTCATTCATGTTTAGTTTGGTATACCTTAGACATTATCTAATCTTTTAATTATTTAAATATAACATTATAGCCAATTTCATTCATCACTCTTAGACAATGTATTATTAGCCATTTTATTGGCATAAGACAGGCAATTCATTCAAGTATAATTTCATGGAATCATTAGCCAATTCTATTACATATTTTGAAAATAATGTTCTAGACAAATTTATTGGCATAAGCCAAACTTTCACTACACTTGAACTTTTAATCTTTGATCAACTTACAAGAACAATTCAATGTTTGGTTTTGCCAAGCTACAAAGTTATTTTTGCATTATAGATTCATGAACTAGCTTTGATTCTTTATGAAAGTTACAACTATTTATTCAATACTATTACGTTCAAAACCTTATGTTATGAGTTCATTGATGTAGATTTTGGTATCACTTTGTTAGTAGGTAATATTTTGGACATAGTTTTGCTAGCCAATTTGTTGGCATAACAAAAATTTCACATATGGTGGTCATTTAAACTTCATTTGTTGTAAGAAAACCTTTTTACATTCAATTAACTTATAATTATATTCAATGAACAGTAGAATCAACTTCATAAACAACTCAGAACAACTTCATATTTCTCAAACACAAGACTAGTATTATGATATTCCTTAATCTGTGTAACTAATCACTCAATCATCTGAATCCAATCTATAGACCTCATTAATCATTAATAAATCAAGAAATTATAAAATCAGTTAGAACAACATACCAACAACATGTTCAAGATTACATATATATACTTAAGGAATTGAAAACAAGGATAACTAGGGAGATGGACGTTCAACAATATCATCGGGAAACAACCATAGTTTCGAAATTCATGAGTCTGAAATATTTGAAAAACCTCTTGGAGAAACAATTCCATGAGAGAAAACCCATACCTTAAGTAGAATTGATCTACGAAGACCACCTTGAACGAACCTTGAAGAAACCTCGAAGAAACCGTGATAATCATCTAAGAAATTTTCTGTTTTTTTTTCTTGCATTTTGTTCACTGCTTTTCTCACGCTTGTTTTCTGGTTTTAGTCGCGTATTTGTTTGAGTTTGAATGTGGTTTTAGATTTACAAACTGACCTTGACTTATTCAACTTAGGATTTAATAAGTTGATTAAATAAATTAATAAACTAATTACTAAAAAAACCCTCCTATGTTTACTAAACATAGGAGAACACAACACTTAGTCAAATCTTGAAATTGGAGTTGACTATGGTTTTGGTAAATTTTTTCACTTTATATTGATCAATTAAATCCTTAATTTAATTAATTTAGGTACTTAGGGTGAGTACTAAAGTACCCTCAAGTCATTGGAACAAAAATTAACCCTTTTGGACCATCCTAGCTTAAGTAATTGGATGTTTCTTGAGTTGTACTAGGTTAGTGTAAGAATTTCGGTTTGAAACCTTTAATTTAATTAATTAATTGACCATTTTAATTAATTAAGTGACGTAGGGAAATTACTAAAGTACCCTCAAGTCGTTATAACCATAACTAATCCTTTGAACCACCCTAGGTTACGTACTAGGTTGTCTTTTTCTTGTTTTAACCAAAATTTGGAAATTATTTTGCGATTTCGGTTTCGCCCCTTTAAATTAATTAATTAAGTAGCCTAGAGTAATTACTAAAGTATCCCTGAGTTTTTAGGACCTTACCTAACTTTTGGACCACCCTAGGTTGGGTACTAGGTTGTCCCTTTGTTGTCTTAACCAAAACCTGAAAATTTCCTTTGTAGTTTTGGTTTTGTCACGACCCAACCCGATGGGCCGTGACTGGTGCCCGTTTTGGACACCCACATACAAACCTACTAAGTATAACCAACTGAAACTAAGACAATATGGAATTTAATCAAATCAAGCCAACCCCAACGTCATATATATATAAAGTGGACCTGTCTCATAAGGAGTCATAACCATTCAACCGTAACAACATACGCGAGCCGACAAGGCTGCCACTATCCAAAGCACAATAACACACGTAAGCCGACAAGGCTGCCACTACACAATACACAATGATGTACGCAGCCGACAAGGCTGCCCCTGTACAAGCGATCATCCCAAACAAACCATGTCCAGACAATTATCCAAAACATACAACCCACATAATGTCCACAGACCTCTAAGAGTACAGTAATGAAACTCGACGGGACAGGGCCCCGCCATACCCATAGACGAGCAAAAGACTACACAAAAAGTTATTTACCAAAATGACTGGGCTCTGGAACAGTGGAGCTCTCCCAATCAGCAGAGTAGATATCCTAGGCGGGAGGATCACTGAACTGTGCGTCTACACCTGCGAGCATGAAACGCAGCCCCCTGAGGAAAGGGGGGTCAGTACGGACAATTTACTGAGTATGTAAAGCATAAGGTAAAGATGACAGGATACCAATATGGCAAGTCGAAACAAAATATCGCTACACATGTACCCTTGTAAGTGAAAATCATGCATTCTTTAACATATAAGGTGCCCAACTTCCCTAGTAAGGGGCTTGGCAAAATAATCATCACGTCATCTCCGTCATCATCATCATCATCATAACCATCCTCATCACCAATCACATATATAATATACATACCCGGACCTCTAGAGAGGAACTTGGTGACATATGCAAGAAACTCCACACGAACATTACCCGACCCGGGACTCGGTGAAATGATAAATGACTCTATGCACGAGCAGAATATTATGAGCAACCATATGCAATTAAAATTATTTCTTATAACTCAATAGAACAATCAACGTGAACCAGCAAGGAGTATTACCAAAGATTAATGTTTTATCAAGATTATGACCCTTTGATACGATATGGAAACGTAAAATCTCAATGCTTCTAAGAAGCACTACCATAGATATGAGAGATCATCATAACCTTAGACATAGCCGCCGATATATAGAGGAATAATTGTGGAAGCGAGAATATACGTCACCTAGACGCTCTAGAGGTAAGTATCAAACCTGTCCGTTATTCGCTTATTTTTAAAAGTCATGCCAAACAAGGAAAGAAGGGACAGCGTTACATACCGTATAATCGAGCCGCACGTCCAATATTTACTGCTCAAGCTATTAATCTATAACAAGCAACAATCGTGCCGCAATTAGATAAACGTCGCGCTTTACTATCTTGTAAGATAGCTAATAATCTAACGAAAATCCGGCAGCACTTCCCCTATTTTCCTTACTTCGTCCCAATCCGACAACAACCCAAATTATCCACAGCAATACCAATAACACATATAACCCAACGAATCATATTAAACAGCCCCCTCCCCAAAACAGTTCCGTCTCGGCAACCATACCAGCGAAGCAACGACACACTGAGCGATAACTCATTTTATAATTCGCAACACATCTACCTTATCGTATTCATCCTTTGGAGTATATAATAATAATCACATTTAACATATACATAACGCCAAAACAGATTTTTCTCGCAGTTTGCTTTAATCAAAACAGCCCAAGCACCAACAGGATACCACTAATAATCCGATTATGGTTTCCGTTCATACTTAGCACATTCAATAACTAAAACAAACTTCCTAAGCTACTGGTCACACCCCCTTCTTAATATTAATGGATAATTAACAAAGGTATTCTAAAGAATTAACACACCAAACAAGGAGATTACTAACCAAATTATTTGCAGCTGCTGGCCAAGAGTTGCAGGGTTGGTTTCTCCATTTCCATGGCTGCCTAAGCCAAGTGGTGAAGAAGAAGATGATATGCAGCAATGCATTTCACCACTTTATTTAGCATGGAGTGGATTTCTCCACCTCATTTAATAGTATGAAGTGGAGGCATCTCCCCTCTACATCTGTCCACTAAGGCCAGCTCACAATCTGATCCCTTTTAAATTTTTGCCTTGAGTGGTTGGGCCCACTAGATTAAATTAGTCCTAATCAGCCACCAATTATGAGTGGTGGGGCCCACTGGATTAAATTAATCCAAATCAGCCACTAATTAATCCCTCACTTAAAGTTAATGGCATTTACATTAGCCAAATCATACTTAATATCACATTTGGATTAACATCCTTGCCTAATATTTCTTTAATAACTTGGAACTTAAAATAAAATCTCATTACCCGGACTTACGTCTACTAGATCATGACGCGCACTACGTATAAAAAAATACGAGGCATAACATCCTTCCCCCCTTAGGAACATTCGTCCTTGAATGTTAAGTTAGCCTCTTACAAAAACAAATTCCAGTGAGGTCTCTCTAACAGTTATACCTTCAACCTGCATTCCGTAACTTACAGATGCCTCACAGAGTCACAACTTACTACATAATCTCGTTTATCTATCAATATAGTCAAGCTAGGAATTGAATTACCTGCAGGTATGGGGAACAAGTAAGGATACTTATTTTTCACTTCGTCTTCCGCTTCCCAAGTCATCTCCTCCCTATTGTTATTTTGCCACAACACTTTGACGGAAGCCACATCCTTAGTACGTAACCTTCTAACCTGACGATCAAGTATAGCTACGGGTTTCTCCTCATATGACAACTCCTCTGTTACCTGAACATCATCTACGGGGAATACTCTAGAAGGATCACCAATACATTTACGTAGCATCAATACATGGAAGACTGGATGTACCGCCTCCAAATCAGATGGTAGATCCAACTCATAGGCAACATTGCCTATCCTACAAACAATCTGATAAGGCCCAATGTATCTCTGACTGAGCTTCCCCTTCCTGCCGAATCTCATCACACCCCTCATGGTTATACCTTCAGAAATACCCAGTCACCAATCTGAAACTCCGAATCTCGACGCCGGTTATCTGCATATGACTTCTGTCGACTCTGGGCCGCTAATAATCTTTCTTGAATAAGCTTCACCTTCTCAACAGCTTGCTGAATCACATTCGAGCCTATTAACTTAGTCTCGCCAACATCAAACCAACCAATGGATGATCTGCACTTCCTCCCATATAAGGCCTCGTATGGTGACATCTGGATACTAGAATGGTAGCTATTGTTATAGGCAAACTCAATGAGCGGCAAGTGGTCATCCCAGCTACCTTTGAAGTCAATAATACAGGCCTGCAACATATCTTCTAATGTATGAATAGTACGCTCAGCCTGCCCATCAGTCTGAGGGTGAAATGCTGTGCTAAGGTTCACCTGTGCCCCCAATCCCTTCTGAAACGATCTCCAAAAGTTGGCTGTAAATTGAGCTCCTCTGTCTTATATAATGGACGTGGGAACCCCATGAAGTCTCACTATCTCCCTGACATATAACCTCGCATAATCTTCAGCCGAATAAGTAGTCCTGACTGGAAGAAAATGGGCCGATTTTGTCAGCCTATCTACAATAACCCATATAGAGTCATACTTCCATTGAGTGCGAGGTAAGCCTGTAATGAAGTCCATATTAATCATCTCCCATTTCCATGTCGGGATCTCTATCTCCTGTAATAATCCACCAGGCTTTTGATGTTTGATCTTGACTTGTTGACAATTCGGGCACTGAGCAACAAACTCCGCTATGTCCTTTTTCATGCCATCCCACCAATATAAGTATCTGAGGTCATGATACATTTTTGTTGACCCTGGGTGAATAGAATAACGAGCAGAGTGTGCCTCTCCCATAACCTGCCGTCGTAGCCCCGCAATATCGGGTTCATACAATCTGCCTTCATATCGTAACACTCCATCAGGTGTAACCTTAAATGGGGTCTTTTCCTTTTGAAGAGCTGCATCTCTATACTGTGCCAAAATAGGGTCCTTGTATTGGTGTCTCTTTACCTCATCTATGATTGAGGACTTAGCAACCTCTTGAATAGAAACTCCACTATCTTCTGAATTAGCCAGACGGACTCCAAGGCTGGATAGCCGCTGAATCTCCCAAACCATATCCCTCCTTTTTGGTTGTACATCTGTCAAGCTACCCATGGACTTACGCCTAAGAGCATCTTCTACAACATTCGCTTTCCCTGGATGATATAAAATATAAACATCATAATCCTTTAGCAACTCTAACCACCGCCTCTGTCGTAAGTTCAACTCCTTTTGTTTAAAGATATATTGGAGACTCTTATGATCTGTATAGATGTCCACATGGACACCATATAAATAATGCCTCCATATCTTCAAGGCATGAACCACGACCGCTAACTCCAGATCGTGAGTAGGATAGTTCTTTTCATGCTTCGTAAGCTGTAGGGAGGCGTAGGCTATAACTTTGCCATGCTGCATCAATACACATCCTAGCCCAACACCCGAAGCATCACAATAAATAACATAGCCGTTTGGTCCCTCCGAAATAGTTAGGACTGGAGCTGTAGTCAATTTGTCTTTCAATAGCTGGAAGCTTCGCTCACAAGCATCAGTCCACTGGAACTTGGCTGCCTTTTGAGTTAGCCTTGTCAAAGGCGCTGAAATTGAGGTAAACTTTTCTACGAATCTCCTGTAATATCCTGCTAACCCCAAAAAGCTGCGTACCTCAGTAGGTGTCGTAGGTCTGGGCCAAGTCTTTACCGCCTAAATTTTCTGCGTGTCTACCCGAATACCATCAGCTCCAATAATATGCCCCAAGAATGCCACTGAAGTCAACCAGAATGCGCACTTAGAAAATTTAGCATACAACTTCTGGTGCTGAAGCACCCTAAGTACCGTCCTTAAATGGTCTGCATGCTCCTCTTCTGAACGTGAATAGACCAGAATATCGTCTATAAATACAATAACAAAAATATCAAGGAATGGTTTAAATACTCGGTTCATTAAATCCATAAACACCGTTGGAGCATTAGTCAGCCCAAAAGACAGCACTCTAAACTCATAATGCCCGTATCGGGTCCGGAATGCCGTCTTTGGAATATCTGCCTCCCTTACCCGCACCTGATGATAACCTGACCGCAAGTCTATTTTGAAAAACACTTTGCACCCTGCAACTGGTCGAATAGATCGTCAATCCTTGGGAGGGGATACCTGTTCTTTACTGTTACTTTGTTCAGCTGCCTATAATCAATACACATCCGCAGCGACCCATCCTTCTTCCTCACAAACAGTACCGGTGCTCCCCAAGGTGACGTACTAGGACTGATGAAGCCCTTTTCTGGCAAATCCCTCAATTTCTCTTCAATTCTTTCAACTCAGCAGGTGCCATTCTATAAGGAGGTATAGATATAGGCTGGGTATCTGGCAGTACATCTATAGTAAACTCTATCTCTCGTTCTGGAGGAAGGCCTGGAAGTTCCTCGGGGAATACATCGGGAAATTCATTAACTATCGGGACTGATTGAAGAGTCGGTGCCTCTGCCTTTATGTCATGCACCCGAATTAGATGGTAAATATAGCCTTTTCTAACCATCTTCCCGGCCTTAAGGTATGAAATGAACTTACCTTTCCGCGATACTGTACTCCCCTTCCACTCTATAATCGGTTCCCCTGGAAATTGAAATCGAACTATCTTTCCTCTGCAATCAACATTAGCATAACAAGCAGCCAACCAATCCATGCCCATGATAATATCAAACTCAATCACATTTAACTCTATTAGATCTGCTATGGTACGACGACTATATATAACTACTGAACAATTCTTATATACTCGCGTAGCTATGAGAAAATCTCCTACAGGTGTAGCTACCTCAAATGGTTCTATCAACTGAGACTCTATTCCGATCCTACTAGCAACAAAGGGAGATATAAATGATAAGGTGGAACCTGGGTCTATCAATGCATACACACTTCGGGAGAATAGTGATAATATACCTGTGATCACATAAGGTGACGCCTCCTGATCCTGCCTATTAGTCAAAGCATATATACGGTTCGAGGGACTGCTAGAACTGGAAGCTCCACCACGTCCTATACCACGGCCTGCTGGCGCCTGAATATCCTGCCCCGTAGGGCGCATAGCCACAAAAGAAGATGAACCAGCAAAGGACCCAGTAGGCTGTGCCATACCACCTGCACTACCTCTAAGGTGACACTCCCTCATAGTATGGCCCTGACGGCCGCAAGAAAAACAAGCACCTGTAGCCCAACGACATTCCCCAGGATGGGACCTACCACAGCGAGAACATCGAGGCAAAGGTGGCCTCGACTGGCTCAAACCCCTGCCCATCTGTGGCCCTGACGCCCTAGAGCTCTGACCAGCTTCCGAATATCCCATACGATCGAACCCCCTACCCATGAAACGTTGGGGTGCATTCTGTGCTGGCTGGGAAGAAAATCTAACATGCTCCTGAGACTGCCCGCTTCGAAACTCGTCTAACCTGCTGATCTAGCCCTCTTATGCTGGCCTCTATTATAATCTCTATCTGGCTGACGTTCCCGATGCCGATCCTCTACCCCCATGCATATGCCTGCACCCGAGCAATGTCCATACCTGGCTGAAGAGTCACTGCCATACAACCGTCAATCAGATAACAATCCAATCCCATCACATAACGATGTACCCTGTCTGCCATATCAACCACAATAGTAGGCGCATGCCTAGCCAATGAATCAAACTCGAGGCTATACTCTCGAACGCTCCTACCATTTTGCTTCAAACGCAAGAATCTATCGACTCTAGCTCGCTTAATCTCTGGAGGCAGGAAGTGGCCTTGGAAAGCCTCCATAAATTCATCCCATACCGCTTGAGGAGCATCGTCACCCCTAGATAACTCCCAAGACTCATACCAATTAATAGCTACATCCCGCAAACGATACTTAGCCAACTCAACAGACTCGGTCTCCGAAGCTTGATTATCCTCAATGTACACTGCATCTGACGAATATACTCTTGCGGATCATCCTGGGGCCTTGACCCAAAGAACTCTGGAGGATGACAACTTAAGAAGTCACGAGCCCTTAAGCTATCAGATCTGTCCGCATGATCAACTCCTAGTCCATGCCTGCGAGCCTGACCTGCCACTAATCTAGTCAGCAATTGAACCGCATCTCTAATGGCCCTATCCTCCGCCCCTGACTGAGGAGCTAGAGGTTCAGGTGTTGGGGCCTCGGGGGCTGGTGGTGTCCCCCGAACTGAGCTGCTGCTGCTCTAAGCTCCTTTGGCGGTGGCGGTGTAGCAGAGCTCTCTGACTGGAGCATAATACTAGGCATAGACTGGGCACGGGCCCTAGTAACTCTCTGGGTCTTACTAGTACCTTCTGCTACTGATTTGCCCTTCTGGGCGGCTGTCGCTTTCTTTGGAGGCATAGCTAAAACACATGGATTCGTTAGAGAGGGATTATCCTGTTAATATAGCTCTATTGCACGATCTAGAATAAGAAGAAAGGATGACATCCTAAATGTCCTGTAGCTTCCTGTTTATAGATGTGGTGCACAACACACCGATAAACAAGACTCTACAAGACAAGGTCTGTAGACACTTCCAAGGAAGAACTGCTCTGATACCACTCTTTGTCACGACCCAACCTGATGGGCCGTGACTAGTGCCCGTTTTGGACACCTACATACAAACCTGCTAAGTATAACCAACTGAAACTAAGACAATATGGAATTTAATCAAATCAAGCCAACCCCAACGTCATATATATATAAAGTGGACCTGTCTCATAAGGAGTCATAATCATTCAACCGTAACAACATACGCGAGCCGACAAGGCCGCCACTATCCAAAGCACAATAACACACTTAGCCGACAAGGCTGCCACTACACAATACACAATGATGTACGCAGCCGACAAGGCTGCCCCTGTACAAGCGGACATCCCAAACAAACCATGTCCAGACCATTATCCAAAACATATATATACAACCCACATAATGTCCACAGACCTCTAAGAGTACAGTAATGAAACTCGACGGGACAGGGCCCCGCCATACCCATAGACGAGCAAAAGACTACACAAAAAGTTATGTACCAAAACGACTGGGCTCCGGAACAGTGGAGCTCTCCCAATCAGCAGAGTAGATATCCTAGGCGGGAGGATCACCGAACTGTGCGTCTACACCTGCGAGCATGAAACGCAGGCCCCCGAGGAAAGGGGGGTCAGTACGGACAATTTACTGAGTATTTAAAGCATAAGGTAAAGATGACAGGATACCAATATGGCAAGTCGAAACAAAATATCGCTACACATGTACCCTTGTAAGTGAAAATCATGCATTCTTTAACATATAAGGTGCCCAGCTTCCCTAGTAAGGGGCTCGGCAAAATAATCATCACGTCATCTCCGTCATCATAATCATCATAACCATCCTCATCACCAATCATATATATAGTATACATACCTGGACCTCTAGTGAGGAACTCGGTGACATATGCAAGAAACTCCGCACGAACATTACCCGGCCCGGAACTCGGTGATATGATAAATGACTCTATGCACGAGCAGAATATTATGAGCAACCATATGCAATTAAAATCATTTCTTATAACTCAATAGAACAATCAACGTGAACCAGCAGGGAGTATTACTAAAGATTAATGTTTTATCAAGATTATGACCCTTAGATACGATATGGAAACGTAAAATCTCAATGATTCTAAGTAGCACTGCCATAGATATGAGATATCATCATAGCCTTAGACATAGCCGATATATAGAGGAATAATTGTGGAAGCGAGAATATACGTCACCTAGATGCTCTAGAGGTAAGTATCAAACCTGTCCGTTATTCGCTTATTTTTAAAAGTCATGCCAAACAAAGAAAGAAGGGACAGCGTTACATACAGTATAATCGAGCCGCACGTCCAATATTCACTGCTCAAGCTATTAATCTATAACAAGCAACAATCGTGCCGCAATTAGATAAACGTCGCGCTTTACTATCTTGTAAGCTAGCTAATAATCTAACAAAAATCCGGCAGCACTTCCCCTATTTTCCTTACTTCGTCCCAATCCGACAACAAACCAAATTATCCACAGCAATACCAATAACACATATAACCCAACGAATCATATTAAACAGCCCCCTCCCCAAAACAGTTCCGTCTCGGCAACCATAGCAGCGAAGCAACGACACACCGAGCGATAATTCGCTTTATAATTCGCAACACATCTACCTTATTGTATTCATCCTTTGGAGTATATAATCATAATCACATTTAACATATACATAACGCCAAAACAGATTTTTCCCGCAGTTTGCTTTAATCAAAACAGCCCAAGCACCAACACGACACCACTAATAATCCCATTATGGTTTCCGTTCATACTTAGCACATTTAATAACTAATACAAACTTCCTAAGGTACTGGTCACTCCCCCTTCTTAATATTAATGGATAATTAACAAAGGTATTCCAAAGAATTAACACACCAAACAAGGAGATTACTAACCAAATTATTTGCAGCTGCTGGCCAAGAGTTGCAGGGTTGGTTTCTCCATTTCCATGGCTGCCTAAGCCAAGTGGTGAAGAAGAAGATGATATGCAGCAATGTATTTCACCACTTTATTTAGCATGGAGTGGATTTCTCCACCTCATTTAATAGTATGAAGTGGAGGCAGCCCCCCTCTACACCTGTCGACTAAGGCCAGCTCACAATCTGATCCCTTTTAAATTTTTGCCTTGAGTGGTGGGGCCCACTGGATTAAATTAACCCTAATCAGCCACCAATTATGAGTGGTGGGGTCCACTGGATTAAATTAATCCAAATCAGCCACTAATTAATCCCTCACTTAAAGTTAATGGCACTTACATTAGCCAAATCATACTTAATATCACATTTGAAATTAACATCCTTGCCTAATATTTCTTTAATAACTTGGAACTTAAAATAAAATCTCATTCCCCGGACTTACGTCTACTAGATCATGACGTGCACTATGTATAAAAAAAAATACGAGGCATAACAGGTTTTAGCCCTTTTATTTTAATTAATTAATTTGCTAAATTAATTAATTAGGTAGCCTAGGGGAATCGGGAATTACTAAAGAACCCCTAAGTTTATAGGACCATAACTAACCATTTGGACCATCCTATGTTAGGTACTAGGTTGTCTCTTTAACTAGTACTATGTTAGTGTTAATCCGGTTTTGGTCCTAGATTGTCGGGTGCACTAGTGGGTCTATTTAGGTTAGTTAGTTATTTGGGGCAGTAGGTTAGAGTCTATAATTGGTTTGGAAGTTAGGCCCCACATGGAGTGCTTCTTCACATGTCTTGCACATGGGTTGGTTGTAATTTCCTAACAAACTACTATTTATGGTTCCCTTGGGAATGTTTTCTTATTGTCCCAAAGATCCTCAGTATGTCCCTGGGAACTGCTTACTCTACATGATCATTTTAAATAATCATGTGAGATGGTATCTAGGCTTGACATTTGGATGCCTCATACCTTTTTGTGAGTTAAAGGAAAAAGCATTTTAGTTTAGGGTCATCATTGTAGGTAGAATTCCTAAAAAACTCATTAATACTTAGATATATGGCTAACACCCTTTAAGCCAATATTTTCTAATATGCCCAATATTTTTGCTTATTTGGGTATTATATAGAAATATGCTAACACCCCTTAGCCATTTTTCTATACTATGCTCAATATTTTCAATATTGGCATTCGAATGCCTATGTATCCCCAATACGCATTCATAAAGACCTATTAGGATCTTCACTAGACATAAAATTTTCAGGAATGTTACAGCATAGGTGGGAACTCATGATAGGGAGACCAAGATCAAATTTGAAGTCTCTGCCTAATCGACGGTTGTAATTACAACCCATCGATGGGTTGACTCCCCATAGGTGTGTCCGTAGGTAGTGGTCGGCAATTTTCCTGGAACATCTCAGCCAACTCAAGAGTAAGTTGGAAATTTTGCCGAGCCTTCCTAAAAATATTTGGGTGGTTTATTAAGGTCATTTTGGGTATAGTAAGTGGATTATAAGTCTTGAACACTTAGATGAATTAATTCTTTCAAAATCAAAGCCCAATACCCCTAAAGAATTCTCTAAAACACCATTTAAGCTTGAAGAGAGAGTGGAGCTAGAAGCTTCGTTTCTTCACCGAATTATCTCAAATTTTGTGGTTTAGAATCAATTAAGGCATGGTTTTCATCCTTGAATAACTTTTCATCAAGGATCCTATTTTCATAGTGGTTTTGCAAGACTTCTTTAAAAGATGAACTTCTAAATTATAGTCTACCCATGGATTCTTGCATGAAACGTTTTGAATCAATGTATTATGATTGAATTGATGCTAACTTGAATGTTTTAGAATAAAAACTCTATGAACCTATGCAAATTATGAAATCCTAGTTTTGACTATATTATGGGTAATTTGATCATGTGTCGGCACTATGGAATTCTTGTGAAGTTTATTTTGGGATATTGAACTATGAATGAATTGTGCTAGAGTTGTAAGTAGGCTGTCTTAAATTGATAAATTCATACTGAGTTATCTTGTATTCATGGTATTTGTGATTATTGTATTCAATTGGTGATCAAGTTTATTGGTAAGTGCCTTGTGTATTGAGTTGATTGAATTGACTATGGATTGGAGTTGTGAGATTTGATTGGTGGTATGTTGTCCTAACTTTCTCTATATTGTATAATATATACTTTGAATTATGATGATGTTTGATACAGTCCATTTATGGTGATGGTGCTTTTGTGCTATACTTGAGAATAATGTGGCGGCGTCAAAATTACTTTATGAATTATTATATTATCATGTTATGACTTGAATATGTGAGTATTGTGTAGGTCTTGATGACTTATGTATATAGATGGGTAGTCAAAGTATGTTTTCTTCTAAATGACTATATGCGATCATGATAGGCTATAGTGATGCCTCATATGTGTATACTTGATATTGAAGTGTCAATCTTCCTACTTGACTATATGACCATTATGATGAGTTATATTGATGATTCTATAAAAATGTTTAGGCTTACTTGTAGTATACATTAGTTAACCCTATATGCTATATGAATATTTTACATGTGAAAGGTGATGATGTAGTGTGTTTTGTTTTGGTAGACCTCTGTCCCTTACTTGATACATGAAAGAATGTGAATATGAATCCTTGAATTAGTAGGATAAAGAACCTTTGTGTTGAATGTATATGTATGAATAAAATATTAACCTGAATATAGCAAAGTATGTCATTTATGTGGAACCTTTTAGAAAGAAGGTTATGTTATCCTTAAAGTTGAAAGCCGTAATGGTATCCTTGTCGAGTGAATGATGGATTAGGGTTGGTTGGCTGGAATGGCATGAAATCATCGTTAAGATAGTCAATGAGATATCTTAATAACATTTGTAGACAACCTTAGTGGACCATCTGTGGTAAGGTGTAGTATGATTTGGTTATGAACAAGATATGGTACCTCTTCATATGCTGATTTTTGGAATTACTCTATGAAAACAAAGGCTAGAACCATGTGATTATTCTTGGGGATTTGCTCTAGTTGTATGATGATACTAGATTACAAAGAAAACCTTGATATTCCATAACTATTCTCCTACATGGGTTGTATCCTAGTTCTGCCATTGGAAAGTAGAACATTCTTTTTCGGAGTAGGATCTACTCCGGATTCAATGCCTAGCTAGAATGGTCTATATAGTTTATTTTTTATTCTTATTATGTGGGACAAATGCTAGTGTTGCATAAGTATTATGAAGTTTAGGTAGTGGAATAAGATGCTATCTAGACATTGCACGAGTAGGCTTTGAAGTTATTAGTTGTGAGTTCCAAGACCGTTATGTTAATTTACTTATGTGTTGAAGGTCTCCTAAATGACTTAATGAACATCATGAATTAAGTAAAGGTGTGTTAATTGAATGGTATTTATCTTGATTAGCTTTATGGATTGCTTAGGTAGGCTTGGAGAGGGTGTATGGGTGTTGCCTTCATGTCTTACTTAGGTGAGTCTTAGAGTAATTCTAGGTAGGAATTCTTGTTTATGAAAATGGAATAATCTTATCTACGGTAGTCTAAAGGATCTCTTTTGTGTGTGCGAAGGGATTATGCGGGCGGTCGCTTCATAACTCACTCAAGTGAGCCTTAGAATCACTTTTTGTATGAGGGTCTCATGGTTATGTGAACTGAAGTTATATTGGTGTTATATTATGGAATGTGACTGTATGTGCTAATGTTGACTTAATGTGTTTTCTTATACTTGTTTTATGATGTTTTACTCAAAAAGTGCATGTTTTATACAAATGTCATTTTAGCATGATTGTATTGAATTATGCAAAAATTAGTACATTCTAATGTACTAATTATATATATTTTGTCTATCTCTAAAGGTGTAGGTTGCACTTGAGAAGAGTCTCGAAGTGGAGCTTGGATTAGCATTCCATTCAAGCAAGTGTTGGTATGTCCTCACTAGATTCCAGGACAACATTATGTTTATATTTCCTTATTGATAGTATTGTATTAGACTTAGCTATTTTCTATATGTTGAAGTATGGGCGTATCCCAAGATATTTGTATTTCTAAGATATTGAGACTTAGCCTTTCATTATGTTTTTCTATAAAAGAGATTTTGAAGTATTACTAGTTCATGTGAAAATTTTGAAGTCCGCACTAATTTTCATACATGTATATAGTTAATGATGTCAAAGGTCTTGTAAAAGATCTCTGTGAGGCCAAGTACGCCATATTGCGATCTAAGAGTGCATTATCTTCTACGGCATGCTACCGGGTCGTGACAGTATACTCATCCTATCTTTATTTAGAGTCCACTTGTGCAATCTATAAGTAGGTCCAGTCCTACCTACAGTAACTATTCTTTCAAGGAATCATAATTAATATTCATAATCTTATCTTAGTTAATTTCTTACTTTGGGAGATATATCCATAACCTTCATAGACCATGTGAGCTACATGGAAACCGGTATTCTCCTCCCACACAAAAAAGAGATGGTTAACACTTGCCTATGGTGTAATAATTCATATATAGCTATATAATTTTAATACACTATCTATAACCTATGGGGGAAGGTAGTATAAGGGATAGTGAGATTGCTTGTAGGAACTCCGCTTATTGCATTAGCGGGAGCAGATGTCTCATGAGTAATTCACTTTGAATGACCTGGCGTATTGCATTAGCGGGAGGGTCTTGTTCCCATTGTAGATATCCACTCTGTGCTAATCTCAACTCCTTTTTTAAAAATTTTGAAGCCTTTATTAATCATTTAGTTCTTAAGATTAGGCTTTAGGAACTTGCTCCCTCTTACATCATATAGCTCAAAGGTTTCTAAGATGAGAATATATTTTCATCATAGAACCTACACTATTTGAGAATATAATTTCACATAATTCTATCATTAATACAATCGCGTGTGTGCGTATATATATGTGAGATCTAACTTCGCGTAAAAACATCTAGGAACACATGTTCATAACTTCATTAATCATATACTTACATGTATACTAATAGGTAATGATGCATAGGAGAAAAATCTTTCCTTAGTTATCATGAATCTATCCTACTCATAGACATGCATGAAGTGTATATGTACATTGGTCAATATGATCACATTATGGCTATAACCCAACATTGTGGAAGCCACCCTTTAAATATCACAACACATGAACTCAAGTTTTAAATCATACACATATAAAGTATTATGGACTATAGACTACCCACACTCACATCACATCATAAGAGGGAAGAACATATTCAACATTAGAATAGAAGACTTATAGCATACTTTGATTACATATTCATATAGGGATTTAATAGGTAGGGATCATGCTAGAAGAGTATTAATTATCATTATCCATATAGACCACACCTAGCCCTAACATGATCATCCCCATGCATAGAATATCATACACACACCTATAATCATGCAACTACTATGGAAGACTATACATATAACTTCATACAATATTTATTCATGTAAAAGAAGACACTAGAATCAAGGGTATGTGATGACGATAGACTATGAAGCGTCACTATATGTTTATATGGTGTCTTGTTCAGGTAGTCCTTGTTATCCCTACTTAATACATGAATGATAAATGAGGTGTTATAAATTATGTCTTGATCTTGTCTAATCCTAGAATGGTGCCCATTTCATGAATGATTTATCCTAATGAACTTTTATCAGTAGAACCTAGTGAATTCCTTCTTGGTAGTGGTATTATGAGTTGATAGGTCTTATGTATGGTACCTTCTCAAATACTCTTATACGAATAAACTTACCCCTTGAGAACCAAGGTGAAGCATCGAGTAAATATTCTTAAGGTAGTATCTTTACTTGAGTATAAGATTATATTACAAAGAAGCCTTTTGATATCCCCTAAACCATGTGCCTAGATGGTGTGTGTCATTTGTTCTACCTTTTCCAAGTAGAACCCCTTCCATAGTTTGTGGTCATAGGACAACAAATTCCATACCTAGTGATTGTGGTCTATGTCGGTTAATACCTATTCTCATCATGTGGGATGAACAATTTAGCTTTTGGAGAGGTTGTACAACGTGTAGCTAGAAGAATGGGATGCTATATGGACATGGCTCGAGTGGGCTTTGAAGGTAATAGAGTGGATTTCCTAGGTCTTCCTAGACCATTATGTTAGGTCACCTTAAATGTATGAAAGTCTCCTTTAGTATCTCTAGTAATGAATGTTGACTAGTTCGGTTGTGTTGGAAATGACATAACCTTACTTAGGTTAGTCCTGAGGATCATCTAGGTAAGTATGAATGGGTTGTATGAGCGGACACTTCATGGCTAACATAGGTGAGTTAGAATAACCTTATGTAGAGGGTCTAAATTGTTAAATGGATTATTTCATCTATACGGTCATGCCTTGTGAATTATGGGAGTATAAGATTGTATGTTGATGATTGACTTGTATGATTTCTTTTGTATATTTATCAAATTTTATCAAAATAGCATGAAAAAATATTTCAACTAAAATGTCCCTTTTCAATGATATCTTGCATCATACTTGGTGTTTAAATATATTAACTCCATATTTGTCTCTATTTTTACAAGTTTACATGGTGGCAACTTAGGATCCCGAGAGTTGAATCTTAGGAAGTAGAATTCTCTCAAGATTGTTGTGTCCTCATATATTTGAGGACATGGACTATGTTTCAAATTTTATTTCCTTTACGACTTAGTATGAGACATAACTTTCATTTCAATGTAAGGGTCGCGTCACTAAGTTGGAGATTCTTAACTTTTAAGTTAATGTTGACTTATATGAGACTATACTACTGATAAAGACTTCTTCTAAAAAAGCGTTGGCTCTAAATCCCTATGATTTACTTAAAATGTTTTGAATTTTGTCACTACTATGACAATGCAATTAATGAATTCTAAGGGATTGTACAAGACCTCCGAGAGGTTTAATATGTCTTATTACGTCTAGGGGTATTTCCCGGTCGTAACAAACTTTGTATTAGAGCATAAGGTCTATGAAATGGTCTCTAGGGTTCAAATTCTTATGAGGCAACGTCTATTAAAGTCTCGTTCATCACTGTGAATTACGACACATCTATGAGCAAGAGAATATATGACGATTGAAGTTTCAATTTCTTCATTACTTCTATGTTATTGTGCTATACAGTTGAGTTCCATAAGTGTGTTTTACAAATCCCTTATATTGCGTTGATAGGGTATGAATACAAGGAGGACGCCCACAAGGAGAGTAGAGGAAGGAATAGTGAATGATGATGTTTCTTCCCCAGATGAACAAGTCCCCAAAGTAAATCAAAAGAATGAGGTTCCGGTGGTTCCCTCGTTCCTGACTAATGAGGGAGTTAGGGGGGCTCTTCATACCCTAGCCTGAGCCATGACACTCAAGAAAATAGAGAAATGAGTCCTAGAGTTAATGCTCTTAAGACTTCCATTGTCATGACCTAAGAGAATCCCCTAGACGTAACCGACGTCGTCGTCCTCGGAGAGAACTAAGATTAGCCTCTTAGCACTTCTGATAACATATCATAGGTTGAAATTGGGAAAAATTTAAAACTTTCTATATAGTGAGTTTTACATTGACCTCTCGCATACTACATGTGGAGTCTATCACAATTTGCTAACTATTTCATTTCTAAAAGAGAACCCATGTCTAGATTCAAAACCTTGTTTTGGGGAGTTAAAAATCATCTTTGAAAGGGCGTCTTGGGAAAATGATTCCCATGAGTGAAAGAAACCATACCTTGGTGATGATCTTGACACAAATTTTAGATGAAAATCTTGGTGAATTCTTCATTGAGTTGGAGCTCTAGTATTCTTCAATAGAACTGGAAGTTTGGGAAAGAGAGAGACTAGAGAGATGTGACTTTGGAAATGAATGAGGTGTTAGGTTAGTTAGTCAATGCCGTAAAAACCCCTAACTAAAATGTCTTTGGACAATGAAGTGGGGTCTCAATCGACGAGACCCCGTCGACGCCCACGTTACTCCATCGATGGACCATGCTGGAAAGTCATCGTTGGTGACCGAGACTTTGGAGCTTTCTTGGAATTTTACTAATTTCCAACAAATTTCCCTAAATTAAGGAGCGTCGTCCAATCGACAATTCATCGCTGGTGCTTGTGGTTGCACACTGTCAAATAGGTTAGTTTTGGGGTCAATGGATGGGTCCTTTTCAAGGACCCCTAGGGTGGTCCATGGGGATTCGTACCCAGACGTTTCTACCGTTAGTACCTTTTCCCCAAATTTCACTAATATCCAACTCTGAAGAACCCATCAAACTTGCCATGGCACACTAACACATATTTTACAATTCACCGGACGACATGGATATTCATTGACATTTTGACTCTAACATTTTGTAATTAGTTTAAGTACATTATTTTTGTCTTAGAAAAAGTGTTTTGAGTTTTAGATCATCATGTGAGTCTCTAGACAAATTCATGAACTTTTGAAATGTTACAGTATCCCCCCGGTAGGAAAATTCTTTCCCGAATGATAGTAAAATATTTTTTAGGGAGAGTATTACTCAAGACTAGCAGCCCAACCAACAACAATGTAACAACATAAAATTATTATGATTTAAAGCCCATATTATTAGTTTATAAATCAAATAAACACTTAATAATCACATTTAACATAGAAACTATAAACTCAACTTACCACATATAAGAACTCAATTTCACAACATGAGGAGTTACCTTCTCATATTCAACATGAACTCAACATAACATCAAGAGTCAATTATGCGTAACTTCCTTCAAGGCACATTGTACATGCTAAATACCCTTTCATGAGAAACAACTATACACAACATCATAAAGAAGTTCAAATTAAGCAATCGAGCATATATACATGAAACTCATTTTTTTCTTTAATATGAACCTTTATCATATTTTATGCACACATTAGCAATTCAAGCCCAAATTCAACATTATATATTAGTTCATTTTAAGAGGATAACTAACCTCAACTTTGGCTAGAATTTTGATGAAAGAGATGAGAATAACATGACTTCATGTTGGCCTCGGCATCCCATGTTGCTCCCTCACCTACGTGATTCCTCTATAGGACCTTTACGGAGGCTACCTCCTTGTTCATAAACTTCTTTACTTGGCAATCTTGAATTTCCACCTGAAGCTCTTCGTAAGAAAGGTTATAATATACACCTAACCCTTCAATAGGGAGAATGGGTAGGGGATCACCAATAAACTTCTTTAGCAAGGAGACATGAAATACCGGATGAACTGAAGTTACCTTACTATGTAGTCTCAACTCATATGCCACCTTTCCAATTTGTTGCACTATTTCATAGGGAACCACATACCGGGGACTTAATTTTACATTCTTGCCAAATATCATCACCCCTTTCATAGGTGAAATTTTTTAAGTATACCTTATCCACTTTTTCAAAATCTAGATCTCTTCTTCTATTGTTAGTATACGACTTTTGCCGAATATATGCCGTTTTAAACCTATCCCTTAACACCTGAATCTTCTCTAAGGCTTCATATAGCATCTCTGGACCGAGGAATAAAGACTTACAAAACTCAAACCGCCCAATCGGAAACCTATATCGCCTAACATAAAGTGCCTTAAAAGGTACCACGAAGATACTCTGGTGATAGCTATTATTATTGTAGAACTCAATCAACGTTAGGTGATCATCCCAACTTCCCTTGAAATAGATAACACAAGATCTTAGAATATCCTCTAGGGTTTTGATGGTACGCTCCACTTGACCATCTGTTTGGGGATGAAAATTGGTGCTAAGCTTCACTTGTGTACCCAACCCTTTTTTAAAGGACCTCCAAAATGTAGATATCAATTATGCACCTCTATCCAATATATTGGACGAAGGTATACCATGCAACCTCAGAATATTTGTTAGGTATATTTTAGCATACTTCTCCGCCCAATAAGTAAACTTAACGAGGATAAATTGGGCGTATTTGGTCAACCTATCCATAATAACCCGTTTTGAGCCATTTTGCCTACGTGTTCGAGGCAAACCCACTTCAAAGTCCATGTTAATGTCTTCCCACTTCCAAGAAGAAACATGCATTACTTGAGTCAAACCACCCGTCTTTCAATGCTTGACTATTACTTGTTGTAAATTCGGTCACCTAGCTACAAATTCTGCTATGTCTCATGTCATATCATCGTACCAATCGACCTCTTGGAGATCATGATACATCTTGGTGGCACCCAGATGAATAGAATATGGGTAACCATGAGCTTCCTCTAAAATTGATTGTTCTACTACGTCTCCTTTCATAACATCACACCAATAGACCTCTTGGAGCTCACGATACATCTTGTTGGCACCCAGATGAATAGAATATCGTTAATCATGAGCTTCCTCTAAAATTTGATTCCTCAAATCATCCACAGTCGGACACACAACCTTCCTTGGTATGTAAGTACACCATTCCCCCAGGAGAAAGACTCATTAAACTTACCAAGTACTGACTATTTCAACTCCATCAATAGAGGATTAAAATATGATTGGAGTTATGGTGGACCACAAAAGCAAAATTTGTAGAATCCTACAACCGAACAGCCAACCGAGCCAACCTATGAACATCTTTCACAAGGTCTTTCTTACCCTCTTCCTCATGTGACACGCTTCCCATGGGTACACGACATAATGGATCCGAAACCACATCGATCTTGTCGGTGTTGTAGAGAAAACTCATGTCGCAATCCTTCAATAGCTCTAATCATCTACGTTGTCCGAGATTCAACTACTTTTAAGTGAAAAATATATGGGACTTTTGTGGTAGATAAATGCATCCACATGGACACCGTACAAGTAATGTCTCCGTAATTTTAGAGCAAACACTACGACCGCTAATTCAAGATCATGCATTAGGTAGTTGTTCTCATGTACCTTGAGTTGTCTAGAGGCATAGGCTACTACCTTATCGTGTTGCATGAGGACACAACCTAAACCCACTCTGGAAGTATCACAATATACTGCCGACTCCTTGATACCTTTCGGTAAAGTCAATACCGTAATAGAGGTAAGCATCCTTTAGTATTTGGAAGCTTCTTTCACATGCCTCTGACCACTCAAATTTAACACACTTTTGGGTAAAGGTAGGTCAATGTTAAAAAACATTAGAAGTTTCTTGGGTTTAGCTGGGTATTATAGGAGGTTTGTGCATGGGTTTTCATCCATTGCCTCTCATTTGACTACCTTGACCAAAAACTGTGTTAAATTTGAGTGGTCAGAGGCATGTGAAAGAATTTTCCAAATACTAGAGTAGATGTAAGCCTATCCTTTAGTATTTGGAAGATTCGTTCACATGCCTCCGACCACTCAAGTTTAACACACTTTTGGGTCAAGGTAGTCAAATGAGAGGCAATGGATGAAAACCCATCCACAAACCTCCTATAATACCCGACTAAATTCAAGAAACATCTAATGTCGGTTGGAGTCAACGATCTAGGTCCATTCTTAACCGCTTCCATTTTTCTTGGATTGACCTCTATGCCCTCACTTGAGATAATATGGCCAAAAAACACAACCGACCTTAACCAAAACTCACACTTGCTATTATTGACAAATAGTTAGTGTTTCTTAAGGGCTTGTAACACTACCCCCAAATGATCAATATGTTCATCTTCACACTTGGAGTACACCAAAATATTATCAATAAAGAAAATAACAAAGAAGTGAAGGTAATCTCGGAACACCCTATTCATTAGGTCCATAAAAGCCACCGGGGCATTCTTTAGACCAAGGACATAACTAGGCACTCACAGTGACTAGTTGTAAAGCAATTTTAGATATGCCCTTCCCCCTCACCCTATGTTGGTGATAACCCAACCTCAAGTCAATCTTGGAAAAGTTGCTCGTCCCTTCTTATTGATCAATCAAATCATCAATTCTACGGAGAGGATATGTGTTCTTAATGGTGACCTTATTGAGTTGATGATAGTTGATGCAGGTTGTAAGGGACTCATCATTCTTCTTTACAAACAAAACTAGAGCCATCTGGGAAGGAGTGATTGAGATAGGTTTTGTATCCGGCAAAAAGTCTATGCCAAAATGTATTTCCCGTTCGGGAGGAACTCTGGGCAATTCATTGGGAAAGACTTCTGGAAAATCCCTCACTACGGGCAGCAACTCTAATGGAAGAATTTCGTATTCAAGGTCCTTGAGTCTTACAACGTGATAAATACACTCTTTAGATATAATTATGTAAGCTTTTAGACATGAAATAATTTGACCTCTAGGGAGTGAGTTACCCCCCCTTCCATTCTAAAATGGGTTCATTTAGAAATTAGAGGTTGACAACCCTTGTCCTACAATCTATGGAAGCAAAAGAAACATGCAATCAATCAATCACAAAGATGACATTAAACTCAACAATATTAAGTTCTACAAGGTCAACCGAAGTAACTCTATCGGGCAATGATATAGGACAACTCTGAAACACTCTTGTAGCCACCACAGAGTCACCCATTTGAGCCGTAACCAAAAAAGGCTCCATTAGGACATCGGGTAATATAAACTCTCAATCTACTTTTTACACCGTGGGAGCACCGCAGACGTAAGCGATGTCATAGTACTGGAATAGAACTAAGACTAATCTCTTAGAATTCTGCATTACATATCATAGGTTAAATTGTGAAAAAATTAAAAGTTTTCATCTATTTCTATCATGTGAGGTTTACATATACCTCTCCCGTACAAACTATATATACATAGGGAATTCACATAGACTCCTCACATAGGAAGCACTACATAGGCTTCTACATTTTAACCATCTAGAACGAGTACAACATTAGGGCATAGCCCATTCTTCATTACCAAAAAAGCCATATATATGTGTATATAATAATAGTATTCAAATGAAAAGGGAAAGAACTAAATTATCTTTAATACTAAAAAAATATCCAATAGCTAGATAGTGGCATCGTCCTCAGAAGGTGAGGACCTACAAAATATGGAGAATGAGAGTCCAAGTTATCTTCCAATGGCCAACTAAAAGCTTAACGGCCAGAACCTACATAATTGTAGAAAACATAGAAATATGGGTTAGTACACACTTGTACTAAGTATGGAAACATGCACATAAAACATTTGAAATCATGCTAAAGGGCACATATATCCAAAACCATGCAAAATGACTTTGAAAAACCTTATGCACAACCAAGAACCCATATAAACCAATAATCACGTATTCTTTAAGACAGAGCCATGTACAACACAAGACCAACATAATCAATTATAAAAGAGTCAACATGTATCATAGCATATTTGAGTACATAACCAAACAAACTCCATTATCATGATATAAGTACAAGGCATGTATAAGAGTTCATAACATTACAACATATACAAGACCCTTACTCATAACTCACCATCAAGTTTACAAGTGCAATGACCAAGTAAATCCCATAACCTTACTCAACAATATAAACCAAAGAAAGGATCACAAGCAATCACTAACATCACATAACATAAAATTAAGAGTAAACATCATCAATTTTAGCAATATAGACGAATAGCATGCTCATACATGAAACTAACATCATATAGGATCATCAACATATAAATTCAACATATGCATAATGTTTACTTTATTATAAATAAGAACAACCTTCTAGGACTTCCTTCAAGGCCAGCAAGTACAATGTATAGACTTAGTTATACCTCTACCTAGAATAAGTCAAACCCCTTACGTCACCCTAGTAAGTGTTCACTTTATAACTTCACTTTACTTTCGGGAACACTTGCCTTGATCGACATAGACCACATAGGTAAATGTGGAATCCGGTCTCATGAAACCCTACATCATGAGAAGGTGGACTACTTGCCAAGGTAGTACCATAACATAAACATAGCATTTTTGGTGGGTCCACTAGCTAGTATTCCTATGAGGGCAACATAGATCAAGAAGTAGGAGATATGCTTGGGACACTATTTATGCACAATGCATTATAGTCTCCAATCTCACGAGTACAATAGCGAACCTACCTTGTCACATCGGGAAGGAAAATTCCTCACTACTAGTTCACTAGGTGCTAAGCTAGAGTCCCTTTTTGAAATATCTTCAAATCATCTTTTAATCATCATAACTTAGATTAGACCGTAGGGGACTAACTCCTCGTATGTTTATAGTCATTAGTACTTTAGGAATTACATGAGAATATCCTTTCAAGATAACTCTCATATGTGATATCAAAACATTATCATCCTCATGTCATAATAAGGAACATAGGCAATTCATAAATAACTTTATATAATTGCATCTTAAACATAATCTCACACCTTCACATAATCAAGACATTTCAATTGAATATTCATACCAACACATACATAATACAATCATAAGATATGCTTCAATTGAAATTTATCACTAAGTATAAGTCATCACAATTGAAGTATAGGTTCGAAATCATAAGTTCTTACCACTTAATATTTATAAGTCATCATCATTGGTATTACCCTCAACCAATTCAATCTAGTCCATAAATAGGTGTAATAATATCATTCATAGTAATTAACGAAAGAACTAAGTCAAGTGTATCATCACTATCCCAATTAACTTCAATCCATAACCTAGCGTTTGGGAGAAAAGTGTTCATCATCAATTCTTCAATAAATAGATCCAATACCAACAATATATTTCCCTAGACAGTCCATGAACGAATAAGAATAGATAAAACAAATCTAACAATCAACACATTATTCAATTATCATCAATTCATAAGCAAGATCTAGGATTTGGGGGAATTGGGAAAAGGGAAATGATCCACACGACATCCCCACAATAACGATCAATTAGTAAACAATATGCACTTTATTATCCATGGATAATCACAATTAGTCATAATCAATCATCAATTGCAAGTTTAGACGAAAACTCAGTAGAAGAGGAAAACCCTTGCAATTGGGTTATTTAGAAATCAAATTTGAAAGAACCTCTTAGAGAAAGGAAACCCAAGAGTGAAAAATCCATACTTTAATGGAGACTAACTCCACAAAATTTGATAAGAGAAGTTGAGAACTTGTTCTTTTTATCCATGCTTCCTTGATCCTTCAAAGAAGGTTGATTTGAGAGAAAAAAGTAGAGAGGTGAGAGCTTTTGGGCTTTTATTTGTGATTTGATTTGAGTGAGTGAAAATGGCTTAAAACTGATATAAAACCAATATACTCGTCCCCCAAATTACCCAAAAGAACCCTCACTTAATTGGGTCTTATGAAGAAGTCATATTGACTTAAAAATGACGCGAACGATTCTGGGAAATGGCTACGTGTGGCTTGGGGCAGTTCAAAATCTTTTTCAAATAACCGGCTTGAGGAAGTGAACCTCATGGAGGCTCCGAATCAAGGAAATTTTTTGCCTTCTTTGTGTTGGCTGCGCGATGTGTGTCTGTCTCCACATCTTGGCTGCCTCAAGCTGCTTTGGCATCTTCCAGGACAATGTTTGAGTCATCCTAAAGGACCCTTGGGTGGTCCTTAGGGAGTCGTTATGGGACATTTGGACCCTTTAAACTATATTTTACATATCTAAAGTGTCTTTACATGTTTTAGACACATTATGATACTCTTAAACCTTCACCAAACATAGGGACGTCTAATAGTTCAATTTTGCTAGTTTTCGGACGTCAAAGTCTTTCTTTTACACTACGCTCTAATACTTCTAAATCAAATTTATCACGTTAGTATAGGTATGGAAACATCATTTTAATCATCATTAGGTAGGTGAGACTCTAGTCTAGTTCATGGAACTTGTAGAGTGTTACACTACTAAAGGAGTTACAAATAATAAAGTAGCACCCGGATCTAGTAAAGTATATACATTAATAGAGAACACTTATAACATATAGTTGATGACATCGGGATAATTATCTTAATTTATTATAGAGTGGAGATCATATAAGTGAATCTTCTTAGATGCATCGGGATTGGGAGCACTTTTTTGTGCTCGAGTATTCTCTCTCCCTTGAGCCTTCATCATAGGACAATCCCTTTTCATGTTACCACTCTTTCCACAATCATAGGAATTTCCCGTACAAATAAGATACTTGCTTTCATGTTTTTGTACCACATTTAGAACAAGTAGGTTTCTTAGCATATGAACCACTATCTTTCTCCTCCTTAAGCTTGGAAGTAAGCACTTTACCTTTGTTGACCTTGGAACGGTAGAAGGACTTTGATTGGGGAACCTTTTCTTGAACCTTTCATTGTATTGAACCTCAAATCTACACTTAAAAGAATTTCAATCTTTTGAAATTGTCCTCTTCAATTCTCTACAAAATTTCTTAAGCTTTTGTTGCTCAATTTGTTTGGCATGAACCATTAGACGAGAGATATCCATGACATGAATAAACATAGACTACCTACATTCACTCACCAAAAGGTTGGATACCCCCATAACAATTTGTTCATCTTAGCTCTAGAATCCTCGAAAATAGTAGGAGCATACTTGCATAGTTGAGTGAACGTGAGACGATAATCCTTCACACTCATACCCCCTTGGCATAAGCTGATGAATTGTTGTATTTCCTCTCCCTTAGTTCCAAGGGATATAACCTATCAAGGAAGGTCGCTGGAAAGCTCCCCAATTAATCAGTCCTACTCTAACCAGCCTCTCATCTTTCTATTAATCATACAAAACTTGAGCAACATCTTTGAGTTTGTAGGTGGATAGTTCCGCCTTTTCTTGAGAATACACCTTCATAGCATCTAGTACCTTGAACACCTCATCAGTGAACCCTTGAGATTCCTCCTCCACCTTACATCCAAAGAAATTAGGGGGATTCATCCTTGTTAAATCCCGTATCCTTGATACGCTAGTGCTAGCATTAGAGAGCACTTGAACCCTAGTATCCCTAGCCACTTGATATCAAAAACATGGGTCAAGCTATGAATGGCTGCCCTAATCTCCACATTAGTCTTAACTCTTTCTTAATAGGGTTTTGAGAACCTGGAGGGGGAACCACATCATTCTCATTCTCCCCAACCCTTCGAACGTTGTTTCTTCTTGTATTCATTGTCTATAAGCACAAGAAAGAGGTTAGAGTATAAGGACATGTATATTTTAAAACTCTAGAGACACAACTCAATAATACAAACAAAGTGGAACTTTCTTAGTCATCACATAGACTCTCACTCATAATTGCAGTGCGCTTCACAATATTGAATAAGACTCTACATAGAGTGGTTTAGTGACACATCAATCCTAAGATTACTTTCAAACTCATGCTCTGATACCATGTTTGTCATGACCATGGAGCACCCCCTAGACGTAACCGGGGTCGCCTTCCCCGTAGAGGACTAAGACTAGCCTCATAGTATTCTTCATAACATATCATAGGTTAAAATGCTGAAAAATTTAGAATTTTGTATAAAGTGAGGTTCACATAGACCTCTCGCATACTACATTATGGAGATTATTTAGACTTCTCGCATAGGAAGCATATACATAGACTTCTTGTTTAATCAACATAACCAACATATAAAGATTTCTTCTATTAATATTTTCTCACATTAAACAATCTAAACGAAGTACAATATTTGGGCATATCCCTCACACAAGTACATATTTCCACTTAGGGCTTACAACCAATGTATTCAAAGATAAGGAAGAAATAAATTTCCTTAGAGTATAACAAAACCAGTACTAAGGTCGATCAAAAGGCACCATCCTCAAACTTTGAGGACTCACCAACTACTTGGAGGAAGAAATCCAAGTATCCTTGAAAAGTGTCCAAGAATCTCTTCAATGGTTGGAACCTACAATGTTACAAAAAAAGGGAAGAAATATGGGTTAGTACAAAACATATGTATTAAGTACGGTTCCTATCCATAAAATCATCAATGCACGAGAAAAGACACAATTTAGTAAAACTCATGCAGTATGTTCAATAACCTAACATATACATATATAAAACATCATAAGTCAACCCACCATGATATTAACCCAAAACTTAAGCAATCTAAATCAATACTTGTGCAATGCCAAGAGTAGGACCTCATAACCCTATCCCAAGCTAAGGATCACATTAAGTCACCAACAAAATGCATATAACATAAGCTCATACTTTAGCATAACATGATTTATTCATAAGTTCATATGAAGTTTAACATACATAACATGTGACAAACTTTGTCATACAACTCACTACTAGAACCATTCCTTAGGATCCCAGATTTGCAATGAGTAAGAGATGTTCCATACACTCTGTCACCCTATGTAGTAACCAATAAGACAAGCCCTAGTAGTATTTCACATACATGACTTATTCATTCACCTTATTACATTAGGGAAAGAAGAGCAATAACCGGCATGAGACCATGTGAAGCTACATGAAATCCGGTGTTCTTCTTCCATACCAAAAAGAGAGGATTAACACTTTCCTAAGGTGTAACCACTAAGCTATAGTCCTATGTGGGCATATAGTAAAGGGTCAAGGAGATTGTTACAAGACACCTTGACTTACTATTGTGGAGGTTCCCATCTCATGATACAAGCCGGACATACTAAACGTGAAGAAATCCATGTGGAGGCTGGACATACTAAACGTGAGAACTCAATCTCATTTACATTTCCTTTCGGTGCTATGAATTTATTCCTTTTATTAGTCAACATAATCTTCATACAAGATCACATTAGACTCTTCTAGACCCCTATGTGAACAATTCGTCATAATGGCTCTTAGGTATTCATAAGTGAAAACTACCCTTTCACTTTCGAGAACCACATACATGGTAGTAAAACTTTCACTCAACACTGTATCATAACCATGAGAAGTTATTTTTCAATCATACAATAATTATATCTTAAAAAATTTGCATACTTCATAGACAATTCAATAGTCTTAAGGATGAGGAATACATGCTATTAACATCACAACCAAACATTACACATCGAAGTGTTACAATCTCACAAATCATACATCATAATCGAATTCAAGAAGAATAAATTTTCATACCTTATTGACTTTTCATTGACTTCATACTTCAATTACCATAAATTTCATAACCAATGCATAAACCAGGTAAATTCAAGAAGTAATACCTAGCAATTACTATTCTACATATTCATAGAATAATCATCTTTTAATTACTATAGAATTACAAGGCATGATGAGTGTAGGGATGGACAAGATTTCAAGAGGGCAACATTCATTGATTAAAAACAAATGACAATTAGTTCTTACTTAAACAATATAAAAGAGTATAATTCATCACAATTGACTAACAATTTTGTTTTGAAAAGAGAACCCCTTTCTATATTGAAACCATAGTTTTGGGAAAGTTGAAAATCATATTTGAAAGGGCCTCTTGGGGAAAAAAATTCCAAGAGTGAAACAAACCATACCTTATGGAGGATCTTTACACGAATTTGAGAGGAAATTCTTGGTGAATTCGTCCTTGAATTGCAGCTCTAGTATTCGTCAATGGAGGTTGAGCTTTGGGGAAGAGAAATGCTAGGGGGATGTGAGTTTAGGAATTAATACAGTGTTAGGTTGGTTAGTTGACTCAGGATACTTATATAAACAATAATAAATGAACTAAACCAACCTAAGCCCTTAATTAGTTAATTAATCAATCCCCTAACAACCCATAACTAAAACATCTTTAGACATTGAACTGGGGTCTCAATCGACGAGACCCCGTCGATGCCACATAACTCCATTGATGGCCCGTGCTGGAAAGTCGTTGTTGGTGATAGAGATTTTGTTTTGGAGATCTATTGGAATTTGACTAAGTGTCAAGCAACGGCCCAAACGATGGAGTGTCGTAAAATCGATGGCTCGACATTATTAGTGCTCGTGGTTGCACACTATCAAACGCGGCAGTTTGGTTGTTAATTGATGTGTCCTCCTCAAGGACCCTTAGGGTGGTCCTTGGGGAATTGTACTTAGATGTTTCAACCCTAAACGAACTGTAACACATATTGAGCACCTTTTACCAGATTTCACTAATTTGCAACTCTAGAAACCCCATAAAACATGTCAAGGAACACTAACACACATTTTACAATTCACCGGACATCATGGACGTTTTTTGACGTTTTGACTTTAACACTTCATAGTTACTTTAAATACATTATTTTACGCTTATTATAGTGTTTTGAGTGTTAGATCATCATGTGAGGATCTAGAACAATTGAGGAACATTTGGAATGTTACAGCCATGACCTCTAGGTTGAGGGACTTTGTAAGTATAAATCCTCCTACCTTTCATGGATTTAAGGTTTGAAAGGATGCCCAAACATTTTTGGATGAGGGTTATAAGATAGTTCATGCAATGGGTGTATCTTCTAGGGAGAATCTGGAGTTGGCTTCATACTAAGAAAAAGAAGTTGATCAACTGTTGTACACACAATGGAATGACAATAGGCTGGTTGAATTGGGTCATGTAGTGTGGGAAGAGTTTAACGAAGCATTCTTAGGGAAGTATATTCCCCATAGAAGAAGGAGGTCATGATCGAGGAGTTTAAACAAGGTAATTTTAGTTTGGAGAACTATTCCTTGAAATTTTCTTTGTTGTCTAAATATGCTCCATTTTTTGTGTCTAACCCTAGGGATGAGATGAGTAAGTTCTTGACCGGTGTTTCTTATGTTGTGAAGGAAGAGTGTCGTATAGAAATTGTAACTACCCTCAAAACAAATTAGGATATATTAGAGCTTCATGTGGGTTTTATGAGTTATAAAATTGTTAACATATCGAAGAGTACCTTTTGAGGTCACTTTTAAAGACTTTTGAATTCAAACGTCAAGGGACGACCAAGATGTCTGAAAACTAGTCTTTTGTGTGCTAGTATGTCCTTGTATTGTGGGTGTTTTTATGTGGTGTTTAGAGTCTAAAAATAGTGGAGGTGACTCCCCAAGGGCCAACTAAAGGGTCCATGAGGAAGACCCAGGATTTGTCTAAGAGGCTTCCAAGGCAACTTGCAGGCAGCCCCATATTTGGAGGCTAGGGAACGATGCACAACGAACGGTTAAAAGGCAAAAGGTTACCTTGCATCATGGGATTGTCACTAACCTTTTTCTCTCAAATTATATTCCAAAACAATGATTTGGAGGTGCCACCATGATGCGCAGCCATGTAACAGATTTGGTCGTGTCGTTCAAAAGTAAAGTTAAAGTTCATTAAAGAGGTCCAAATAGTATAGGGGTGTTTTGGGTACTTTGGTGATTGATTATAAATAGTTTTCGAATCAGTTTTACCCCCACTTCACCAATCTAATAATAAACCTCAAGTTGAAATATCAATAGCTCTTTTTTCTCTCTCTCACCAAAACATCCATTTAAGAGCTTTGAAGCTCCAAGGAAGAAGGTCAATTCTCCAAGTTTTCAACCAAAATTTTGGTTAATAGGACTTCAATGAGGTATGGTGATTTTATCCTTGATTCTCCTATCATTCAAGCATCCAATTCAAAGTCTTTTCAAAAGATCTCAAAAATCCTAAAAATCCTATTTCGTATCCTAAGCATGGGGTCTTACATTCAAAGGATCGAATTGATGATTTATGACATATTCAATGTTAATTGATGGTCATATGATAAAAATCTCCACAGACCCATGATCTTCCTAATTCTCTAATTTTGGCTTTAAGTGGGTTTGATAATTGTGATTGGTTATGGATGGAATTATAATTATATTGCTTTATGTTATTGACTCTTATTGTAATATATCTCAATAAATGATGAATTATGGATATCAGGATAAGTTGGTGGTCTAGCCTTATGGCATGGTAATAGGTAAGTTCTATTGTTGTGTGGAAATTGTTAGAGATGTTAAGGAATGGTGATTATGGATATCCAAAGGTAGTAAATTGACCTTATTCCCCTATTTAATTTAGAATTGATATTGAATCTCTATTGATTTTTATGGTCCACTTATGGTGGCGGTGCTTAATTGTTATAATTGTTATAATCATGGCCTTGTCAGCATTATTATGTGAATTGTAGTATCATCATGCTATGGCTTATATGGGTGTACAATGAGAAGGATGATATTGTATTATATATGTGAATATGTTCATGTTTTATTGAGGAGATATTGTATAAGTCTATGTGATATTTGGAATGAAAACATGTTCCACTAAATGTTTGTATATGGTGATGATAGAATAGGAAGATTCTCTATATGTTGATAAAGGTTTCTTGATTAGGTAAACCTAGTTTTCCTACTTGATACATGAATGTTATGTGCATTTGATCTCTTGACTTGGTAGACTTAGGCAGCCTTTTAATGATTGTACGAATGAATGAAAGTCAAGCATCGGTAGACCTAAAGTAGGTGCCCTTCTCTGAAAGACTATATGAAACCTTGAATAAGAAAAGAAGGTTAACAAAGCCTTGATGTGGTGTACTGTAATGGTGCCCCCTTTTTGAGTTCAACGACGGAATCAGAGGTTGGTTTACTGGAATAGCATGAAACCATCTCTAGAAAAGTAATAAGAGACATTCTAATAATTCTTGAACGAAAACCGTTGTGGACCCCTTATTGGTAGTGGTATTATGAGTTGGTAGCACTTAAAGATGCTACTTCCTCAAATACTCTTATGTGAATGAACTTACTGTATGAGAAACAAGGAAAAACACTGAGTGGATATGCTTCTAGTAGCATCTCTACTTGAGGATGATACTAGAGAAAAAAAGAAGACCTTGATATCCCTTAAATCATGTGTCTACATGGAATGTTTCTTTAGTTCTACCTTTGGCAACTAGAACACCTTCCACGGTGTGGGGTCTTATTACACCGAAGTTCATACCTAGCAAGTGGGTTTCCTGTCGGTTAATGTGTATTCTCATCATATGGGATGTGAACTGTAGTTATTGGATAGGTTCTACAACATGTAGGTAGTCAAATGTGACACTATCTACATATGGCACGAGTAAGCTTTAAAGATTCTAAAGTTAATTTTTAAGGTCTTCAAAGACCATTGTTTGAAGTCCCTTAAATGCATTATTGTCTCTTTATAGTCTTTAGTTATGAGCGTTGACATGTTGTGGTTATGTTGGAAAGGAAATATCATTATATTTGGTGGTCTTAAGAAACACTCCGGTATGTGTTAAAGAGGTTGTATTGCGGTCTCTTAATGCTTCATTTAAGTCGGTCTTAGGATAACCTTAGGTAGTGGTATAAATGGATAAATGGGTTACTTAATGATATGGTCTTATCTTTAAGATTATGTGAATATTAACTTATCTGATTGATGATGGACTTGTATTATGCCTCTTGCCCTAGTATTATGAGGTTTTATCAAAACAACATGAAAAGCATAGTTAAACTATAATGCCATTTTTAAATGGTTTTCTTGCTTGTTCACCATACATGGTGACTAATCTTACTAATTCCATAGTCTTCTCTATGTCTACAACTGTGGGTGGTGTGAACTAAGGATTTCTAGAGTTGAAGCTTGGGAAGCATAATGTTCTCAAGACTTCGTATGTCGTCATATGTTTGAGGACATGGACTATGTTTATTATTTTTTTTCAATAATGATTTTGTATTAAACATAGTTTCTTTTCAAGTAAGGGTCACGACCCTATGATAATGAGATTTTTCTAAAGCGTCTTTCTAATGAGACTTAATTTTCTTATGTTTTATAAAAGATTTTCTTTATTAACTTTATTTTGAAAAGTTTTAATTCCACACTAAATGTCACATTTGTTGGATGAATGAATTCTAAGAGTCTTCTGTAAGACCTACGAGTGGTCCAGTTAGCCGTGTGATTCCTATGGGTACTTCTAGGTTGCTACAGCAGTGCTTCATGATAACATTAATATATCTAGGCTTATTGTGTATGCCCAATCCATTGAGGAGTCTAAGATTGAGAGGAGTGGTAGAGATGTTAAAAGGGGAAGAATAGATGAGCAAGGTTAACCTAGGTTTAAGAAGAGGTCTCCAAATCAAGATGTTCCTTGTGCTGCTACGGCTAACTATGAGAGAGGTGGTGGTTTCCAACTTGATAAAGTGTTTTTATCAAATTGAGGGAAGTAACGATTTGGGAAGTGTCTAGCTGATGAGTGGGTGTTATGGTTGTGGGAAGAATGATCAAATGGTGAGATATTGTCATACTATTGCAACTAGAGGAAGATATGTTAATAAAACTCCTTATAGTGGTCCAATTGATGGTGAACAAAAGAATAATCATTTCCATATCCTTCAAGCTAATAAGGAAGTAAATCCATATGAAGGTACCGCTAAGTTATAATTTCCCTTTTGTGTTGTAATTGGTTCCTTCTAAGTGGGGGATCATGGTAATATATTGGGGATGATGGGATTTTTTCTCTTCTCACCTAATCTATTCAAGCTTGAGTTTTAGAGTTTCTTATTTGCATGTTTCATATCTGTGGGAGTCTTTGTAAAAAAAGTTCCCAATCCCCTTATAATATTGCATGCTTTCATAAATTCATTATTTAATGGTAAAATAATCTTTATTGACATTGTCCTTCATGTTGTTATGCCTCTAAAACAAATTGCATAAATGTTGCATGAGTTTATTAATGAGCATGCTTAAATATGATTTTGAAAAAGTTGCATAAATTTGCTTGTATGAGAAATTGGCATGATGTTCTAAAAAATGTTGTAGTCGCATAATATAATGTGGAGAAGGAGGTTCCTCCAAAAAGTGAAATGAAAAATGTGGATTCTTAATGCATGATGAGCTTCTGGATGTCGTTCGTACCTTATTGTATTGTTTTGAGTCTACAGGTGTGAATTTGACATTTCTTCGAGAATGATATAAAGAATGAAATTATTGAATGTATGATGGTGGGATTCTATTCTTGATTATTTACCTCTTGAAAGTGTTGTAAGTATGTTAGTGTCATTCGAGGACGAATTTTTCCAAGTGGAGGATATTATTACAGCCCTCACAATGAACTCGGATGAACTAGAGCTCCAAATGAGTTTATTGAGTTAATAACTTGCTTAGTTAATGAGAAATAGTATCCAAGGGTAGAAATGAGTGGATTTTAGGTCAAACGTCAAGGAATGACCAAGATGTTTGAAAACTAGTATTTTTGTGTGCTAGTGTATCCTTGTATGTTGTATTTGTTCTAGTGTGCCTTTTGGACTCTAAAAGTACTGGAGGATACCCTAGTCTATAGAATGTCTTGTTAAGGGGTTGAATGTCTGGGTAGGACTTCCCAAGGGCCATCCTAAGGGTCCTTGAGGATGATCCTAGGCTAAACCCACAAAGTTGCCAAAGATGGCATGACCTACGACCATGACCCACGGCAAGTACGTCAAATGACGGGGTGTAAGTTACCTCCATAGGTCTAGACTTGTCTCCCATGGCAGAGTCTCTAACCAGAACTACGACAAGAAGAGCGTGCCGTCAACCAACGTCCGGGTCGTAGGTGGGGATCGTAAGTTGCAACCTACAATTCTGTCTTGGAGTCGGCCAAGTCAGGGTGGTTCGTAAATTCCACCGTTGGATAATAAAATGTATGGATGGTTATTTTTAGTTTTTTTTTTATTTTGACATTTTAAGTAAGATTAAATTCTACAACCTAGAACTGAACTTCATTCATCAAAACTCTAAACCCTTCCCTCCCAAAAGTTCTCTCAGAACTCCATGGAAGCTTAAGGTCAAATTGGAGCTTGGATTCAAGGTTTTCATTGCTTTGTTCTTCAATTTCGTGGGCCTCCCAATACTAAGGTACGATTACTCTTTATATAGAGTTAGATTCCTCTTTAGACCCTACTTTCAAATAGTTATCAACTTTCCAAAATATGATCAAAACCCAATCAAACTCATGGATTCTTGCATCGAATGGTTTCCAACGATTGTTATGAATATATTATTGTTTAATTGATGATTCCAAGTGAAAAGTTCCATGAATTCCTGATCTCTCTTATTCTTTAATTTTGGCTTGTAATGTGGGTTTGAGAATTGGGATTATTTATGGATTGAATTGTATTTAGATTTATTTATATCATTATAATTGTTGTTATCCATCTCTATGTATAATGAATTATGGATGTAAGGATGATTTGGCGATCTTGACCTCATGGACATGATGATGGGTAGGTTCTGTTATAATGATTGGAAGTATTGGAGGTTGATTAATGGTGAATTGTGATATTTGAGAATTGTGTTTTAGTTCATTTGCTTTTTATTGTAGGATTGGTTTGTATGGTTTGACCCACTTCTAGTGGAGGTTCTTACTTCTTGTTCTTATTTGATTGTGATTATTGATGGCTCTATGATGTGAATTTAAGGTAGGTTAGGTTGTTATGTTGAAGATTTGTATATATTATGAAGTTGTTATATGTTATCAAAAAATAAACTTGTGTAAGGCTATGTGATAAAGTGAATGAAAACATGTTTACTCTAAATTTTGATATGTGATAATGATAAACTATGAGGAGTCTTTATATGAGATATGGTGTTTTGTTTAGGTAGACCTAGTGTCATTACTTGATACATGAATTATAAATGAGGTGTTGCAAAGTATGTCTTGAACCGGTAAACCTAAGAATGGTACCCATTTCATGAATGAGATATCCTAATGAAACTTTAATTGTAGACCCTTATGGATCCCATCTAAGTAGTTTATTATGACTTGTTAGGGCTTAGATATGGTACCTTTCAAACACTCTTATGTGAATGAACTTACTCTATGAACCAAGTAAAAGAACCGAGTAGATATGCTTAAGGTAGTAGCTCTACTTGAGTGTCAGACTAGATTACAAAGAAGCATTTTTATATCCCCTAAACCATGTTCCTACGTGGAATGTGTTCTTTGTTCTACCTTTGGAAAATAAAACACCCTCCACAGTGTTGCGTCTTATGACACAGGATTTCGTACGTAGCTTATGTGGGTCAATGCTATTCTCGTTCATTGGGATGTGCACTTTATCTATTGAAGAGGTTATACAACGTGTAGGTACTAGAATAGGATGCTCTACATATGGAACAAGTGGGCTTTGAATGTAATAGAGTGGGTTCCCTAGGTCTTCCAAGACCATTATGTGAAGTCTGTATTAATGTCTCCATTAGTATCTCTAGTAATGAACGTTGACTTTTTGAGTTGTGTTGGAAAGGAAATATCCTTACTTAGGGTAGTCTTGATGATCATTTAGGTGTGTATGAAGGGTTTGTATGGGAGAATCTTAATGTCTTACTTAGGTGAGTCTTAGGATAACCTTATGTACAAGGTCTAAATATTTAAATGGGTTACTTAATGAATATGCTCATATCTTGTTAATTGTGGAAGTATTAGCTTGTATGTTGATGATTCACTTGTATGATGTCTTTTGTACCTTGTTTATGCGATTTTATCAAAATGGCATTAAAATATATTTCAACTAAAATGTCCCTTTCACATTATTTCTTGCATGGTCATCATACTTAGTGCTTAATTGTTCTAATTCAATATTTTTTTTGTCTATTTCTACATGTTTAGGTTGTGGCAAGTTAGGATCCCTACGGTTGAAGTTTGGGAAGTAGAATTCTCTAAAGTTTTGGTATAGAATCATATATTCAAGGACATGCACTACGTTTCTAGTTGTATTTCATTCAATATTTGGTATTAGACATAAGTTTCATTTAATTATAAGGGTTGTGTCCTTATGTTTGAGATTCTTAACGTTTGAGTATACATTGGATTTTGTTAGACTAGATTTCTATTTATTATAAATACTTCAATTGAAAAAGCATTAGCTCTTAAGCGCTATGATTTACTTAAAAAAGTCTTAAATTTCTCATTACTTTATTAAAATGTGATGAATGAATACTAAGAGCTTGAATAAGACATTTGACAGGTAGAGTAGGCAATGTTAATTCAAGAGGGTACTTTTCGGTCGTTACAAGAATGATGGGGCAATCATGGGTCTATGTATATTTTTCAAAATTATTCAACAAAACTACATTAATATAGTAATAATTCATCATACCCAACAATAATCAACCATAAATGATGAACTGAAAACCTATTGGAAGAAGACCCATGCCATAGATTGAAAACTCTAGGTTTTGGGAGAAATCGTAATCTTGAAAACCAAGTTTTGAACGGAGTCAATGGGTGGAAACTACCCACAGATTAAGAAAACCACATCTTGATTAAGAATCTTTGAAACTTGAGAAACAAGCCCGGAATTTCCAAAACCCTATCTCCTATTCCACCTTTCTACTTCTTTATGTTTTAGAGATAGAATTGTGAGTTAGATAAAGTTCTTGGGTTTTCTTTTTAACTCTCTCAATGTGACCTAATTAAGGGAAATTTGATTCTAAAAAGCTTATATAGTTACTATGAAGAAAAAATGATTTGTGGGTAAAATTTTGGAAGAATAGTAAAGACGTTTATAGTTTCAACTTAAAGTTGAATAGTCATCATCACTTGGATCTCCGAATGCACCACTTGACTCTCCAAGGGCACTAGGTGACACACCTAATAGGAACTTTCCTCTCCTAACATTTCCAGTGTGATCCCTAAAAGAATAGCTCACTTAGGCAATGGAGGGGGCCATTGGTGATGCGCTAACAAAATAGGCGAGCCTTGACCTAGATTTCCTAATATTCCAGTGGCTAGGTTGTGGGACAGCCCACTAGGTGACCCCAAGGTGACATGGGCGACTCGCCAAGTCCCTTGGGATACCATGCTGGCCAATTTCGAACAAGGTCTAAAGAAGATAAATTTTCATTAACTTTTCATAGGTGATTTATGTCCTTACCTACTCTCTAGACTCTTATCCCCATTTATTTTTTCTCTAGGTAAGTCTACTTATTTCTAGAGTGTTACATCATGACTAGTAACATAGCTCTTCACTTAAACTACTAGATTCTGAGGTGTTATAATATATTCCCCTTGGGAATATTCATCCTCGAATGGAATTCTAGACACCTTTCGAAAGAAAATACTGAATACAATCATTCCATCAAGCATGCAATTTCACATTTACTCATGTCCAAGGAGGAATTATCGTCTTAAAATTAAAAGTATGCTCAACAGAATCTCATGGAGCCTATATGCAATTCGGTCTCAATAACATAGTTAAAGAATATGAGGAAAATTAATCAAGTAAACTAATTTTCTTTCAGAAAAGCATGTTTCTGAAGAACATGTATAACATAAGGAAAATATAGGAGTACCTAAAGCACACATGACATATAAAACAAAAGGAAAACCATGAGAAATTCATTACCCGAAGCTAGAGTAGGAGTAGAAGGAAAACAATAAGGATATAGGGATATGATGTCGGCCTCAGCCTTCCAAGTAGAAACCTCAAATAAATGATTCCTCGACAACACTTTCACGGAAGCAACTTCATTGTTTCTCAACTTCTTGACTTGTCGGTCTAATATCTTAAACGAACTTCCTCATAATGAAGACTTTCATTAACTCATACACCTTCTATAGGGAACTATGGATGTAAGATCTCTAAAAAAAATATTGAGCATAGGGACATTGAAAATTGGGTGCAAGAAAGCAAAATCATTAGGAAAATGAAGCTCATAAGAAACCTTTCAAACACGTCTCACAATTAGATATGGGCCTGTATATCAGGGACTAGGCTTCCCTTTATTACCAAACCTCATTAAACCCTTCATGGGTGAGATTTTCAAGTAAACCCAATCATTAACTTCAAACTCAAGGTATCTCCTTCCAATATCGGAATAGGACTTTTGTTGTCTTTTGGTGGTTCTCAAACTCTCTCTTATGAGTCATACTTTCTCCATGGCCTCATGAACTAACTTGGGTCCTATCAAAGAAATTTCACTCATCTCAAACCAACTTTTATGAAATCTATACCTCCTACAGTAAAGAGCATGAAATGGAGATATACAAATACTTGAATGGTAGATTTTGTTATGAGCAAACGTAATTAATTGAAAGTGATCATCCCAATTCCACATGAAATTGATTAAAAATGCACTTAAAACATCTTCCAAAGTTTGTATAGTATGCTCTTCTTTATTGGTTTGTGGATGAAAAGTTGTGCTAATATTAACCTTAGTGCCAAGACCATTTTCGAAAGACTTTCAAGACTATAGAGTGAATTAGGTACCTCTATCAGAGATAATGGACAAGGGAACTGCATGCAACCTTATCATTACCTAAAATACAACTTTTCATGGTCTTACACTGAATAATATACTTTGACATGAATTATATGGGCCGACTTCGTCATAAGGTCTATTATAACCCAATGTCACGACCCCGTAGTACACCGTAAAAGATAGGGCATCCTTCAAGTCGGGACACGACGTACTAGACCTCTCAGATTTCTTGTACAAGCCCGTTGACATCATTCATTCATTGCATATATGTATGAATAGTAGTGAAAAATTAAAAAATTTCACAACACATCGAAGAATACATCAAAGTATATTTCGTTGAAAATTGTAGGAAAAGCCTGAGTTGCATAGACGTCATATTAGACACACGAATATCATGCATCACGGCTCATACATCAACATAATATCAATAGTAAAGTCTTACACAATATCTTTAACTAGAAAAATCTAAACATAATTATGTCCTTGAATCAGTTGAGGACATACCATGACTTCCTTGAATGAATGTTAATATCCAAGCTTCATTTCAAATGACTTGTCTCAAATGCCACCTACACCTTTAGAGATAAAATAAAATATATGGAATTATTACATTAAAATGCACTAAGTATGCTGACATGCAATAAAATCATGCTAAAAAGACATTCGTACAAAACATGCTCTTTTGAGGAATACTTCATAAAATATGTATAAGAACCATTTTCAAGATAAATTCACGTATAAGTCACCTTCTAAGTAATTGATATAATAGAATTAACAATAAATCAAACCATATAATCATATAATCCTCCTACCAAAAGTTATTCTATGTCATACTTAAGTAAGACAAGAAGGGATAACACATACACCCTCTCCAAGAACACTTAAATAATCCTTAAGGCTACATAGGTATACTCTTAGTCAATTTACTTTAACTTAAGTCATATTCAATAATGAAGTCTTTTAAGAGATCTTTACATCAAATAAGGACTTCACATATGCTCTTGGAGAGGAACTAGGGAACCTACATACTAGTATGTTCAAAGCCTACTCATGCATGTAAAGATAGCGTCCCATTCCACTACCTAAACATTGTAGAAATTATCTAATACAAGAATGTATCCCACATGACGAGGATAGGCATTAACTTCCATAGACCATACTAGTTAGGCATGGAATCCAGAGTCTACCCTACTTCGATGGAGGGTGTTCTACTTGCCAAGGGTAGAACTATGATATATCCCATGTATTCACATGGTTAAGGAATATACAGGGATTTTTCGTGCTCTAGTCTCATTCTCAAGTAGATCTACTATTACAAGTACACTCACTCGGTGCTTATCCTTGTTTCTCATAGAGTAAGTTCAATTACATAAAGGTTTATGAGAAGGTACGTTTTCATAGTCCTACCAACTCATAATACCCCTACCAAGAATGGTTCCACTAGGGATTACACTCAAAGGTTTATATAAGGATAGCTCAATGACTTTTTTAAAGATGGTTTCATGTCATTCCGGCAAACCTATCCCTAAGTTTACCATTCCCACAACAAGGATACATTACGACTTTCAAGTTCAAGGATATCATAACCTTCTTTATATATTGAAGGACCCACATATTAGTCATTCTTAGAACGGTACCTTATTAGTTCTACCGATCCTAGACTTTCATTCATCATTCACTCACTCACACACATACAAGACGAAGGTACATAAGCCGACTAAGTCAAGATGTTAATATTCACATACCAGCATGTATCAAATAGATGGACATAATCTAACAAATAATACACACACATGAACATCATGTCAACTATAAAAGAATATCAATGTATTATGAAGAAAACAACAAAGTCTACCTAGAAAGATGTCCTAGCAATACAACTAGAGACATCACCCTAGTCTAGTATGATTACCTATAATCAATTCGGAGGAACCATGATTTCCCTTCATTCATAAATAATACAACATAATACTTCACATTTATAACTTATACAATCAATAAAATATCAACATCACAATTATAAAGTAATATCGACAAGGCCATGTACTTCACAAGTAAATCAAATATTGTAAAATTTATAAAATGACTTAGGTGAATCTAGATCCTAACAAGTGTGTCATGAAGTTTAAACGTTCTAAAATTGTTTATAATGATGTTTTGAGGGAGTTTATAAAGTTTGGTTATGTTTGGAGGTCAAACGTCCAAGAACGTCCAAGATGTTCAAAAGATTTGCCTTAAGACGTGCTTGTATGTTTAGGTGTTCCTTTGCATGTTTTATGTGTTTGTTTTGGTTGAAATTAATGTGTGACGTTCCTGACATGTATAAAAATGTATTTGGGTTGGAAAGTTTTGGAAAAACATCCTAAGGACCAACCTAATGATCCTCGAGGAGGACCCAACTTATGAGAAAACAAGTCAAAAACTATTTCAATTGTAGGAGGCAATTGACGCCCCTTATGTCGATAGACACCCGGTTTATTGGGGTGTCGGTATATACTTAGTCGAGAGAGACTAACCTCCCATTTGGTAAGTCTGTGACCTAAACCACGGACCATCAGAAAGGTCCATAGGTGGGTGTACGCCTCGTCGACTTGTACCGTGTGCATTGACACCTGCAGATTTTCTGCAGGTGTCTTGGCCAAGCAAAGTACAATTTGAGAGATTCACCTAATGTTTTCGGTTTTTGCGGTTATTTAAGGTATTTTTGGCTAATCTAATTAGTTTTATTAATCTAGAACCCCAAACCAAGTCATTATTAAAGATTAAAACCCAATCCCAAAGAAGTACTCTCTAGAACATCATTGAAGCTTGAAGGGAGTTTGGAGCATGGAGCTTGGTTTCTCCATTAATTCTCATTCAATTTCGTGGCTTATCATCAATTAAGGTATGTTTTTCATCCTTGAATATATTTCTTCATGGAGCTAATCTTCAGAGTGATTTATAAGATCTTTTCAAAATATGTATTGTCCTATTTTATTTTCTAGCCATGGGTTCTTGCATAAAACATTTTGAATCAATGAATTATTATTGAATTGATGTTAATTTTATGATTTTAGACTACAATTTTTTGAGCCATGAAAATCATGAACCCCATTTGCCTATTTTATGGGTGGTTTGATCATGTCTCTATTGTATTGGATTCTTGTGTAATTTACTTAGGTCTATTGAATTATGAATGAAGCACATTAGAATTGTATGTAGTCTCTCCTAAATTAATGAATTTCATATTTTATTGGATTGAATTGGTGATCATGGTTGTTGGTAAGTGTAACAACCCTAAATATTAATAGGCTAGGTAATGCTTAATGTGTCTAGAATGCCTACGATTAGACCGGGTTCACATGGATTGATGCGCGTAGAACCAGACATTTGAACCTTTGCGACACAGACAAGCCAACTAACTCAGCGAGTTAGTTGAGTTAGGAAAGGTTGGGTCCATCCATGTAGGGCTCCTGAATATGGAGATTTACTCGGATGAGTCTTTATCGGACTTAAAAAGGGGAATCTTATGTTTGGAGGGTCTAGGGGTAAAATGGACTTTTTCCAGGCTAAAGATAGTATAGCAATTACCCTAAATATGTAATTAATTATTTAATTAATAAGGTGGAGGGGAAATTTTGGGAGAGAGGGCCGAAAATTGGCTTTTGAGTGAAGTCTTGCTCCACCCGGGTTCTAACCTAGGTGGAAGCAATGATTAAATTTCTTTTATTTAAATTGGTAAATTAACTTAATTAATTATTATTTATTATCAGATTTACTTAAAAGGAAAATCAGATTTTTTTTTAGTTAAGGAGAGTCCTAGTTTGACTAAGTCCTTACCTAAGCCTAAACTACTTTCATGTTTCACTCTCTCACGTCTATCTCACTTCACGATCATTCTCTCTTCCCTCATTCACGCTATCTCTGTCAAAATAACTTCAGCAACAGAAAAATTGACCAAAATTCTTCACACTTGAAGAACTAACAACGAAAGATAAAAACAAACAACTAATCAATCACGTTAGGCAAAGAGAGGGTTGTCCGTCAAATTGGGATTTGGGTTTTCGGTGTTGGACGTGAATTTGGAGGAGAAACTTTGGTCATCAAGTCAAGGTTTGAACGTACAAAAGGTATGGATTATCTTATCTATTGGTTCCTTTCCCAAGAGACCCCTTAAGGTTCAGTATATTCAAATCCGGAAACTATGGTTGTTCCTCGTTGCATGTCCCTGTCTCTAGCTCCCAACGATTCATAGGTTCGGTATGTTTGATGGTAGATATTAGGCGTCTGTTGTGTTTTCATGATTAATATGTTCATGAATGTGTGTTTGGAATCGTCTGAATGACATCTTATGTGATCCGAAACTATGTGTACGTGTGTGCAGTGTGAACCGTGACTATGTGCTCTCGGGTTTAAGGTTCTAAAATGTAACGTTATGGTTGAATTCTTACGTGCACAAACTTATTTAAATCGTGATGTTCTGAATTGAGTGAGGAACTCTTGGCTAAATGAATCCATGAAAATTCACCTAAAACATTCTAAATGAACTATGAAATTTCCCTAAGAACAAACGTGTAATAATATTAAAAGATGCTGAAAAACTGCAAAAATTTCCAGCTACAAGTTGATGGATTTCGGTCACGTTGAAGTAGTTCACAATGTTGTGAAAAATGAATTAAAACAAGTGAGGTCATGGAGGATTGAACCCATGACCTCACCACGTCAAAAAACATGAAAATAAGTGAGTTAAAAATAATGTGGCGAGGAGGATTTGAACGTGAATTTGGCTGGAAAATAGAATTATGAAAATAAGAAATGAGAGGAGTGGGATTTGAACCCACAACCTCTTGGTAAGACAAAAGAATAAAGAGAAAAGAAATGTTGAGGCGTGTGGGAATCGAACCCACGACCTCTAGGTTGAAAAAGGGAATTATTTAAAAAGAAAAATAAAGTGAGGCTTTGGTGATTCGAGCCCACACCCTCACGGTCAACTCAGAAAAGTAAAAAACAATAGAAAATAAAATAAATTAGGATGGGGGGGAGTCGATCCCACAACCTCTCGGTCCCTAGACAAGAGAATGAGAAAGAAAGAAAAAAAAGAGATGAAGATTTTGGGGCTCGATCTCGGGTCCCAAGTTGTGTGGACCGAAAATAAAATAAAAAGAAAAAGGTAAGTGTTGTCCAAGGGATTCAAAATTGGGTTCTCTGCCCAAATTCTGAATTGATACATAAGTCATATGTCAATAAATGTTCAAGAATAATGCTGCCTACAAAGATCGAAACTGAGATCTTGGCATACATACAAGATGCATAAGTCATGTATCACATAATCTTAGGAAGATATGAATCACTTAAACGAACTATGAATGAAGCCTCAGGGCTTGTATGTACAGACCCGTAAGTCTAGCATACGCTAAGAAGTAAGTGCACCTAAGATGTATGTAATGAAATAATGAAATGAACAATGAAATGATGAAACCCTAGAAGGGTTAAGTGAGAGTGCGAAACACACTAAATGGCCAAGTGCATTGGCATATGATTAAATGAACATTCACGTAATAAGTGGTGGATAACTATGAAGATAAAATTGCTAAAGTTAATGACAGTGGTGACAATATGATAAGAGGCTAATGTAAAAGATGAGAGCAATCTCAAATGAGCCAATGTGAATGTTACCAAAACGTACTCACCTCTGAGAGTGTAAAGTTAATGAAGAGACCACTCTCTATTAACACTCTAATGAAAGTATTGAGAATAATACACTTAATACTAAGATGAGATGAGAAATCCTCTATTGCGCAATGATGTCCTCATACTAGAAGCCAGCTCCGTGACGTATGAGTTGAATGTAATGCAACTTTATACTGAGCACTGATACACTAGCTATGAGCGGTGATGCCTTCTTTTTGGAAGGGCGGAGGTTCACGTAACTCTCATGAGATAAGACTGTCCGACATGCCGGGTATGGGTCTCCTTATATCTCTTAGTCTTCGAACCTATATTGCCAATATAGAAATCTGCCGGGGTTCAATTCCCATGTATACTAGCATGTTTTTGTCACTTTTATTGGTGATTCCACCTCTTTTCGGTGTGGGGAGACACTGGATTTCATGATGCTCACATGATCTATGTCGGTTAAAGTTAAAGTTCCAAATGAATGAATGAGGCCAGCCTCAAATGATGCACATAATGAAATGAATGATAGCAAAAGTACTAGGATAGGATGATCAAGAGGTGAGCTAGACTTATGTAATGACACTAGGTCATTCTTGATCATTGCACAGCGAACCCGATGAAAGTCTTAAACTACATCCTAGGTATAGGTGGTGTTCAAACTAGCCTATGAACAAAATGAAATGAAGTACGTATGAATGAATGAAGAAGACTTTGTGTTTGATAATGAAGGCTCCCTAGTTGAGGTCTTTTATGTTGAGCCCTCATTCATATACCAAGGTCTCATGGTATATGAATGAATGATATGAAATATGTAATGTCCTATATGCAAAATGTTATGTGCTATGTGTAAGATGTTATGTGTTGTGTGAAATATGATAAGTATGATGATGCATATAACTCTCATGCCATGACTTTCCTAATCCATATTTGGGAAGCTCACTAACTTTCCTAATCCCATATTTGTAAGTCCACTAACTTGACTTTCCATAATCATGTTTCTAGGAGAGAGTTATTCTTACTGATGCATGTCCTTGGTGTGTGCTTGCATATACCCATACTTAGAACAAGTGTGTACTAATCCTATACAATCCTACAATTTTAGGTGGATGCACAAGAGGACGCTAGAGCTTACGTGTTGACGTTGGAGCTATCTGGACGTGGAGCTTTTATCCAGAATTGGTAGGTCCTCATGCTTTCAAGGATGTCTACCGTTATTTTCTAGATTAGACGTAGACTATAGCTAGTGGAGCATGTTCTACTAGTGTTTCTTTCCACTTTTGTTCAGACATTTTATTGGTGTCATTTGGGTAAAATAATTTAGTAAAATTATGAACTGATTCTTTCATTTGATCATCTCTTTATTAGATGGTTGATTTGTGAACGCCTATGATGTTAAGTAGTATGAATACATTTATGTTAAGAAGCAAAAATATTCAATTTTTTGCTAAAATTAACCTAGATGAAGTAAGGGTGATGTATGCAGGCTTGTCTGCGACCTCTAAGAGGTCAAAGATGCCGGTCTCGTCTGGTGTCTAAATTTCGGTCGTGGTAGTAAGAGCCTTTATGGATTAAATTGTTTTAATTGGCTATAGATTGGAGATGTTCTGGTTTGAATGGATGTATGTTGACCTAACAGTGTCTATATTATGTAGCATATGTTGATCCAAAGTCACAAATGCAAACCTTATATCTCCATCCGTCATAGGTGGAGGAACGACCGGAGCTTGGTCTTGTGGAGACACTTGATTTCCTTGTGGACGGGCTTGGTTCTCTTGGGGATGAACTACCACATTACAAAAATCTTCCTCCATTCTCCTTGAATTCGTCCTTCTAGTATTCATTTCCTATATCCACAAGTAAAGGAATAGAAGAAAAAGGGACAAATAAATTTACCACTCATAAGACACGACTTTCACGATTATCAATAAGTGAGAATTCCTAAGCATCACATAGCCTCTCATTCATAAGTATGACACGCTTTACACCAATAAACAAGACTCAATGTAGATGTGGTTTACACTATGTTTGGATTATTGTTATCCATTGTATTGTATACCTAATACGTTTGTTTTGATTGTTACTTAAAATGTATTGTACAGTATTGTTAAATTTTGTTGTTACGTACCAATGAAAACCCCCTATTTTATGGAGCAACCAATTTGTTGTGCTCCCATTGTTAATTATTTTCTTTTCTATTATATCTTTACATAATATTTCAAAATATTATTTTACTCCATGACTTAATTATTTATATCGTGTCAAACCTCATACCCTAGTAAATTTTAATATAATACAGTACGATTTTAATAAATTTATAAAATATAATACAGAACGATTCAATCAAACAAAACAACTAAAATTTTTTTAAACAACCATAAATACATTCTATCAAACATTGTATCTACCATACAAATACAATACAATACAATACAATACAATACAATACAATATTATGAAAAAATGGGTAATAATGATCCAAACAAAGTGCATGGTTTAGTGAGACATCAATCCTAATATTATTTCAATCTCATGCTCTAATACAAAGGTTTTCACGACATGGAGCACCCCGCATATGTAACTGGTGTTGTCATCCTCAGAGAGGACTTAGACAACACCTTAGCATTCGTCATAAAAAGTTATAGGTTAAAAATGCAGAAAAGTTAAAACTTTATGCATATTGAGGTATACTTAGACCTCTCACTTATTTTATATGAAGTTTACTTAGACTCCTCGCATAGAAAGTTTACAAAAATTTCTCGTTGGAAAAAATAATCAACATATAGGGATTTAGTCTAACAACACCATCTAGCATTAAACTATCTAAAACGAATAGAACATTTGGGCTAGCCCTCGTACAAATCTATAATTTCTACATAGAGCTTACAACAATATCTTAAAAAATAGGAATGAAAAGAATGTCATTAGACTATAGCCAATCCAACTAGGTTAGATAGAAGGCACCTGTTACGCCTCGCTTTTGTATACGTAGTGCGTATCATGAACTAGTAGATGTAAGTCCGGGGAATGAGATTTTATTTTAATTGCCAAGTGATTAAAGAAATATTAGGCAAGGATGTTAATTCCAAATGTGATATTAAGTATGATTTGGCTAATGTAAGTGTCATTAACCTTAAGTGAGGGATTAATTAGTGGCTGATTAGGATTAAATTAATCAAGTGGGCCCCACCACTCAAGGCAAATTAAAAGAAATCAGATTGCGAGTTGTCCCTTAGTGGGGCACGTGTAGAGGGGGGCTGCCTCCACTTCATATTATGAATGAGGTGGTGAAATGCATTGGAAAAATATCATCTTCTTCACCACTTAGCTTAGGCAGCCATGGAAATGGAGAAAACTAACCATGCAACTCTCGGCAAGCAGCTACAAAAGAATTTGGTTAGTAATCTCTTTGCTTGGTGTGTTAATTCCTTAGAATGCCATTGTTAATTAGCCATTAATGTTAATAAGGGGGCGTGACTAGTATCTTAGGAAATTTGTTTTAGTTATTGAATGTGCTAAGTATGAACGGAAACCATAATCGGATTATTAGTGGTGTCGTGTTAGTGTTTGGGTTGTTTTGATTAAAGCAAAATGCGGGAAATTCTGTTTTGGCGTTATTTATATGTTAATTTGATTATGGATATATACTCCAAAGGATGATTACGATAAGGTAGATTTAATGCGAATTATAAAATGAGTTATCGCTCGGTGTGTCGTTGTTTCGTTACCATGGTTGCCGAGAAGGAACTATTTTTTTTTGGGGGGGGGGGGGCTGTTTAATATGATTCGTTGGGTTATATGTGTTATTGGTATTGCTGTGGATAATTTGGGATTTTGTCGGATTGGGACGAAGTAAGGAAAATAGGGATAGTGCTGCCGGATTTTCGTTAGATTATTAGCTAGCTTACAATAAGTAGTAAAGCGCGACGTCTATCTAATTGCGGCACGATTGTTGCTTGTTATAGATTAATAGCTTAAGCAGTAAATATTGGACGTGTGGCTTGACTATATGGTATGTAACGCTAACCTTTGTTTCTTTGTTTTGGCATGACTTTTAAAAATGAGCGAATGACGGACAGGTTTGATACTTACTTCTAGCGTCTAGGTGACGTATATTCTTGCTTCCATAACTATTCCTCTATATATCGGCTATGTCTAAGGCTATGTTGATTTCTCATATCTATGGTAGTGCTTCTTAGAGTCATTGAGATTTAACGTTTCCATATTGTATTAAAGGTTCATAATCTTGATAAAACGTTAATCTTTGGTTATACTCCTTGCTGGTTCACGTTGACTGTTCTATTGAGTTATAAGAAATGATTTTAATTGCATATGGTTGCTCATAATATTCTGCTCGTGCATAGAGTCATTTATCATTTCACCGAGTCCCGGGCCGGGTAATGTTCGTGCGGAGTTTCTTGCATATGTCACCGAGTCCCTCACTAGAGGGCCGGGTATGTATATTATATATATGATTGGTGATGAGGATGGTTATGATGATGATGATGACGAAGATGATGTGATGACTATTTCACTGAGTCCCTCAATAGAGGGACGGGTACGTATGATGTATGTATATGATGATTATTTTTCCGAGTCCCTTACTAGGGAAGCTGGGCACCTTATATGTTAAAGATATGCATGATTTTCACTTAAAAGTTACATGTGTAGCGATAACTTGTTTCGACTTATCATGTTGGTATCCTGTCATCTTTATCTTATGCTTTACATACTCAGTACATTATCTGTACTAACCCCCTTTCCTCGGGGGGCTGCGTTTCATGACCACAGGTGTAGACGCACAGTTCAGTGATCCTCCCGCCTAGGATATCTACTCTGCTGATTGGGAGAGCTCCACTGTTCCGGAGCCCAGTCGTTTTGGTACATAACTTTCAGTGTAGTCTTTTGCTTGTCCATGGGTACGGCGGGGCCCTGTCCCGTCGAGTTTCACTACTATACTCTTAGAGGTCTGTAGACATTATGTGGGTAGCATATATATGTTTTGGATAATGGTCTTAACATGGGTTGATGTCCGCTTGTACAAGGGCAGCCTTGTCGGGTGCGTACATCATTGTGTATTGTGTAGTGGCAGCCTTGTCGGCTTGCATATGCTATTATGCTTTGGATAGTAGCGGCCTCGTCGGCACGCGTATGTTGTTACGATTGAATGGTTATTACTCCTTATGAGACAGATCCACTTTATATATATATGGCGTTGGGGTTGGCTTGATTTGATTAAATTCCATATTGTCTTAGTTTCAGTTGGTTATACATATCAGGTTTGTATGTGAGTGTCCAAAATAGGCACTAGTCACGGCCCATGCCGTTGGGTCTTGACAGCACCATCTTGAAGGAGGTTTATGAAGGCTATGTGGTAAGACCTTATGATCATGGTTTCTTTACTTCAATATTGATGGATTATTCTTCATAATGGTATTCACTTGAAGTATTATATGTGACTAGATTAAGAACAGGATAATAAGTTGAATGTGATGAAGTCTCTTGAATAGTGAATTGTAAGATCATATTAAGGGTATGATAATACAAGGTTGAATATGAATCACTTGTGTGCCTTACTATGATATGACTATGATATGTTAATATCACAAATGAAGGGTTGTATTGAGGGGTAATTCTTGTGCAATACCTAATGATATAATGACATTATATACAAGGGGTTAGTCTCCTATGGCAAATACTAAGATATGATGATTAAGAAAGGCTTAAACACATTGCAATAAGGGATTTTAGATTAGCACCGAGCGAACTAGATCTGAGAGGTGCCCCCTTCCAATGTTTGTAGGTTGATTAACCCTATGGTTTATCATGAGGTAAGGACTTCAATGCTAATGGGAATATAGATGGTTCAATACATATCTCCTAGTTCCTTAACTATGTTGCCCTATAGGAATACTAGCTAGTTGATCCACTTAGAATTATGTTCATATTTTTGTTTTGCCTTGGAAAGTAGATCACCTATTTTCGGTGTAGGGTTTCATGAAACCAGATTCCATAATTAACTCACATGGGCTATTATCGGTTAAGGCGATTGTTCCTTAAAGTAAAATGAAACTAACAAAGTGAACACTAACTAGGGTGACTTAAAGGAGTTCTACTTAGTAGAGGTAGGGGGTATGGAACTCTACCTATACATGGCATAAGTTGACCTTGAGGGATGTCCTAGGAGGTTTTTCTTATGTATTTATCATATGAACCAAATGCAATTGTTGACTTTATATGATGCTACCTTATATGATATTGAATATGTAATGAATATGATATTGGTCTAGGTTAAGGTACATGATGATGAAAATGCATGATATGAAGATATATGCAATGAAGACATTGCTTATTGTCATCTGCTTAATTTACTTGATTATGTGAGGTTATGGAGATTCACATATGTATTGTACTTGTAGGCTTGGGAGGGGTTGTGAGTAAGGGTCTTATTTGTGTTAATATTATAAACTCTAGTACATGAATTGTTGTTTTGAGATTATGTTACAGTTGTTAGGTGTATGTGATCTTCATTCGATGTTATTCATGATTATATGACATCATGATAATGATTAGTGTTCTGTTGTTATGAACTTGCCTTAAGTGATATTGTGATTATCGACTTGTATATGATCTTATTGTACATAAAGTCTTTTGAAAGTGACTTAACATGGTTTTGAATGTCCTTTGAAGCATGATTTCAATGGTTTTACTTGCATATGTTCCTATACTCGGTACATATGGTTGTAGTAACTCATATTCTTTCATTTTCCCAAACAATTTAGGTTAAGGCCATTTAAGTATCTAAGTAACTTGGCAAGGAAACTTGTACTTTTCCCCAAGATTTCGGTATGTCCTCAATGTTTAGAGAATGATACTACCTTTCTATCTAAGTCGCATTGCTTATGTCTAAAGACGATGCTTTCTACTCGAATTCTTGAGACTATGGTCGTAAGCCTAAATGTGGTGTATTTTATTGATGTTAGGGCTATGTAAAATGTTGTGATACTCTTAAGATGATTTAATGTGAGACAATGTTATTATTCTAAATCTAATATTACGTATAGGGAGTGTCTCTGATCATAACAATCTTGGTACCAGAACATGGGTTGAAGTAATCTTATGATTGCTGTCTCACTAAACCTTGTCTGCATAGAGTCTTATTCATGGGTGTGAAGAGTGACACATTTATGAATGAGAGTCTGTGTTGCTCAGGAATTCTCACCTTTTAGTAATCTTAAAAGTTGTGCCTCAAGAGTGATAATTATGTGTAGCATGTTTCGTAACTTGTTTGAAAATGAAATTTATAGGGGAGATTCTTAATACCTAAACGTGCATGTTTGGCGGTTTAAAGTCCGGGAATGACTCCACCTAGGATCCACAAGGGGACCTAGAGAAGGACCCCAACTCAAAGGGGCAGACTACCTCGCAGTGTAAATCAATGATCCAAAATGACGACCAATCTTTTGAACGATGGCTCGTCGACTTAGGGCATTGACGGTGCTTGTACTCCTGCATTTTGGGGAGTTTCAGACCCAAACAAAGGACCCCAATTGATGGTGCATAGACCTATTGATAGAGTCATCCAACTGCACACCCAGTTTGGCCAGTCTGTGTACATCTTTCACCAACTCATCCAACCGCACACCAGTCTTGCCAGTTTGTGTACATCTTTCACCAACTACTTCTTCTGATCCTCAACGTGGGTTGTGCTTCCCATGCTCATCCTGCTCAAAGCATCAGCTACAAAATTAGCCTTATCTCCAATGACGTAGATTCAACTCCCTCTGCGTGAACATGTATTGGAGACTCTTTTGGTCTGTGAACACATCCACATGCACTCCATACAAGTAGTGCCTCCACAACTTCAATACAAACACCACAACTGCCAACTCTAGGTCATGAGTAGGATAACTCTTCTCATGAACCTTGAACTGTCTGGACGCATAAGTTATCACCTTACCACCCTGCATAAGAACTAACCCAAACCAACCCTAGATGCATCACAATAAACAGTGTAATTCTCACCACACTTGGACAAAGTAAGCACCGAGGCTGAAGTGAGTGTCTTTGAGCTCCTGGAAACTCTTCTCACAATTCTCCGCCATTCAAACTTAACTTTCTTCTTCGTCAAGGATGTGAGTGGAGCAGCGATGGAAGAAAACCCTCCTCGAACCTACGATAATAACCAACCAATCCCAAGAAGCTACGAATATCTGTGGGAGTAAGAGATTTTGACTAGTTCTTAACAGCCTCAGTCTTTCTGGGATCCAGCTCCACAACATGACCCAAGAAGGTCACTAATCTAAGCTAGAATTCAGACTTGTTGAATTTGTCATACAACTGATGTTGTCTATTTACCTGCAAGGTTAGTCTCAAATGTTAATCATGGTATTCCTTGGTCTTAGAGTAGATGAGAATGTCAACAATGAATACTATGATGAAAGAGTCAAGGTATTCACGGAAAACTATGTTCATGAGATCCATAAATGCAGCAGGTGCATTCGTGAGACAAAATGACATAACTAGGAACTCATAGTGACCATAACGGGTATGAAAGGTTGTCTTTGGGATATTCCATCCCTAACCCTAAGCTTATGGTACCCTGAACGAAGATCAATCTTCAAGAAGAAACTAGACCCCCAGAGTTTGTCAAACAAGTTATCTATTCTGGGAAGTGGATAATTATTCTTGATAGTGACTTTGTTGAGCTACATATAATCGATACACATTCTAAAGTTTCCATCTTTCTTTTTCACAAACAACACTGGTGTGCCCCAAGGGGATATGCTCGGCCAAATGAAACCCTTATCAGTGAGATCTTTTAACTGCAACTTCAACTCTTTGAGGTCAGCTGGAGCCATTCTGTAAGGAGGAATTGAAATTGGTTTAGTATCGGGTTCTAAGTCAATACCAAAGTAAATCTCTCGAGGGGAGGAACTCCAGGAAAATCATTAGAAAAAAACTTGGAACTCATTCACTACAGGCACTGATTCTATGGAAGGAATGTCCTGATCTAAATAATTAACACTCACAAGATGACACAATAACCCCTTGGACATCATTTTATTGGCCTTAAGGTTTGAAATCAAGGTATTAGGACGACTCAAGTCGTTCCCCTCCCAGACCAGTTCATCTTCATTAGGAAAACGAAATCTCACAACCCTACTATGACAACCATACAAGCATAATAACTATGAAGCAGTCCATGCCAAGAATAACATCAAAATCATGCATTGGTAACTCAACCAAGTCTGCACACATAGTCTTACCACATACAACTATTGAGCAATCCTTGTATACTCCATCAGTTCTTACATTTTCTCCTAAAGGTGTATCATGAAGAACTTCATGCAATATCTCAAAAGTGAGAGCAAGAAAAGGAGTTTCAAAGGAAAGTGTAGACCTTGATCAAGTTAAGCATAAACAAAAGTTGAGAATACTTGCAGCATACCTCTGACCACATCAGCGGACTTCTCCTACTCCTCCCTGCCCTTAAGGGCGTAGAACCTGTTCCTCTTAGGAGGCTCGAATGTTTTTGTACCCTGTGTATTAGACCTAGGCTGAGCATTACCTCTAGCCTGACCCCTGTTCTGTGGGCAGCCCTTAATCATGTGCCCGCTCTTACTGCAACAGAAGGAGGCAGTAGTTCCCTGTCTGCACTCTCCATTGTGAGCAGGGACACACTTAGCACAGTCCTTTCTGAGAAACTACACATCACCTCCATTGCCTTTCTTGGGCTCGGGGTTCCCTCCTCTAGGTGTTGCACTCCTTTGAAAGTTAGAGTTCCCTGAATTCTGTTGCCCCTTTTTGTACCTGGGCTGCTCACGAATGCCGAAGTTGTTCTTGTTGCCTCCATTGCTAGGAGCTGCCTGGTCAGAAGGCATATGCCTCCTAGCATCACAGACGCCCCTCTTCTTTCGTCTTTCCTCTACATGTTGGACATGCGCCATCAACCTAAAGAGGTCCATGTTATCGTGGAGCATCGCAGCCCGACACTCCTTCTCCAAATCTCATGTGATTCCTACGAGGAACCTACTCATCTCATCCCCGCTGTTAGATAGAAGGGAAGTAGCATACCTGGACAGTTTAACAAACTTCAGGGAATACTCCCTGACTGTCATAGATCCTTGCTTAAGGTTGATAACTTCCTCAACCTTGGCCTCTCTAATCTCCCTGGGAAAAATCTCTCCATGAAGGTTGTCTTAAACAAATCCCAAGTGACCGGGACTCCGCCCAAAGCTCGACTATCCTGCCACATCTTGCACCAAGTCTATGTAACATCCTTGAGCTGATAGGAAGCCAGCTCAGCCTTCTCAGTATCTGTGGCCCCAATGGCCACTAAAATCTTGTGTACCTCATCCATCAACTCCTGGGAATCCTCAAAAGTGTTGGACCCTAATAAAATAGGAGGATTCATCCTCGTGTTGTCTCGTAGTCTGTCAGCCATGCTATGTACTAGTCGGTTCTCCCTCTAAACATTCTGCCGGTTGACCTGGGCAGTCATGGCCTTGGCCTGCATAGTGATGGCTTGTGCCATCTAGGCCAGATATGACCACACCTCCGCATCAGGCAACCCAGCTGGGTTTACTGACATAGCCACTCCTTAAGCTTGAGCCTGGGGTGGAACCTGATTGCCCCCAGCAACTGCTCCTCCTCTCTTCTGACAAACCTTCCTCCTAGTATTCAATCTCTGAAAACAATAAGAATTGATGTTAGACACGCTCATAACACCAATAAATCATACATTAGCAAGAGGAACGATAATATCAGAAGAAGGTAATTTTTCCTACGCATCATCCAGTCTCTAATTCAGGATAGTGGTGCACTTCTCTACTATGACTTAGAAACTATTTGATATGGTTGATGTGACCTTACTATCCTTGAAATTTAACCTAACACTCTGATAATAACTTTGTCATGACCAGAGTTTAAACCCCAAACGAGATCGACGTCGTTGACCTCTCAGAGGTCGCAGACAAGCCTACATACATCATCATTACTTCATCTAGGTTAATTTTAGCAAAAACATTTGAACTTTTTGTTACTTAACATTCATATAAGACATACTACTTAAACTCATAAATATTCACAATCAACCATCTAATATTAAGATCATCAAATGAAAGAAATAGTATCATAATGCATTAAGTTTATACATGCTAGAATGACACCAATACAATGTCTGAAATAAGATGAGAAAGAAACGCTAGTGGAACATACTCCAATAATTCAAACCAATTTCAAAGCTAGAATATATTGGGAAAGTGTCCTCGAAAGCATGAGGGCCTACCAAATCCGAATGAATGCTCCACGTCCAGATAGCTTCAGCGTTGTCCTGTAGGATCTAACGTCCAACTGTGCCTGCATCTAAAAATGTAGAGTTTTATGGGATGAGTACACACTTGTACTAAGTATGGGTATATGCAAGCACACACCAAGGAAATGCATGATTAAGAAGAGATCTTTCCAATCGACATGAATTATGGAAAGTCAACTCAGTGGACTTTCCAATTTTGGATTAGAATAGTCATACCATGAGAGTAACATGCATCATCACACTTATCATTTTGCAAATAGCACATAACATATTACACATATCATATCACATAGTTCATATCATTCTTTCATATGTCATGAGACCTTGCAATCATGGACTTGACATTAGGACTTCCCAAAATGAGGTCTCAACATATGGGACCTCAACTAGGGAGCCTTCTTTAACAAACACAGAGTGTGCTTCAATCATTCATACCTACTTCATTTTCATTCTTTCATATACTAGTGTATCCACTCGTCATACCTAGGATGTAGTTTAAGACTCTCATCGGGTTCTTTGTGCAATGACCAAGAATAACCTAGTGTTATTACTTAAGATTAGCTCACCTCTTGATTATCCTATCCTAACACCTTTGGTATCGTTCATTTCATATGTGCATTCGTTGAGGCTCGCCTCATTCTTTCTTTGGGAACTTTAACCTTAACCGATATATATCATGTGAGCATCATGAAATCTAGTGTGTAATCTCCACACCGAAAAGAGGTGGAATCACCGGCCAAACTGAACCAAAATATGCTAGCGTATATAGGGATTGAACCCTGCTAGATCCCTATATTGGAAGTAGGTTCAAAGACTAAGAGATATAAGGAAACCCATATCCAGCATTCTGGATAGTCTCATCTCATGTGAGTTATGTGAACCTTCGCCTTTCCCAAAGGAAGGTTTGACCGCTCACATCTAGCCTATCGCTGCTCATTATAAAGTTCCATTACATTCAACTCATACATCATGGAAGTTGTATTCTATCATGAGGACATCATAGCTCATTAGATGATTTCACATCGCATCATTAGTATTAAGTATGCATTAACTTCAATACTTTTATTAGAGTGTTCGTAGAAACTGATCTCTTCATTAGCTTTACACTCTCATAGGTGAGTACGATTTGGTAACATTTACTTAGGCTCATTAAAAATTGCTATCATCTTTCACATTATCCTCTTATCATATTGTCACCTCATTTATTAACTTTAACACATTTTCTTTTCATAATTACTCACGTGAATGTTAATTTCATCATATGGCAATGCACTTGGCCATTTAGTGTGTTTCACACTCTTACTTAACCCTCTAGGGTTATATCATTTTATCACATACATCTTAGGCTCACTTACTTTTAAACGTATGCTAGACTTATGAGTCCACACATACAAGCCATGAGGATTCATTTATAGTTTGTCTAAATGATTGATGTTTACTCAAGATTATGTGGTACAAGACTTATGCATCTGGTAAATATGCCAAGAAATTGATTTCGATCTTTAGAGGCAACATTCATTCAATATTTGTTTACGTATGACTTATGTGTCAATACGGAATTGGGCAAGGGAACCCAATTTCGAATCCCTTGAACAACACCTAATCTTATTTTAAACTTGATAATTGCATTTTTTAGATTTTAGGAGACACTTCGTTTTAATGCAAGAAGGTTGTGGGTTCAATCCCCACTCTCCACATTTTATTTTCTCCTTTTTTTTCTCCTAACTCTCTTATTCATTCAAGAGGTTGTGGTTTCAATAACCACTAACCAAATCAACTTTTCCTTGCATTTTTCTCACGAAATTTTTATGAAATTTTCATTTGGTGAGGTCATGGGTTCAATCCCCAATGACCTCACATTTTAAAAAAATTTAAATGATGTTCTTTTTTTAAAAAAAAAAAGTTGGCCGAGACTACAATTTCCAGCAAACTGGAAATTTAGTTTCCTCCAATCCATTTTTGTCTTAATATTTTGTTGATTCTTTTTAGCTTTTATGTAATGATGTCTTGGTTTCAATCGTTAGTTATTTCACTTATTTTACATTCATTTTTCATTGCATTTTCTACCACTTTGTTTGGCCGAACCCAATCTACCAAATCTTTGAAATTTGTTCACTATTTTTAGCTCCTTGTTATCATCATTTGTTCATTAGATCTTAGGACGTTTCATGAATCATTTGGTGCATCTTTAAGTATACTTTTTTTCATGGTTATAATCAGCCAAGAATTACCATTAAATCCAGCAACATTACACCACTTTTGCACATCATTATTAACACAAACATTTGCACAAACATCACTTTTCACATACTTTCGGTTGGCATAAATCAACATGCTTACAATTCCAAACACATAACTCATGAACACATTATCACAAAAAATCACACTTCATACTTCAACTACCAGTAAACACACCAACAACATGATCTCTAACCTATTTCAGATTGAAATGAAAAGGATACTAGGGACAAGGAGTTCGAGAAGAACGGGAACAACCCTAGTTTCAAAATTCGTTGAATTCGTGGAAAGGAAATTCTCTTGGAGAAAGGATTCAAGGAGAGAAACCCATACCTGACTTCAGTGTTGTTCAACACATGACCTGCTGTCCTAAACCCTCTCAAAATTCACGTCCAAGACCCGAAACTTCAACACAAAACTTGACGGAAAACCCTTCTTTTGGCTTTACGTTTTTGGTTAGCTTTTTTTTGTGCCTATATTTTTGACGTGTAAATTCTTAAACGATTAAGAACTTTTGGTAGTATTTTTTGTTCTTGTATTTCGTTAGCAGATAGAATGCAAAAGTGAGAGAGTTGATCGTGAAAGAGAGAAGATAAACGTGAAAAGTGAGTGGTTCCTTAGTATTAGATTTTAGTTTTAGACTTAGTCAAAATAAGGTTTTTGTTAAATTGTAAAAATCTGATTTATTTAAATAACACGTGAAAGGACATTATTGACCTTACCAAAAAATCAGAATTTAAACACCATTTAATTCACTTGGGCGTAGCTTCCGTCGAGGATCAAATTCATGACGTCCCCATCGCGAAAATGGGTCCCTTCTAGTCGACCCAACCCAAACTGCCCTTTTAATTAATTAATTAATAATAATAATCTGATTTTTCACTTTCTTAAATCATAATTTAAATATTAATAAATTAAAATAATTATCCAATATAAATAATCAAGTTAAATCATTGCTCCCACCTAGGTTCGAACCCTGGTGGAGCAAGGTTTTCCTCAATGGGCAATTTCAGCCCTTTCTACCAAAAACTCCCCTCAACCATTTTGATTGAATAATTAATTACATATTTAGGGTAATTATGATACTACTCTTAGCATGAAAAAAGACCATTTTACCCCTAGACCCTCCAAACTTAAGATTTCTCCTTTTTAAGTTCGGTAAAGATTCATCCAGGTAAATCTTCATATTCGAATCCCTACATGGCTGGATCCCACATTTTCTAGATCAACTAACTCCCAAAGTTAGTTGGATTGGCTATCGCAAGGGTTCAAAGGTCTGGTACCACGCACATCAATCCGTGTAAACCCGGTCTAATCGTAGGCATTCTAGACACACTAAACATTACTTGGCAGATTCATTTTTAGGGTTACAATGAGAACTTCAGATTCCATGATTTTCCATCATGGTATATGTCTGTTATTGCCTATTCTCATCATATGGAATACCTACTAGCATCAGATAAGTTCTATGAAATTTAGGTGGTGGTATGGGATGCTATCTAGACATTGCACAATAGGCTTTGAAGGTGTTAATTTGAGTTCCTAGGTATTTTCCAAGACCATTACTTGAATGTCCTTTATGTGTTCAATATCTCCTATATGAACTAATAAATGTAATGACTTAAATTAAGTAAGAAAGTATGTTAAATGTATATGTACTTATCTAGAGTAGTTAAGGGTTGTCTACTTAAGGTGTGAAGGGGGCATAGGAATGGTCACTTCGTATCTTATCTAGATGAGTCTTAAGACTGACAATAGTTAGGGAAGATGTTGATTATGTGGACATTATCTAAACTTAGGTAGTCTTGAGGATTATTTAGGTACTCTTGAAGAGGTCAATCATGGACGTTGTCTTCTTGGTTTCTTAATCTTTTGATAGCCTTTGGTAAGAGAATGTCATATTATCTAGATATTGTTCATATGTTTGATGCCTTGTAAATGTGTATGTGTCTCATTATAAGTAGTCTTGAGGATTGTTTGGGCATGCTTAGAGAGGGTGTATAGTGGTCCGTCTCTCTTTGTGTTTCTTAAGTGAGTTTAAGGATAACTTTTAGTGGGATAATTACATGTTAGAAGATGTCTTAAGTGAAGAAAGCAACTGCACTGTAACAGTGAAGAACTTCATTGTACAGTGAAGTTAAGCTACTGTAAAGTCATTAAAAATGTGTTAATTTGCTTAAATTTTATCTTACGTGTTTCTAAGTTGATAAATACTATTCTTATGACGATGACATTATTTTTAAATGAAAAGATGCATATGTACAATAACTGTCAATTTTCATGATTTTGTGAATTATGTGTACATGTGGTTGTACTAATCCATGCTTTTTATCCATCTCAATAGTTGTTGGTAGATGAGGAGCATTTGGGAAGCAAGAGTTGGATCGTAGCATCATTCAAGTAAAGTCAAAGATGTCTTTTATGTTTCTTATTGAATTATTGTAATATACTAAGTATTTCTATATTTTGAAGTATAGGCCATTTCTCAAGTATTCTCGTGTCTTAATCTAATACCCTGAAAATGACCTAGGTGATGCTAGAGTCTAACATGGTTGTCATGATGATCTAAGGTTGTGAAATGGTTTAAAATGTGGGTTTGAGGCATTATATAAGTTTTTAGGTGCATTGAAAGTCAAACGTCAAGGGACGACCAAGACGTTCGACGACTAAGTGACCTATGTGTCTCATATGTGGTTCTACATGTTTATCTGTGTTTCATGAGCTTATATGGTCCTTAAAATGAGTTATTATACCTTATATAAGTAGTGTGTCAAGTTTCGTGAAGTTTGGAGGTCAAACGTCCAAGAACGTCCATGACGTTCGAAAGGCTTACCTTGAGAAGACCTTGTGTGTCTTTCTTTGTATGTTTCGTCGAGTTTTCCGTATTCGTTTTAGATGAAACTTATGTGGTAGGTCCTAAACTTGTATACATACTTTAGACACTTTCAAGCATGCAATCCTCTCAATAATAGTTATCCTAAGACTCACTTAAGTATGACAAAGAGAAACTGTACATAGAACCTTTCTTGGAACACCTAAATGATCGTTAAGACCATCTATAATGAGACCAACTGTTACGCCTCGTATTTTCATACGTAGTGTGCGTCATTAACTAGTAGATCTAAGTCTGGGCAATGAGATTTTATTTTATGTTCCAAGTGATTAAAGAAATATTAGGCAAGGATGTTAATTCCAAATGTGATATTAAGTATGATTTGGCTAATGTAAGTGTCATTAACATTAAGTGAGGGATTAATTAGTGGCTGATTAGGATTAAATTAATCAAGTGGGCCCCACCACTCAAGGCAAATTAAAAGAAATCAGATTGGGAGCTGGCCCTTAGTGGGGCACCTGTAGAGGGGGGCTACCTCCACTTCATATTATGAATGAGGTGGTTAAATGCATTGTAAATATATCATCTTCTTCACCACTTAGCTTAGGCAGCCATGGAAATGGAGAAAACCAACCATGCAACTCTCGGCAAACAACTACAAAAGAATTTGGTTAGTAATCTCTTTGCTTGGTGTGCTAATTCCTTAGAATGCCATTTTAATTAGCCATTAATGATAAGGAGGGGGCGTGACCAGTAGCTTAGGAAACTTTTTTAGTTATTGAATGTGCTAAGTATGAACGGAAACCTTAATAGGATTATTAGTGGTGTCGTGTTAGTGTTTGGGCTGTTTTGATTAAAGCAAAATGCGGGAAATTCTCTTTTGGCGTTATGTATATGTTAATGTGATTATGGGTATATACTCCAAAGGATGAATACGATAAGGTAGATGTGTTTCAAATAATAAAACGAGTTATCGCTCGGTGTGTCGTTTTTTCGTTATTATGGTTGCCGAGACGGAACTCTGTTTGGGGGGGGCTGTTTAATATGATTCATTGGGTTATATGTGTTATTGGTATCGCTGTGGATAATTTGGTTGTTGTCGGATTGGGACGAAGTACGGAAAATAGGGGAAGTGCTGCCGGATTTTCGTTAGATTATTAGCTAGCTTACAATAAGTAGTAAAGTGTGATGTCTATCTAATTGCGGCACGATTGTTGCTTGTTATAGATTAATAGCTTGCGCAGTAAATATTGGACGTGCGGCTCGACTATACGGTATGTAACGCTATCCTCTCTTTCTTTGTTTGGCATGACTTTTAAAAACGAGCGAATGACAGAGAGGTTTGATACTTACTTCAAGAGTGTCTAGGTGACGTATATTCTTGCTTCCACAACTATTCCTCTATATATTGGCTATGTCTAAGCCTATGGAAATTTCTCATATCTATGGTAGTGCTTTTTAGAGTCATTGAAATTTTACGTTTCCATATCGTATTAAAGGTTCATAATCTTGGTAAAACGTTAATCTTTGGTAATACTTGTTCTATTGAGTTATAAGAAATGATTTTAATTGCATATGGTTGCTCATAATATTCTGCTCGTGAATAGAGTCATTTATCATTTCATCGAGTCCAGGGCCGGGTAATGTTCGTGCGGAGTTTCTTGCATATGTCACCGAGTCCCTCACTAGAGGGCCGGGTATGTATATTATATATATGATTGGTGATGAGGATGGTTATGATGATGATGATGACGGAGATGATGTGATGACTATTTCATCGAGCCCTCACTAGAGGGCCGGGTACGTATGATGTATATACATGATGATTATTTGCCGAGTCCCTTACTAGGGAAGCTGGGCACCTTTTATGTTAAAGATATGCATGATTTTCACTTAAAAGGTACATGTGTAGCGATATCCTATTTCAACTCATCATGTTGGTATCCTGTCATTTTTACCTTATGCTTTACATACTCAGTACATTGTCCGTACTAACCCCCTTTCCTCGGGGGGCTGCGTTTCATGCACGCAGGTGTAGACGCACAGTTCGGTGATCCTCCCGCCTAGGATATCTACTCTGCTTATTGGGAGAGCTCCATTGTTCCGGAGCCCAGTTGTTTTTGTACATAACTTTCTGTGTAGTCTTTTGCTTGTCTATGGGTACGGCGGGGCCCTGTCCCGTCCAGTTTCACTACTATACTCTTAGAGGTCTGTAGACATTATGTGGGTTGCATATATATGTTTTGGATAATGGTCTGGACATGGTTTGTTTGGGATATCCGCTGGTTCAGGGGCAGCATTGTCAGCTGCGTACATCATTATGTATTTTGTAGTGGCAGCCTTGTCGGCTTGCATATGCTATTATGCTTTGGATAGTGGCGGCCTTGTTGGCTCGCGTATGTTGTTATGGTATAATGGTTATGACTCCATATGAGACAGATCCACTTTATATATATATAGCGTTGGGGTTGGCTTGATTCAATTAAATTCCATATTGTCTTAGTTTCAGTTGGTTATACTTAACAGGTTTTTATGTGAGTGTCCAAAACGGGCACTAGTCACGGCCCATCGGGTTGGGTCGTGACATCAACACACACTTACAAGACACCGATCACATGAACATGAGATTCTTCTACCAAAAAAGATTCTGAGTCTTACTTGAGTAAGTTGTAAAGCGATCCACCATACAATACCTTACACACACACATAAGATATCCTATATAGACTACCTAAGATAGAATCGTTCTCACTTAATACATCATCACATAAATAATATGACATTCTCCTACCAAAGGATAACAAAAGATTTACTCAAGTAAATCAAGAAGATAATGTCCATGATTGACCTCTTCAAGATTACTTAAATAATCCTTAATACTACCTAAGGCTTAGATCATGTCCAGATAATCAATATCTTGCCTAAGTAGAGTCATTCTTAAGACTTATCTAGGTAAGATACGACGTGACCATTACTATGCCGCCTTCACACCTTAACTAGACAACCCTTAATTACTCTAGGTAAGTACTTTTTCATTTAACATGCTTTCTTAAGTTAAGTCATTACATTCATTAGTTCATTTAAGACTCATTCATCACATAAGGATATTCAGGTAATGGTCTTGGATAAGACCTAGGGACTCTAACTAACAACTTCTAAGCCTATTGTGCATTATCTAGATAGTGTCGCATACCACCACCTAAACCTCATACAACTTCTCTAATGCTAGTAGGTATCCCATATGATGAGAATAAAAAATAAACGACATTGACCATGATATCTAGACATGAAATCCGAAGTTCTAACCTACTCTGATAAGGGTGTTCTACTTTCCAAGGGTAGAACTAGAACACATCCCATGTAGGCACATGGTTAAGGAATATGAAGGGCTTTGATGTTCTATAGTCTCATTCTCAAGTAGAGCTACATTGTCCTCTATTCTCCTTCTCAAGTAGAGCTACTTCCCATGACATAATCACTCCTTGCTAGCCTTTGTTCTTATAGAGTAACTGACACTAAAGGATTATATGAATAGGTTCCTTATCTAGTTCATAACCCAATCACTCACTCTGCCAAAGAGGTACACTAGGGCTACCTTTCAATGGCGAATAAGATAGCTCATCAAGACTTTCCTAAGGATGATTTGATGTCATTCCAGCCAATCAACCCTAAGATCATCATTCCTTTACAGGAAGGATACCATTACGGCTCTTCGACTTCAACATCTATAACGTAATCTTACCAATAGGTTTAAGGCTCCACATACATGACCTTCTTAGCATCATCTAAGGTCTCACATATCATTCATTCATACATGACAAGGGTGCCCTATGCCTACCTAGTCAAGACATCTCGTATTCACATATCTCCATACATGTATCAAGTAAAGGACACAAGTCTGCTAAAGCAAGACACAACATACATTACCTTTATCACATATAGCATATCATTTTTTAAGCACTTAGGAATGACCCTTATCATCTTTATGGCATCATATACATTACTATATCATCATCAATATAACCATCATAGACTCATATAGTAAAGTAGGAACAATCATGCATGAACATCTAAGACTACACATATAAGCTCATAGCCATAGTCTAACATGATCTCCTAATATACAAAGAAAGAATACATACTTTCACATTAATTCACATGTAGATAGATATGCTCATACTTCATATAAATCAACGACACAAATCATCATAATACTTAAAGTAGTGCCGACAAGGCCATGATCATCATATTGCATAAAATAACGCCAATAAGGCCACATGAATTGCAAGTTAAACCCATAGCACCGCCACCGTAAATGGACCATACCAATCACAACATACCTCAAAAAATATTATCCTCCAATTTTATGAAGAATATCCACTCAATTCTCCAATCCAAGCCCTTCCTTGAGTTTTGGCTCCAATGGAGTTCTAGAGAATATCTAAGGGAATTTGGGTTTTGATTTTGAAGAATGAAATCTTCTAAGTGTTAATGACTTATAAACACATTTAAAAACACCCAAAAGACCCCTAAGTAACTGCACTTTCTCTTTTTGGACGTGGGGTAAATTTATAACTTCACCCCTTACTTAACAGTGAATTGCACGCAGGAGATAGTCCATCGACGTATGGCCACCAACGGGCCGTCCCTCAACCAATGGACCGTTCTGTTGGTCCGTGGTTTGGGACTGAGGCTGGTTCTTGGATGGAATTCGCCCATGCATAAGTTTCAACCCACAAAACCCATCGACGGGGCTTGGACGGCCCACTAGCCGTCTACTGCCTTAGTCGTTTCGGGCTGTCTTTGACAGTCTTGGCTCTTGAGAAGGGTCCTTTCTCAAGGACCCTTGGATGGCCATTGGGGATGTTTTCCCAGACGTTTCCAATCCAAATATGTTCATATACGAGTTTAGGACCTCTCACATGAATTCATCCAAAAAGAACACATAAAACTCGATGAAACATGCAAAGACACACAAGGTCTTTTCAAGGCAAACTTTTCTAACATCAAGGACGTTCTTGGATGTTTGACCTCCAAACTTCACGAAACTAAATACACTACATATAAAAACTATAATAACTCATATAATGACCTCATTAACTCATGAAACGCATAATTAGGCACATAACCACATATGAAGCACATAGGTGACTTGGTAGCCGAAGATCTTAGTCGTCCCTTGCTGTTTCACTTCCAAATAACCTAAAACTCTAGACACTGCCTCAATATAATATTTCTTATACCATCATGACAACATTTTACGCTCTAGGTTTACCTAACTCATTTGAGGGGTGTTATATTAATCAGAACAACTACCCTTAATTAGCAAAGAGATGAGAATAACGGTACTTCATATCGGTTTTGGCTTCCCATGTTGCTCCCTTAACTAGGTGGTTCCTCCATAACACCTTTATGGAGTCCACCTCCTTCTTACTCAACTTCTTCACTTGTTTATCAAGGATTTCCATCAGGACCTCTTCATAGGAGAGGTTCTCATCTATACCAAGACCCTCAATAGGAAGAATGGACTCGGGGTCACCAATGCACCTCTTATGCATGGATAAATGGAATACCACGTGAACAGAAGCTATCTCACTTAAAATCTCAACTCATATACAACCTTGCTAACCCTTGAAAAATTTCATAGGGACCCACATAATGAGGACTAAGTTTCCCTTTCTTGGCAAACCTCATCACCCCTTTCATGTGTGAAATTTTCAAATACACCTTATCACCTTTTTCAAATTCTATATCTCTTGTCCTATGGTCGACATAAGACTCTTTCCGGATATATGCTATTTTCAATCAGTTCCTTATCATATGAACTTTCTCCAAACGCGTCATCGATTAATTCAGGAACAAAGAGTGAGAACTCGCCAACCTTGAACCACCAAACTAGAGACCTACATCTCCTACTATATAATGCCTCTAAAGGAGCCATGGATATAGTCGAATGGTAACTACTGTCATAAGAGAACTCAACGAAAGGAAAGTATTCATCCCAACTTCCCTTGAAATAATTAACACAAGCTCTAAGTGTATCCTCAAGGGCTTGAATAGTATATGGTCCACTTGACAATCCGTTTGGAGATGAAAAATGGGGCTTAACTTCACTTGAGTACCTAAACCTTTTTTGAACGACCACAAAAATTGAGAAGTAAATTGAACACCTCTGTTCGAAATGATGGATAAAGGAATCCCATGAAGACTCACAATCTCATGTATATAGATTCTTGCATACTCTTCCGTCGAAAAAGTAGACTTAACGGGTTTAAAGTGAGCAGATTTTGTCAACCTATTCACAACCACCCACTACGAAGTCCATATTAATGTATTCCCACTTCCAACTGGTAACTTGGATCTCTTGAAGTAAGTCACTCATCTTTCATTTGTTAGCAATTTGCGACAAATTTCACTATGTCCCTTTTCAAGCCATCCCACAAAATACTTCTCTAAGGTCATGGTACATCTTAGTGGAACCCGACTGAATCAAATAACGGGAACTATGAGCTTCCTCTAGGATCTGATTTCTTAAATCATCAACATTGGTTGCGAAAAAACTCTATTGGTACCTCAAAACACCATCCCCCTAAGGAGAATGATTTATTAAGCTTACCAAGAAACTATTCAATTAACTTTATCGATGATGGATCAAGGTGTTTCTTAGACTTAAACTTAACAAACAAAGACGATTTGGAATTATGGTCGACCATAAAACCACCATTAGGAGAAAATTCCAATCGAAAAAACAAAAAGAGTAAACGTATGAACATCTTTCACTAAGTCTTTCTTGTAATTTTTGTAAGACCCCCAAAATGAGTTAGTGTGTCTACAACCTAGCATGTTATTCATAAGAGTATAAGGTCATAAACTGGTTTATAATGTGGTATTGAGGAAGTTTATAAAGTTTGAAGTCATTTGGAAGTCAAACATTAAGGGACGACCAAGACGTTCGACGACTAGTCACCTAAGGGGCCTTAAGTGTTTTTATATAATTATGTGTGTTTCATGAGATTATGAGGTCCTTATATAATTAATAATGATTTTTATAGGCATTATATTTTGTTTCATGAGGTTTTCAGGTCTAACTTTCAAGAATGTCTAGGATGTTTGAAAGTTAGCCTTTGAGACGTTCATGTGCGTCTTGAGTGTGCCTTGCATGTTTAGATGTGTTTTGCGTGTTCATTTTGGGTGAAACTTGCATGAAAGGTCTAAAACATGTTAAGGTATACATTCAAGTTTGAAAATCCTGTGTACGACTTCCCAAGGGCCTCGTAGAAGGGCCCACAAGAAGGACCCAAAGGCTGTCGAGACACTGCCTTGGCAGTGTAAATCGACTGGAACAAGCGACGCTCCGTTGGTGGACTGACACGCCCCTTCAATGGAGTGGCATCGATGGACTCTTGTCCTGGAGAAGGTTTGGCCACTAGATAGCCTCAGACCCAAACGATGGAAGCCACAAACGGCTTGTCGATGGGCCAATGAGGCGTCGACTGTGTCCGTTGATGCAAACCTGCAGAATTGACATTCACGCTGCGTAATTATAGGTGAATGAGAAATTTATCCCACATGCAAACTCAATTTATGCGGTTTATTTAACTATTTTTGGGTATATTAGGTTGATTAAAAACGTGAATAGTCCATACCCAATTCTTCATTCAAAATAAAACCTCCCCCTACCAAAATATCCTCTCTGGAAACCTCCATTGAAGGTGAAGTTTAAGGTCAGCTTGTAGATTGGATTACCATGGGTTCTTCACAAATTTTTAGTTGATTCTTAATCTAATAAAAATATGGTGATTCTTCATCTCTAGTTAATCTTTCATCTAAAGGGTCCTCTTCATATTTTCAAAGAAGTTCCATGATTAAATCTCTTCTTCTTTAATCTAGCCATGGGTTCTTTCTTAAATTGATTTAAAAAGCATAATATGAATGTATTGATTATTATCTACTGATTTGGACGTGATTTTGAATCTAATTGCATGATGAACCCATGCTCTCTCACAAACTCGATTTTAGCGTATGTATGGCTTATTGATGTTGATCTTATGTATATCGACTTGTGATTCAATTATGTTAATATGCATATACCTACTACCTTGTATGTGTATTTATGATGAATTGTTGAGGAATTATCCATGAGGGTAAAGTTTGAAGGTTTTTAAATAAGTCTAGTCTATGTCTCTATATGTGTTTCATTATAACCTTGCATCTATTATTCATGAGTGTGAGATTCGATTTTGTGGGGATAATTTTATATACTGCCTTACTTGGATGTTATTGATGAAATATTGACAAGTGATCCAAGTGGATCAAGGATTGGATAGCCTATGTTCTTTTATCTTCCATGGATTTGTAATATAGCATGCTCACTGTATTCTTGACTATATGATAATTGTGATAGGATTTGGATTATGCAATGATCATGGTAGCTACTACCTTAGGTTGATATTATGAGAGAATTGTGGGTATAACTCTTTTATGATCAATGTAATGAAGGATTGGTATGAATTAATCTAGGTTCTTCTAGTCTATCATGTAGCAACTTGTGATCTTGATGTTAGGATGGTTGTTATGTGATTCGATTATGCTTAATTGTCTTATATACTACCTATATGTGTAATGCGATGATATTTAAGTATAATTGACCCCGTATGAATATATAACAATTGATTAGGTAAAGTTTGATTTAGGTTCTTCTAGCTTATAACTCGATAGAGTAATGTATATGTTGTGATCTATACTCTAGGGTGAATGAAACATAATTTAACTATGATGTTCTATCTCTTTACCTACTGCCCCAAATGTATATTATTGATAAAATTTGATTAATGAACAATACTAGGGAAATTGGTTTATGATCTATTACTCTACTTCCTAGTATACATGTGATATATTGTATTAGATTGTAGTATGATCTTGTAGCGACTTGTACACGATTTTGTTCATGATGTGTTTTATCTATTGCCCTATACTTGAATTGTTGATGAAAGAATAGTAGTGGTAAATGATGACCAAAGTCTAAAGAATAGGTAAGATTTTTCACTTCTCTATAGTATTGTTGAAGATGCCTTGTATGGAATTGTGTAGTATGGTCCACTTATGGTGGAGGTGATTACTTTATTGTCATTGTATATGTGTTGACTATGGCCTTGAAGGAAAATTGATGAATACATGAGTGTGTGGTTATTATGATACAACTATGTCAAGCTTATGCCTAGTTTTTTATTCTAGTTGTGATCTAGGTTGTATGACTATTGTATAAGCATGTGTATATCTATGTTAGGATCATGTGTAGGTGATTTCATTAATGAAGTGTTAAGGATTGATGACCCCTATTCATGTACCCCTATGTGAAGGTGTAAATAGCTAATATTAGGAGTCTTAAAGTGTAATATGAAGTTAGTTTGTCTTTAATCCTAAATTATGTTGTGTTCTCTATGCTTGGTTGTGTATTCTGGTCCTAAGAGGGTGGCTTCCTCAATATGTTTTAGATAGCTATTATGTGATAATATTGACCAATGTACACACACCCTCACTCTACACACAAACTTACAAGTAGTATAGGAACATAGTGTCTAATGAAAGTTGGTCTCATATTCACTAGTGTCTACTACTATGCATGTTAAGTTTATGTCTATGAAAGTATGATATGTGTTTCCTTAACTAGGATGACTTGATAAGTATACTAGTATGGGCAAGGGTATGGGACCTTGTCAACGCATTACACATGTATACCTTGATAGGCTAGTTCCTAGGTTTGGTCTTTTATGTAAATGGATATAAATGCATGAGTATGTTATAAACATGTGTTATATGCTATACTGTGAAGTATGTGGTATGATGAAGTATGATTAACCTAGTATCAAAATGTGTTTAGATGAAATCATGGCTCATATAGTTACACTTGTACACTTATGCATGAATGAAGTAAAGAATGAACATTTGTGGTCTAAAGGTGTTATATGAAAGGTTTGCTCTTATGTATGTATACACACATGTATTATGATCTAGTCAATAGAGGGTCTCTTGAAAGGTGTGGTCAAGAGTAACCTAAACTAGACAGGTGCTTGAATATGCTATGTAATGTGTAAGGTTTCCTCACATGATATAGGTTGATGAAAGGATTTCTCATCTATGACCTATGAGCTAATCATATAAGGAGTCAATCTACTGAGCCCAATTTTATAAGATAAAGTTAATAATGGTTTCTTAATAAACGGGGACTAAGCTTGGCATCGAATAAACTTGAAGATGAGGGGTGTTCCTTTCCTTTTTTTAGGAACGTAGATCACCATAATACTCATGAAGGAGATAGCCACAGTGCCTCAATACGCATAAATGGGGTTTTCATAAGTGAATAACCATAATTCCCCATTTTGGCATAAATAGGGTTTTCACATATATGCCTCCAAGTTCCATAACTATGTTGCCCCATATGATGTAGCTAGTGATATCACCTAATATGAAGCATGATACTCTTGTCTTACCCTGGAAAGTAAGATACACCCTTTTGGTGTGAGGGGATGGCACCAAATTCCGTGTTTGGCTCACTTGGTCTTATTGTCTGTTAAGGCTATAGTTTCCCTAAAATAAAATGGACAATGGAATTAAAATAAGGACATAACTAGGATGACCTAATGGTAGTTGCTTTGAGTAGGTGGGGGTATGGGACTTCAACTATGCATTGCACAAGTGACTCTTGAGGGAAGTCCTAGGAAGGTGTTAAAATGCATGTATCTACGTATGTGTTACGTATGCATGACTTTGTAGTAATTTTCTACTTGTTGTGAGGAAGTGCATGGTAGGCGTCCTAATGGATATGTGGTCATGTCTTTATATGCACTATGTTGGTATTAATTACTATATGATGAAGGTTTTGTTGACTTGATTGAAGTTGTGTTAACTTACTTGTGGATGTATCAATTGGATGTTAGGGGTTGTGGTATCATGATAGGTCTATTAAGTATGTGTGAGGTTATGGGGCTTCACATGTAAATTGCACTAGTAGATTTAGATTGGGATTATGGGTAAGGTTTCTTAAGGTTCTATCTCAAGTAAAATAAGTATATATGCATAATGACTAGACTTTATTGTAATGTTCTTATGGTGTTAACTTAATTGTTCCTTTTATGTATTATACTTCTATGCTGGTATATGTTGGCTTATGTAAGTTGTATATGTGGTTTTCCTTGTGAACTTAAGGTGATGCATTGCACCCAGTATCACTAGAGGGTTACTTGGGAGGTAAATAAGTTAAAAGAAGAAATTCACTACAAAAAGGAAAGTAGTTCACTACAAAAAGGAATGTAGTTCACTGTAAGGTGAAATGAGCTCACTATAAAGTGACCTCAAATATGGCTTAAATTCTATATGTGATTTTATGTGATGTTTAACTTTTGATTATGTCTATATGAAGTATGTGAATGATATAAAATGCTATTATATAAAGGTCTTATGAACTTTTCACAAAAATGCATGAAGCATGATTTTTAAAAAAATGTCACTTTTAAATGCATGTTTTTGCATGATTTCCATACTTAGTGCATTCTTGTACTAACTCCATTCTTCTCTACTTTTTAAACAAAGTGTAAGTTATGGATGCTTGTGAGGAGCTTGATATGTGATTCCAAAGCTCAAGGAGAGGGGTCCTTAAGTTCCAAGGATTCCCTACTTGTGGTTTACTGTAAAGTCTAATAAATATGTACTTATGTTTTATGTTGTAAGTGTCGTATTCCTAAAGTACTCTTATGATGTTGAGTCTAGGATGGAAAAAAGAGACTAGTCTTTAACTATGTATGCTGATATTTTTCTATATATATGAAGTAATGTTCTAGCATATGATGTGCTACGGAAGTTTTAAATTTCCTCTATATTTACCTATGACAATGCGTTTATTGATAACTATGCGCTTGTATAAGACCTCTGAGAGTAAAGTATGCCATGTTACTTCTAGGGGATGCTCCCCGGTTGTGACATTTTTCCACATGAGACACACTACCTATGGTTACATGACTTAGAGCATCCGCAACCACATTGGCCTTGTCGTGGTGGTAGAGAACACTCATGTAGTAATTTTTCAATAATTCCAATCAACTTCATTGTCGGATATTTAACTCCTTTTGAGTAAACTCATATATAATACTTGTGTGGTTGGTATACACATCAACATGAACACCATATTGGTAATGATCCATATTTTCAAGGAAAACATTACGGCCGCTAACTCAAGATCATGAGTTGGGTAGTTCTTCTCATGAACCTTGAGTTGCCTAGAGTCATACGCTACATAACCCAATCCCACTCAGGATGCATCACAATATAACAAAACCCTTGGTACCATCTGGTAAAGTTAACACCGGAGCGGTGATAAGACTATCTTTCAAAATTTGGAAGTTTCTTTCACAAGCCTCTGACCACTAAATTTCACATTCTTTTGAGTCAAAGTAGTCAAAGGAGAAGCAATGGACGCAAAACCAATCACAAACCTCCTATAGTACCTGGCTAGACCCTAGAAATATCTTATATCACTTAGAGCAAAAGGTCTAGGCCCATTTCTAACCGCCTCGGTGTTCTTTGTATCAACCTTTACACCCTCACTAGTGATGATATGATAAAGAAACACCACTGATATTAACCAAAACTTACATTTGCTATACTTGACAAATAGTTAGTTTTCTTTTAAGACTTATAACACAATTCTCAAATGACCCATGTGATCATTCTCAATTTTCGAATACACCAAGATATCATCTATGAAGACAATCACAAAGAACTCATAGTGACAATATCCAGTTTGAATTGCCTTTTTAAGTATATCTTCACCTTTCACCCTAAGTTGGTGATGACACGATCTCAAATCAATCTTTGAAAAATAGCTCGCACCATGGAGTTGATCCAATAATCATCAATTCTAAGGAGAAGATACTTATTATTGATGACTTTATGGAGTTGATGATAATCATTACACATACTAAGGGACCCATCCTTATTCTTCACAAACAACACTGAATCACCCCATGGAGAAATACTTGGTCGAATTAAACCTTTGTCTAGTATGTGCTTGAGTAGAGCCTTCAACTCTTTCAATTCGTCCGGAGCCATCTAATAAGGAGGAATTGAAATGGGATCGTAACCGGTGATAAGTCAATACCAAAATGAATTTCTCGTTCGAGGGAAATTTTGGGAAGATCATTAGGAAATACCTCCAAAAGTTCCCTCACTACGGGGACTAACTCAATGGGAGGAGTTTTGGAGTCTAAATCTTTGACTCTTACAATATTGTATAAGCACTCCTTAGAGATCATCTTACAAGCCTTTACACAAGAAATGATAAAACCTCTAGAAATAGAATTCCCCTTAACTCTAAGACAGGTTCATTAGGAAAACTAAATATTACAACTCAACTCTTGTTCTACAGTCAATAGAAGCAAAAAAATCATGCAACCAATCCATTCCCAAAATGACATCAAAATCAACAATATCAAGTTATACTAATTCAATATGAGCAAATCTATTGGGTAACATTATAGGACAATTTATATATACCCTTTTTGCAACAATCGAATCACCTACCAGGATAGTCACCATGAAAGGATCATTTAAGGTATCAGGCAAAATATCAAACTTTCTAGCTACCAAAGGGGTAACAAATGACAAGGTAGCACCCAGATCAATTAAAGTATAAACATTTAAAGAGAAGACTTGTAACTTACGGGTCACTACATCAGGAGAAATGTGTTATTCACCCCTAGAGCGGAGATCATAAAAGCTATTCTTTCTTGGAGCATCAACATTAGAACCAATTGTTTGTGCTTTCCCACTACCCTTGTCTTTCCCCTTCACATTCGGGCAATCTCTGACCTTGTGACCACTTTTTCCACACCCAAAGAAATTGTTCGACTAAACCAGGCATTCACCCATATGTTTCTTACCACACTTTCCACAAGTAGGCTTCTTTCTTGGTGAAATAGTACCTCTACCCTTTTGAGGCATAGGGTTATACACCCTATCATCACGAGCCTTGGGAAATTTGGAAAGGACTTGATTGGAGAAAATCTTCTTGAATCTAGGGTTATACACCCTAGGCTTATCTTTAATTTCCAACCTTCCCTTTGAAGTTCAAAAGACTTGGCATTCTTGTCCTCTCTATTATACCTCCTTAGTTTACTTTCTTCCACTTGTTGAGATGATGAACCATTAGACAAGATATATTCATATTATCACGAGGCATAGGTAAACGATATTCTTGTACAAAGTCATCGTACACTCCCATGAGAAAATGAATCATCTGATCCCTAGGGTTAGACAGCAAGAATTGAGTATACTTAGACAATATATTAAACCTTAAGGAATATTAAAGTACACACATACATCCTAAGTGAAGGTTGCTGAAATCTTCCACCTTAGCTTCCCTCAACTCTATAGGAAAGAACCTATTAAAGAAGATCCTCTTCAATATCTCCCATGTCACGGGACCACCTCTTAGCACTCTATTATCCCTCCATTGAGTGTACCAAGTTTGCGCCACATCTTTGAGTTGATAGGAGGCCAACCTCGCCTGTACACTCATAGTCAAATCCATAACAAATAAGATTTTGTAGACCTCATCAAGAAAATCTTGAAGGTCTTCATCCTCTTTTGACCCAAAGAACATAGGAGGGGTCACCCTAGTAAAGTCTCTCAAAAAAGAATCCATAGTGCTTGCATGTGAAGGCATGCGGGGTCTAACTTCCCAATTCACTTGACCCCTCATAGCTTGGACTTGAGAAGTGACGACATTTGCTTGAGAAGTCATGGTTTGGGCCAAATTTAGAAAATCCGACCTTATCTCTCCATCCGTCATAGGTGGAGGAATGCCCTCACCCATAGGAACTTGTTCAAGCGGAGGAACTTGATTGTCTTGTGGAGGAGCTTTGTTGTCATGAGCTACCGCATTAGCAATCCCTTCCCCGGCAATTCTTGCGGCTGCCCTTCTAGTATTCATACCTATAACCACAATAAGAGGATTAGGTTTAAAGAACATATAGAGTAATATTCTAGAGGCACGACATAGGAATCCAAGAAGATGAGGATTTCCTAAGCATCACATTGTCTCTCATCCATAAGTGTGGCGCGCTTCACAATTATGAATAAGAATCTATATAGACGTGGTTTAGTGAGACATTGATCCTAAGGATATTCAACCTCATGTTGTGATACCAAGATTGTCACATTCTGGGAGCACCCCCTAGAAGTAACAGGCATCATCGTCCTCGCAGAGGACTAAGACTAGCCTCTTAGCATTCTCATAACATATCATAGGTTAAATGCGGAAAAATTAAAACTTTTCGTATACATCTATATAGTGAGTTTTACATAGACCTCTCGCTTACATATCATATATACGTAGGGAGTTTACATAGACTCGTCACATAGAAAGCTTACATAGGCTTCTACTTTTAAATTACATACACAATATACAAATATGTATAATAAGGATGTCTCACATTTAAACCAACAAGAATGAGTACAACATTAAGGTATAGCCCATACATCATTACAAAAAAAGACACATTACATACGCTTATAATATAATAGTATTCAAATGAAAGAGAAGTAACTAAAATGTATTTAGATTATAACGACATTCAACTATCTAGATAGTGGCATCTACCTCAAAAAGGTGAAAACCTACCAAACTTGGAGAGTAAGAGTCCAAGTTATCTTCAAATGGCCCACTAGAAGCTCAATATCCAGAACCTATATAATTGTAGAAACATAGAAATATGGGTTAGTACACTACTTGTACTAAGTAAAGAAACATGCACGTAAAATATTTGAAATCATGCTAAAGGGGACATTGTGCAAAACTATGCTAAGTTACTTTGAAAAGCCTTAGGCACAACCAGGAACCAATATAAGCTAATATGATATATTCCTTAAGACAAGGCCATATACGACACAAGATTAACATCATCAAGTATAACCAAGTCAACATGTATCATAGTATATTTTAGTACACAACCAAAACAACTCCAACATCATGTTATAACAACAAAATATGTATAAGAGTTCATAGCATTACAACATATGCAAGACCCACCATCAAGCCTACAAGTCCAATGACCAAGTAAAGACCCATAACCTTAGTTAACAAAGTAACCAAACAAAGGCTCATAAGCAATGCCTAAGATCACATAACATAGCATCTTGAGTAATCATCATAATATTTAGCAATGTAGACAAATAGCATGTTCAGAAATGAACCTGACATTATATAGGATTATAAACATGTAAAGTCAACAATATGCATAACATTCACTTCATAATAAATAAGAACGACCTTCTTGGAATTCCCTCAAGACCAACTACTTCAATGTATAAGTAGAGTCCCATATCCCTACCTACATAAAGTCAAACCCCTTAAGTCACCCTAGTTAGTGTTCATTTTTGTACTTCATTTTACTTTAGGGAAAACTTTCCACAACTGACATATACAAAAGATCTAAATGTGGAATCTGGAGTCATGCAACCCTATACCTAAACCAGGTGGTGTACCTTTCGTGGTAGTACAAAATCATAAACATAGCATCTAGGTGGATCCACTAGCTAGTATTCCTATGGGGGCAACATAGTTCAAGAACTAGGAGATATACTTGAGACCCTCTTTATACTCATTGCATTATAGTATCTACCTCATCAGTACAATAGAGAACATACCTTCCCTACTTATGAACATCACTACTAGTTCAGTCGGTGCTAAGCTAGATTCCTTTTTGAAATGTCTTTAAGTCATTCTTTAACAATCATAACTTAGCATAAGTCATAAGAGACTAACCCATTGTATAGTCATAGTCATTATCTCATTAGGAATTGCATGAGCACATCCTTTAAACATAACCCTGATAGGTGAGATTAACACATTATAATCATTATGTCATAATAAGGCACATAGGTAATTCACATCCAACCTTATATCATTACATCTTAAACATAATCTCAAACTTCAGATAATAAAGACATTTCAATTGCATCATCATACCAACACTTACATAATCCAATGACAATACATGCTTCAGTTGAACTTCATCACCAAGTACAAGTTATCACAATTGAAGTAAAGGTTCAAGATAAAAAAATCTTACTAACTCTTTCAAAAGCTATCATCTATGGTCTTACAATTAACCAAAAAAATTCATCCATCCATAGGGATGATAACATCATTATAATAGTAATGAACACAAACTAAGTTTTCAATTAACCCTAATCAATTTAACATGAGTTCATAACCTAGGGTTAGGGAATTTTGATCACATTATGATCCATTCCAATACTAGGTTTAACATCAAGAACTACCATAATTGAATAATAATACATCATAATATAATCAAAACAATCATTATAAATCAACAACAATACACTTTGACATATCAATTTTGAATTATATAGAAACCCATGTTCATATCATCTTTCAAAAATCAATTTGGAAGAACCCTTTGGGGAAAGGAATCCCAGAGGTGAAAGGTTACCATACCTTGTTAATTCTTGAATATTTACGGAAAAAAGTGATTTTGTTGCTGCCCTAAAACCCTCTGACCTTGGTATGCAATGGAGACTTCTTTGAGAGAGACAAAATACACAGAAGGAAAAGTATTTGTGTTTTGGGAATTGTGGGAGTTAGGTTAGTTTAATTAGGGTGCGGTCATTACATAGGTACTTAATTAAATTAATTAGACCTCCCTTAACCCTTAATTAAATAACTAACCAACTAACTAATTATATGAACAAACTCAAACTTATTCATAAAAATGCAGGCCTGACCTACGAGACCCCGACCTACGTTTCGTAGGTCACTCGACGCCCTTGCCCCCTACCGTACAACACATCTTAATTAAGTTCAGAGAGTATGCACTTTGGCAATTTTTGTAAAATGGCTAGGTATAGGACTATGGAGCCATCTACGCCCTGTCACCCAGGCAACGCTCCGTTGATTGCAAGTGTAGGTGGCTACTGCCTTTTGATAGCTTTTATCCATTTTGAAAGGATCATTATCAAGGATTCCTAGGATGGTCCTTCAGGAGTCATACCTGGATGTTTATACCCTAAACACAGTCTAATACATGTTTAACACCTTTCCACCAAATCTCATCGAATTCACTAGCACCTACTTCACTAGTCTCCGGACATCATGGACGTTTCTTGACGTCTTGACTGTAATACTTCCTAAATGACTTATAACCATTATTTTAGGTCCTAAAACAGTGTTACCAATCTTAGACCAATGTGTGAAGCTCAAGATTAGGTCTGGAATTTCATAGTGTTACATCAACAATCACATATAAGACATATTGCATATTCAACATGTAAACCTTTCATCACTTTAGTCCCTATACCTAAGATTAATCTAAGACTAACCTAAGTAAGACATGAAGAGACCACTCATACACACTGTTCAAGCACACCTAGATTATCCTCAAAGCTACCATATATAAGACCTTTCATATTAATATTCTATGTTTAGGGGAACATACATTACATAAGTCATTTAGGAATCAATCATACAATTAGAGGACTTCACATAATGGTCTTTGAACATCTAGAGAACTCATCCAAGAACCTTAAAAGTCTATTCGTGCCATGTGTAGATAGCATCCCATTCCACTACTTACACGTTGTAGATTTTCTCATATACTAGAATGTACATCCCACATGATGAGAATAGTCATAACCGACATAGACCACACTAGATAGGTATGGAATCCGATATGATGAAGACCCTACACCGTGGAAGGTGTTGTACTTGCCAAAGGTATAACTAGTAATCATTCCACGTTGGTACATGGTTAAGGGTTATCAAGGGCTTCTTTTTATTCTATTCTAATCCTCAAGTAGAACTTCTACCACAAGCATATCTACTCGGTGTTTTGACTTAGTTCTCAAAGAGTATGTTAATACATGTATTAGTATTTGAGAAGGTACCATCTCTAAGTCCTATCAGCTCATAATACTTGTACAGCAAAAAGGGCCCCCTATGGCTGCCAATCAAGGTTCGTTAGGATAGCTCATTCTCAATCGCTTTTCATATTCAAGGTTCGATATTAGTTTTAATAGAAGGTTACCTACTTTAGGTCTATCGATCCTAGACTATCACTCTTTTCATTCATTCAAGACGAGGGTGCCTAAGCCTACAAAGTCAAGACACAATACCCATCATATCATTTATTCAATATAATTCAAGTACAATGTGTGGACAACTAGACTACCAATAAAACATACTACATCATTCTCATATGACTCTTCATAGTCCTTCATTATCATATATCAACAATTCGACAACAAGTGCATTCAATCATGTCATTTTCGTATCCATACAAGATCATATAAACATTACATTAGCACCTTAACTTTATAGCTTCACATATGCCATATCATGATCATGTCATAAGTCACATAATAATACATAATAATATGTTCATATCAACTATAGCAGTTAAAACCGTGACCATAAGTGGACCATACCAATCAATGAAAATTCAATATCAATTATATTTTAAACAATAGGTCAGCTCACTACCTTCCAATAGCCACCATAACCATTCCTCAGCCTTTCAACAAATTAACATAACATGAGATCTTACCAACGATAATATACATAAGACTAAGCCAACAATTCACCAATATCAATGATCCAACTAATCTCATTATAGATATCAATACTACATACAGTCTAAGAACAATTTCAACAACGGTCAACACATAATTAAATAGCCCATACAACCTACACATTAATCAAACATAATTCGATCATACTCAATGTACCCATTTTAGAGCCAAAATTAGGAATTCACTATTTACATGATTTAATGGAATTTTTTAATCACAAAACAATCAATTAACATTGATCAATTCATTAAACATCAATTTAAACCATTTTATGCAAGAACCCATGCTTAGAATTCGAAATATGAGTTTAGGATTTTGAAAGATCCTTGAAAACTCTTTTGGATTGGCTCATTGACTGAGAAAAGAATCAAGGATGAAATCACTGTACAATATTAGTAGTAATCCCATGAAATTTAGGTTGAAAACTTTGAGAATTTGTCTTTCTTCCGTAGAGCTTGAAGGTTCATCAATGGAAGATTTAACTAGAGAGAATTTTTTAGAGGATGGATAACTTAAATTTTTTGGATTATAATTGAGGGTTGGGGTTTTTGATTAGCGTAACAGGTGTATAATGACCTAAAATAAATATAAAATACACATCCACAATACCCAAAACGCCTGTCACGACCCGAAAGTACCTCCTAGAAGTTAGGGAGAACCCTTGGATAGTGGCAAGGCGTACTATCCCCTTTGGGGTCTGTACAAGACCTATTACTATCATTCATTACATAAGACATAAAAAAGTAGTGCGAAACTTTTCAAGGCATTTAACAAAAAGCTTGTCTTTCATAAATATTTAGAGAATCTCATTGTCACAAGCCAACTTAAGGACACGATATAATATCTTAGGGACACAACCATTAACATTAAAAGAGAAATATATAAAAGTCTTTAAAAAAAAAGAAACTAAGAAAAGTACTATGACCTCGAATATATGAGGACATACTTTGTCTTGGGAGAAAATTTCCCAAGCTTTGACTTCTAGCCTTCAACCTTGCTTCCAAAAACCTATACTTATAGAGTATAGAAAAGTATAGGTTAGTACAAAACAATTTACTAAGTATGACATGTGTAAAAACATGCAAAAATGGACATTCAGTAAAAATAAGCTTTCAAAACAATTGATAAAACCTTTATAGTTTAAGAGTCAAAAGAGTATAGGTATCATCATTTAACACATAATAAAAGAATCTCATAATTTTAGAATCAAAGAACACACTACAGTAGCATCTAGAATTATGACAGTGAACACATTACAGTGAATGGCATAGTCTAAGTCATGTGAACTCTTATTTCCTTTGAAGTTTCCCTAATCAAGTTTCCTAAGACTGCCTAAGGTAAGACAAGAAAGGACCGCCCATACACCCCCCTCAATGTCACACCAAAGAGATCCTTAAGACCACAAACCATAGACTTACCGCCCATACACCCCCTTCTCAATAGGACCTATAGGTCACACTAAGTGCAATGTGAGAGAAGCATCCCATACTACTACTCCCACTTAGTGCTCCTAATGGATTCCCTTGGGTTGAGAACTTTACAATAACTTAACCAAAATTACAATGAACCTTGTAAAATATTAAAGTGAACTAAAAAGACTTCAAAAACAGTGAACTTCCAAGGTATTGCCACTGAGGAAGTGAAATCATCTCTATAGAAGTTTCCCTAACCGAGGTTATCCTAAGACTCCTTAAGGTAAGACATGAACGAAACGTCTACACACCTTCTTCAACACAGACCAAGGAGATCTTTATGACTACCCACCAAAGGCTTACTCCACTAGGAAGAACAAGTCACCACTCAATCACAAGTCATTAGAAGAACACTCAACAAACCACCAAAGACTTCCCCTTTCGAAATGCCTACTTAGTGCAATTAGTAGGTAGCATCCCATACCACCACCTACCCTAAGTAATACACTCTTTTAGAGGGTTTGGTACCAAAGCGTCCCTTTCGGATGGTCCTACTTAGTGCAATGGATAGATAGCGTCTCATACCACCACCTACCCTAAGTAGTACGTTCTTTTAGAAGACTTAGTTCATTTTATTCACATAAGACTCACTAAGACTCCCCTTTTGGAATGCCTACCTAGTTCAATGGATAAATAGCGTCCCATTCCACTACCTACCGTAAGTAGCACACTCTTTTAGAAGACTTAGTACTTTCATTTCTTTTGTGGGGTTTAGCTTAACCGACATACACCATGAGATCTAGACATAAAATCCCGATATTAACCCCTAAGGATGAGGGATCTTCACTTTCCTAGAGTAAGATCATACTTTTTAGCTTTTACATGGCTTTACCAATAGCTACACCTATGCAAGCACATATATAAGGGATAAGGAGATATATACTAAGTAACTCATTCTCTACTAACGAGGAGTACTATCTCAAGAAGTATATTGGAATACAACATCTCAACTCACGAAGTGTAACCACCTCTTCTTCATATCCTCTCAGTGTTAGGCATAACTCCCCACAGATTCTGAACATTATAAACTATAGGTTAAAGATAACTACTGAACACCATATCTCAACTCACGCAGGGTATTCATACTCCGACCTATCTTAGAAAGATCTTAGGATTTAGTGAGGTTGATACTAAGCACTTCATCTCAATTCATGAAGAGTGTTCACCCCAAAACTCCCTTTTTTACTTAACTTTGCTTCATTCATTCACTTAAGGCTGCGTGTGTACAAGTGAGCACACCTTTAACATAAGCATCCTTTCATTTACATTTAACTTCTATACATGCTTTAGACCTTCTTCATCAAATCGCATGCCTTACATGCTTCACATAATTATATTCTTCATTTAGGTATAATCTAACTCAAACATGCAATTAAAGCTTCATAATACATAACACAAGAACCATCTTTATTATAACTTCATTTCACCTACTAGGCCATCAAAGACACACTCATAATACATACTAAAATTAATCAATTTCGTCAAGTAAAAACCTCCACCAAGAAGGTAGACCATACCACTCAAGAGCATTTCATAGCTAAAGCTTAAATAACATAACCAACTTACCCACCACCTATAACATTTTACTCAGTAATTCATCATAAATTAGCCCTTAGGGCAGTATCTAAACAACAATATGTTCTAAGGAAACCAAAGTTCATACACTACAAAACTAAGCTCATTTAACTCATTTCTCAAGCCAACATTGATGAAAAGATTTCACATAATTTCATTAAAGTTTTAACCTTAAAACTGTCAGCTAACATTAGAAACATCATTATTAAGTCAGTAGAAACATTTTCATGCATGGCCCATATTTATAATTGAAGATAGAAGAACTAGGGTTGAAAACCCTTTTTTTTTCAAAATTTATTAGAAGGGACTCCTTGAATGGAAGAGAGTTCAAGGATGAATACCATACCTTAGATAAGAGAAATCCCAAAGATTTTGATGAAGAACTTCGCCACCAACATCCCTCCTTACTCTTCTTGACTTCTAGCTTCGAAAGAGACTTGAGAGTGAGTTCTAAGGTAGAGGGGTTGTAGGTTTTAGGAAATGAGGTCTAAAATTAGGTCTTAGGGTTTGAAATACTTTGATATACCTAATAAACAATAAAATAAACGTCCTAGGGTCATAAATCACTTGGGGTGAATTTACCAAACACCCCAAGCCCAGGCAACCTCTTGATAGCTTTTTGGCAGTCTCCATCGACGGACCAACCAATGGACTGTTTGTCAACCAACGACCCGTTGGTGGGGTATCGTTGGTTGGGAACTTAGCTCCATTTGGAGCCTGTATGACTAACCTTTCAGGTCCAATCGACGAGGCAAGTTGACGTGCCATTGGTTGAACCACTGGCCGTCAATTGCCCTTGTTGGTGGACACTGTCACACCCTGTCTTAGACCCTAGATGTTACCAACATTGTTAACCTCTCAGAGGTTGCAGACAAGACTCTTCTTATCTTTCACAATCATAGAGTTAAATTTAGCGGAAAATTTAAGACTTGAAATTTTGAGTTGATCTTATGTGCACTTTGAACAAGCTAGGTTGACTTAGGATATTCTTTAAATTTTTCCATTGGGAATTTTCTATGCAATGACTAAGAAGACTTACATCATTACTTAGTCTAACCTCACCCTTTGCTCATCTTATCCGAACACCCCTCATTTTCCTAGTTCTTTCTTTCTTTCTTTCTTACTTTCTTAGAGAAATCTTTTAGCATTTAATTGACATATATCATGTTAACTAACATAAAATTCAGTGTCTTCTCCACACTGAAAATAGGTGGTTCACCGCCAAAGTGAAACAGAATACTTCCTAGCTTTCTTAGGTGGATCAACTAGCTAGTAACCTATGCAGGTGACATAGTTCAAAGACTAGGAGAATTTGGAGACCCTTATACACCTTGGTGGTAGTCTCATCTCATGAGGCTTACATGTGATTGCACAAGCTCATTACTAGTCTATCGGTGTTTAGCTCAATTTATTATACTTCAAAACTTTTAGAGTGGACTCATACACTACGGAAACTTTCTTCTAGTAACTAATGACCTTTTATTTATTTCATTACTCATCTTATCTTGTTCAATGTTATTTGGTAGTCTTGTACCATTCTTTATGAAAGTTATAAGGACTTATTCAATGTGCTACTATGTTCACAAGTACATGTAGATAGGGTATGTTGGGACTTGTCCCAATCATTGGCATACCCTAGTTATGAGTTCATTGAGTTACATCTTGTCAAGTCAACCTTTAACATGTATTTGTCCTTACAAGAAACGTCATAATTTACATTGGTCAAATAAGATTGGTATGACTTAGTCATTGGCCAATTCTATTACATATTTTGGAAATAATATTGCTGGCCAATTTATTTGCATAAACCAAACTTTCCATAAACACTTGTCATGATATTATCACTAGCCAAGTCAATTAACTACATGTATATACTATAGTAATCTCATCATTTTAAGCAAGCCAACTTTTAACATTTGATAAGGTCATAAGAACAATTCAGTGATTAGTTTGGCCAAGCTATAAAGTTGATTTGGCATTGAAGATTCATTAACTAGCTTGGGAACATTGCATTCCAAACACTTACAAACATATCTACTGTAAAAACAAACTGTAATCGAAACCTTCATTCCTTTCAACAGTAAACTGAAATTCATAAACGACTTATAACAATTTCATCTTCTCGAACACAATTAGGCATTACAACATTGCTTATCTCATGTAAATGATACTCTAATCATATGGATCTAACCTATAGGTCTAATTTGGTATTATCAGATCACAGAAACCTACACATAATGATCAGTTAGCAACACATAACAACAACATGCTCGAGTTGCATTGTACATACTACTAGAATCAGAAATAGGGAGAACTAGGGAGATGAACATTCAACAATTCCATTGGGAACAACCCTAGTTTCATTTTTCTTAAATTCAAAACGTTTGAAAAGCCTCTTGGGGAAATGAATCCAAGAGAGAAACCCATACCTTAATGTAGGATTGAATCTACGAAGATTACCCTGTACTTTGTAAGAAAATCTACAAGAATCTCCTTGAAATCGCCTAATGAGAACCGATAGTATTTTTCTATTTTTCTTGTGAGTTTCTACTGGATAAATGTGAGTCTAAGTCTTAGGAAGTGAATATTGACTAATTCAACATAGGTAATTAAATTGATTAAATAAATCAATTATCTAATTACCAAAATGCCCCTCCTAAATTGACTAAAAATAGGAGAGTGTTTGACTTAGCTAATTACCAAAATGCCCCTCGGGTTTGTTAATTAATTAAGTTTCTAATTTAATTAATTAAGTGATCTAGGGTAATCACTAAAGTACCCCTAAGTCACTAGGACCATAATCAACCCCTTTAGACCATCCTAAGTCACGTAATAGGATGTTTCTCTAGTTAGCTATTCGGCTAGTGTCACCCAGTTAGGTCTTAGGATTTCGGGCACAATAGTTTTTAAATTTTAGTTAGTCCTAGGTTAGTTAGATAGTTATCTAAGTTAGTTAGAGCCTAGGATTCGTTTGGAAGCTCAGCCCCATGTGGCTTGACCCGAAGCGTGCCAGCCCCCTAACCGCCCTAACCGAATCGGTTGGGCTTGGTCGCTTGGTCTCTCAGCCGGTAGCATATATGCTTGTACATGTGTTGTCGTGCACTTTCCTAACAGTGCACTCTTTTGTTGCACTTGGAAAGTTCACTTTTTGTCCCTAGGATCCTAACTATGTTCTTGGCCACTACTTAATCTACATGATCATTTTAAATGATCAAGTGTTATGGTACCTAGGCTTGGCACTTGGATGCCTCACACCTAATGTGTGTAAGCTATGAAATCAAAAAATTTAGATTAGGGTCTTGATTGCAGGTACAATTTCTAAACATGTTTGAATTGGAGCATTTGAACATCAAAGTGTATTTTAAGTTACTTGTTAATACATAGAAATTTGCTAACACCCTTAAGCCAATGTTCTCTAACATGCCCAATATTACTCAATATTGGGCATTGGGATGCCTATGTACCACAATACATATTCTTAAAACCTAATAGATTCTTCATTAGACAAGCACATCTTCTGGAATGTTACATACACTGTCAAGGCAGTTTGGGTCCTTCTCTAGAGCCCCTTGTTGGTTAGGGTGGGGTCGTTCCCAAACGTTAAACCCATAAAAATTTTCTTCTAGGTCTTAGGAACATCTCACACCAAAGTCAAGCAAAACGAACATGGATAACTCACTCAAACACATCAAGACACAAGAAGACTTTCTAAGACAGCTTCTGAACGTCATGGACGTCCTTGGTCGTTTGACCTCCAAACTTAACCAAACATCCCACAATGACTAAGAACACTGATTTAACTCATTTAACTTAAAAATTAACTAAAGAAACACTCATGAGGCTCTAGTTCACCTCAATTCATTTTAGGGGGTTACATTCTCCCCCACTTAGAATAACATTCGTCCTTAAATGATACTAAAACTTCAAGAACAACAACCACTAACTTACAATCACATAACCCATTACATTCATGATCAAAACACTCAAAATCATAGCATCAACTAGCAAGGAGCACCATTTCACATTTTCACATACTTTGCAATATAAGCAACTTTTGCCAAACTTCACAAATTCAAAATTCATTCTTATACTTCTTTTATGAAGTATCTACCTTCTCCAACACTAAACATGCTCATATACCACACTTTTGCACACATTGAAACTTCAATCAAGGCAATAAATTTTTTTTTTCAAAATGCAAAAATTTTACAGTGAGCTGCTCGTTTCATAACATAAAAACCATATAAACTCATTTCATAACATAAAACAACAATCCCAAAGAGTCAAGACCTGTCGGGACTATCAACTCCGGATTAGTTATTCTTCCTAGCATTTGGATCTAGATCACCTTAAGGAGCTTGTTTTACCTCCTTCCCTCTTGCTTTGATGTTATGTGTCACACCCCTTTTTTTTCTCAATTTTTTTTTTATTATTGTTTTGAAAGAAAAAGTCTTTTCCCAATTAAAGTGACATTTTTGAAAAGCGATAATTATTATTCAGTGTCGCCACTTGAAAGTGAGTTTTGGTGTTCCAAGTCACCTTATTTAAATTCCTAGTCAAAAGGAAATTTGACAATACTTTTTATTGGTCTGCGAACTAGAAATACGGGTAAGAAATTATGTTGACCGAGGGGAAGGTGTTAGGCACCCCTTGAGTCCCCTGATTCTAGTACGGTCGCTTTATTCACTTTAGTTTGACTCTACTTAATTTTTGAATATTATATTTTTTATTTTAAATTGTCTTATTTATTTTAGTTTTTAAAAATAAATTGCCTATTTTTTTTTTGTGTCCATAAATTCAATACTTTAAAATTTGTACTTTTTTATTTCTTATTTTTGCTTATATTTGTATGTTTTTATTTTCTAGTGTTATAATAGATAGAATATATATTGGTATCTAGTTTCCAAGAATTAGAGTTCATGTGGGAAGAGATTTAGGAGTCCTAGATAATTTAGGAATATATATTTGTTTATATTTAAAATATAAATAGGAAAATAAAATTTTATAAGATTTGAAGTTAGTTTTATCAAGAAACCCTAAATAGATTAGGAATGTGATTTACTTTTTTTTTAAAAAGAAAATTTTCCTTGTACTTTATTTTTTTTTTAATGTTTTTGCAAGTTTTTGTTTTGATTTAATTTTTTATATTTTTTTTGTTTTTTCTGTAAGTTCTATTTCTATCTTTTTTACTTTTTTAAATCATTATTTTATGTTATTATTTTTATTTTATTGTTATTTACTGATTTTTGTCTTTTTTTTCTTCGAATTCTTTCGTAATAATTTGTTACTCTATTATTCTAACTAAAGTTATATTTGTTTTACGTTTTTTTATTTAATTTTATATTTGTATTTTTTCTTTTTGCTTCTCCCTTTTTTTAATTTTTTTGCGTTTTTATATTTTTTTTAGGTTCTTTGTTTTTCCCTTTTTTTTTTCTCTCTGTATTTATGCCCAACTGTGAAAAAAGAGGAGAGGTTTGACTGCATCCTAACTTTTGAAAAACTACCTATCCTGAGTTGATGGTAAGGAGTCACACGTAGTTCCAATGAGTCAGGTTGTCGAATGAGGTTTTGTTAAGATTCTGATTCGTAGCTCCAGCTATTACATAAAACAACAAAATGGAGAAGGAAAGATATGAAATCCTATCTACTCCAACAGTGTTGAGACTTCAATTGGAATTCTCGGTTATCGCATTACCCTCTTTGGTAGGTTCGTTGATTCCAAACTTTGATTTTGTTATTTGACTTGAAACTTCATTACATGACTTCAGTCGTTGACGTTCTTCTGCAGGATATTCTTGAATGCATGTTTTCTTGAAAGGATGAATCTTCATTATCAACCTTCAAATTTGTGTACTACATATAATTCTGCACACCATAAAACAAATCAAATAAAATTAAACAAATTTTTTCATCTAGTTTGCATTAGGAAAATTTCATGAATTATTGATGAAAGTTATAAAATATATACTAAGCATAAAAATAATATTTTGTAGCTAATACAAAAATTTTAAAATAAACAAAAGGGAGTTTTGTACCCTATATGCGACCAGGGGTTATTGGACCCTATGAAGACATGAAAATAAAATAAGGGTTATTGTGCCCTATATGCGACTAGGGGTTATTATGGCTTGTGAAGACATGAAAATAAAAAAGGGTTATTATACCTATATCCGGTTATTATGTCCTGTGAAGACATGAAAAATAAAATAAGGGTTATTTTTCCCTATATCGAACCAGGGATTATTGTGTCCTATGAAGACATGAAAATAAATAGGGGTTATTGTGCCCTATCTGCAACCATGGGTTATTGTGCCTTGTGAAGACATGAAAAATAAAATAGGGTTATTGTGCCCTATGAAGACATGAAAAATTAAATAGGGGTTATAGTGCCCTATATGCAACCAAAGGTTATTGTATCCTATGAAGATAGGAAAAAATAGAATAGTGGTTATTGTGCCCTATATGCAACCAGGGGCCATTGTGCCCTGTGAAGACATGAAAATAAAATAGGGGTTATTGTGTCCTATATGCAACCAGGGTTTATTGTACCTTGTGAAGAGATGAAAATAAAATAGGGATTATTGTACCCTATATGCAACCATGGGTTAGTGTGCCCTATAAAGACCTGAAATATAAAATAGGGGTTATTGTGCTCTATATGCAACCAGGAATTATTGTGTCATCTGCAGACGTGAAAAATAGAATAGGGGTTATTGTGCTCTATATGCAACCAGGGTTATTGTGCGTTGTGAACACATGAAAAATAGAATAGGGGTTATTGTACCCTATATGCAACCAGGGATTATTGTACCCTATGAAGACATAAAAATAAAATAGGGGTTATTGTGCCCCTATATGCAACCAGGGGTTATTGTGCCCTGTGAAGATATGAAAAAAAAGATAGAGGTTACTGTGCCCTATATGCAACCACGACTTATTGTGCCCTGTGAAGACATGAAAAATAAGATAGGCATTATTGTGACCTATATGCAACTAGGGGTTATTATACCTTGTGAAGACATTAAAAAAATGCGGGTTATTGTGCCCTATATGCAACCAAGGTTTATTGTACCCTGTGTAGACATGAAAAATAAAGTTGTGGTTATTTTGCCATATATACAACCAGGGGTTATTGTGCCATGTATGGAACCAAGGGTTATTGTGCCCAGTGAAGAAATGAAAAATCAAATAGGGGTTACAGTGCCCTATATGCAACCAGGGGTTATTGTGTCTCGTGAAGACGTGAAAAATAGAATAGGGGTTATTATGCTCTGTGAAGACCTGAAAAATAATTGGGGTTATTGTGCCCTATATGCAACCAGGGTTATTGTGCCCTGTAAAGACATGAAAAATATAATAGAGGTTATAGTGCCCTGTATGCAATCAGGGTTATTCTGCCCTGTGAACACATGAGTAATAGAATAGGGGTTTATTGCGCCCCATATGAAACTGGGGTTATTGTACCCTGTGAAGACATAAAAATAAAATAAGGGTTATTGTGCCCTATATGCAACATAGTTATTGCGCCCTGTAAAAAAAAATATGAAAAATAAGATAGGGGTTATTGTGCCCTATATGCAACCAAGGGTAAGACATGAAAAATAAGATAGAAGTTATTGTGCCCTATATGAAACCAGGGTTATTGAGCCTTGTGAAGACATGAAAAATTAAAAAGGGGTTATTATACCTTGTGAAGACATGAGAAAAAATAGGGTTATTGTGCCCTATATGCAACCAGGGGTTGTTTTACCCTGTGAATACATGAAAAATAAAATATGGGTTATTGTGCCCTGTAAAGACACGAAAAAAATAGAGGTTATTGTGCCCTATATACTACCAGGAGTTATTGTGCCCTCTAAAGAAGTGAAAAATAGAATGGAGTCATTGTGCCCTATATACAGGCAGGGGTTATAGTACCTTTTGAAGACTTTGAAATAATATATGGGTATTGTGTCCTATATGCAACAAGGGATTATTGTACCCTGGGAAGATATAAAAATAAAATAGGGGTTATTATGCCCCTATATGCAAACAAGGGTTATTTTGCTCTGTGAATACATTAAAAATAAGATACGGGTTATTGTTCCCTATAGGTAACAAGGAGTTATTGTGCCCTATGAAGAAAAAAAATAAGATAGGTATTGTTGTGCCCTTTATGCAACCAGGGGTCACTGTGCCATATGAAGACATGAAAAATAAGATAGGTGTTATTGTGCCCTATATGCAACCATGGGCTATTGTGCCCTGTGAAAAAATGAAAAATAGAACAAGGGTTTTTGCGCCCTATATTCAATCAGGGGTTATTGTACCTTTTGTAGACATGAAAATGTAATAGGGTTATTGTTTCTTTTATAAAACCAGCGGTTATTGTGCCCTGTGGATACATGAAAAATACAATATGGGTTATTGTGCCCTATATGCAACCACAAGTTATTGTGCCCTGTGAAGACATGAAATATAAAATAGGGGTTATCGTGCTCTATATGCAACTAGGAGTTATTATGCAATATGAAGAGATGAAAAATAAAATAGAGGTTATAGTAACCTATATGGAACCAGGGGTTTTGTGCCCTGTGAAGACGTGAAAAATAGAATGTGGGTTATTGTGCCCCTATATGCAACCAGGGATTATTGTACCATGCGAAGAAATAAAAATAAAATAGGGGTTATTGTGCCCTGTGAATGCATTAAATATAAGATAGGGGTTATTGTGCCCTATATGCAACAAAGGGGTATTGTGCCCTATGAAGTAATGAAAAATAAAAGAGGTGTTATTGTGTCTTATATTCATACAGGGTTATTGTACCCTGTGAAAGAATGAAAAATGTGATAAGGGTTATTGTGCCATATATGCAACACAGGGATATTGTGCCCTGTGAAGACATGAAAAAATTAAATAGGGATTATTGTGCCCTATGAAGACATGAAAAATGAAATAGGGCTTATTGTGCCCTATATGAAAGTAGAGGTTATTTTGCCCTGTGAAGAAATGAAATAAAGTAGGGGTTATTGTGTCCTATATGAAACCAGGGGTTATTGTGCTCAATGAAAACATGAAAAATAAAATAGGAGTTATTGTTCCGTATATGCAATCAACGCTTATTGTGCTCAGTGAAGACATGAAAATTAAAATAGAGGTTATTGTGCCCTATATGCAACCACGAGTTATTGTACCTTGTGAAGACATAAAAAATAAAATAGGGTCATAGTGCCCTATATGCAACTAGGAGTTATTGTGCCTTTTGAAGACATGAAAAATAGATTGGGGTGATTGTGCCCTATATGAAACTAGGGTTATTGTGCCTTGTGAAGACATGAAAAATAGAATAGGGGTCTTTGTGTCCTATATGCAACCAGGGGTTATTTTACCCTGTGAAGACATAAAAATAAAATAGGGTTATTGTGCCCTATATGCAATCAGGGGTTATTCTGCCCTGTGAAGACATGAAAAATAAATAGGGTTGTTGTGCCTTTTATGCAACAAGGGGTTAATATTTCCTGTGAAGACATGAAAAATAAGATAGGGGTTATTGTGTCATATATGCAACTAGAGGTTATTATGCCTTATGGAGACATGAAAAAATAGGGATTATTGTTCCCTATATGCAACTAGTGGGTTATTGTTCCCTGTAAAGACATAAAAAAATAAAATAGGTGTTATTGTACCCTGTGAAGATGTGAAAAATAGAATAGGTTTTATTGTGTGTTATATGCAACAAGGGGTAATTGTGCCATGCGAAGACATGAAAAATAGAATACGAGTTATTGTGCCCTATATGCGACCAGGGGTTATTATACCTCGTGAAGACATGAAAATCAAGCAGGGATTATAGTGCCCTATACGCAACCAGGTTTTATTGTGCCCTATGAAGACATGAAAAATAGAATAGGAGTTATTGTGTCCTATATGAAACAAGGGTTTTTTGCCCTGTGAACACATGAATAATAAAATAAGGGTTATTGTGTCCTATATTCAACTAGTGGTTATTGTACCCTGTGAAAACATGAAAATAGCATAGCGGCTATTGTGCCCTACATGCAACAATGGTTATTATGCCCTCTGAAGACATAAAAAATAACATAGGTTTATAGTACCGGATATGCAACCATTGGTTATTGTGCCCTGTGAAGACGTAAAAAATAAGATAGGGATTAGTGTTCCCGATATGCAACTAGGGGTTATTATGCCTTGTGAAGACATGAACAAAAATAGAGGTTATTGTGCCTTATGTGCAACCAGGGGTGATTCTGCCTTGTGAATACATAAAAATATGGGAGGGATTATTGTGCCATATATCCAATTAGGAGTTTTTGTACCCTCTGAAGACAAGAAAAAAATAGAGGTTATTGTTCCCTATTTGCACCCATGGGTTATTGTACCCTGTGAAGAAATGAAACAATAAAATAGGGGTTATTGTGTCCTATATGCAACCAAAGGTTATTGTGTCCTATGAAGATATATGAAATAAAATAGGGGTTATAGTTCCATATGTGCAACCAAGGTTATTGTACCCTGTGATAGGGGCCATAGTTTCCTATATGCAGCCACATGTTATTGTGCCTTGTGAAGACATGAAAAATAGAATAGGGGTTATTGTTCCCTATAGGCAACCAGAGGTTATTCTGCCTCGTGAAGACAAGAAAAATAAAATAGGGGCAATAGTGCCCTATATGAAGCCAGAGGTTGTTGTGCTCAGTGAAGACATGAAAAATAGAATGGGGGTTATTGTGTCCTATATGCAACTAGGGGTTATTGTGCCCAGTGAAGACATGAAAAACAAAATAGGGATTATTGGGTTGTATATGCATCTAGGGGTTATTGTGTCTTATGAAGACATGAAAAATAAAATAGGAGTTATTGTGCCCTAAATGCTACAAAGGGTTATTGTGCCCAACGAATACATGATAGAATAGGGGTTATTGTGCCCTATATGCAACTAGGGGTTTTTTGTACCCTGTGAATATAGGAAAAATAGAATAAGGGTTATTGTGCCCTATATTGAACCAGGGGTTATTGTGCCATGTTAAGATATGAAAAATAAAATAGGGGTTATTGTGCCCTATATGCAACCAGGGGTTATTGTCCTTGTTAAGATATGAAAAATAAAATAAGGGTTATTATGCCCTATATGCAACCAGGGGTTATTGTGCCCTATAAAGACATGTAAAATAAAATTGGGGTTATTTTGCCCTGTGAAGACAAGAAAAATAAAATAACGGTTATAGTGCACTATATACAGCTAGGGGTTATTTGCCCTGTGAAGACATTAAAAATAGAATATGGGTTATTTGCCTTATATGGAAACAGGGGTTACTATGCCCTGTGAAGACATGAAAATAAAATAGGGGTTATTGTCCCTACATACAACCAGGGGTTATTATTTCATGTGAAGACATGAAAAATATAATAAGAATTATTGTACCCTATATGCAACTAGGGGTTTTTGTACCCTTTGAAGACATGAATAATAAAATACGGGTTATTGTTCCCTATATGAAACCAAGGTTATTATACCCTATGAACACATGAAAAAATAAAAAAGGGTTATAGTGCCCTATATGCAACCAGGGGTTATTGTGCTTTCTGAAGACATGAAAAATAAAATAGGAGTTATTGTGCTCTATATGCAACCAGGGTTTATTATGCTCTGTGAAGAAATGAAAAATAAAATAGGGGCCATCGTGCCCTATATGCAGCCAGGGGTTATTGTGCCCTTTGAATACATGAAAAATAGAATAGGGATTATTGTGCACTATATGAAACCAGGGGTTATTGTGCCTTGTGAAGACATGAAATATAAGATAGGGGTCATTGTGCCTTATATGCAACCAGGAGTTATTGTACTCTCTGAAGACATGAAAAACAAAATAGGAGTTATTGTGCCCTATATGCAACAAGGGGTTTTTCTGCCCAGTGAAGACATGTAAAATAGAATAGAGGTTATTGTTCCCTATATGCAACGAAGGGTTATTATGTCCTGTGAACATATGAAAAATAGAATAAGGGTTATTGTGCCCTTTATGAAACTAGGGTTTATTGTGCCCTGTGATGATATGAAAAATAAAATAGGGGTTATTGTGCCGTATATGCAACAAGGGGTTATTGTTCACTATGAAGACATGAAAAATAAAATAAGGGTTATTGTGCCCTATATGCCACAAGGGGTTATTGTGCCCTGTGAAGACATAAAAAAAAGGGTTATTGTGCCCTATATTCAACCAGGAGTTATTGTACCCTATGAACAAATAAAAAATAATATATGGGTTATAGTGCCCAATATGCAACCAGGGTTATTGTGTCCTGTGAAGTAATGAAAAATAGAATAGGGTTATATTGTTCGCTATATGCAACCAGAAGTTATTGTACCCTGTGAAGACATTAAAATAAAATATGGGTTATTGCAACCAGGGGTTATTGTGCCCTGTGAAGAAATTAAAATTAAGATATTGGTTATTGTTCCATATATGCAATTAGGGGTTATTGTGCCCTATATGCAACCAGGGATTATTGTGCACTATACGCAACCAGTGGATATTGTGCCCTGTGATGACATGAAATATAAGATAGAGGTTATTTTACCATCAATGCAACTAGGGGTTATGGTGTCTTGTAAAGACATGAAAAATAAATTAGGTGTTATTGTACCCTTTGAAGACATGTAAAATAAATTAGGGGTTGTTGTGCCCTATGTGCAACTAGGAGTTATTTTGCCTTGTGAAAATATGAAAAATAGAATAGGGTTATTGTGCTCTATATGCAATCAGGGGTTATTGTGCCCTGTGAAGAAATGAAAATAAAATATGAGTTATTGTGCCCTATATGCAACCAAGGGTTATTGTTGTCAAGACCCAACCCGATGGGCCGTGACTAGTGCCCGTTTTGGACACTGACATACAAACCTGATAAGTATAACCAACTGAAACTAATACAATATGGAATTTAATCAAATCAAGCCAACCCCAACGCCGTATATATAAGGTGGATCTGTCTCATAAGGAGTCATAACCATTAAACCGTAACAACATACGCGAGCCGACAAGGCCGCCACTATCCAAAGCATAATAGCATACGCAAGCCGACAAGGCTGCCACTACACAATATGCAATGATGTACGTAGCCGACAAGGCTGCCCTGTACAAGCGGATATCCCAAACAACCCATGTCCAGACCATTATCCAAAACATATATATGCAACCCACATAATGTCTATAGACCTCTAAGAGTATAGTACTGAAACTCGACGGTACAGGGCCCCGCCGTACCCATAGACAAGCAAAAGACTACATAGAAAGTTATGTACCAAAACGACAGGGCTCCAGAACAGTGGAGTTCTCCCAATTAGCAGAGTATATATCCTAGGCGGGAGGATCACCAAACTTTGCGTCTACACATGCGGGCATGAAACGCAGCCCCGCGAGGAAAGGGGTCAGTACGGACAATGTACTGAGTATGTAAAGATAAGGTAAAGATGACAGGATACCAACATGATAAGTCGAAACAAGATATCGCTACACATGTACCTTTTAAGTGAAAATCATGCATATCTTTAACACATAAGGTGCCCAGCTTCCCAAGTAAAGGACTCGGCAAAATAATCATCATATATATACATCATACGTACCCGGCCCTCTAGTGAGGGACTCGGTGAAATAGTCATCACATCATCTCGGTCATCATCATCATCATAACCATCCTCATCACCAATCATATATATAATATACATACCCGTTCCTCTAGTGAGGGACTCGGTGACATATGCAAGAAACTCCGCGCGAACATTACCCAGCCTGGGACTCGGTGAAATGATAAATGAATCTATGCACGAGCAGAATATTATGAGCAACCTTATGGAATTAAAATCATTTCTTATAACCCAATAGAACAATCAACGTGAAACAGCAAGGATTATTACCAAAGATTAACGTTTTATCAAGATTATGAACCTTTAATACGATATGGAAACGTAAAATCTCAATGACTATAAGAAGCAATACCATAGATATGAGAAATCACCATATCCTTAGACATAGCCAATATATAGAGGAATAGTTGTGGAAGCAAGAATATACGTCACCTAGACGCTCTAGAAGTAAGTATCAAACCTGTCCGTCATTCGCTCATTTTTAAAAGTCGTGCCAAAACAAAGAAAGAAAGGGTAGCATTACATATCGTATAGTCGAGCCGCACGTCCAATATTTACTGCTCAATCTATTAATCTATAACAAGCGACAATCGTGCCGCAATTAGATAGACGTCGTGCTTTACTACTTATTGTAAGCTAGCTAATAATCTAACGAAAATCCAGCAGCACTTTTCCTATTCTTCTTACTTCGTCCCAATCCGACAACAACCCAAATTATCCACAGCAATACCAATAGCAAATATAACCCAATGAATCATATTAAACAACCCCCCCCCCCCCCAAAAAAAAAAACAGTTCCGTCTCGGCAACTATAGTAACGAAACAACGACACACCGAGCGATAACTCGTTTTATAGTTCGCAACACATCTAACTTATCGTAATCATCCTTTGGAGTATATACCCATAATCACATATTCATAATGCCAAAACAGAATTTCCCGCATTTTCCTTTAATCAAAACATCCCAAACACTAACACGACATCAGTAATAATCTGATTATGGTTTTCTTTCATACATAGCACATTCAATAACTAAAAAAAAAAATTCCTAAGCTACTGGTCAAGGCCCCTTCTTAACATTAATATCTAATTAACAATGGCATTATAAGGAATTAACACACCAAGCAAAGAGATTACTAACCAAATTCTTTTGTAGCTGCTGGCTGAGAGTTGCATTGTTTGTTTTCTACATTTCCATGGCTGCCTAAGCTAAGTGGTGAAGAAGATGATATGTTTGCAATGCATTTCACCTCCTCATTCATAATATGAAGTGGAGGCAGCCCCCCTCTACACATGCCTCACTAAGGGCCAGCTCCCAATCCGATTTCTTTTAATTTGCCTTGAATGGTGGGGCCCACATGATTAATTTAATCCTAATCAGCCACTAATTAATCCATCAATTAATGTTAATGACACTTACATTGGCCAAATCATACTTAATATCACATTTGGAATTAACATTCTTGCCTAATATTTCTTTAATCACTTGGAACATCAAATAAAATCTCATTCCCCGGACTTACATCTACTAGTTCATTACGCGCACTACATATAAAAATACGAGGCGTAACATCCTTCCCCCTTAGGAACATTCATCCTCGAATGTTTAGTTAGTGTCTTACAAAAAAAAATTCCAGCGAGGTCTCTCTAACAATTATACCTATAAACCTGCATTCCATAACTTACAGATGCCTCACAGAGTCAAAACTTACTACATAATCTCGTTTATCAGTCAATATATTCAAGCTAGGAATTGAATTACCCGCAGGTACGGGGAACAAGTAAGGATACTTATTCTTCATTTCGTCTTCCGCTTCCCAAGTCATCTCCTCCCTATTTTTATTTTGCCACAACAGTTTGACGGAAGCCACATCCTTAGTACGTAACCTTCTAACCTGGCGATCAAGTATAGCTACGGGTTCCTTCTCATATGACAACTCCTCTGTTACCTGAACATCATCTACAGGGAATACGCTAGAAGGATCACCAATACATTTACGTAGCATCGATACATGGAAGACTGGATGTACTGCCTCAAAATCATATGGTAGATCCAACTCATAGGCAACCTTGCCTATCCTACGAACAATCTGATAAGGCCCAATGTATCTCGGACTGAGCTTCCCCTTCCTGCCGAATCTCATCACACACTTCATGGGTGATACCTTTAGGAATACCAAGTCACCAATCTGAAACTCAAAATATCGACATCGATTATCTGCATATGACTTCTGTCGACTCCGGGCTGCTAATAATCTTTCCTGAATAAGCTTCACCATGTCAACAGCTTGCTGAATCATATCTGGGCCTATTAAGTTAGTCTCGCCAACATCGAACCAACCAATAAGTGACCTGCACTTCCTCCCATATAAGGTCTCGTACGGTGCCATCTGGATACTAGAATGGTAGTTATTATTATAGGCAAACTTAATGAGTGGAAAGTGGTCATCCCAGCTACCTTTTAAGTCAATAATACAGGCCCGCAACATATCTTCTAATGTCTGAATAATACGCTCAGCTGTCCATCAGTCTGAAGGTAAAATGATGTGTTAAGGTTTACCTGTGTCCCCAATCCCTTCTAAAATGATCTCCAAAAGTTGGCTGTAAATTGAGCTCCTCTATCCGCTATAATGGACGTGGGAACCCCATGAAGTCTCACTATCTCCCTGACATACAACCTCGCATAATCTTCAGCCAAATAAGTTGTCCTGACTGGAAGAAAATGGGCCGATTTCGTCAGCCTATCTACACTAACCCATATAGAGTCATACTTCCGTTGAGTGAGAGGTAAGCATGTAATGAAGTCCATATTAATCATCTCCCATTTCCAAGTCGGGATCTCTATCTCCTGTAATAATCCACAAGGCTTTTGATGTTCGATCTTGACTTGTTGAAAATTAAGGCACTGAGCAACAAACTCCGCTATGTCCTTTTTCATGCCATCCCACCAGTATAAGCATCTGAGGTCATGATACATTTTTGTTGACCCTGGGTGAATAGATTAACGGGTAGAGTGTGCCTCTCCCATAACCTGCTGTCGTAGCACCGCAATATTGAGTACACACAATCTGCCTTCATATCGTAACACTCCGTCAGGTGTAACCTTAAATGGGGTCTTTTCCTTTTGAAGAGTTGCATCTCAATACTGTGCCAGAATAGGGTCCTCGTACTGGTGTCTCTTTACCTCGTCTATAATTGAGGACTCAGTAACCTCTCGAATAGAAACTCCACTATCTTCTGAATTAGCCAGACGGACTCCAAGGCTGGATAGCCGCTGAATCTCCCGAACCATCTCCCTCCTTTCTGGTTGTACATTTGTTAAGCTACCCATGGACTTACGGATAAGAGCATCTGCTACAACATTTGCTTTCCCTGGATGATATAAAATATCAACATCATAATCCTTTAGCAACTCTAACCACCGCCTCTGTCGTAAGTTCAGCTCCTTCTATTTAAAGATATATAGGAGACTCTTATGATCTGTATAGATGTCCACACGAACACCATATAAATAATGCCTCCATATCTTCAAGGCATGAACCACGACTGCTAACTCCAGATCGTGAGTAGGATAATTCTTTTCATGCTTCCTAAGCTGTCGCGAGGCATAGGCTATAACATTGCCATGTTGCATCAATACACATCCTAGACCAACACCCGAAGCATCACAATAAATAACATAGACGTCTGGTCCCTCCGGAAGAGTTAGGACTGGAGCTGTAGTCAATTCGTCTTTCAATAGCTAGAAGCTTCGCTCACAGGCATCAGTCCACTGGAACTTGGCTGCCTTTTGAGTTAGCCTTGTAAAAGGCGCTGAAATTGAGGCAAACTTTTCTACGAATTTCCTGTAATATCCTGCTAACCCCAGAAAGTTGCGTACCTCAGTAGGTGTCGTAGATCTGGGCTGTCGCGACCCAACCAGATGGGCCGTGACTAGTGCCCGTTTTGGACACTCACATATAAACCATGTAAGTATAACAAACTGAAACTACGACAATATGGAATTTAATCAAATCAAGACAACCCAACGCCATATATATATAAAGTGGACCTGTCTCATAAGGAGTCATAACCATTCAACTGTAACAACATACGCGAGCCGACAAGGCCGCCACTATCCAAAGCATAATAGCATACGTAAGCCGACAAGGCATCCACTACACAATACACAATGATGTACGCAGCCGACAAGGCTGCCCCTGTACACGCGGACATCCCAAAAAAATCATGTCCATACCATTATCCAAAACATATATATGCAACCCACATAATGTCTACAAACCTCTAAGAGTATAGTAGTGAAACATGACGTGACAGGGCCCCACCATACCCATAGACAAGCAAAAGACTACACAAAAAGTTATGTACCAAAACGACTGGGCTCCGGAATAGTGGAGCTCTCCCAATCAGCAGAGTAGACATCCTTGGCGGGAGGATCACCGAACTGTGCGTCTACACCTGTGGGCATGAAACGCAGCCCCCCGAGGAAAGGGGGTCAGTACGGACAATGTAGTGAGTATGTAAAGCATAAGGTAAAGATGACAAGATACAAACATGATAATTCGAAACAAGATATCTCTGCACATGTACCCTTTTAAGTGAAAATCATGCATATCTTTAACATATAAGGTGCCCAAATTCCCTAGTAAGGGACTCGGCAAAATAATCATCATATACATATATCATACGTACCCGGCCCTTTAGTAAGGGTCGGTGAAATAGTCATCACATCATCTCCATCATCATCATCATCATTACCTCCTCATCACCAATCATATATATAATATACATACCCGGCGCTCTAGTGAGGGACTCGGTGACATATGCAAGAAACTCCGCACGAATATAACCCGGCTTGGGACTCGGTGAAATGATGAATGACTCTATCCACGAGCAAAATATTATGAGCAATCATATGCAATTAAAATCATTTCTTATAACTCAATAGAACAATCAACGTGAACCAGCAAGGAGTATTCCAAAGATTAACGTTTTATCAAGATTATGAACCTTTAATAAGATATGGAAACGTACAATCTCAATCACTCTAAGGAGCACTACCATAGATATGAGAAATCACCATAGCCTTAGACATAGCCGATATATAGAGGAATAGTTGTGGAAGCAAGAATATACGTCACCTAGACGCTCTAGCAGTAAGTATCAAACATGTCCGTTATTCGCTAATTTTAATAGTCATGCCAAACAAAGAAAGAAAGGATAGCGTTACATACCGTATAGTCGAGCCGCACGTCCAATATTTACTGCTCAAGCTATTAATCTATAACAAGCAACAATCGTGCCGCAATTAGATAAATGTCGCACTTTACTACTTATTGTAAGCTAGCTAATAATTTAACGAAAATCCGGCAACACTTCCCCTATTTCCTTACTTCGTCCCAATCCGATAACAACCAAAATTATCCATAGCAATACCAATAACATATATAACCCAACGAATCATATTAAACAGCCCCCCCCTAAAATAGTTCTGTCTCGGCAACCGTAGTAACGAAACAACGACACATCGAGCGATAACTCGTTCTATAATTCGCAACACATCTACCTTATTGTATTCGTCCTTAGGAGTATATACCCATAATCACATTAACATATACATAACACCAAAACATAATTTCCCGCAGTTTGCTTTAATCAAAACAGCCCAAACACTAACACGACACTACTAATAATCCCATTATGGTTTCCGTTCATACTTAGCACATTCAACAACTAAAAAAAATTAACTAAGCTGCTGGTCGCACCCCCTTCTTAATATTAATGGCTAATTAACAAAGGCATTCTAAGGAATTAATACACCAAGCAAAGAGATCACTAACCAAATTCTTTGCAGCTGCTGGCCAAGAGTTGCATGGTTGGTTTTCTTCATTTCCATGGCTGCCTAAGCCAAGTGGTGAAGAAGATGATATGTTGAACTATATTTCACCACCTCATTTATAATATGAAGTGGATGCAGCGCCCCTCTACACGTTTCCCACTAAGGCCAACTCCCAATCTGATTCCTTTTAATTTTGCTTGAGTGATGGGGCCCACTAGATTAATTTAATCCTAATCAGCCACTAATTAATTATTCCCTCACTTAAAGTTAACGGCACTTACATTTGCCAAATCATACTTATATCACATTTGGAATTAACATCCTTGCCTAATATTTCTTTAATCACTTGGAACTTAAAATAAAATCTCATTCCCCGGACTTACATCTACTAGGTCATGATGCGCACTTCCTATAAAAATACGAGGCATAACATCCTTCTCCCCATAGGAACATTCGTCCTAGAATGTTAAGTTAGCGTCTTACAAAAAAAATTCCAGTGAGGTCTCTCTAATAGTTATACCTATCAACCTGCATTCCATAACTTACAGATGCCTCACAGAGTCACAACTTACTACATAATCTCGTTTATCAATCAATATAGTCAAGCTAGGAATTGAATTACCTGCAGGTACGGGGAACAAGTAAGGATACTTATTCTTCATTTCGTGTTCCGCTTCCCAAGTCATATCCTCCCTATTATTATTTTGCCACAACACTTTGCCGGAAGCCACATCCTTAGTACGTAACCTTTTAACCTGGCGATCAAGTATAGCTACGGGTTCCTTCTCATATGACAACTCCTCTATTACCTGAACATCATCTACCGGGAATACTCTAGAAGGATCACCAATACATTTACGGAGCATTGATAGATGGAAGACTGGATTTACCGCCTCCAAATCAGATGGTAGATCGAACTGATAGGCAACCTTGCCTATCCTACAAACAATCTAATAAGGCCAATTGTATCTCGGACTGAGCTTCCCTTCCGTCCAAATCACATCACACCCTTCATGGGTGATACCTTCAGGAATACCCATTCACCAATCTGAAACTCCAAATCTCGACGCCGATTATCTACATATGACTTCTGTCGACTCTGGGCTGCTAATAATATTTCTTGAATAAGCTTCACCTTGTCAACAACTTGCTTAATCTTATTCGGGCCTATTAACTTAGTCTCGCCAACATCATATTAACCAATAGGTGACCTGCAATTCCCCCCATATAAGGCCTCGTACGGTGCCATCTGGATACTAGAATGGTAGCTATTATTATAGGAAAACTGAATGAGCGGAAAGTGGTCATCCCAGCTACCTTTGAAGTCAATAATACAGGCCCGCAACATATCTTCTAATGTCTGAATACTACGCTCAGCCTGCCCATCAGTCTGAGGGTGAAATGTTGTGCTAAGGTTCACATGTGTCCCCAATCCCTTCTGAAACGATATCCAAAAGTTGACTATAAATTAAGCTCCTCTGTCTGATATAATGGACGTGGGAACCCCATGAAGTCTCACTATCTCCCGACATACAACCTCGCATAATCTTCAGCCGAATAAGTAGTCCTAACTGGAAGAAAATGGGCCGATTTCGTCCGTCTATCTACAATAACCCATATAGAGTCATTCTTTCGTTGAGTGCGAGGTAAGCATGTAATGAAGTCCATATTAATCATCTCCCATTTCCAAGTCGGGATCTCTATCTCCTGTAATAATCCACCAGGCTTTTGATGTTCGATCTTGACTTGTTGACAATTCTGGCACTAAGCAACAAACTCCGCTATGTCCTTTTTCATGCCATCCCACCTGTATAAGCATCTGGGGTCATGATACATTTTTGTTGACCCTGGGTTAATAGAATAACGGGCAGAGTGTGCCTCTCCCATAATCTGCCGCCGTAGCCCCGCAATATCGGGTACACACAATCTGGCTTCAATCGTAACACTCCGTCAGGTGTAACCATAAATGGGGTCGTTTCCTTTTGAAGAGTTGCATCTCTATACTGTGCCAGAATAGGATCCTCGTATTGGAGTCTCTTTACCTCATCTATGATTGAGGACTCAACAACCTCTCTAATAGAAACTCCACTATCTTCTTAATTAGCCAGACGCACTCCAAGGCTGGATAGCCGCTAAATCTCATGAACCATCTCCCTCCTTTCTGGTTGTACATCTGTCAAGCTACCCATGGACTTACGGCTAAGATCATCTGCTACAACATTCTCTTTCCCTGGATGATATAAAATATCAACATCATAATCCTTTAGCAACTCTAACCACCGCCTCTGTCGTAAGTTCAACTCCTTGTGTTTAAGGATATATTGGAGACTATTATGATTTGTATAGATGTCCACATGGACACCATATAAATAATGCCTCCATATCTTCAAGGCATGAACCACGACTGCTAACTCTAGATGGTGAGTAGGATAATTCTTTTCATGCTTCCTATGCTGTCGGGAGGCATAGGCTATAACTTTGCCATGCTGCATCAATACACATCCTAGCCCAACACCCGAAGCATCAAAATAAATAACATACCCATCTGAACCCTCCGAAAGAATTAGCACTGGAGCTGTAGTCAATTTGTTTTTCAATAGCTGGATGCTTCGCTCACAAGCATCAGTCCACTGGAAGTTGGCTGCCTTTTAAGTTAGCCTTGTCAGAGGCGCTAAAATTGAGGCAAACTTTTCTACGAATCTCCTGTAATATCCTGCAAACCCCAGTAAGCTGCGTACCTCAGTAGGTGTCGTAGGTCTGGGCCAAGTCTTTACCGCCTCAATCTTGTGCATGTCTACCCGATAACCATCAGCTCCAATAATATTCCCCAAGAATGCCACTGAAGTAAACCATAACTCGCTCTTGGAGAACTTACCATACAACTTCTGGTGCTGAAGCACCCTAAGTACCGTCCTTGAATGGTGTGCATGCTCCTCTTTTGAACGTGAATAGACCAGAATATCATCTATAAAAACAATAACAAACATATCAAGGAATGGTTTAAGCGCTCGATTCATTAAATCCATAAGCACCGCTAGAGCATTAGTCAGCCCAAAAGACAGCACTCTAAACTCATAATGCCCGTATCGGGTCTGGAATGTCATCTTTATAATATCTGCCTCCCTTACGCGCACCTGATGATAACCTGCCCGCAAGTCTATCTTTGAAAAACACTTAGCACCCTGCAACTGGTTAAATAGATAGTCAATCCTTGGGAGGGGATACCTGTTCTTTACTGTTACTTTGTTCAACTTCTTATAATCAATACACATCCCTAGAGACCCATCCTTCTTCCTCACAAACAGTACCAGTTCTCCCCAAGGTGACGTACTAGGCCTGATGAAGCCCTTTTCTAGCAAATCTCTCAATTGCTCTTTCAACTCTTTCAACTAAGCAAGTGCCATTCTATAAGGAGGCATATATATAGGTTGGGTATCTGGCAGTACATCTATAGTAAACTCTATCTCTCGTTCTGGAGGAAGGCGTGGATATTCCTCTGGGAATACATTGGGAAATTCATTAACTACCGAGACTGATTGAAGAGTCGGTGCCTCTGCCTTTATGTCATGCACCCAAACCAGATGATAAATATAGCCTTTTCTAACCATCTTCCTAGCCTTAAGGTATGAAATAAGCTTACCTTTCGGCAATACAATACTCCCCTTCCACTCTATAATCGATTCCCTTGGAAATTGAAATCGAACTATCTTTCCTCTTCAATCAACATTAGCATAACAAGCATCCAACCAATCCATGCCCATGATAATATCAAACTCAATCATATTTAACTCAATTAGATCTGCTACGGTAAGACGACTATATATAACCACTGAACAATTCTTATATACTCGCGTAGCTATGACAGAATCTCCTACAGGTGTAGCTACCTCAAATAGATCTATCAACTCAGACTCTATTCCGATCCTACTAGCAACGAAGGGAGATATAAATGATAAGGTGGAACCTGGGTCTATCAATGCATACACACTTCGGGAGAATAGTGATAATATACCTGTGATCACATTAGGTGACGCCTCCTGATCCTGCCTACCAGTCAAAGCATATATACGGTTTGAGGGACCTCTAGAATTGGAAGCTCCACCAATTCCTCTACCACGGCCTGCTGGCGCCTGAATACCCTGCCCCGTAGGGCGCATAGCCACAGAAGAAGATGAACCAGCAACGGAGCCAATAGGCTGTGCCATACCACCTGCACTACCTCTACGGTGACACTCCCTCATAGTATGACCCTGACGGCCGCACGAAAAACACGCACCTATAGCCCAATGACATTCCCTTGGATTGGATCTACCTCAGCAAGAACACCAAGGCGAAGTGGCCTCGACTGGCTCAAACCCTTGCCCATCTGTGACCCTGACGCCCTAGAGCTCTTACCAGCTTCCGAATATCCCGCACGATCGAACCCTGGACCCATGGAACGTGGGGGTGCACTGTGTGCTTGCTTGGAAGAAAATCTAACATGCTGCTGATACTGCCCACCTCGAAACTCGTCAGGATAACCTGCTGATCTAGCCCACTTATGCTGGCCTCTATTATAATATCTATCTGGCTAACGTCCCCGGTGCCGATCCTCTACCCCCTATGCATGGCTGAAGAGTCACTGCCATACAACCGTCAATCAGATAACGATCCAATCCCATCACATAACGATGTACCCTGTCTGCCATATCAGCCACAATAGTAGGCGCATGCCTAGCCAATGAATCAAACTCGAGGCTATACTCTCGAACGCTCCTGCCATTCTGCCTCAAGCGCAAGAATCTATCGACTCTAGCTCGCTTCATCTCTGGAGGCAGGAAGTGGCCCTGGAAAGCCTTCACAAATTCATCCCATACCGATGAAGGAGCACCCTCACCCCTAGATAACTCCCAAAACTCATACCAATTAATAGCTACATCCCACAAACGATACATAGGCAACTCAATAGTCTCGATCTCCAAAGCCTTGATTATCCTCAATATATGATGCATCTGATGAATAAACTCTTGCGGATCATCCTGGTGCCTTAACCCAAAGAACTCTGAAGGATTACAACTTAAGAAGTCACGAGCCCTTAAGCTATCAGATATATCCGCATGATCAACTCCTAGTCCATGCCTGCGAGCCTGACCTGCCACTAATTTAGTCAGCAACTGAACCACATCTCTCATGGCCCTATCCTCCGCCCCTGGCTGAAGAGCTGGAGGTTTAGGTGTTGGGGCCTCGGGGGCTGGTGGTGTCCCCCAAACTAGAGCAGCTGCTGCTCTAAGCTCCTCTATCGGTGGCAATGTAGCAGAGCTCTCCGACTGGAGCACATTACCAGGCATAGACTGGGCACGAGCCCTAGTAACTCTCCGGGTCTGACTAGTACCTTCTGCTACCGATTTGCCCTTCTGGGAGGTTGTAGCTTTCTTTGGAGGCATAGCTGAAAACACAAGGATTTGTTAGAGAGGGATTATCCTGTTAATATAGCTCTATCGCACGATTTAGAATAAGAAGAAAGGATGACATCCTAAATGTCCTATAGCTTCCTGTTTATAGATGTGGTGCACAACACACCGATAAACAAGACTCTACTAGACACAGTCTGTAGACACTTCCAAGGAAGAACCACTCTGATACCACTCTTTGTCACGACCCAACCCGATGGGCTGTGACTAGTGCCCATTTTGGACACTCACATACAAACCTGCTTAGTATAACCAACTGAAACTACGACAATATGTAATTTAATCAAATCAAGACAACCCCAACGTTATATCTACATAAAGTGGACCTGACTCCTAAGGAGTCATAACCATTCAACCGTTACAACATACGCGAGCGGAAAAGGCCGCCACTATCCAAAGCATAATAGCATACGCAAGCCGATAGGGCTGCCACTACACAGTAAACAATCATATACGCAGCCAACAAGGCTGCCCCTGTACACACGGACATCCCAAACAAACCATGTCAAGACCATTATCCAAAACATATATATGCAACCCACATAATGTCTACATACCTCTAAGAGTATAGTAGTGTAACTCGATGGGACAGGGCCACGCCATACCCACAGACAAGCAAAAGACTACACAAAAAGTTATGTACCAATACGACTGGGCTCCGGAACAGTGAAGCTCTCCCAATCAGCAGAGTAGATATCCTAGGCGGGAGGATCACTAAACTGTGCGTCTACACCTGCGGGCATGAAACGCTGCCCCTCAAGGAAAGGGGGTCAGTACGGACAATGTATAGAGTATGTAAAGCATAAGGTAAAGATGACAGGATGCAAACATGATAAGTTGAAACAAGATATCGCTACACATGTAACCTTTTAAGTGAAAATCATGCATATCATTAACATATGAGGTTCCCAATTTCCCTAGTAAGGGACTCGGCCAAATAATCATCATATATATACATCATACGTACCCGACCCTCTAGTGAGGGACTCGGTGAAATAGTCATCACATCATCTCCTTAATCATCATCATCATAACTATCCTCATCACAAATCGTATATAGAATATACATACCCGGCCCTCTAGTGAGGGACTCGGTGATATATGCAAGTAACTCCGCACGAACATTACCCGGCCCGGGACTCGGTGAAATGATAAATAACTCTATGCACGAGCAGAATATTATGAGCAACCATATGCAATTAAAATCATTTCTTATAACTCAATAGAACAATAAACGTGAACCAGCAAGGAGTACCCGGTGCCGATCCTCTACCCCCTGTTCATATGCCTGCACCCGACCAATGTCCATACCTGGCTGAAGAGTCACTGCCATACAACCGTCAATCAGATAACGATCCAATCCCATCACATAACGATGTAGCATGTCTGCCATATCAGCCACAATAGTAGGCGCATGCCTAGCCAATGAATCACACTCAAGGCTATACTCTCGAAGGCTCCTACCATTCTGCCTCAAACGTAAGAATCTATCGACTCTAGCTCGCTTCATCTCTGGAGGCAGGATGTGGCCCTGGAAAGCCTCCACAAATTCATCCCATACCGCTGGAGGAGCACCCTCACCCCTTGATAACTCCCAAAACTCTTACCATTAATAGCTACATCCCGCAAACGATACGTAGCCAACTCAACAGACTCGGTCTCCAAAGCCTTGATTATCCTCAATGTACACTGCATTTGACGAATAAACTCTTGCGGATAATCCTGGAGCCTTGACCAAAGAACTCTGGAGGATTACAACTTAAGAAGTCACGAGCCCTTAAGCTATCAGATCTGTCCGCATGATCAACTCCTAGTACATGCATGCGATCCTGACTTGCCACTAATCTAGTCAGCAACTGAACTGCATCTCTCATGGCCGTATCCTCCGCCCCTGGCTGAGGATCTGGAGGTTCAGGTGCTGGGGCCTCGGGGGCTGGTGGTGGTGTCCCCCGAACTGGAGCTGTTGCTTCTCTAAGCTCCTCTGGCTGAGGCGGTGTAGCAGAGCTCTCCAACTGGAGCACAATACTAGGCATAGACTGGGCATGGGCCCTAGTAACTCTCCGAGTCTTACTAGTACCTTCTGCTACCGATTTTCCCTTCTGGGCGGCTGTCGCTTTCTTTGGAAGCATAGCTGAAAACACAGGGATTCGTTAGAGAGGGATTAGCTTGTTATTATAGCTCTATCGCACGATCTAGAATAAGAAGAAAGGTTGACATCCTAAATGTCCTGTAGCTCCCTGTTTATAGATGTGGTGCACAACACACCGATAAACAAGACTCTACTAGACACGGTCTGTAGACACTTCCGAGGAAGAACCGCTCTGATACCACTTTTGTCAAGACCCAACCCGATGGGCCGAGACTAGTGCCCATTTTGGAAAGTCACATACAAATCTAATAAATATAACCAACTGAAACTAAGAAAATATGGAATTTAATCAAATAAGCCAACCCCAACACCATATATATATATATATATATATATATATATATATATATATATATATATATATATATATATATAAAGTGGATATGTCTCATAAGCAGTCATAACCATTCAACCGTAAAAACATACGCGAGCCGACAAGGCCGCCACTATCCAAAGCATAATAGCATACGCAAGCCGACAAGGCTGCCACTACACAATACGCAATGATGTACGTAGCCGACAAGGCTGCCCCTGTACAAGTGGACATCCCAAACAACCCATGTCAAGACCATTATCCAAAACATATATATGCAACCCACATAATGTCTACAGACCTCTAAGAGTATAGTAGTGAAACTCGAAGGGACAGGTCCCCGTAGACAAGCAAAATACTACACAGAAAGTTATGTACCAAAACAACAGGGCTCCGGAACAGTGGATCTCTCCCAATCAGCAGAGTGGATATCCTAGGCGGGAGGATCACCGAACTGTGCGTCTACACCTGCGGGCATGAAACGCAGCCCCCCGAGGAAAGGGGGTCAGTACGGACAATGTATAGAGTATGTAAAGCATAAGGTAAAGATGACAGGATACCAACATGATAAGTTGAAACAAGATATCGCTACACATGTACCTTTTAAGTTAAAATCATGCATATCTTTAACATATAATGTGCCCAGCTTCCTTATAAGGGACTCAGAAAAATAATCATCATATATATACATCATACGTACCCGGCCCTCTAGTGAGGGACTCGGTGAAATAGTCATCACATCATCTCCATCATCATCATCATCATAACCATCCTAATCACTAATCATTTATATAATATACATACCCGGCCCTCTAGTGAGGGACTCGGTGACATATGCAAGAAACTCCGCACGAACATTAGCCGGCCTGGGACTCGGTGAAATGATAAATTACTATATGCACGCGCTGAATATTATGAGCAACCATATGCAATTAAAATCATTTCTTATAACTCAATAGAACAATCAACTTGAACCAGCAAGGAGTATTACCAAAGATTAACGTTTTATCAAGATTATGAACCTTTAATAAGATATGGAAACGTAAAATCTCAATGACTCTAAGAAGCACTATCATAGATATAAGAAATCACCATAGACTTAGACATAGCTGATATATGGAGGAAAAGTTGTGGAAGCAAGAATATGCGTCACCTAGACGCTCTAGAAGTAAGTATCAAACCTGTCCGTCATTCGCTCATTTTGAAAAGTCATGCCAAACAAAGAAAGAAAGGATTGCGTTACATACCGTATAGTTGAGCCGCACGTCCAATATTTACTGCTCAAGCTGTTAATCTATAACAAGCAACAATCGTGCCACAATTAGATAAACGTCGCGCTTTACTACTTATTGTAAGCTAGCTAATAATCGAACGAAAAATCCGGCAGCACTTCCCCTATTTCCTTACTTCGTCCCAATCTGACAACAACCCAAATTATCCACAGCAATACCAATAACACATATAACCCAACGAATCATATTAAACAGCCCCCCCCCCCAAAGCAGTTCCGTCTCGGCAACCATAGTAACGAAGCTACGACACATCGAGCGATAACTCGTTTTATAATTCGCAACACATCTACCTTATCATATGCATCCTTAAAAGTATATACCCGTAATCACATTAACATATACATAACACCAAAACAGAATTTCCCAGTTTGCTTTAATCAAAACAGCCCAAACACTAACACAACACCACTAATAATCAGATGATGGTTTCCGTTCATACTTAGTACATTCAACAACTAAAAAAAGTTTTCTAAGCTACTGGTCACGCCCCCATCTTAACATTAATGGCCAATTAACAAAGGCATTCTAAGGAATTAACACACCAAGCAAAGAGATTACTAACCAAATTCTTTTGTAGCTGCTGGTTGAGAGTTGCATGGTTGGTTTTCTCCATTTCCATGGCTGCCTAAACTAAGTGGTGAAGAAGATGATAATGCATTTAACCCCCTCATTCATAAAATGAAGTGGAGGCAGCCCCCCTCTACACGTGCCCCACTAAGGGCCAGCTCCCAATCTTATTTCTTTTAATTTGCCTTGAGTGGTGGGGCCCACTTGATTAATTTAATCCTAATCAGCCACTAATGAATCCCTCACTTAATGTTAATGACACTTGCATTAGCCAAATAATACTTAATATTACATTTGGAATTAACATCCTTGCCTAATATTTCTTTAATCACTTGGAACTTAAAATAAAATCTCATTCCCCGGACTTACATCTACTAGTTCATGACGCGCACTACGTATAAAAATACGAGGCGTAACAATTGTGTCTTGTAAAGACATTAAAAATAAGATAGGGGTTATTGTGCCCTAAATGCAACCAGGGGTTATTGTGCCCTCTGAAGACATGAAGAATATAATAAGGGTTATTGTGCCCTATATGAAACAAGGGGTTATTGTGTCCTATATGCAACTAGTGATTATTGTGCTCTATGAAGACATGAAAAATAAAATAGGGGTTGTAGTGCTCTATATGCAACTAGGGGTTATTGTGCCCTGTGAAAACATGAAAAATAAAATAGAGGTTATAGTTCACCATATGCAACCAGGGGTTATTGTGCCCTATAAAAATATGAAAAGTAGAATAAGGATTATTGTGCTCTATATGCAACCAGGGGTTATTATGTCCAATGATAAAATGAAAACAAAATAGGGGTTATTGTTCGCTATATGCAACTAGGGGTTATTGTGACCTGTGAAGATATAAAAAATAAAAATAGGGGTTATTGTGACCTATATGGAACTAGGGATCATTGTGCCCTGTGAAGACATGAAAAATAAAATTGGGGTTACTGTGCCCTATATGAGACCAAGAGTTATTGTGCCCTGTGAAGACTTGAAAAATAAAATAGGGGTTTTGTGCCATATATGGATCCATGGGTTATTATGCCCTGTGAAGACATGAAAGTACAATAGGGGTTATTATGCGCTATATGCAACCAGGGGTAATTGTGCCCTGTGAAGACATGAAAATTATAATAAGGATTATTGTGACCTGTATGCAACTAGGGTTTTTTTTAACCCTATGAAGACATGAAAAGTAAAATAGGGGTTATTGTTCCCTATATGCATCCAGGGGTTATTGTACCCTGTAAAGACATGACAAAATAAAATAGGGGTTATTGTGCCCTATATGCAACCACGGGTTATTGTGCCTTATGAAGACATAAAAATTAGGATAGGGGTTTTATGCCCAATATGCAACCAGGAGTTATTGTGCCATGTGAAAACATGAAAATAAAATAGGGCTTATTGTTCCATACTTGCAAAGATGAGTTATTTTTTTTCTGATATTATTAATTTAATATATATATTTTTTTAGTATACTCACCAATCTAAAAATAAAATAAAATGCTGTTAACAAAAAATAATTCTTTTTATTGTTATTATTTAGTTTTTTTTTTTTTTGCATATTACAGCAGAGACAAGGATTCAAAAACTTACCATCGCGGCGTTTGTCTCTAGCGAATTACTTGCATGATTTGTTTTTATAGATCTTTCAGCCTAGAACTTTATATCTATCTTTATTGTTATCATTCCAGGACGGAATGCCATCATTTGATCAATGGTGTCGTTCGTGATTTTTACCAAGTAGACATTCTTGTCTTTTTAGTGTCGTCTTATGGTTCTTGTGAGGGTTTTCACTCATAAGACCCTCTCATTTTTTTCATTTAATTTTTTTGTAACATACCATAGGCTACAATGTCGTGTTTCAACCTTTAGGGATTTGAAATAACATGATTATTATTTTATTAAGTGATTATTATTTTTCTTTTTCTTGATTTATTTTTAGAAATATAATGAAAAAAATGGAAAAAATAATAGTTCATGTTTGATAATGTTTTGATTTTAGTTGATACCAACAATTAGTATTATGCATATGAACCACATTCAACTACTTTAAAACAAATTTGAGGTCAACTTTGAGTAATTTATATAGTTTCAAATTGTATCTCAAATATGATTGAGTAATTACAGGATCAATTTATCTTTACCAAAATTATGAGATAAAATTATTCGTATCTTCATATTTCAAATGCACTCGCAATATATGAAAGTCCTAGTTCACACAATATAATAAAAATTTAGATCATAGGCATTTTTGAAAGTCACTCACACTTACAAAGATATTCAATGCATGAGATTGAGATACCATATGTTTGGCCCTCATGTAATCATCCACTAATATGAGAGCATAAAAAATGAGATCAAATAGGACTTGTCATTGGCTTGTAATGTAGTCTTAGGGAAAGGTAGGATATTCGTTTGGGATAAAGTGACTAATTCCTCTTAAGAAATTGCACAATACTTTTAATTATTTTTTCATTTTCCAGTTGACCTTTGTTTTCTTGTAAGCTCATTCTCATTTATTTTTGTCTTCCTTTTTTGATTCTCCCTCTTTTTTATTTGAGATTTTTTCATCTTTTTCATTCTATCTTTTTTTTTTGGACATATTTGGTCTTTTTAATTTTGTTACCCAACTTAGGTCTTTGACGTTATGTAGTTATTTCATATTGAGTTCAAGGAGGTGAGACAAAGGATTTAGTGCATTTATACACTCAAAAGGTATATGCTAAGATGTGATTATTCAAATAAAAAATATTCAGGCTCAAAATGGGAGTTCTATGGATAACATGTTGTTAGGTAGACTTGAAATGTAGAATCGAATCAATGAACGCTTATAATCCTTTCTCAAGTTAAATGTTTCTCAAAATTTTGTCTAAACCAAAATTCGAGCAAAGTTCTTGATCAACAAAATCATGTCTTTGAATTTTATATCTAAAGCTCACCACACAATGCATTTTTAATAATGAGGTCTAATTTATTCTATCCATAACTTTAAAAAAGATAATTTCTCAAGTATTACATAAATATATTGAGAGATGCCAAATAGTTTAATACTTTAATAATTTTTCTTATGCATAATCATAAGCATGTTGTTACCAACTAAATAAAAAAAAAAATTTGTGCCCCAGTTTATGTGGCAAGGATTTTTAGATTTTTTTCTCGGTTGGACCAAACCTTACAATAAGGTTGCCTACGTATCTTGTCAAAGCAAGAATCTGATCAAATGTAGCTCAAATTATGAGTAAAATCATTTTTGTTTTCTTAAGGACAAATTGCCTTTTTAATGGATACACATATTATTTCATTTTTTAATTTTGAAATAATAATTAAGATATATATTTTTAATTTATAAATTTTTAAATAAGGACCACCGAACCCATGGAAGATTTCCTACGTATCTCATCAAGGTGAGAATCAGGTGTGCGTAGTTCGTTCAGATTTAACACTTAAATAATTTTTGTTAGAAATTTGTTGACAAATGCAACTCTTTTCTTTGTTTAAAGTGATATAAGAAAAACTTTTAAAATTTCTTTTTGTGAAATTTACATTGTAAAAGAAAAACTTTTTTTTGTTGTTCAGGTTTTAGTTTAAAAAGGTAAATTGAGTTACCTATCCTAGATAGATCCGATCATATGTAGAGTATTTCATTAAATGATTCAAATAATGAAGTCTACTATGAACAACCATATTTGGTTTCAGTTCTATCAAGCTTAACCTTGTGGAGAATATATCTAGACTACTTGTAAGACGAGCAGACAACTTGAGCTAGGGAGTAGCAGCGTACCGGTAGCAGCGCATTTCGACTTTGTGCATGGGTGCTCCCTGTACTAAATATGTGTGACTAAAAATCATTTACCATGGAGCGAATATCCACTGGCTATCTTGATAGAAGTGGGGTGCGTAGTTGCAATTTCCATAATGTTATTATTGAAGACTCAGTAAAATGAGCGAGAAAAGACAATTTATATGTAGTTCAAATAATATCAAATAGTACATAAGTAGACAATTAGCACATTAAGCCTATAAACACAATATCAAAAAATATATTAAATAAATAAATGTCATACATAAATCAATATTAATAAGCTTGATTCTAGTCTTTCCCAGCGAAGTCGCCATTTATCACACTCCTTTTTTTCTTTTTTGATTTATTGTTTTGAAAGAAAAAGAGATTTTTCAATTAAAGTGACATTTTGAAAAGGGATAATTATTATTCAGAGTCACCACTTGGAATTGAGTTTTGTTGTTCCAAGTCACCTTATTTAATCTCAAATCAAAAGGAAATTTGACTCTATTTTTATTGGTCTGCAAACTAGAGATTCGGGTAAGAAATTATGTTGACCGAGGGGAAGGTGTTAGGCACCCCTCGAATCCGGTGGTTCTAGCACAGTCGCTTTATTGACTTTAGTATGACTCTACTTAATTTTTGAATATTATATTATTTAACTTAATAATAAAAATAGTTTTTACTCTATTCTCTCATTTATTTAAAATTATTTGAAACTGTCTTACTTATTTAAATTTTTAAAAATGAATTGTCTCATTTTTTTATGTCCATTAATTCAAAACATTAAAATTTGTACCTTTTTTTATTTTTTATTTTTGCTTATATTTGTATGTTTTTATTTATTTAATGTTATAATAGGTCGAATATATATTGGTAGCAAGTTTCTAAGAATTAGATTTCATATGGGGAAGAGATTTTAGGAGTTCTAGATAATTTAGGAATATATATATTTATTTATTTATTTTAGATAAAAATAGCAAAATAAAATTTTATAAGAATTGAAGTTAGTTTTATCAAGAAATCCTAAATAGATTAGGAATGTTATTTACTTTTTTTTTAAAAAAGAAAATTTCCTTTTACTTATTTTTTAAAATTTTTTTGCACGTTTTTTTTTTTAATTTTTTTATATATTTCTTTTTTTTTTTTTGTTTTTTTCTGAAAGTTCTATTTCTCACTTTTTTTTTTTTTTTTTTTTTATTATTATTATTATTATTATTATTATATTATTATTATTATATTATTATTATTATTATTATTATTATTATTATTATTATTTATTATTATTATTATTACTATTATTTTATCATTATTTTACAGATTTTGTCTTTTTCCCCCTTCAAATTCTTTCGTAATAATTTGTAACTCTATTATTCTTTCTAAAGTTATGATTTTTTTACGTTATGTTTTATTAATTTTATATTTGTATTTTTTTTATTTTTCTTCTCCCTTTTTTTAATTTTTTTTTACGTTTTTATATCTTTTTTTCACGTTCTTTCTTTTTGTCTTTTTTTCTCTCTTTGTATTTCAATCTGTCTACGTACATTTATCTCTTCCTCCTCTTTTCTTCTTTCTATACTGCTTAACGTATATTTTCATATTAGTTTTGGGTGAGAGTCTGGTGCTAATTAAAGTAACGTAGTAGAGTAGGATTAGGATTTTAATTTGAAAATTAGTTGAGAAAATTGGGGTTGAGATATATAAAAATAAATTAAATAATAATAATAACAATAGAAAATGAACAAAACAAAAAATAAATAAATAGTGTAAGCAAACAAAAAAGAATCGTGCAAAAAGAAATAAAAATAAAATAAGTAGATGGGATGATGATTTTTAGGAACATAAGTAAGGAAGTTGAGAGTAATTAGGATAAGGTAAAACATATTAGAAACTATTTAGAACTCCTCTTTTCTTTTCTTTTCTTTTCTTTTTCTATACTCTGTCATAATATATTCTATATTATTGTTATTTTTAGACTAGATAGAATTAACAAATAACTTAAATTCTCAAATTCTATTTATCAGTTTTTTATTATTATTTAAACTATAACTGATCTTTTAATTTGTATTATTATTTTTTAGTTTTATCTTACATATAACTCTTTTCAAATTGGTGTAAAATATATATGTTTTGGAAAAAAAAATTAGGTTTTCAAAATTATGACAGTCCCTCTTTTTGTGGCCCTTATTACCACATACAAAACAGCCATCTGTACCGCCAATACGTACCCATGTGTTGTTTTCCACTAGTAGTGCAACTAGTCCTCTCAAAAGTGTGGCCACCACCTTGGGCATGTTGGTTTGGAGCCCTATCCTTGTTTCCCATGGAAGAATCCTGGTGATAGAACATCTTCTTATGTTTTTGGTGAATAGAATCATCCGGACCTAGGCCTCTTACCCTCTTGCTTTATCTCCCTAATTTTAGACTCCTCAATTTGTTGTGCATACACCATGAGTCTAGAGATATCCATGTCATTAAGAAGCATTGCCGTACGACACTCTTTTTTCACCAAGCTAGACACTCCCACCAAAAATTTGTTTATCCTAGACCTAGGGTTGGCTACCATGGTCAAGGTATACTCAGAAAGTTGGGTGAATTTGAGAGTGTACTCTTGCACACTCATTACCCCTTGACGAAGGTTCATGAATTCAACTATCTTCTTCTCTCTCCACTTTAAGGGAAAGAACATATCTAGGGAAGCCTCTTTGAATTCCTCCCAATTATCTGGACCTCTTTATAAGGGTCTCTCAGTCCTCCATTGCTCAAACCACACTTGAGCCACATCTTTGAGTCTAGCTCTTCTTTCTCCCTAGGGGTCACACCCAGAGCATCTACCACTTTGAATACCTTATCTATGAAACCTTGTGGATCTTCATCCACTTTAGTGCCATGAAAAGTGGGAGGGTTCATCCTCATGAAATCCTGAATTGTATAAGCGGCAGTACTAGTATTAGGTTGAGGTTCAACTCCTTGGTTAGCTTGGGCAACAAAGTGATTATTGACGACATGAGCTTGAGCCATCATGAGTTGGGTCAAATTAATTAGGGCAGCCCTTAACTCCGCATTAGTCATATCCCCCTCAACAAAAGGAGCTTGAGGCATAGGAGGCACTTGAGGCTCTTGAGGTTTCGGAGGCAGATGAGGTTCTTTAAGGGGAACCTCCTCATTCTCTTCGTCTAGGCCAACAATAGGAACTTAGTCAATGCGAGGAGGGATACTATCATTAGCAACATCTCCCTCCTCCCTTCTAGTAGTTGATATCCTCGTATTCATGTTCTATAATCACAAATAAAAGAGGTTGAGAAAAGAAACCTTATATGACTCAACTCTAGGGCACGATATTATAATAGAGAAGAAAGAGAAACTTCTATCATCATATAGCCTCTTGTCCATGGATGTGTCGCGACTCACACCAATGACCAGGATACTGTTAAACGTGGCTTGTGAGAGTTTTAGACCCTAAACTAATTCCCATAACCTTATGCTCTTATAGCAAGTCTGTCACGACCTGAAAGTACCCCCTAGAAGTTACGGAGAACCCTTGGATCGTGGCAAGGAATACTTGACCCTTTGGGGTCTTATACAAGCCCTTTAACTATTGTTCATTACATAAGACATGAAAAGTAGTGCGGAATTTAAAACTTTTCAAGACATTTAATAAAAAGCTAGTATTTCATAAATATTTAGAGAATCTTATCGTCACAAGACAACTTAAGGACATGATATAATATCTTAGGAACACAGAGACATTAAAACATAAATACATTATAAGTCTTTAAATAAAGAAACTAAGAAAGGACTATGCCCTCGAATATATGAGGACATACTTTTTCTTGAGAGAAACTTTCCCAAGCTTTGCCTTCTAGCCTTCAACCTTGTTTCCAAAAACCAATACTTACAAAGTATAGAAAAGTATGGGGTTAGTACAAAACAATGTACTAAGTATGAAATGTGCAAAAATATGCAAATAGGGACATTTAGTAAAAATAATCTTTCATGTCAATTGATAAAACCTTAAATCGAAATACTATAAGTATCACTTAACACATAATAAAAGAATCTAATAATTGTAGAATCAAAGAACACATTACAGTAACATCAAGAATTATTACAGTGTACTCATTACAGTGAATGGCATAGTCCAAGTCATGTGAACCCTTTTTCCTTTAAAGTTTCCTTAACCAAGTTATCCTAAGACTCCCTAAGGTAAGACAAGAAAGGACAGCCCATACACCCCCTTAAAGGCACACCAAAACGATCATAAGACCACCAACCATAGACTTACCTCGTATGGAAATCAAGTCCACACTCTTGGCTAAGCATGTGCCAAACATTCATTCATACGGACTTCATGTAAGTACCCTTCTCCAATAGGACTTATAGGTCACACTCTGTGCAATGTGAGAGTAGCATCCCATACTACTACTCCCACATAGTGCTCCTAATGGATTATTACCTTGGGTTGAGCACTTTACAATAACTTAACCAAAATTATAGTGAACCTTGTAAAACATTAAAGTGAACTAAAAAGACTCCAAAAACAGTGAACTTCCAAGATATTGCCACTGAGGAAGTGAAATCATCTCCATAGAAGTTTCCCTAACCGAGGTTATCCTAAGACTCTCCAAGGTAAGACATGAAGGAAACGTCTAAACACCTTCTTCAACACAGACCAAGGAGATCTTTATGACTACCCACCAAAGGCATACTCCATTCGGTAGAACAAGTCACCAACTCAATGATAAGACATTAGAAGAACACTCAACAAACCACCAAAGACTTCCCTTTCGGAATGCCTACTTAGTTCAATGTGTAGATAGATTCCCATACCACCACCTACCCTAAGTAGTACACTCTTTTAGAAGGTTTGGCACCAAAACTTCCCTTTCGGAAGATCCTACTTAGTGGAATGGATAGATAGCGTCCCATACCACCACCTACCCTATGTAGTATGTTCTTTTAGAAGAATTAGTTTAAATTCACATAAGACTCACCAAGACTTCCCTTTTAGAATGCCTACCTAGTGCAATGGATAAATAGTGTTTCATTTCACTACCTACCCTAAGTAGCACACTTTTTTTAGAAGACTTAGTACTTTCATTATTGTTGTGGGGGTTAGCTTAACCGACATAGACCATGAGATCTAGACATGGAGTCCCGATATTAACCCCTATCGGATGAGGGATCCTCACTTGCCTAGAGTAAGGTAATAGCTTTAAGCTTTTACATGGTTTTCCCAATAGCTACACCTAGGCAGGCACATAGTTAAGGGATATGGAGATTGCTACTAAGTAATTCATTCTATACTGAGGGGAGTACTAATCTCAAGAGGTACATTGGAATACAAAATCTCAACTCACGAAGTGTAACCACCCTTCTTCATATCCTCTCGGTGCTAGGCATAACTCCCCACAGATTCTCAACATTATCAACTATAGGTTAAGGATAACTACTGAATGCCACATCTCAACTCACGAAGGATATTCATCCTCCGACCTATCTTAGAAAGCTCTTAGGATGTAGTGAGGTTGCTACTAAATACTTCATCTCAACTCACGAAGAGTGTTCAACCCAAAACTCCCTTTTTTTACATAACATATATTTGTTCATTCACTTAAGTGTGTGTGTGTGTGTACAAGTGAGCATACCTTTCACATAAGCATCATTTCATTTATACCTTCATTCATCAAATAACACATTTTACATGCTTCACATAATCATATTCTTCATTTAGGCATATCTAAGTTAAACATGCAATTAAAGTTTCATAATACATAACACAAGAACCATCTTTATTATCACTTCATTTCACCTACTAGGCCATCAAAGCCACACCCATAATACATACTAAATATAATCAATTTTTGTCAAGTAAATACCTCCACCAAGAAGGTGGACATACCACTCAAGAGCATTTCATAACTAAATCTTAAACAACATAACCAACTTACCCTTTAACCCATGCTTCCACCACCTATAGCATTTTACTGAATAATTCATCATAGTTTATCCCTTAGGTCAGTAGCTACACAACAATATCAATATAAAAAACCAAAGTTCAAAGACTACATAAGTAAGATCATTTAACCCATTTCTTAAGCCAACATTTGATGAAAAACTTTGACATGATTTCATTGAAGTTTTAACCTTAAACCATCAACTAACATTAGAAACATCATTATTAAGTCATTGGAAATGTTTTCATGCAAGAAGAATATTTAGAATTGAAGATAGAAGAAACTAGGGATAAAACACTTTAGAAAATTCATTAGAAGGGAATCCTTGAATGGAATAGAGTTCAAGGATGGATAACATACCTTAGATAAGTGAAATCTGTAAGACCCCAAAATGAGTTAGGGTGTATAGAGCCTAACATATTTTTTAAGGCTATAAGGTACTAAAATAACTTATAATATGGTTTATAGTCAGTGTCTAAAGTTTGAAGTGATTTGGAAGTCGTACGTCAAGGGACGACCAAACGTTCAACGACTAGTCACGTATGTGTCTCATGTGTCTATATGTGTTTGTATATTGTATGTCATGAGCGTATAATGTTGTAAAATGAGTTTGAATGATCTTAAATGGTAGTATATGAAGTTTCGAGAAGTTTGGAGGTCAAACGACCAAGAACGTCCAAAGCGTTCGAAATATAGCCCTTAAGACGCTCAATGTGTGTCTTTATGGAGCCTAGCCTGTTTGGACGAGTTGCAGGTCTTTGTTTTTGGATGAATCTTATGTGGAAGGTCTATAACTTGTTAAAGGTTGTATTTACGTTTGAAAAGTACAGGTACGACTTCTAAAGGGCCCCGCAAATATGCCCCACAAGAAGGACCCAAGGCTGGTCGAGACACTACCTTGGCAGTGTCACTCGACGGACCAAACGACGGCCAGTTGGTCAACCAACGGCCCGTTGGTGAGGTATCTTCGATGTAAACTTATCTTGGTCAGGTCTCAATCCAAAATTTGCCTAAGGACCAATCAACGGAAGCCAAAGGATGGCCAGTCGATTGACCAACGACCAGTCGATGGATCCGTCGATGGTGGCCTGTAACTACTGTCTAGAGGACTGTTTTATTTAAGAGGTAAATAGGAAATTGATCCCACGTCATAACCTGATTTTAAATGGTTCATTTAGCTACTTTTTGGTGTATATAAGTCATCAAACACGTGAAGAACCCATTCCAAATCCTTTCCCACTAATTGAACCTTTCCCTCCAAAAATATTCTCCATAGAAACCACCATTGTTGGTGAAGCTCAAGAACAGCTTGGAGATTGTATTACATGGGTTAATCATCATGTTTTATAGTTTTTAACTATTCAAAGGTATGGTGATCCTTCATCTCTATGTTTTGGAGAGTTCTTCTCAATGTTTTCATAGAAAGTTTCATGATCAAACCTCTTCTTCTTCAATCTAGCCCATGGGTTCTTTCTCAAAACGTTTTTAATTGATAAATAATGATGAATTTTATGTTAATATATTAGTTTGAACGTGATTTTACTCCAATTGCATGATAAACCCATGCTCCTTCCTTAAATCAATTTAGCCTTGCATGAGCTTTGTGATCTTGACTTGTTATCGATTGAATTGTGATTATCTTATAGTTAATTGCTTATATCCACTGTTATTTACTTTAGTTGATTATGAATTGATTATGAACGATCCATGAGTATCAATGTATGAAGAATTGAGTATGAATAGCCTATGTTTCTAAGTATTTCAGTTAATTTCGATTATAGCAATTGTGAATGATTTCTATTATTCAAAGCATCATTGTAGGTACTGCCTTTAGTTGGTATTATGGATGAATTTTGGGTGTAAATCCTAGATTATCAAATTAAAGAAAGGCTTACATGAATTGATCTAGTCTCTTTTAGTCTATGAATTGATAATGCTATGTAGGTGATGTGATCTATGTTCTAAGATGAATAAAGTATGAATAAGACTTTATTTCCTATCTCGTTAGCTACTTCCTAGCATGTACATATTTGGTAAAATATGATTTATGATTGATACTTTGTAAAAATTAGTAAGATGGCCTATTCTCTGTACTATACATTGAATTGATAGATTGACGCCTACGATAGTATCTTGATCTTTTAGTGATGTAAACATGACTTCGATATGATTAAGTGTACATTTAGATACTACCTTCAATTTATATTATTGATGAAAGATGATCCTTAATCCATGTAAGTGAAATTGGTTAATGGTCTATGTCCTTCTACATTCTAGCATGTTAATGATATGTTGTAGTAGTTTGTAGCATGGCCTTGTAGTAGCTTATGCTTAATTTCATTTATGATTATGGTACCTTAAGCTACTTCCCTATACTTGATTTATTGATAAAAGAGTTGTAATAGTCAATGATGACCAAAGGCTAAAGGATTGGTAAGAATTCCTCTATTTCTTTATAGTAATGTTGATGAAGCCTTGTATGGCATTGTGTGGCATGGTCCACTTATGTTTGAAGTGTTTACATTTTTTCAATCAACATATGTGTTGACCATGGCCTTGAAGGAAAATTGATAAGTATATGAGTGTATGTATGATGATTACACTATGTGAAGTTTATGCCTACTTTCCTATTCTAGTTGTGATTTAGGTCGTGTGACTGTTGTATAAGCATGTGTATATCCATGTTAGGGTAAAGTATAGGTGCTGCCATTGATGAGTTAAAATGGTTAATGATCTCTTATCCATGTACCCCTATGAGAATGTATGAATAGCACAAGTTAGGAGTCTTAAGTGTAATATGAAGTTTACTTGTCTCCTATGCAATTCTGAGTTGTGTGGTCTATATTTGAAAGAGTATTATGGTTTAAGAGGGTGGCTGCCTCAATGTGTTGTTGATATCAATTATGTGATCATGTTGACCAATGTATCCACACACTCACTTTACATGCATGTTACAAGTAGTATAGGTCATGGTGTCTAAATGAAAGGTAGTTCTCATATTCACTAGTGTCTACTACTATATGCATGTTAAGATGATGTTTATGACAGTATTATATGTTATTCCATAGCTAGGATGACTTGATAGGTGTACTAGTATGGGCAAGGGTATGGGACTTTGCCTATACATTGCACATGTGTACCTTGATAGATTAGTCCTAGTTTTGGTTTCTATATGTATGAATATGAATGTATGAATATGAATGTATGAACATGTGTGACTTAAGGTGTTAATAGAAAGGTTTTCTCACATATATATATACACACACACATGAATGATGATCTAGTGAATAGAGGAGCCTTGAAAGGTGTGCTCAAGTGTATGGTAAACTAGATAGTGCTAATACATATGCTATGTCCATGTGAAAGGATCTTCTCTCATGATTTACTTTGATGAACTTTCATCTATGAACTATGAGCTAGACATATGAGAGGCTGACTCTCCTAAGCCTATATTTTATAAAGTAATGCTGATGAAGGCTTTTCAATAAAGGGAACTTAGCTTAGCACCAAGTGAACTTGAATATGAGTGTGTGTCCCTTTCCAATGTGGGAAGGAAGGTCACCATAAATCTGATGAGGTGAATAACCACAATTCCTCAATAGGCATAAATAGGGTTCTACATTGCTAAATCTTGGCATAAAGAGGGTTTTCACATGTACCTCCAAGTTCCATAACTATGCTTGCCACATACGATCTAGCAATGTGATATCACTTAGTATGCTAGCATGTGTTAGTATTATACCTTGGCAAGGTAAGAACACCTTCCATTGGTGTAAGGCTCTAAAACACCAAATTCTATGTTTAGCACCCATGGTTTTAGTGTCATATAAGGTTGTAGGTTTCCTAAAGTAAAATTGACGATGGAAGTAAATGAATGGGATCCTAACTAGGAGGGTTTAAGGTAAGTTAATTAGGATAGGTGGAAGTAACGAACCCATCTAGACATTGCACAAGTAGCTCCTTAGAAATTTCTAGGAAGGTGAACTAATATGTATGATTACATTTATGTCCATATGCATGAATTTGTAGTATTGGTCTACTTGTTATGAAGATGTGCATGGTATGACTCTATATGATGTGGTCCTATTCATATATGCACTATGTTGGTCTAAATGACTATATGATGAAGGTCTTGTATTAACATGAATGAAGTTGCCTTCACTTACTTGTTGATGTATGAATTGAATGTTATGGTTTGTGGTCTCATGAAGGGTTTACTACAAATGTATGGGGTTATGGGGCTCCATATGTTCTTTGTACTAGTAGACTAAGATTGGGTCATGAACAAGGTCTTACAATGAGGAATATGAAAGTATTAAAAGTGTGTGTGCAAGTAAGATGTATCTTACGGGAATTGTCCTTTGGTATTGGCTTAAATATGTCTAAGTTGTATAATACTCCTATGATGGTATGTATTGTCTCGTGTAGATGATAGTATGTTTCCTTGTGGCTTTAAGGTGATGCATTGCACCAAGTATCAATAGAGGGTTACTTTGGAGGTTCATGAATAAAAGGGAAGATAGCTCACAGTTAAGGGAAAACTAGTTCACTGTAATGTGACTTAAAAATGTAACAAATTCTATAACTGATCTTATGAAATGTTTGGCCTTTGAATATGTTTATATGAAGTATGTGAATGATGTAAATGCTATTGAATAAGGGTTTTTATGAAGATTTACTCAAAAAGACATGAAGTATGATTTCAAAAAAAATGTTCCTATTAAATGCATGTTTTTGCATGGTTGTCATACTTAGTGCATTCTTGTACTAATCACAATCTTCTCTATTTTTACACAAAGTGAAGGTTATGGATGCTTAAAGTATGTCTTGAATGGTGAAGAGCTTGATAGATGATTCCCAAGCTCAATGAAAGGAATCCTTAAGTTCAAGGATCTCCTACTTATGTCTTTACTGTAAAGTATATGAGGTTGTACATATATTTATGTTTTAAGGGTTGTGTCCCTAATGTACTCTAAAGTTTTTGAGTCTAAGATGGCAAAGAGACTTAGATTCTAAGTATGTATTATGACTTATATTTTATGTATACGAAGTTAAGTTTCAAGCATATGACGTGCTACAAAAAGTTTTAAATTTTCCGCTAAATTTACTATATCAAAGTGATGAAAGATAACTATGGGCTTGTATAAGACCTCCGAGAGGTCAAGTACGCCATGTTACTTCTAGGGTGTGCTCCTCGGATGTGATAAACGTGGTATCAGAGCAACAAGTTTTTAAAAGTTGTTTAGGGTCCAAGAAGTCTCATATTGCCACGTCTAGTAGAGTCTTGTATCATTGGTGGTGAGTCACGACACATCAAATGGTATGAGAGGATATAGGACGATAGAGTTTCCCTTCTTCATCATTCTCATATCGTGCCATAGAACTTAATTCTATAAGATCTTTCTCTTATGTTTTCTTGTCCGGTGATTTTTTTAGATGTGATTGTTCTCTATGCTTGAGGGAGAAAAGGTGAGTTTAAATTCTTATCTTGGTTTTATGATTTGAATTTTTGCATGTTTTGACGATGTGATGCCAATTGTGGCTATATATGAAATTTATGTGAAATAGTATGTTATGTTGGAAAATGCATTTCACGATATAGTTAAAGCATGTTAGAAGTTGCTATGGTTGACATGAGTTCTTTTGGAATGAAGTGTTGCTATATGGTTTTGTATGATGGTAGCCTTATGCTATGGTTTGAACTTTGAATGCTTAGTAACTACCTATGAAAGCATGCTACCCTATGTTTTGTACTTAAAGGTGTTCAATGTTTCCCCTTGCATAACGTGGTCATTTATAAGTTGCCTAGAATGGATTGAAGTTCTTTGTATAAACTTTATCCTAGGTATGACGATAGGATGCTTGTCTTGGTAAAGTTTTGTATCTCATATTGTCATGTTTTTCCCATCAATTGCCTAAGTGTTGTATTTTTGGAATGTTGAGGCATGTTCACTGTAAAGCTAACTGTAATATTTTTAGGGAACTAACTAAATTGTTCTTTGATTATAAGTTGTTGAAATGCGTATAGAATTGATACATATGAACATGATAATGAATGTAAAAAGGAGATTTGATATTTGGAGTAAAGAATGAGAGTCTTATGACATGATGAGTTGTAGAATTGTTTCTAACTTCTTATTGCGTTGTGAGTCCCTTGATGTTGTGGAATTGGTGTTTCCCTAGAATTGAGGGTAGTACTCTTATTTTTGTAAGGTGATGAAGTGGGTTTGATTAACCTAGAAGTTTACTTACTTTAATGTTGAAAGAAAATAAAGAGACCTTAAGACTAAGTCTCCTCTATTGTTTCCCCTAATGATGTATGACCTTGGAGTTAATGGTATTGTATACAAATCTAATGTGGTTGAATGAGATGACCTAACCTGATAGTTGGGGATAAATGACCTAGGTGATAAGGTTTGGAATACCTTGGTGTTCCTATGTTAACTTATTGTAAATCCTTCTAAAGTTGTAATGACTTTTAAGTGATGACGTGAAGGTTGTTCAGTTAAGATCCTCTTAAGATTGGTTTAAGTTGCTCTTGATTGGGTTTACCCTAAGTGGGGGATGGCGATTGAGTAGTAAGGTTGTAGTAATTGTCTACCTTGTCCTTCTATTCTTACTTGCACTTGAAACTAATAAATTTTTGGCAAAGCTTGTTCATGGATAAGATTTTTGCATAAAGATGAATTGCATGACCTTTATATGTTTGGTATGTGTTGATTGGCATTACCTTGCATATATTATGAATGTTCCAAAGTCCATGAAAGAATTTTTTTTATAAAATCCATGTTTTGTCATGTTGAATTTCATCTTGATATGCTAGTTGTGCATTTGACTTCATGAGATAAGATATGAAACATAATAAAAGTCACTTGTGGGGTGAAATGTTTGTCCTTATAATGAAAAGTTGAGTCTCTTTAAAATGAAATATTTTGAGTCTCTTGAAAACTATGTGACTTTTATGATTTGGAATGCATAATTGTAGGCTCATCCTTGAAAAGTGAAAGCATGTTTAACTAAGTGCTTATGTGTGTGCCAATGATTTGTGTGATTCTTCACAAATGAGGCTTACTGCGAAGGTGAGTACTATGTTAGGAATTGAAATGTTTTGAAATTTCTTCCAAATTGTTTGATGTACTTGGTGTGACTTACCACTTAGACTTCACTAGGAAGGAGACATGAGCATGCCTTGGTTTAAAAGTTGAGAATTTCTCATTTTTAGAGGAAAATTGACCCTGTACTTTGCTTAGGTGTGAACTCATGATACATGTTAGGATTTTTAGGAGAATTACAATCCTCCATGGACACCACTAAGCATGGTATGGTTGAGTATGACCTTCATGGAACTAGCTCTAGATAATGAAGACCTTTGTTGATTCAATTAACTCAAGCTATGTGCATTAAATAAATTGCTTCTTGAGTGATGTTGAAATCTGCCTAAGTGTGACTTAAAGTATAATTGCAAAATCATCTCCTAATTAATTGATGTGTAATGACCACGTTATGATTAGGAGAACAATGTTCCATCTATGAACATGATAAGAGACTATGTGTTTGATGCATTAAAGAGTGAGCGAGTAATGGTTTTGCTTGCTTGTGTGCATTGAGTGCTAAAATGATTTGATGATGATATAAGTGTTATTAACTGCTCTATGATTAATTGAAGTCCTTGTGGTGATTAAAGTATTCTAAATATCATTCGAGGACGAATGTTCCCAAGTGGGGGATATTGTAAGACCTCAAAATGAGTTAGGGTTTCTAGAGACTAACATGTTTTTATTAAGGTTCTAAAATTTAAAATGACTTATAATATGTTTTAGAGGCAGCGTGTAAGGTTTGAAGTGATTTGGAAGTCGAACGTCAAGTGACGATCAAAACGTTCGACGACTAGTCACCTATGTGTCTAATGTGTCTATACGTGTTTATATATTGTATGTAATGATCTTATAAAGTCTTATAATGAGTTATAATGATGTTAAACGGTATTATATGAAGTTTTGTGAAGTTTAGAGGTCAAACGACCAAGAACGTCCAAGGCATTCGAAAGATAGCCCTTAAGACGCTCAATGTGTATCTTGATGGGGCCTAGCCTGTATGGACGAGTTGCAGGTTTTTTTTTTGGGTGAAACTTAAGTGGAAGGTCTAAAAATTTTTAAGGTTTGTATTTACGTTTGAAAAGTCTAGGAATGACTTCTAAACGCCCCCACAAGAAGGACCCAAGGCTGGTCGAGACACTGCCTTGGTAGTGTCAATCGATGGACCAATCAACGGCCAGTTCGTCAACAAACGGCCCGTTGGTGAGGTATCGTCTGTGTACACATATATTGGGAAGTTCTCAACCCAAAATTTGTCTAAGTACCAATCAACGGAAGCCAAAGGATGGCCAATCGATCGACCAACCGCCAGTCGATGGGTCCGTCGATGGTGGCCTGTAGCTACTATCTAGCGGACTGTTTTATCTAAGGGGTGAATGGGAAATTCACCCTACTTCCTAAAATGATTCTATTAGGTTTATTTAGCTACTTTTTGGTGAATATAAGCCATCAAACAAGTGAAGAACCCATTAAAAATCCTTTCCCACGAATTGAACCTTTCCTTCCAATTTTATATTCTCCCTAGAAACCACCATTATTGGTGAAGCTCAAGAACAGCTTGGATCTTGGATTTCCATGGATGAATCATCAATTTTTATATGTTTTCAACTATACAAAGGTATAGTGATCCTTGATCTCTAAGTAACCTTTCACTTGGAGAATTCTTCTCAATGTTTTCAAAGAAAGTTTCATGATCAAACCTCTTCTTCTTCAATATATCCATGGGTTCTTTCTCAAAACATTTTTAATGTCTAAATCATGATTAATTGATGTTAATATATTGTTTTAAACGTGATTTACCAATTGAATGATGAACCCATGTTCTTAAATCGATTTAGCCTTGCATGGGCATTTAGCCTTGCATGGGCTTTGTGATCTTGACTTGTTATCTATTGAATTGTGATTCGCTTACATTAAATTTTTACTGTTATTCACGTTAATATATTATAATTTGATGAATAACGATCACTGAGGGTCAATGTATGATGATTTGAGTATGAATAGCCTATGTTTCTAAGTATTATAGTGAATTTCAATTATATCAATTGTGTATGATTTCAATTATGCAAAGCATCGTTGTAGATACTACCTTTAGGTGGTATTATGTATGAATTGTGGGTGTAAATCCTTGATGATCAAATTAAATAAAGTCTTACATGAATTGATCTAGGTTCTTTTAGTCTATGAATTGATGATGCTATATAGGTGATGTGATCTATGTTCTAAGATAAATAAAGTATGAATAATACATAATTTCCTATCTCGTTAGCTACTGCCTATCATGTACTTTGTTGGCAATATATGATTGATGATTAATACTTTTGTAAAATTAGTAAGATGGCCTACTCTCTAATCTACATTGAATTGATAGTTCAATGCCTATGATAATATCTTGATCTTGTAGGAAAGTAAGCATGATTCAATATGATTAAGTGTATATTTATATACTGCCTTTGATTGATATTTTTGATGAAATATGATATATAATCCATGTAAGTGAAATTGGTTAATGGTCTATATCCTTCTACATTCTAGCATGTTAATGATATGTTGTACTAGTTTATAGCATGGCCTTGTAGTAACTTATGCTTAACTTTATGTATGATTATGGTTACCTTAAGCTACTGACCTATAGTTGAGATTGATAAAAGAATAGTAATGGTCAATGATGACCAAAAGGTAAAGGATTGGTAAGAATTCCTCTACTCTTCTACTTGTCTATTTTTTATATATAGCAATGTTGATGAAGCCTTGTATGGTATCGTTTGGTATGGTTCACTTATGATGGAGGTGTTTACATTATTGTCAATCTATAAACATGTGTCCTTTAAGTCAAATTGATAAGTATATCAGTGTGGATTTATGTTGTGTGGCTATTGTAGAAGCATGTGTATATCCATGTTATGGTAAAGTATTGGTGCTGCCATTGATGAGATAAAACGATTAATGATTCCTTTTCCCTGTACCCCTATGAGAATGCATGAATAGCAAAAGTTAGGAGTGTTAAGTGTAATATGAAGTTGACTTGTCTCCTATGCTATTGTGTGTTGTGTGGTCTATCTTTGAGAGTATTATGGTCTAAGAGGTGAGTGCCTCAATGTGTTGTTGATAGCCATTATGTGATCATATTGACAAATGTACACACACTCACTTTACTGCATCTTACGAGTAGTATAGGTCATGGTGTCTAAATGAAAGGTAGTTCTCATATTCACTAGTGTCTACTACTATGCATGTTAAGATGATGTTTATGAAAGTATGATATGTGTTTCCTTATCAAGGATGACTTGATAGGTGTACTAGTATGGGCAGAGTATGGGACTTTTCCTATGCTTTGCACATGTGTACCTTGATAGGATAGTCCTAGTATTGGTTTCTATATGTATGAATATGAATGTATGAACATGTGTGACTAAAGGTGTTATGCAAAAGGTTTACTCACATATATGTATACACACACACATAAATGATGATCTAGTCAATAAAGGAGCCTTGAAAGGGTGTGCTCAAGTGTATCCTAAATTCTATAGTGCTAACACATATGCTATGCCTATATGAAAGGATCATCTCACATGATTTAGGTTGATGAACTTTCATCTATGACCTATGAGCTAAGCATATTAGGGGATGACTCTCCTAAGCCTATATTTTTAAAGTAATGTTAATGAAGGCTTTTCAATAAAGGGAACTTATCTTAGCACCGAGTGAACTTGAATATGAGTGTCTGTCCCTTCCTAATGTGGGAAGGTAGGTCACCATAAATCTCATGAGGTGGATAACCACAATGCCTCAATAGGAATAAATTGGGTTTCCATAAGTGAATAACTACAATGCAAAATCATTGCATAAAGAGGGTTTTCACATGTACCTCCAAGTTCCATGACTATGCTTTCCATATAGGATCTAGCAATGTGATATCACTTAGTATTGTAGCACGTGTTAATGCTCTACCTTGGCTAGGTAAGAACACTTTCCATTGGTGTAAGTCTCTACAATACCTAATTCTATGTTTAGAACCCATGGTCTTAGTTTCGGATAAGGCTATAGTTTTCCTAAAGTAAAATGGACAATAGAAGTAAATGAATGGTACCCTAACTAGGACTTAAGTTAAGTTACTTAGAATAGGTGGAAGTAATGAACTAAATCTAGACATTGCACAAGTAGATCCTTCGGAAGTCCTAGGAAGGTGACCCAATATGTATGATTATATTTATGTACATATGCATGACTTTGTAGTATTGGTCTACTTGTTATGAAGATGTGCATGATATGAGTCTATATGATGTGGTCCTATTTTTATATACACTATGTTGGTCCTACTTATGTCTTTACTGTAAAGTATATGAGGTTGTACTTATGTTTGTCTTTTAAAGGTCGTGTCCCTAATGTACTCTAAAGTTGTTGAGTCTAAGATGTCAAAGAGACTAAGAGTCTAAGTATGTATTATTACCTATATTTTGTATAGAAAAAGTTATGCCTCTAGCATATGATGTGCTACAAAAAGTTTTAAATTTTTCCGCTAAATTTGCTATGTCAATGTGATGAATGATAACTATGGGCTTGTATAATAAGATCTCCGAGAGGTTAAGTACGTCATGTTACTTTAGAGGGTGCTCCCCGGATGACATAAAATCCCAAATATTTTGATGAATAACTTGACCACAACAACCCTCCTAGCTCTTTTTGACTTCTAGCTTCCAAAGAGACTTGAGAGAGAGTTAGAAGGGAGAGGGGTTTTAGGTTTCAGGAAATGCAGTCTAAAATTAGGTCTTAGGGTTTGAAACACTTTAATATACCTAATAAATCCTAAAATAAACGTCCTGGGTTCATCAAAGACTTGGGGTGAATTTATCAAACACCCCAAGCCAAGGCAACCTCTTGATTGCTTTTTGGTAGTCTCCATCGACGGACCAACCAACAGACCTTTTTTCAACTAACGGCCCATTGGTGGGGTCTAGTTGGTTGGGACATAGCACAATGTGGAGACTGGCTGACTAACCTTGTAGGTATAATCGGCGAGGCAAGTCGACGGGCAGTTGGTTGAACCAGTGGATGTCGATTGCCCTTGTTGGTGGACACTACCAATGCAGTTTGGGTCCTTCTGTAGGGCCCCTTGTGGGTCCTAGGTGGGGTCGTTCCCAGATGTTAAACCCCTAAACATGGTCGTCTATGTCTTAGGAACATCTCACACCAAATTCAAGCAAAACGAACACGGAAAACTCACTCAAACACATTAAGACACAAGAACACTTTCTAAGGAACATCTTTCGAACGTCATGGACGTTCTTGGTCGTTTGGCCTCCAAACTTAATCAAGCTTTAGACACTGCCTAAGAACACTAATTTAAATCATTTTAACTTAAAAATTAACTCAGGAAACACTCACAAAGCTCTAGTTTGTAACAATCCAGAAAAATTGCATGCCTAGTGAAGAGCCTGTAGGTTTTAAGGATGCCTATTAGGGGTACATAGGCACCCCAATGCCCAATATTGAGAAATATTGGCATAGTATAGAAAAATTGGCTAAGAGAAATTAGCCAATTCTATATATGAGTAAGTTAAATACATTTTTGGTTGCCATACCCATTGCAAGATTCATTGACCAAGAAATGTACCTACAAAGAATACCCTAAGATAAAAAAAAGTCTCAACAAAATATATGAAGTACTAGGCATCCAAGTGTCAAGCCTAGCACAATACCACATGACTATTTAAAATGATCATGTAAATTAAGCGGTGGCCAAGGACATAGTGAGGGTCCTTGGGATAATAAGTAAACATTCCTAAATGATCCATCAAAATTAATTAGTTAGGAAAGTACTACCAACCCATGTGCAAGCACATGGGCAAAACATGTGGGAATGAGCCAAATGAGGGAACCACCCTAACCGTATTTGGTTAGGGTAGTTAAGGGGAAGCATGACGGGTCCCTCCATGTGGGGCCTAACTACCTAAAAAACTCTAGGCTCTAAATAGATTTCCTAACTAGCTAAATAACCTGGGACTAACTGAAATGGACCCACTAGTGCACCCCACAACCTAGGAGTAAACCAAGTTGACACTAACCTAGTACTAGTTAAAGGGACAACCTAGTACCTAACCTAGGATGGTTCAAAAGGTTGCTTATGGTCCTAACAACTTCGGGTTTTCTTTCGTAATTACCCTAGGATACTTAATTAATTAATTTATCAGCTTAATTAATTAATTTAAAAGGGCAAAACTGAAATCACAAATCAATTTTCAGATTTCGGTTAAGACAAGAAAAATACAACCTAGTACCTAAACTAGGATGGTCCAAAAGGTTAGTTATGGTTATAAAGACTTAAGGGTACTTTAGAAATTAACCTAGGTCACTTAATTAATTACATGTGAAGACTGATTTGAAGATGGTTATTATACTGTTGAGCCATAATCTGATGGGTCCCCTCATCCATCAAAAAGGCTCTCCTCACTGCCTCAATGTCTATCCTCTCCTTCTTCCTCACACAGGCACCCTCTCCCATAGTCGTGCAGCTGGGTGACGCTTAGCACGAACACGTGGCTCAGGCAGCGGCTCAGTAGGGGCTGTGAATAAAGCAGCAAGCAAAGTGTCCTCTGCTATCTCAACGGGTGCAGTCTCAGGCTTAAGCCCCCTCATCTCTAGAATGTTCTCAACATCGGCTCGCAAATTTTCCACAACCTCCTGAAGAGAAGTCAAGTCAATGATGGGGGCTGGGCGTTTAAGAATCCACAACTCAAATGCATCAAGGCGTTGGTTAACCTTATCAATCGTTCTGCTTGTCCACCCTCTTTTAAATCCGGTCCTCAGCCTCGGCAATAGATTTCTGCATCTTAGTCTAGAAATGATGTTGTAGAGTGTTCATCTGGGCCTCCAACTTCTGCACCCTTGCTATTTGGACTAGTGTTGCAGACGCTAGAGTAGACCGGGAGGAATTCGATGCTCTACTAGTGCCATGCGCGTACTTGACCGGGGTGGTGGACTAGCACTTGGGCTAACTCTATCGTATTTGCTAAATTCCCACATTGGTGCCACCACATTTGCATCATCCCTGATAAGACCTATATAAACAGTCCCAGCCAGAGTGTGGAGGGCATCAATGTGTCAAATGGGCACTCCTGAATCTCTTCATAAGTTGAAGATCATATAGGTGAATGGGTAAGTAGTAGAGGTCTTAAAAGCCTTCTCATGTATCACGGAGATCAATGATCTCATGAACTCGATCACCAATCCGGCAACTATGGCTGCTATCGATACCGCTCTATCCCATATAATCATATTTTCTGTACCCATCAGGGATAGGCGGTGGTAGAACAATCGCCAGAAGAACTTTGCTGTGAAAGTGAGGTAGATAAGGCCTCTCGCGTCTAACACTCATTCTGCTCCCTCACCGTCAATGGAAATGTGTTGTGCAAGCCACCTCTTGGTGGTCGTCTCTGATCGACGGTCTGCTGAAACTAGCCAGTCTTGACCATTTCCCACATATAATCAAACTCTAGGGTAAAGGGGGCCCAAGTAATATCTATGGAGGTGCCATACAAGAAACGACGGATGGTGTCCGGAGAAATGTATACCTGGTAGCCCCATACTAACATTGTGATGAGTGGGTCTTGTTTGGCGGGTCTCGCCCGCCTATCCAAAGAGAGTTTCTACATATGAGGCGTAGAACTCTCGCACCATCTCCTAGCTATACAACCCCAGACTCTTATCCATCCACTCGAGCCTGTGTCAGATGAACAATATCTTCACATCAGTGACTGTTTGAAGGCTCCCTCTAAGAAATCCCCACTCCATTGTCACCAACCGGGTTATCACTCCCTTATCATTCAGAACCTTTGCTTCCCTATACACCTGATACTGACCATCTATGCACCACTAATTTTCCTCCTCAGGAACAGGTTTAGGGACATCCTCCTGGGGTGCCAGAGTAGACTTAGAACTATGAGCCTCATCAACGAGGCTTGGTAGGCAGGTACCTTTGAATGATTGGCTCTAGGTGACCCAGAACCGGAGACAATGACCTCATTCAACCCCAAAGAGTTGTCCAACTGTAAACCTGTTATAGCATTGGATCCAGACGCTCCTTCAGAACTAGAGGCAGACCCAGACGGTGTGCCGGTAAGTGTGCGCTCCTCATCAGACTGGGAGGCAGTGACTACGTTGGAAGCCACCCTCTAGGGGGATGCCGCGAGTGGATCGTACAACTGGTTTAGGGGTGCGGGTGCCTGGGGGAACATATTCTGAATGCTGCTCATCATCGCAATTGTCAATCATCCGACAAGATTGTGCCACGGTTTTGGACTTGTCGTTAGAATTAATGATGTCCGATTTTGGGGCCATACGTAAATGTAAAGCAGTTGTTAGTCTCATAGTAATCTTATTACACACTCAAAACAAACAAAATAGAGAAAGGAAACACAAAACACATTCAAGTTCAAACCTACAATACGGGTTGACGGGCACTATCGATGGCCCGTCGATGAATCAATGGTCCATCGATAAATCGACGCAGTCCATCGATAAATCGATGGTCTGTCGATAGTGTCTGTCTTCGGACACATAGGAGTTATTTAGATTCTTCATTCTATAGACCCTCTCAGTTGGAAACGACAGACGTGCAGAACGGCTCGTCGATCAATCGACGAAACATAGTCCACTTCCGTCGTCTGACACTTAGAATACTTTTTAAACTCTCTCAAAAAAGGGTCAAAGTTGGAAACGGTGGAGGTGTAGAACTGCTTGTTATTTAATCGACGGACCGTAGTCCACTTCCATCCTGTCAGATTTAAACAATTTTAAGGTTGCTCAATTGACGGTCTATCAACGGGGGCTCATGTTTTTTTCCTGAGACAACTTTCAGGTCTTATTTCAACTATCACATTTTGACACCTTTTAGACCCACACAATTTAACCCAACACAGAAAAACAATTAAAAAACCATTTCTTCATCCAAAACCCTAGGGTTTTGATTTCGCAAGGTTCATGCTCGAATTCAAAGATTCTACCAAAACCCTTACTCGGAAAGTCTATAAATTTATTTTAAACAGGTTACATCATAACCCATTAACTTTCTACCATTCTAAGAGGCATTTTACCCAAATTTTAACAAGCACAAGCATACAATTGTGTCCCTAAGTCATGAACCACATTCTAATTTTTCGTTTCTAACAACAAACGAACGAGAATTCATCAAGCAAAGGGAGTCGAAACGCCTGAAGATCATAGTGGAGTGAATGGGTGGATGACCTTTGCCACATCCTATGTGCCGGCCTTTGAACATGACCGGAATAAGTAATAGGAACCAATTAGAATTTGTGAAGAAGAGGGTTTTGGGGAATTTGGGAGAATTGAGAGTTTGGGGGAATCTGATGAATTTCGAAGGCAGAAATATGGTGCTTTAATGAGAAGGGAAGGAAATAAGGTAGGGGAAACTGTTGAGAAGAGAATTTGAAAAGATTTTGGAGGCTAATGAAGAGTTTTTCTTTTAATATTACAGACCGGGTCGGGTCGGGTCACTCGCTCTTTAGATTGACGAAACCCCATCGACAGTCCGTAAGTCAGTCGACAGATCGTCGATTGGACTGTCAATTGCAACAATACTCATATAAAATTTTAAGACATACCTGGGATCTATTGATACCATCAACGGTCCGTCGATTAAACTACAGCCCGTTGATGGGGTCCGTAGATCTCTGCACTTGACCATTTTCTGCAAAATTTTAGTTTTGGTCCCTACACAATGAACACCTATTAAGCTAGTTTTTTTCTGTTTTTATGCACACTTTTGAGGCACGTACCCTAAACTAATCTTTAGCCAACACTAAAAAAATAAAGCATGAGAATGAGCAACACAAAACGAAACAAGTGAATGCAACTATTCCAACAAACAAAAGAAAACCTATTGTCGGCTAGAGGATACACCTTGGTTTGCCTCCCAAGAAGCGCTTGATTTAACGTCGCGGCATGATGCAAGATCCTTTATTACTAAGACTTCATCAAGGTGATATGTCTCAACCACTTCATGGACACTCTCCGCATGCCCTAGGTAGATCTTAATCCTTTGCCCGTTGATAGTTAGGTTTGCACTCTCCTTGTTCTCCAACTCAAGAGCTCCATGTGGAAACACTTTAGTGATAAGGAATGGTCCCATCCACTTGGACATGAGTTTGTCCGGAAACAAGCGTAGCCTAGAGTTGAATAGAAGCACCAAGTCCCCAACCTCAAATTCTTCTTAATTCGTTTAGTTTTGTATAAGCTCTTAATATGTATTTTCTTTCATTGTAAAGGGTCATTTCCCTAAGATATTATGTCGTCTCTTTAAGATTGGCTTGTGATGTGAGACTTCCTTAGTATTTTATGAAAAATGTTTCTTATATTTAATTATTCGTGAAAAGTTTTAATTCCACGCTACTTTTCATGTCTTATGTACGCCGGTTCATGACCCAAGGGTCCTTTCTCACTTCTACGGGGTGATTGCGGGTCGTGACACCTGTACTTCTATGTTGGCATGTGGTGGCTGTTATGATGTATGCATGATTTTCTTGTGTCTTTAAGGTGATGCATTGCACAAAGTATCACTAGAGGGTTACTTGGGAGATCAATGAGTTAAGGAAAAGAAGTCACTGTAAAGAGAAGAAATCTTGATGTAAAGAAGGAATATGCTTACTGTAATGTGATTCTTAAATGCCTTAAATTCTATTTATTATTTAAATAATGTTTGGCCTTTCAATATGCCTTATATGAAGTATGTTAATTGTATAAATTATATTGTTTCAAAGTTTTATTGTCACATCCGAGAATACACCCTAGACGTAACCGGTGTCGTCGTCCTCTCTGAGGACAAAGACTAGCCTCTTAGCTTAGATTATTACATTCATAGGTCAAATTTAGAGGAAAATTAATTTTTTTCATTACATCTACTAGGAGGTTTACATAGACCTTTACATATACATAGTATATATATAAATCGAGTATACATAGACCCTTCGTATAGAAAGGTTACTTAATCTTCTACTATTAGTGCACATAAGTATATAAAATGTAACCTAGTCATAATAGTTGTCTCATCTCATAACAATCTAATAAGAGTGTAATAACTTTGGCATAACCCATATATCAAAGTAGGAATGCCTCAATGTTTCATACTTAAAGGAATAGAATGAAACATAGAAGTCCTAAACTCCAACACAACTCCATTAACTAGATTGTTGGAAAAGAATCCAAGCCTTCTTCAAGTCGTCTTGTAAGCACTTCAATGAATGGAACCTAATATGTCGGGAAAAAGGAAGAAATGGGGGTTAGTATGCCACTTGTACTAAATATGAGACCATATGCAAACATACATAATAAACATTCTAAGAAAAGGGACACTAAATAAAGGTATGTTATTTACTTTGAACACACTTACACATATTCAACAAGGCAATATCAAATCACTTAGGCATATTCATTAAGCCATAGACATGTACATCAAAAGACCAACAAAATCAAAACTAGTCAAGTCAACATGCATATCATGAAATTAGACATATATTCAAAGGAAATCTACCATCAAGTCATAATAACAACTAGCATTAATAATGGTTCATTATAACATAACAAAAGCAAGACAATTACCCATCACCCCTATCAAGTCAACAAGTTCAATGATAAAGCGAAACCCCATAACCTTACTCATTCAAGTAACCCAACAAGAATCATGAAGAACTTCCTACTTCACATACCGTAACATTTCAGGGTAGATAACATCATACTTTAACAATATAGACCAAAAAACATATTCATAAGTGACACCAAATCATCCTATAGTATCAACAATGTGCAAGTTCATCATATACATATATCATATATCATTATAATCATATTTATACACAGTAACAACCTTCTAAAGTTCCATTAAAGGAAAACTAGTGCAAGACATAGGTAGAGTCCCATACCCCTACCTAGACTAAGTCAACCTCTCAAGTCACCTTAGTTAGTTTAGAGTTCATTAGTTAATTCTATTTTAGGGAACACTTGCCTTAACTGACATATACCACAAAAGCTAAGTGTGGAATCCGGTGTTGTAAAATCTAACATTGAAGGAAGGTGGTATACCAGCCAAAGTATAACCAAACATAAACATAGATTTCTAGAAGGATCCACTAACTAGTGTTCCTATGGAGGCAACATAGTTCAAGAACTAAGATATAGGTATAATCCCTCTACATACCACTTGGAAATTGGGTCATCCTCTCATGGGAATCCATTGGATTAGTGTTCCTCATTGGGGAGTCAACACCACATGTGGAACTATAGGGTGGATCTTCCTCTATGGAAAGTCGTCACCTCTATTGTCAATTGCACTCGATCTAAGCTAAAGTCCCTTTTGAAATGTCTTTAATATCTTTATCATCTTGATAAATTCTTGTAGGTCATAGGGTCTAACCTTTGTATATTCATCATCATCATAGCTCAATAAGAACTGCATGAGTATTGTCCTTTCATTACAATGCATATAAGTGATGTTAGAATATTAACATCTTCATATCATGATAAGGCACATTGATAAATCATTCATCATCCTTTTAACATTTACATCTTAAGCCAACACCTCACAATCATAATAAACACAATTCAATTAAACATCATACCACCCTATCAATTCTAATACAAGGCATACTCCAATACAATATCACGACTTTATCATAATTAACCACAATTTGAAGTAAAGGATAGGGATCATAAGACTTACCAAGTCTCCATCATAGTTCATATCAAGTTCTTATCACAAACCCTCAATTAAAGTCATTTTTGTGCATACATCATTATAAGTCAAAAACCAACATGATAACAAGGCTAGAAGAATCACTATGTCACAATTCAATACTAAATCATAGCTTAAGACAAGATACTTAGGTCAATTCACAACATACTTCAAAACCTAGATTATGTTATCAAGAAATATCATGAAAGACTACAAATTACCCGAATTCATTCATGATTAGTGTAACAATATCATCTAATAGTAATTCAATCAATAACCAAGTCAATTGAACCAAAACAATCTAATTCATATCAAGATCAAAACATAGGGTTAAGGGTTAATGGTCATCTTATACAAATGAGACCAATCAATAAAGATATATAATAATTTAGTTAGAATACATGGTAATATATTGATAATATCCAAAATAAATCATAAACCATTTAATTCATAACATCAATTTCGAGATTGGATGAAACAAACTTGAAAACTCATTTTTGGAAATCAATTTGATTGATCTCTTTGAGGAAAGAGGTCTCAAAGGTGAATTAAATCACATACCTCACTAACTGATGAAACATTGAGTGAGGAAATTGATCCTTTGAAGCCCTTAAACCCGCCCCTATATTGGTCTTCAATGGAGTCTTCACTAGAGAAAGAAAGAAGAGAGAAGGAAGAGAATTTGGGTTTATGGGTTATGAGCTTAGGTTAGTCTAATTTAGGTTACGGGTATTTATATAGGTAATTGCTTAACTTAATTATACATCCCTTAACACCTAAATACCCACCTAACCCCTTAATTAATTAATTGGTACTAATAAAAAAAAATGTACAGTAAATTACATGCCACATCTATGAGACCACGATCGATGGATGGTTCGTCCATCGAAAGCCAGTCCATCCCTCTGTGTTGCACATCCGTAGTCTCTGTCAGAGGCTATGAAAATGAGGCCATCCAATTAATTTTCTAAGTGTTGGTCAACAGATAGCATCGATGCCCCATCGATCAACACACACTCCGTCGTTTTCCTCCGTAGGTGAATACTGCCTAGGCAGTCTTGACCCAAAAATGCAAGAATCCACCTCAAGGGCCCTTGGTTGGTCCTTGGGGAGTCGTACCCGAACGTTTCGACCATGGATAAACTTACACACATGTTATACACCCTTCCACCAAATTTTATGAATTTCCAACTCCTAAAAGCTAGTCAAATAGGCCAAGGCACGCTAGTACCTCCTTCAACTAGTTTCTAGATGTCATGCACATACTTGGACGTTTTGGTTTCTAGACTTCCTAAATGACTTATAATAATTATAATGGACCTTAAAAAAGTGTATATACCTTAGGACACTTATGTTAGGCTCTAGAACACGTCTTGGATTTTAAAAATGTTATATTGACTAAAAGATAATTCATCCTCATGCTCTACCACAAATTTAGTCATATCCGGGAAACACCCTAGACGTAACCGGCGTCATCATCCTCTATGAGGACTAAGACTAGACTCATAGCTTACATCATTACATTCACATGTCAATTTTAGCAAAAAATTTAAAAGTTTTCATTACATTTACTCGTAGGTTTACATAGACATAATAGTTGTCTCATCTCATAACCATCTAATAAGAGTGTAAGAACTTGGGTATAACCCATATATAAAAGTTAGAATTCCGTTATACAATTGTTTCATACTAAATAGAAAAAAAGAAACATGGAAGTCTTAAACTCCAACACAACTTCATTAGGTAGATAGTGGCATCACCCTCGGAAAGTAAGGACTTACCCTACTTGGATGAATAAGAGAGCCAAGCCTTCTTCAAGTCATCTTCTAAGCATTTCAATGACCAGAACCTAAAAGGTTGGGGAAAAGGAAGAAATGGGGTTAGTACCCCACTTGTACTAAATATGAGACCATATACAAACGTACTTTCAAAGCATGCTAAGAAAAGAGACATTTCATAAAGGTATGCAACTTACTTTGAAAACACTTATGCATATTCAGCAAGGCCATATCAAATAACTTAGGCATATTCATTAAGTCATTGGCATGTACATCAAAACTCGTAAAGTCAACATGCATATCATGTAATAAGACATATTGTCAAAGCAACTCTACTATCAAGTGATAACCACAACTAGCATGAATAAGAGTTCATTATACCATAACCAAAGTAAGACAATTACCCATCACCCCTATAAAGTCAACAAGTGCAATGATTAAGAAAATTCCCACAACCTTACTTAATCAAGTAACCCAACAAGAATCATGAATAACTTTCTACTTCACATATCATAACATTTAAGGGTACATAACATCATACTTTAGCAATATAGACCAACACATATTTATAAGTAACACCAAATCAACATATAGTATCAACAACGTGCAAGTTCATCATATACATATCATGTATCATTATAAGCATATTCATACATAGTAACAACCTTTTAAAGTCCCCTTCAAGGAAAACTAGTGCAAGGCATAGGTAGAGTTTCATATCCCTACCTAGGCTAAGTAAAGCTCTCAACTAACTTTAGTTATTTTATACTTCATTACTTTATTTTATTTTAGGGAACACTTGCCTTAACGAACATAGACCACAAGATTCAAGTGTGGAATCCGGTGTTGTAAAACCTTACATCGAAGGAAGGTGGTCTACCGGCCAAAGTAAAACCACACATAAATGTTGCTTTCTAGTTGGATTTACTAGCTTGTCTTCCTATGGGAACATAGTTCTAGAACTAAGAGATAGATATAATTCCTCTACATAACACTTGGAAATTGGGGCCTCCTCTCATGGGAATCCATTGGATGCATACCCCTTATTAGGGAGTCAACACCACATGTGGAACTATAGGGTGGATCTTCCTATATGGAAAGTCATCACCTCCCATTGTAAAATTCACTCGGTGATAAGCTAAAGTCCCTTTTGAAATAACTTTAATGTCTTTATCAATAATCATAACTTAATTTAGGTCATAGGGTCTAACCCTTGTATATTCATTGTCATCATAGCTCAGTAAGAATTTTATGTGTACTTTTCTTTCATTACAATTCATATAGGTGAGGTTAGGACATTAACATTTTCATATCATGATAAAGCACTCCTTCACCGTGCTTATAACATTCACATATTAAGACAACACCCCACAATCATAATCAACAAATTTCAATTCAATATCACACCACCCTATCAATCCTAATAAAAGGCATACTCGAATAAAACATCATGACTTAATCATCAACAAGGTCTTACCAAAAACCCTCAATTAAATCCAATTTGGGTATACATCATTGTAAGTCAATAACCAACATGATAAAAAGTATAGAAGAATCACTACATCATAACTCAATACTAGATCATACCTTAAGACAAAATACTTAGGTCAATTCACAACATACTTCACAACCTAGATCATCTTATCAAGAACTAGCATGAAATACTAAAAATCACCCTAATCATTAATTATTATTAGTATTTCAACCAATAACTAAGTCAATTAAACCAATACAATCTAATTCATATCAAGATTAAAACATAGGGTAAAGGGTTAAGGGTTATCTTCTACAAATTAAACCAATCCATCAACATATATCATAATTGAGTCAGAATACATGTTCATATATTCATAATATCCAAAATAAATAATAAAATATTCAATTCATAACATCAATATCGAGATTGGATGAAACCCACTTCAATACTCAATTTTTTGGAAATCAATTTGATGGAACCCTTTGAGGAAAGAAGTCTAAAAGGTGAATTAGTTCCCATACCTCACTAATTGATGAATATTTATGGAGGAAATTTACCCTTTGAATCCCATAAACCCTCCCCTAGATTGATCTACAATGGAGTCTTCAATGCATAGTGTTGTTATGGATTTATATGAAAGGGTTGCTCATTAGTGCACAGTGTCATTATGCATTGATGTATGAACATGTGTGACCTTAATGTGTTATGTTAATGGTTTCCTCACATATAAGTATGCACACACACATAAATGATGACCTAGTCAATAGAGTATCCTTTAAAGGTGTGATCCATGTGTGTTCTAAATTAGATAGTGCTAATGATATACGCTGTGTCTATGTGAAAGGATTTCTCACATGATTTTAGGCTGATGAACACTAATATATGACCTACGAGCTAAGCATATGAGGGGATGACTCTTCTAAGACTATATTTTATAGAGTAATGTTAATGAAGGCTTTTAACAAAAGGGAACTTGACATAGCACCGAGTGAACTTCAAGATGAGGGGTGTCCCTTCCCATAGTAGGATGGTAGGTCACCATCGTCCTCACGGGGTGGATAGTCTCATGACCCAAAAGGGTGTTAGAGTGATATTTCCATGATGGCTCCAAGTTCCATAAATTGTGCTTTCCACATAGGATCTAGCAATGTGATATCAACTAAAATGCTAGTATGTGTTAATGTTCCACCTTTGCAAGTTAAGAACACCTTACATTGGTGTAAGGCTCTACAACACCAAATTCCATATTTAGCACCCATGGTCTTATTATCGGTTAAAGATATAGCTTCCCTAACTAGGATGATATAAGTGAGGTTACTTAGGATAGGTGGAAGTAATGAACCCATCTAGACATTGCACAAGTAGCTCCTTCGGAAGTTCTATGAAGGTGTTCTAAGGTTTATCAGTATGATTATGTCTTTATTCATGGCATAGTAGTATTTGTCTATTTGTCATGAAGATGTGCATGGTATGAGTCTATATGTGGTCTTACTCTTATATGCACTATGTGAGTCTGAATGACTATATGATGAAGGTTGTTGACATGAATGAGGTTGTTTTCACTTAATAGGTTGATGTATGAATTGAATGATAAGGTCTGTGGTCTCATGAAGGGTTTACTAAGTATGTGAGGGGATATGGAGCTTCACATGTACATTGCGCAGGTGATCTAAGATTTGGGGTATGAACAAGGTCTTATAATGATTTATGTGAAGTGAAGTCATTATATGTGCAAAATGATGTAGCATACTGTAAAGCCATATATATATATATATATATATATATATATATATATATATATATATATATAGCATACGATGTGTTAAGAAAGTTTTAAATTTTTCGCTAAATTTACCATGATAATGCAATGAATAATAATTATGGGCTTGTATAAGACCTCCGAGAGGTCATGTACACCATGTTACTTCTAGGGGGTGCTTCCCGGATGTGACATCATATATGCATTATACCTATATTCACATACCCAAATCAATGAAGAAATTCAATTCCAAGCTAAACACAACTAAATAAAGACCTCATACAAAGACTTCTTATCTTCCACTTGGGAATAAGATACACATGACTTTTTAACATCAATTCCTCATCATAAGGAAATATCAAATAAACAAAGAAAATTTTAATCATAAGAAATTATGGAAATTTTCATAAATCAATAAAGAGACACATAACGGAAAGAGACATAAGGAAATCACTCTTTATCACCCTATATTTGAGGAAAATTAACCAATTCTTAGTTTTAGGAATACCTTCGTCATTATTTATGGCAACATGCTTGCCTAACCTTCCTTTATTCATAATATACGAACAATCTCTCACTTTATGCCCATTCTTCCCACACCCAAAACAACCCTCTGTGCCGGTTAGGTACATACCATAGTGACTTCATCCACACTGAAGGCAAGTTTGGTGACCTACTTCCCTTCTCCTTATAAGTCTTAGGGGTGTTCAAAGAATCTTTACCGGAATATCTTTATTTAATTCTAGGTCTATCTTGTCCCTCGAACTTAGCATGGAAAGACTTTTTCACTTTTAAACCTAGATCTATGTTTTTCTCTAGCCTTCTCCTTCTTTAGTTTTGACTATTCTATTTGTTTGGAAAACACCTAAGTTTTGACATAGCCATGTCATCTACAAGCATGTATGTATGACACTCTTCTTCTACTAGGTCGTACACTGCCGTCATGAACCTATTCATCAAGTCTCTAGCGTTGTTACCAACCTTGGTTCTTATCCCTAGAGTTTACTTTTGAACACCACATATCTACTCTCGACGGGTATCTAACCTCCACCCTATAATGGAAAGCTCTAGTGAATAGTGAGTTTTCTACTAAACACTTCATGTCAACATACGAAGATTGTTCACCTAAAAATCCCCCTTTTCATACTAGAGGAGTAGTAGGGAAGGTCTAGACACTTTATGTACACTCACAAAGATTGTCTACGCTAAAAATCAACCATTTCATTCATAGATTCATTCATTCATAATGTGTGTGTGCGCATGTGAAAACACCCCTAAAATACCCAAAACAACCCTACATCCATTTGACCCTTTTAGACAAGTCTAACTTCACTTAAATTTTTGTAATTATTGTGGGGAAATAAGCATGCGACACGGAGCTGTTCCGCAATATTTTTTAAATTAAATTTTTAGATAGGGAAGTCTGCCACATGTTCGCGTGGCAGACCAAGATTTTTTTATCTAAGGTGTACCATCTCCATGATACTCATATGTTTCACCTAGGTGCAAAACATTGCTGCCTTGGTAGCCTGTTTTGCCAATATTTGGGTCCTCCTCAAGGACCCTTAGATTGGTCCTTGGGGAGTTGGTCCCGGATGTTTTGACCATAAACACGTCCCTATAAGTTGTAGGGTCATCCCCACTAGTTTTAGACTCCAAACAACACATAAAACACATGCAACATACAAGGACACACTAACACACACACACCTAGTTTCTGAATGTTCTGGTCGTCCCTTGACGTTTTACTTTCAAACTTACTAGACTGACTTCAAACATTAAATTAGATATTATAACACGTTATTAACTAATGAAACAGTAGAAAAACTCTAGTTCAACATAGTTCATTATGAGGGTCCTTACACTGATAATGTTCACTATTTCGAGCATAATTTTTTAATTTGAGATTAGAATTAGGAAAACTCGGTTGCGTTGGAAAAAAGACCCATACATATTTAATTGGATACGTAATGGGTCACTTAATTCATTTTTATGTATGAGATATGACAATTTGATGTTGACCCTCAGCTTACAAAAATTGGAAGTGTGTACGACTCTCCAAACCAACGGTGTCACGACCCAAAGTACACCCTAGAAGATAAGGCATCCTTCAAGTCAGAACATGAAATGCTTGACCTCTCAGACATCTTGTACAAGCCCTTAGACATCATTCATTGCATAAACATATGAAAATTACCAAAGAATTTAATACATTTTCATTAAAAACATAATACAGAATGTTTTAATAAAACTTCTATGTATCAAAAATCATATATGAAAAGAACATAAATGACATCATAGTGCTGGTATCTTCGGATGCTATCACAACTCACCAATCTTCACTTCTTGAAAGACTTGGAAACTCTATTCTTCAAAGAAACTGAATCTCCTCAAGCCCCTTCATTGGATTAGAATGTAGGCACAAATATGCATTGGTACGACATGTACTAAATGTGCAAACTATCATACAGAAACATAAGATATCTCAAATTGTTAGTCTATAATAGATATAAACATAAGATATAAAGGAATAAGCCTAACTTGAATATCATATGAATAATAAAGCATCATAAACCACATGAGAGTCATACTTAACTCATTGTCCTTATTACTCAAATGAGTTACTTCACAATCCACCTCCAAGTATACTTGTATAAGCCTAAGGTAGCATCACGTACTACAACCAAAGTTATGTACATATTCATTCTTGATCATAATCCAATTTTATAGTTAACACCTTATGTTCACTATAAAATACGAGCATTATGCCCCTAGGCCACCTCAAAGCACGCATGTGAAGCATCTCATTCTACCTAACACACTAAGCATGTATTGAAGTCACCCTAGTCTCTTTCATTTTAGTTTAGGAGTCTCTATTATACCTACTTCATATTGACAAGGAACAACCATCTTAAGTCAATCATTTCACGGAAGGCAAATATAACACTATCAAAGCTAATCATACGTGATGTAGTGGTTATGTCATAGGTAGTTTCAAGTCATACTTGTGTCATGTATGGATAGCATCCCATACTACCATCAACACTAGTTAATCCTCTACACTATCCGACTTCAAGCTAACTTCTCTTGCATCCTTGTCTATTAAGCTCAACTTATCATCAAAATAGACCTGCTACGAGGAAAGCATCTTAACAGACTAACCAATCTAAATAAGTGAAGACTATCCTAATCATCAATTCTTTTCTTCTTGGAAACTATGGAACTCTACCCTTCAAAGCAACTCAATCTTATCAAGACCCTACATGGACAGCATGTAGGCAATATGCGTTAGTACGATATGTACTAAGTATAGAAACTATCACACCAAACATAAGATATCTCGAAGGGTTAATCAATAATACACACAATCATGAGAAATAAAGACATAAGCATAACATTAAATCATAAGCATATTAAAGGATCAACAAGAACACCACATGCTGCCTCAAAGTGTACTTGTGCAAGGCTAAGATAGCATCCCATACTACTACAAAGCTAAGTATGTCTCATTGGTCATTCTTGATAATAATCCACTATCATAATAAGACAAATGTTCTTCATACTAAAGAATATTATACCCTTGTGGTCATCTAAAAACATGTTTGTGCAATGTACCTAAGGAAGACCATACTACTCCACATACTAAGCCTAACTTGAAAACCGTCCTTAATATGTTCACCCTCCATAGCCTCTTTATTACTTAACTTCGTCTACTAAGATTCTCTCATCCTTAGTCTACTATACTAGGATAGGAAACTCTAGTCCAATCTTATATTCAATCTCTTATTTATTAGTGACTCTAGGTTATACCTTGTGCAATGCATTCATGATGCCCCATAACACCATTTAATGCAAGGTACTACTTTTTAATCCTTTCTTTATTACTTTTTAATTTGGAGCCTACACACTATATTTATATTTTGAACAATATGTGATACTTCTTTATGTATTTCTAAGTTCCTTAACCATATGGATCTTATGAGATACTTCATAATGTATTGATCCCTTTATAATCATGAACACTGGGAGATACCCCTTAGGCATATATAAGTTCATTCACACATTATGAACACTACGAGATACCCCTTGTGCATGACTAAGTTCATTCCTTGATTTGAACACTACGAGATGCTTCTCAAGAACACCTATGTTCATAGGATATGGAGATCTCTACTAGAATACCTTGACTTAACTACATGAGGATTCCTGCCTCATGAGACCTAATAGGATAGTAATCACGTGTGGCTCTCATTTCTACTTGGAGTTCGTACCCTTGCTAGACTATCTATCTCACTTTGCATATCCAGTTGGAGTCAAGCATATACTCCAAGGTTTTCTTGTCAAACCTTTCTCTACCTTTTCTCTCATGGAGGGATGTCCTTTAAAATCTCTTAATGTTTAAGTGAATCTATCACTTTCATTTCATCATCCTAAATCTACAGCCAACACAACAATCCTAAGGTTCATTATTCATCAATTCGTTCTATCTTCATTCGTAGATAGATTTTATAATCTTTTATCCTTAACTTTTTACTCACAATCTTTATTACAAGGTGAATATAGGCATATGCCATCTTCAAGTTTAATTCCATGAAGACCAATATAAATTCATACAATATAGTTCAATTCATACATAGGTGATTCAATCATGATCAATTAATATAGAATACAATCAATTTAAGAATTATTAATACAAAACCTTCATCAAGTCTCTAATGGCCTAAGATCACAATGATCACCCTAAAATTCAATTACTGTAGTTCACCATGAAAACTCAATAAAAATAGTATATAATCATCATATGAACATCATTTAATGCTACACAATAGATTGGGATCAGAATCAAGCCTTACCCACAATGCAATCACAACCCTCTCTTGATAGAGGTTCTTTGAATTCAGAATTGAAGGGAAACTAGGGGGGCTTCTTGGATGGATGAATCAATGAATGAATAAGTTTCACATACCTTAGATTAAATCCCTAAACCCAGGTTTAAACCTTGGTGAATTATTCCTTAATAACCCTTCAATTTCTCTTCTTCTTCAATGGTGGTTTTGGGAAAATTTTCTAAGAGAAAGGTTTTTATTTGGAGTCTAGCGTTTTATTGGATATTTTACTACCTATATACTCTTTAAAATCCTAATATAATTTCCACTAATTAATCTTTACAGTGATCAAAAGACCCGTGCAACTATTGGATCAGTCAAACAGTTCTAATTTGACTTAAAAATGATGCGACCAAATCTGGGAATATATTCATGGTTCTAGAAAATATTTTGATACAGAATAGTTCATGATGTCCCTCTGTCGCAGGGCACAAATTTCCCTGTAAGTGTTGGCTCCGCGTCGCGCAGCAGCCTCCACATCTAGGCTGCCCGGCAGCTTCACTGGCTTATGTTTGGGTCCTCTTCAGGGACCCTTAGCCTGGTCCCTGGGACGTTGTTCTCGGACATTTTGACACATTACATGTAAGTATATGCATAGGAACCATCTGTAATATATTTCATCCTCAGAGTATCCTACAAATTATTATGGCACGCTAGTTCAACTTCGACTAGTTTCTAGAAGTATTGGACATTCTTGGGTGTTTGACCTCAAATCACTACAAAACTTTATGAAATGACTCTTAACACTATTTTATGTCATTTTATGACGTTATAAGCTCATTAAACTCAATTTAGTCTCTACTTATACCCAATTCATATTTGAGTTTTTACAATACCCCCCACTTGGGAAACATTCATCCTCGAATGACACCTTCTTAAACACTTATCTAAAGGACCTATTCTAGACTAGCGACACATCATATGAACGAACCCCAAAATGACTAGGTGTTTAGAACCTTACATATTGGTAATAAGGGTCTAAGGTCCTAAAATGACTTATAATATGGGTTAGAGGCATTGTGTAAAGTTAAGGTCATTTGGAAGTCAAACGTCAACGGACAACCAAGACGTTTGACGAATAGTCACCTATGTGCATCATGTCTCTATATGTGATTATATATTGTATATCATGAGATTATGAAGTCTTACAATGAATTATAATGATGTTTTTTGGTAGTATATGGAGTTAGATGAAGTTTGGAGGTCAAACGTGCAAGAACCTCTAAGTCATTCGAAAGTTAGCCCTTGAGACGTTCAAGAATGTCTTGATGGGGCCTAGCATGTTTTGATGCGTTTTATGTGTGAATTTTGGGTGAAACTTTCGTGGAAGGTCCTTGAATAATTAATGTTCATATTTACATTGGAAATATCTAGGTACCACTTCTCAAGGACCCTATAAAGCGCTCACAAGAAGGACCCAAGGTTTGTCGAGACACTGCTCAATCGACTTAACCAAACGACACCCAGTTGGTTGATCAATGGACCATTGGTGGGGTTTTGTAGATGGAAACTTAGCCTGATCAAGGCTCAACCCAAGAACAAGCCAAGGTCCAATCGAACAAGCCAAGGTCCAATCGACTGAAGCCACAGACGGCCCATCAATTGACCTACTACCATCGATGGTGGCTTGCAATCACTGCCTACGCATTGCTCATTAAAGGGGTGAATGGGAAATTCACCCCATGTCCTAACCTAGCCTTAGTAGGTTTAGTTAGATATTTTTGGGTGTATGTAAGTAATCAAAAACGCGATCAACCCATTCCCAATCACATATACACAAAATAGACTTTCCATCCAAAACCAATTCTCCCTAGAAACCTCCATTGTTGGTGAAGCTCAAGAACAGCCTGGAGCTTGGATTCCTATTCTTTATTCATCAAGTTTTAATGGTTTTAATGAATATAAATTTATGGTTATCCTTCATCTCTAAGTAACCTTTCATTTGGAGAGTTCTTCTCAAATTTTTCGAAGAGAAAATATGATCAAATCTCTTCTTCTTCAATCTAGCCATGGGTTTATTCTATAAACATTTTTAGTGGATTAATCAATATAAATTGATGTTAATGTAATGTTCTTAACGTGAAATTAATCCAATTGCATGATGAACACATGTCTCTTTGCAAAATTGATTTAACCCTTGCATTGGCATTGTGATCATGACTTGTTAATGGTTGAATTGTTGATTCTCTTACGTTTAATTATCATTTAAATGAATTGATGATGAATTTATTATGAAGTATCCTTGAGGATCAATATATGACGATTTGAACATGATTAATACATGCCTTTATGTGATCACTGTAGTATGGACATTTTAAATAATAATAGTGAAATTCTCTTATGTTTTGGTACTTGTAGCTACTTCCTTAGGTTAATAAGTTGGTTGAATTGTCAGTATAAATATGGTATGATCAAAATAAAGAAGGCTTGGTATAAATCAATCTAGGTGCTTCTAAGCTATCAAGTAGTAACTTGTGATCTTGACGTTAAGATGGTTGTTATGTGATTCAATTATGATAAATTGACTTAGATACTGCCTATATGTCTAATATCATGATCATTAAGTATAGTTGATTCAATATGAATGGATAACAATTGAATTGGTAAAGATTGATTTAAGTCCTTCTAGCTAGTAGACATTTATGGAGTAATGTATATGTTGTAATCTATATCCTAAGATGAATAAAGCATGAATAAGACTTGGTTCCTATCTTTTTAGTTACTGCCCTAAATTTATATTATTGATACATGATGATTGATGATCAAAACTAGGGAGTTACTTAATTATCTATAACTCCCTACCTTCTACCATATATGAGATATATCGTATTAGATGGTCACATGATTTTGTAGCAACTTGTACATTGTTTATTCATGATTAAATATATGTAATAGCTACTCCCCTATATATGTATTAATAATGGAAAGTATGTATTGATCAATGATGTTCAAATGATAATTAAGTGGTAAAAACGGTTCTTTATGTCTACTTTCTTTATAATATTGTACTTGATAAAGCCTTGTATGGCATTGTGTGGTATGATCCACCTACGGTGGCGGTGTTTACTTTATTGTCACTATATATGTGTTTACCATAGCCTTGAAGGCAAATTAATCAATATATGAATGAGTGGTTATGATGATCACCTTATGTGCACCTTGTGCCTGTTCTTCTAGTTTAGTTGTGAATCTAGGTTATGTTACTATTGTTATGAGAATGTAAATGTTTATGTTAAGATCATGTTTAGGTGCTGCCGTTGATGAATTATTAAATATGGATGAATACCCCTATGTGAATGTGTGAATAACTAAGGTTAGGAGTCTCAAAGTATCATGAAGATTGTCTTGCCTCCTATGCTAAATTTTGTTGTGTGGTCTATGCCTTGTTGTGCAGTATGGTCATAAGAGGGTGGCTGCCTCAAGATGTTGTGAATATCCATTATGTGATCATTTTGACCAATGTACCCACACTAACACATTGTGCATGCTTACAAGTAGCATAGGTTATGGTGTCTAAATGAAAGGTGGTTCTCAAATTCACTAGTGTCTACTACTATGCATGTTAAGATAATTTCTATGAATGTATAACATGTGTTTCCTTAACTAGGATGACTTGATAAGTGTACTAGTATGGGCATGGGTGTGGGACTTTGCCTATGCATTCAACGTGTGTGCCTTGATAGGATAATTTATAGTTTTGGTTTCTATGTACATGAAAATGATATGAATGTATGGGAATATTATGAATATGACGTATATGATATGGTGAAGTATGAATGTGCATAGTGTCTTTGTGGCTTTATATGGAAGGATTGCTCATATACTTATACCTATAGACTTATGCATTGATGTATGAACATGTGTGACCTTAATGTGTTATGTGAAAGGTTTGCTCACATATGAATGATGATCTAGTCAATAGAGGAGCCTTTAACGGTGTGCTCAAGTGTATCCTAAACTAGTTAGTGCTAATGATATACGTTATGTCTATGTGAAAGGATTTATCACATGATTTAGGCAGTTGAACTCTCATCTATAACCTATGAGCTAAGCATATGAGGGGATGACTCTCCTAAGCCTATATTTTATAAAGTAATGTTAATGAAGGAATTTTAACAAAATAGAACTTAACTTAGCACCGAGTGAACTTGAAGAATAGAGGTGTTCCTTCCCCTTGTAGGAATGTAAATCACCATAGTCCTCACTGGGCGGATAACCTCATGACCCAAAAGAGTGTTAAATTGATGTTTCCATGATGCCACCAAGTTCCATAAACTATGCTTTACACGTAGGATCTAGCAATGTGATACCAATTAAAATGCTAGCATGTGTTAATGTTCCACCTTGGATAATTAAGAACACCTTATATTGGTCTAAGGCTCTACAACACCAAATTCCATATTAGGCACCCGTGATATTATTGTCGGTTAAGGATATAGCTTACCTAAAGTATAATGGACAATGGAAGTAAATGACTAAGACACTAACTAAGATGATCTAAGTGAGGTTACCTTGAATAGGTGAAAGTAATGAACCCATCTAGACATTGCACAAGTAGCTCCTTAGGATGTTCTAGGAAGGTGTTCTAAGGTGTATCATTATGCTCATGTCTTTATGCATAGCATGGTAGTTTTTGTCTATTTGTCATGAAGATGTATATGATATGAGTCTATGTGATATGGTCTTATTCTTATATACACTATGTGAGTCTTAATGACTATATGATGAAGGTTGTTGACATGAATGAGGTTTTCTTCACTTAATATGTTGATATATGAATTGAATGGTCAGGTTTGTGGTCTCATGAAGGGTTTACTAATTATTTGAGGGGACATGGAGCTTCACATGTACATTTCACTGATCGACTACTATTTGGGATATGAACAAGTTCTTATAATGATTTATGTGAAGTGAAGTCATTATATGTGAAAATTGATGTAGCTTACTGGAAAGACAATAGAGCCTTGCCTTAAATGTATCTTTGATATATTATGCTTATATGATGATATTTGTTGTCTATGTATGCTTTATTGTGACCTTAAGTTGATGCATTGCACCAAATATCACTAGAGGGTTACTTGAAAGGTTAATGAGTTAAAGAAAACAAGTTCACTGTGAAAGGAAAATATTCACTGTAAAGAAAAGTGCTTACTGTACTGTGACTTTGAGTTGCCTTAAATTCTATATGTGATCTTATATGATATTTGACCTTTGAATATGTCTATGTGAAGTATGTGAATGATATAAATGCAATTGTATGAAGGTTTTATAAAGATTTACTCAAAATGTCATGAAGTATGATTTCAAGAAAATGTCCCTTTTAAATGGATGTTTTGCATGGTTGTCATTCTTAGTGCATTCTTGTGCTAACTCCATTATTCTACAATTTTTACACAAAGTGTAGGTTATGGCTTCTTAAATGATGTTTTAAATGGTGAGGATCTTGATAGATGATTCCCAAGCTCAATGAAATGAATCCTTATGTTCAAGAATCCCCTACTTATGTTTACTGTGAAATTTTACAAGTTGGATACTTATGTCTTATGTTTTAAGTGTCGTGTCCCAATGTAATCTAATGTGTTGAGTCTAAGATGGCAAAAATACTTTTATTCTAAGTATGTAATATAATATTTTCTATATATATATGAAGTAAGTTCTAGTATATGATATGCTAAGAAAATTTTAAATTATCCGATAAATTTACTATGACAATGCGATGAATGATAAATATGTGCTTATATAAGACCTCCGAGAGGTCAAGTACGCCATGTTACTTCTAGGGGGTTATCCCCGGATGTGACATCATATATGCATTATACCTAAATTCACATAATCAAATCAAGGAAGAAATTCAATTCCATGCTAAATACAACTAAATAAAGACCTCATACAATGACTCCTTATCTTCCACTTGGGAATAAGATACACATGACTTTTTAACATCAATTCCTCATCATTAGGAAATATCAAATCAAGAAAATCTTAATCATAAGAAGTCATGGAAATTTTCATAAATCAATAAACAAACTCATAACGGAAAGAGACATAAGAAAATCACTCTTGATCACCCTAGATTTGAGGGAAATTAACCAATTCTTAGTTTTAGGAATACCTTCATCATTATTTATGTCAATGTTCTTGCCTTCTCATCCTTTCGTAATAATATCCGGACAATGTCACACTCTATGCCCATCCTTCTCACACCCGAAACAACCCTCTGTGCTGGCTAGGGACATACCATAGTGAGTCCATCCGCACTTGGGGCAAGTTTGGTAGACCTACTACCCTTCTCCTTATCAGTGTTAGGGGTGTTGTAAGAATCTTCACCGGAATATCTTGGTTCAATTCTAGGTCTATCTTATCCCTCAAACTTAGCACGGAAAGACTTTTCACTTTCAAACCCAGACCTCTGCTTTTCTGTAGCCTTCTCAATTTTAGTTTTGACTATTCTTATTGTTGGGAAAACAGCATAAGTCTTGAGATAGTCATGTCATCTACAAGAATGATTGTATGACACTCTTCTTCTACTAGGTCGGACACTCCTGTCATGAACCTATTCATCAAGTCTCAAGGGTTTGTCACTAACTTTGGTGCGTACTTAGACAAAAGAGTGATTTTCAAAGAATACCCCATCTTAACCGCTGTCACTTCCCAAGGGAATAACCTATCAAGGAAAGCCAACTTAAAAGTCTTCCACTCAATAGGACCCGCACCTATTGGTCTACTATCTTTTCATTGTGGATACCAAATTTGAGTAACATCTTTCGATTGATAGACAGATAACTCCACTTTTTCAATGGAAGACACTCCCATGATTACAATAACCTTATACACTTCATCAATAAACCCATTCAGATCCTCACCAACTTTGTATCCATAGAAATCTGGTGGATTCATTCTCAAGAACTCCATTACTCTAGTAGCACCCATTCCTCCTATAGGATTAGCCGAAGCCACCTCTACTCTATTAGTTTTCTCCGTTAAGATTTGATCCACCAAATCCCTAGAATCCGTAGATTCCTCAAACATAGCATTTCCTATTAGAGGGTCACTAGAAACTTGAGGAGGAACTTGCTCTTGCACTTGGGGAGGCACCTCTTGCACTTGGGGAGGAACCTCTTGCACCCCGTTCCCATCTTCTTCCCTTGTTGCGTTAGTTCTTGTGTTATCCACAACTTAAAAATCACAGGCAAACATTGGAAAAAGGCCTACTAAAGCCAAATTATATGGCACAACTATAAGAATGAAGTGGAACTTTCCTAAGACTCCTATGGCCTCCTACTCATAGATGTGTTGTAACTCACACCAATAAATAAGACACTACGAGACGTGGTTTTGGAGACATCCTAAGACCATTTTCATAACCTTATGCGATGATACCATATTTGTCACGACCTGCAAGTAAACCCTAGAAGTTAACGCAACCCTTGGGTCGCAATATGGGGTACTCGACCTCTCGGAGGTTTTGTACTAGACACTTGACTTTATTACATAACATAATGCATAAATGGACAGAATTTAAAAACATTCCTTAGACTTAAAGCAAAAGGTATTTCATAATAGCATATGCATCTCGAATAACATTGTCTCAAAAACCATCTAACTTTAACATAAATGTAACATCTTGGGACGCAGCCCACATAATGTCCAAAACATAAATAAAACATAAAGGAACGTAAAGGTTCTTCCTCTTACCATTTCTTCTCTCCTTGAAAACCTTGGAACTCTATCCTTCAAGCAACTTAGTCTTATCAAGACCCTACATGGATAAAATGTAGCCAATATGCGCTAATATGATATGTACTAAGTATGAAACTATAACACCAAACATAAGATATCTCAAAGGGTTAATCAATAATAGACATAATCATATGAACCATGACATAATTATAGCATGTCTATCATAAGCATATTAAAGGAACATAAAACGCATAAGAGTTCATACTTACTTACTATTCCTTCTTGTTGAAGTGAACTACACCACAAGCTACCTCCAAATATACTTGTGCAAGGCTAAGGTAGCATCCTATACCACTACCAAATATAAGTACCTTTCTTTGGTCTTTCTTGATCATAATCCACTATCATAATTAAGACCTATTTTCTTCATACTAAAGAGTACTATACCTTTGTGGTCATCTCAAAACATGCTTGTGCAATGTACATAAGGCAGCCCATATTACCCTGTCAGAGCCTATCTTGAATACCATCCTTAATATATTCACCCTCCATAGCCTCTTTATTACTTAACTTCATATATTAAGATTCTCTCATCTTTAGTAGACTACTAGGAAAGGCAACTCTAGTCCAATCCAATCTTCATCTCCTCTTCATTAATGACCCTAGGTTATACCTTGTGCAATGCACTCATGATTCCTTATATTACCATTCTTGCAAGCTATTACTTTTAGATACTTTCTTTATTACTTCTTACGTTGGATCCTAGACCCAATATTTATCTTTTGAACAAAAATTGTGGGAAAATAAAGACACACATAACCAATACAAACAACTCCTCAATTTTTTTTACTTGCAACAATAACCTTAGAATATCGTGAAAAACAAGAAACAAAACTTTACATCTTTTTGTTACTGATCGAAATGGCCAAATAAAACATAAATGCTCCAAAATGGCATAAAATAAAAAAGAACGCACATACGATACAAAAATTTACCCCATAAAATTTCACTTACACAAATGACTTCAAAATATTGTGATGAATAATAGAAAAAACTTTACTTCTTTTCTTAACTTTCTGAAAATGGAAGAAACATACATAAACAATACAAAAAATTTCTCAAAATTTTTTTTGACTTGCACTAATGACCTTGATATATCGTGACAAATAACTAGACAATACTTTTCTTCTTTTCATAACCACACAAAAATGGCCAAAAATTATGCAAAAGCCTCGAAATGGGTGAAAAATGAAAATGAGACCTAATGAGATAGTCATCACAATTAGGTGTGGGTCCTCTTTCTACTTTGAGTATGGACCCTTGCTAGACTATCCGTCTTACTCTGCATATCCACTTGGAGTCAAGAATATACTCCAAGGTTTTCTTGTCAAGCCTTTCTCAACCTTTTCTCAAGGATGAATTTCCTTGGAAATCTCTCCATGCTCAAATGAATCTATCACTTTCATTCAATAATCCTAAATCTATTGCCAACACCACTATCCTAAAATTCATTATTTATCAATTCATTCTATCATCATTCCTAGATAAATTTTACGATCTTTTAGTCTTAGCTTTCTTCTCACAATATTCATTACTAGGTGAATATAGCCATAATTCATGTTCAAGGTTCAATTCCATCAAGAACAATCTCAATTCAATAAATATATTTCGATTCATACTTTGGTGATTCAATTATGATCAATAAATATAGAATACAATCAAGGTAAGAAGAATCAACACAAAACCTTCATTATGTTTCTAATGGCTTAAGATCACCATGATCCCCCTCAAGTTAATTTAATATAATTCAACATGAGATTTCCATACTAACAATATATAATCATCATATAAACATCATTGAATGCTACCCACTAGATTGGGATTACAATCAAGCCTTACCCACAATGCAATCACAACTCTCTCTTGAATGGGGATCTTTGGATTCACAATTGAAGAGATATTAGGGGGGATTCATGGTTGGAAGAATCCATGAATGAATAATCTTCACATACCTTACATTACAGACTTAAACCCAGCTTGAAACCTCGCTGAATTCGTCTTAAAGATGCCTCCAATTTCTCTTCTTCTTCAATGGTGGTTTTGGGAGAATTTCGGAAAAGAAAGATTTTGATTTGGAGTCTAGGTTCTAATTGGCTATTGTACTGCTTAAATACTCTTAAAATACCTAAAATAACAGCCAATAATTTATTCCTAAAGTACCCAAAAAAACGCCTAAAACTATTGCACCATTTAACCTATTCTAATTTAATTTTAAAATAACGTGACCAAATCTGGGCACTCACTGCGTGTTGCGGACGCATTTTTGATTCTTGGTTCTGAAAAATAATTTGAGACAGAATGTTTCATGATGTACACGTGTCGCAGGGCAAAAATTGCCCTTTAAGTGTTAGCTCCACATTGCACAGCAACCTCCACATCTAAGCTGCCCAGTAGTTTCAATAGCCAATGTTTGGGTCCTCCTCGGTGACCCTTACGCTTGTCCTCCGGGCATCATACTTGGGAGTTTCAACCCTTTACATGTTAGTCTACACATTGGAACCAATCAAAATTAGAATCACAATCAAGCCTTACTCACAACGCTATCACAACTCATATATTTCAACCCTTTACATGTACTAAACACATTCTAACCATCGATGCTCAATTTCACCCTGAAACCATTCTCCAAAACTCCACTACAGAACACTATGACACAGTTCAAGTACGACTAATTTCCGGACGTCTTGGATGTTCTTGGGCGTTTGAAATCCAATCACTTCCAAAAATTATATAATGATTCTAAAAACGATTTTTAGTAATTTTAGGACCTTAGAAGCCCATGACACTAAAGTTAGGCTGTAGCTACACCTAATTCACATTTGAGGTGTTACAACTTGCTTCTCCTATAATGTTCAGGCCCAAGTGTAGAAGAAAAATCTCATTATGATCTCTTCATAATGACTTTAACTTCAAATCCCTAGAATCCATGGCATAACATCCCATAATCGATTATTACCTTCAATTCATTATGATCTATGTTCAATTACATGCTTATTTCATTCAATTAGATCATTAGAAGTTCAATTCTAGGTATGCAAGATCACATAGGTTCAATTAAAACTTTACAAATCAAGACCAACCTAGAACAATTAAGCCACATTAATTTCATATATAGGTGATTCAATCATGATCAATTATCACATAATACATAGAATTAAGAATATAAACATAGAACCTTTATCTTCCCTATAATTACCATGATCACCTTAAACATCAATTACTACAATACACCATGAAAACCTCATGAAAACAACACATAATTATCATATGAACATAGTTGAATGATACCCACTAGATTGGGATGGCAATCAAGCCTTAACCACAAAGCAACAACCGTCTCTAGATTGGGGTCATTTGGATTCACAGTTAATAAATAACTAGGGGACTCCATGATTGGAAGAATATCGGTGCTACCCTTTATTTTGTGAGGTCATTTGGACTTACAACAACCATCTCTAGACGGTTATGTTACAAATTTTCTTTGATAATCTTTATGCATTGATTGATCTCGGTTCTACCCTTTCTTTTGTTACACCTCTAGTATCTAGGAAATTTGATGTACTTCTTGATGTTTTGATTGAACCCTTTCCGGTTTGTACACAAATGGGTGACTCTGTGGTTGCAAAAAGTGTTTATAAGAAATGTCCTGTAATGCTTCCCAATGGAGTTACTCTTTTTGATTTTGTAGAACTTGACATGTTTGATTTTGATATCATCTTGGGTATGGATTAGCTTCATGCATGCTTTGCTTCAATAAATTGTTGAACAAGGGTAGTGAAGTTTCAATTCCCTAATGAACCTATTCTAGATTGGAAGGGGGGAATTTCTATGCCAAGGGGTAAAATTATTTTGTAATTGAAGGCTTGCAAGATGATAGCCACGTGTTGTTTATACCATGTTGTGACGGTTAAGGACCTAGAATGTGAAAATCCTTCTATCGAGTCAGTCCCCGTAGTGAGGGAATATCAAAAGGTCTTTCCTAATGACCTTCCAGGTGTTCCTCCCGAAAGAAAAAATGACTTTGGTATTGACTTGTTACAGGATACGATTCCCATTTCAATTCCTCCATATAGGATGGCTCCGATATAACTGAAAGAGTTGAAGCCCCAACTCAAAGATTTATTAGACAACGGGTTTATTCAGCCTAGTATTTCTCCATGGGGTGATCTTGTCTTGTTTGTTAAGAAGAAGAATGTCCCTCTTAGAATGTGCATTGATTACCGCCAACTTAATAAGGTCACCACAAAGAACAAGTATCCGCTCCCTTGGATTTATGATTTATTTGATCAACTCCAAGGTTCTAGCTTCTTTTCCACGATTGACTTAATGTTGGATATTACCAATGCAAAGATGTGCCCAAAACATCTTTTCGAACTACATATGGACACTATGAATTCCTAGTGATGTCTTTTGGGTTGATGAATGACATGGCGTTATTTATGGACTTAATGAATAGGTTTTCCGAGATTAACTCGACTCATTTGTGATAATGTTTAATAATGATATTTTAATATACTCCAAGAATGAAGATGAGCATGAGAGACAGTTGAGGGTTGACTTGCAAGTCCTCAAAGAACACCAGCTCTATGCCAAATTTAGTATGTATGAATTTTTGTAGAGGTCAGTTGCTTTTCTTGGACATATTATATCTAGTGATGGTGTAGAGGTTGATCATAAGAAGAGGGATGCGATCAGAAATTTGCCTAGACCTCTTTCTCCCACAGATAGCTGAAGTTTCTTTGGTCAAGCCGGGTACGATAGAAGATTTGTCGATGGATTTTATTCCATCGCTTGTACTTTGACAGCTTTGACCCAAAAGAAGGTGAAGTTTTAGTGGTCGAAAGATTTTGAAAAAGATTTTCAAGAATTGAAAGATAAGCTTACCTCCATTACGGTGTTGATCTAACTAGAGGTCAATGAAGGCTTTGTAGTGTATTGTGATGTTCCCCGAGTGGAATTGGGATGTTTCCTCATGCAACATGGCAAGGTGATAGCTTGTTCTCCTATGCAACTCAAAGTTAATGATAAGAATTATCCAACACATGACCTTGAGTTAGCTGTTGTAGTTTTCCCTTGAAAATATGGAGACATTACACGTAGGTGTGCATGTTGATGTGTTTACTGACCATAAAAGTCTTCAATATGTGTTTACACAAAAGGAGTTAAATCTCCGAAAGAGAAGCTGGTTAGAATTGTTGAAGGATTACGACATGAGTGTCCTTTACCACCTGGCAAGGATAACGTGGTTGCGGATGCTTTGAGTCATATGACTATGAGTAGTGTGTCTCATGTGGAAGAAGAGAAGAAAGAACTTGTAAAAGATGTTCATAGGTTGGCTCGATTAGGTGTGCTGTTAGAAGATTCTCAAAATGGTGGTTTCATGGTACACATAACTCCGACTCATCATTAGTGGTGGAGGTGAAATCTAAACATCATCTTGATCCACTATTCACGGAGTTGAAGGAATTGGTACTGGTAAGCTGAATGAGTCATTCTCCCAAGGGGGGATGGTGTTCTTAAGTACCAAGGGAGATTATGTGTACCGAATGTTGAGGAATTGAGAAATCAAATTCTTGAAAAAGCCCATGGTTCTCGCTATTCTATACTTCCGTGTGCCACCAAAATGTATCATGATCTTAGAGAGATTTATTGGTGGGGTGCTTTAAAGAGGGAAATAACAAAGTTTGTTGCAAGGTGTCTGAATTGCCAACAAGTTATAGCCGATCATCTCAAACCGGGTGGTTTGACCAAAATAATGGATATTCCTACTTAGAGTGGGAATCATCAATATGGATTTTGTTGTTGGGTTGGCCCCGAACCCGGAAGCAAAATGGTTCGGTATGGGTTATTGGGGATAGGTTGAACAAATCTGCCCATTTTATTCCTCTTAAGTCTACTTACACGGCTGAAGATTTTTCAAGGATCTACATTAATGAGATTGTGAGCTTTCATGGGATTACTTTGTCCATCATTTTCGATAGAGGTTCCCAATTCACTTCTCATTTTTGAATGTCTTTTCTAAAGGTTTAGGTACTCAAGTGAAATTTAGTACCACTATTCATCCTCAGACGGATAGTCAAACGGAACATACAATTCAAACCCTTGAAGACACTTTAAGATCTTGTGTTATTGACTTCAAAGGAAGTTGGTATGATCATCTACCTTTGATTGAGTTTTCTAACTACAATAACTATCATTCGAGCATCTCCATTGAACTTTTTGAAGCTCTTTATAGTAGAAGGTGTAGATCTCTAGTTGGATGGTTTGACATTTGTGATTCCTCACTCCTTTGTCCAGAGATTATCTATGAGGCTATAGAGAATGTTCGAATCATAGGAGATAGATTGAACACAACCTATGGTCAGCAAAAGTCTTATGCCAAAAATTGAAGAAGAGACCTTGAGTTTGATATTGGTGATCATGTCTACTTGAAGATTTCACCTATGAAAGGGGTGATCAGGTTCAGTAAGAAGGGGAAGTTAATACCCCGATATGCTATGAGGTTTTACAACGAAATGGGAAGGTTTCCTATGAGTTGAAACTACGTAGTGAACTAGCTTCAATTCATGCGGTGTTTCATTTTCTATGCTTAAGAAATCCATAGGCGACCCGGTGTCTATTCTGCCTATTGAAGGTTTAGGGGTGGATGAGAATCTCTTTTATGAAGAGGTTCCGATTGAGAATTTAGATCGCCAAGTAAAGAATTTGAGAAACAAGGAGGTTATTTTTGTAAAAGTTCTATGTGGAACCATCTTGTTAAGGGTTCAACATGGGAGGCTGAAGCCGACATGAAGTCCCGTTACCCTCATCTTTTTACTCATTGAGGTGAGACATTCATCTTAATAAAGAAACTAATGAATAATCATGAAATTTACTTGCTGCTAAAGATGTGCATGTTTTGGTAAAAGTTGTACCAACTAGAGCTCTAAAAAAAATGCTTTCATACTCTATTCTTGCACTTATATTAAATAGGTATGCATGTTGTCTTCTTGAGATTTTGCTGTTTTGTTTTTGTACTTAGAAGAATGATAGCATGGACTCCTTGATGATGTTGAGCTCATGATAATGTTGAGAGGGAAGTGCCTCACTATGCGTTATGAAATGTTAAGCTCTTATGTGTGCATCATGAATTGAGTGCTATGTGTAATGTTATGTTATGTGTTGAAAGGAGTTGTGAAGTACTCCTATGAGTTGTGAATCATTATGATTTTATGTTGTTGTTGGTTGGGATGCTAGTATTGAGTCTATTCCTACCCTCGAAAAGATTTTAGTGTCATTCGCGGATGAATGTTTCTGGGGGTGGGGGGATAATGTAACACTCCGGAAATGCCATGACTTAGAAGAGAGATTCATCTATTAGATAATGTTCAAAATAATTTTTCCAGACCTACCTTAATGTAATAACATCATTTGGGAAAGGTTATAGCAAAAAAGACAAAGAAAGACCTCGACATCCGGAAACTAGCTAATTTGAACAAGTTGACGTCCCTACGTTTGGTGAAGGTTTCGAAGCGACAAATGAGCTCAAAAACTTGTAAAAATACATTGGATAGGTAGTATGCAGTATAAAGGGTCCAAATGTCTGGTAAATACACCCCAAGGACAACACGGAAGGTCCTTGGGAGGACCAAAACATGGGTGAGCAGGATGCTAGGCAGATTGGGGGACAAGGTGCGCGACGTACCTCCCTCACGAGGTGTTATGACTCAATATGTTAGGGGTAGCCTCGGGTAAATAATGGGAATTGGCCCCGCAACGCGCAGCCACTTCCTAGAATCGTTAAAGTCGTATTTTTGGTAATTTAACTTCATAAAAAAACCCATTTAAGTGGAGGGTCTTTTGGTTATTTTATAGGAAGACTATATATGGAAACTAGATCAGTTTTAGACCACATTTTACACGTCTAATTAAGATTCAAACGAATTTCGCATCTCTCTCAACAAACACCCTCTTTTTCAAAACTCCATTGAAGAACAAGAAGAGCTTAAGGAACAAGATGAAGACTTCAAGGTTTTTATCCAAATTTTTTTTTGGATTCTTCATATATAAGGTATGAATTTTCACTCTTGGGATTCCTTTCTCCAAGTGTTCCTTTCAAAATAAGTTTTCAAGAAATTCCACTCTAGGGATTTTACTCTACAAAATGGATTTTCCTACTAACTCTAGATTTATGTTTCTCGATGAAAAGTAATTGTTTTCTATGGTTAGTTATGAACGTATTGTTTAGTGTTTGACTTCTAATGATATTTTTTCGTGTGAAGCATGTTTATTGTCAATTTGATGGTTTCGAAATGGTTATACCTATTACATTATAATGTGAAAACATTGAGATTGAAACTAAGACTTGAATGAACTCTTAAATGACCCCTTCACTTATCCTACATTATGGATTGGTCTTGCATATGATTTTAATAGTGGTTGTTGGTTATGATACTTAGTATTTCACTATGTTATGGTTATGAATGTTGTAAGTTCAATGTAAATTCTTGAATAAGGAACTTGGAAGTGAGAGGCAAGTTATGATATTCCCTTGTATACTTTACACAAGATGACTATGTTATATTAATTACACATATGAAGGGTTAAAATGACAGGAAATTCTCATCCAATCCCAAAGAGCTCATGATCGTGTTTATACAACAAGTTATTTTCCTTTGACTTGTGATAAATTTATGATTAAATGATGCCTTAAAGGCTAATCAAAAAGGGACTTAAACTTAGAACCGATGAGCTAGATTTGAGAGTTGTCCCTTCCCTAGTTGGAAGGTAGGTCACAATCATTCTCACGAGATAGAGGCTGACATGTAATGTGGAACTATGGTTGTCTAATACATATCCTTGTTCTTGAAATATTTTTCCAAAATAGGATACTAGAAAGTTGATCCATCTAGAATGTTATGTCATGGTTGGTTCTACCTCAGTCAGTAGACCACCTTCTTTTGGTGTGGGGTGTTATGACACGGGATTTGTTCGTTTGTAATATGATAACATGAAAAGTATGATGATTATGATACATGTTGTTATCATAAGTTAGTTATGTTAATGAACATGTTATTGGTCTATTCATTTATGAGGTGATAACTACTCACATTACAAGTTACATGAATCAAAGCATTACTTATGGTCTCCTATCTTATCTACTTGGTTCTGTGGGGTTATGGAGCTTCACATGGCCATTGCACTTGTAGGTTATGGATGGTATTACTTGTATGTATTTTGTATGTTATGTCTATACTTAACATGATTTATTAAGTATGAAATTTTTACATGACTCTATGATATATATCTTTGATTATAATCATGCTTTATGTTGATGAAATGCTTAACTTGTATATGTTCTACGGTGTGTGAATTTGAAGATATTCAAATTACAGGGCATGTTTTCTAAGAAACAACCATGTTCATGCATGTCCTTAAATGTTATTTTCATATACCTATATTTAGTACATGTGGCGTACTAACCCCACTACATTATATTACTAAAATTGTAGGGTCCGACAACTGATGTTTAAGACAATTTATTTGAAGAAGCTTGGAACTCATTCCTCCAAGTCTTGGTAGGTCTTCATGTTCGGGGATGCGATATTTTCATATTCAAACTTATGATGACTTCAGTAGATTTAATAATATTCTATTTCCATTTATGTTCTTTGGATTTTTTTCTATTAAGGCCTATATGGCATATTGACTATTGATTGGCTAAGTCCAGATTTGCACTCTTTATGTGGTTTTATGCATGTGAGGCAATGTTTTATAATATCATATGCTATTATGAATGTTAAGTATGAAGTCTAAATACACTTCACATAAGTATGTAAAAGTTTTTAATTTTCTGCAAATTTTAACTAATGACATGTTATGACGAACGCTAAGAGGCTTGTTGAGTCCTATGAGAGGGCGATGACACCGATCACATCTGGGGTGTACCCTCCAGGTGTGAGAAAAAGTTTTTTGCTATGAACCTAACTCATACTAGAGTTGTGTAGATGGGATCATTCTGTATACCGGAGGTTGAGATATTTGAGTATTATTGAGGCATGTCACTCCTCGCCCGTGGGTGGGCACCATAGTGTATCCAGACTGCGCATAAGATCTTGCAGTGTGGGTACTATATGCCAAAAATTCACCATGATTCTCACGAATTCTCCAAATCATGTGATCGATGCTAACGAGAAGGAGGAATTTTGAATAGGCAAGAACTCCCTTTAAATTCTATTATGGTGATTGAGTTATTTGATGTATTGGGCATTGATTTTATGGGCCAGTTTGTGAGTTCTCATGGGATGAAGTATATACTTATGACAGTTGACTAAGTGTCAAAATGGGTGGAAGAAATATCGCTTCCTAACAATGAAGGAAAGAGTGTCACCGCGTTCTTGAAAAAGAATATCTTCTCAAGATTTGGAACACCAAGGGCCATTATTAGTGAAGGTGGCTCTCACTTTTGAAATAAGTTTTTCAAAGGGCTATTGGAGAAATATGGGGTTCGCCATAGTGTGGCTACTTCTTACCATAAAAAATATAGCAGGGAAGGTAAGGCGTCCAATCAAGAGATCAAGTTAATTTTAGCAAAAACGGTGAATGCAAATAGAATGGATTGGTCAAAGAAGCTTGATGATGCTCTTTGGTCCAAACGTACTGCATAAAAGACTCTCATAGGTATGTCTCCATACCAACTTATATGGGAAGACTAGTCAGTTGCCGGTCGAGTTTGAGCACAAAGCAATGTGGGCAATGAAGAAACTGAAGATGGATTGGACTGAAGCAGCAAAACAAAGATTAAATGAATTGAATGAGCTAGATGAGTTTCACCTAAAGGCCTACGAAAGTTCAGCCATCTACAAAGAGAAGATGAAAAGTATCACGACCAAAGAATTGAAAATTGAGAATTTGCGGTTGGTGATTTGGTGCTTTATTCAACTCTAGGCTACACTTGTTTCGTGGCAAACTCAAGTCCAAGTAGACAGGGCCATTCATCATCACTAAAGTATTTCCACGTGCAGAAGTTGAGTTGGAGAATAATGAAGGTGCAAAGTTCATGATCAACGGATATTGGATAAAGATTTACCTGGGACATACAAAGAGTGTGCATGAAGATGTTGAGGCCTACCATATTGATGAAGAGTGATTAATCAAGGGGCCTGTGTCGTGCCGCGAAATTAAATTAAGCACTTCTTGGGAGTCAACCCAAGCTGTATCCTCTAGCAAACGATAGGTCTTGTTTTCTTTGTAGAAATAGTTGTATTTTTTGTTTTATTTTGATTCTTAGTCTTATGAAATTCTTGATTGTGCACTAGAGTTGGCAAGAGATTATTATAGGGTTCGTGTCTCAAAAGTGTGCTGTGAGACACAAAAGAATGGCCTAATAGGTTTTACATTTGCAGGGACCAAACCAAAAAATCGACAGAACATGGTATGTTCCAGAGGTTTAGGGACCTCATCAATGAGTTGTCCTTCCATCGATTGACCATAGATGGTGTCAGTAGATCAAAAGCATGTCTCTTAAATTTTTCTAATTCTAAAAGTCATTGATGGTCCTAGTCGACAGGGTTTCGTCAGTCCTAAATGCCAGCAACCCGACCCCACCCACCTGGTAATATTTAAGGACATAACGGTTCATATTCATTCCCACCTTCAAAATCTATTAAAAATCCCATCCAAAACAATTTTTATCTCTTTATTTCTTTCCTTTATCACCAACAATCTACCTCCCATATTCCATTTCATTCCTAATTCAGATCCTTCCCATTCCCCAAACTCTCTCTTTCCTAAATTCTTTTTTCTCTCCATTTTTCTTCGACCACCGATCGAGTTCAGGCGTGTATACTACTACTTGAAATTTCATCTCACAACCACATACTCCAAACTAAAGGCATTTCGATTTCCCTTACTCTTTGAATTCTCGTTCATAGTTACTTACAGAAATATGGAAGTGGATCTTGATCGTGGGACTAAATTAACTGAAATTTCATGCTATAACTTGTGTAATACGTCCCTCGGAATGATAAAGCGTGGTTTTGTAGCCTTGTAGTCTATATGAAATGTAGGTATCTCTGTAGTTTTGGAAATTCTGACTTAGGGTTTCTTACATTAGATAAATTAGGACACAAATTGTTTGAAAACAAAACTCTATGAATGATGAATTCATCTTTTGGGTGTTAAATTGCATATCTAAAATTAAGTGTTTCAAAAGTTGAAAAAAGGCCTGGAACTCTGTCAGAGGACAACTGTACGAGACAACGTCGATGGACCGTCGATTCATTGACGGTCCGTCGATGGGGTCTGTTGATTGAACAAATCTAAAAATGTCAAAGTATGAAACGACGAATATGGACTACAGTCCGTCAATTAATCGAGGGACCGTTCTACACGACCGTCATTCCATTAGAGAATCTATTTTCACTGACTTCTAAAATATATCTAAATGCTATACGACAAAAATGGACATTAGTCTGTAAATTGATCGACATGCCATTTTTCACGTCCATCGTTTCAATTTATGAAATCTGATATTTTTTTGAAGTTGAATAATTCTAAGTGTCAGGCGACAGACCCCATCAACGGACCATCGATCAATCGACGGACTAGTGATAGTGCTCGTTGACCTGAATCTTTAAAATAGAATTGTGTTGATTAATGCTGTATGTTTTGAGTGTGTATTAATGCTTAGTTGATACTAAAAACTACTCTATATGTAGAAGTGGCTCCAAAGAAGGAAATCGTCAATGAAAAGAGGGGCAAATCCAAGTCTGTTGCCTTGTCTTGTCGGATAATCGTAGACTCTGACAATGATCTAGACCCACCGTTCATCCTTCCGGGAACCAAAATCCCCAATGAAGTTGCACACGTCACAAGGGGAACCCCACCCCCTCGGAAGCTGACTCCCTGTGTTGTCATTGCCTCCTAGTGTGATGAGGAGTGTACACTTGTAACACTTCAAAAATCAAAGACGTGTTCTAGAGCCTAACATGAGTGTCATAAGGTTTAGACACTGTTTTAAGGTCTACTTTAACGATTATAAGTCATTCAGGATGTCTAGAAACCAAAACATCAAAGAACATTCATGACGTCTGGAATGTAGTTCAATGAGGTGCCAGTGTCCCTTGGCCTATTCGGACTAGCTTTTAGGAGTTGGAAAATAATGAAAATTGTTGGACGGGTGTCAAACGTATATTAGATTTAATTCATAGTCTAAACGTCCGGAAACCACTCCCCAAGGACCAACCAAGGGCCCTTAAGGAAGTCCCTTGTATTTTGGGGTCAAAAGATTGTCCAAGGCAGTGTGCACAGACGAGTGCCATCGATGGGGAGTGTGTCAATTGATAGGGCGTCGATGGCTACTGTCGATCGTCACTTAGAAAAAAATCTTTGAGGGGTCATTTTTCATAGTCTCTGAAAAAAATGATGGACCAACAGGAAGGAGGGTTCAGTGGTCATCGTCTCACATGAGGACCATTGGTCGGGTTCGTTTGTGAGGGCATGTTTTTGCTGCACGTTTTAACTTATTATTTAATTACTTATCTTAGTTAGGAGGTTAATTAGGGGTCAGGGGCAGTATAATTATGTTAGTTGACCACCTATATAAAGCCCCTAAGCTAATTAGACTAACATAAGCCCTCATAATTTCCCAAACCCAAAACTCTCTTCCTTATCTGTTCTTTCACTCTTTCAAAGAAACCCATTGAATACCAATCTAGGGGTGGGTTAAAGGGCTGCAATAATTAAATTTATCCATCAATTAGTACAGTCTGTGATCTGTTTCACCTTGGAGACCTCTTTCCTCAAAGTGTTCCATCAAATTGATTTCGAAAGTTGGGTTTTCAAGTGGGTTTCATTCAATACGAAATTGATGTTGTGAATTGATTTGTTTATGATTTATTTCGATATTATAAATAGATTAACATGTATTTTAAATCAATTTGGTTATATCTTGATGGATTGATCTAGTTTGTAGAAGATGACATATTCACTTTAACCCTAGGTTATGATCTTGATATGAATTGTGTAGTTTTGGTTTAATTGACTTGGCTATTGGTTGAATTACTACTAGATGATGTTATTGTATAAACTATGAATATATTGAGGGTAACTATAGTCCTATCATGCTAGTTCTTGAGTAATTGATCTAGATTATGATTTTGACCTAAGTCTCTCATCTTAAGCCATGAATTAGTAATGGACTGTGATATAGTGATTAATTTAGTCTCGTTATTATGTTGTTTATTTTTGTGTGAGGATATTCACCCATATTGTGTTGGATTAAGAGTTTATGGTAAGACCTTGATGATGGTTAAGTGATGACGTTGTATTAAAGTATGTCTTGTATTAGGATTGATAGGGTTGGTATGATGTTAAATTGAAATGTCTTGACTATGATTTGTTAGGTTTAGGCTAAGATGTAATGTTATAAGGATGGTTATTATTTAACAATGTGCCTTATCAAGAGATGAAATTGTTAATGTGCTAACCTCACCTATATGAATTATAATGAAAGGACAACACTCATGCAATTCTTGTTGAGCTGTGTGATGATGATGTTTATACAAGGGGTATACCCTATGAACTACATTAATCCATTATGATTAATAAATGTATTAGTGACATTTCAAAAAGGGACTTATCTTAGCACCGAGTGAACTTGACAATGGGAGGTGTTGACTTTCCGTAGAGGAAGATTCACCCTATAGTTCCACATGAGGTGTTGACTCCATTATTAGGGATACTCACTTTTTTGATTCCCATGAGAAGAGTCTCCAATTGCAAAGTGGCATGTAGAGAGGTTGTACCTATATCTTAGTTCTAGAACTATATTTCCCCCATAGGAAGACTAGCTAGTGAATCCACCTAGAAAGCTACGTTTATGTTTGGTTTTACTTTGGCAGTTAGGCCATCTTCCATAGGTGTAAGATTTTACAACACCGGATTCCACACTTAGATCTTGTGGTCTATGTCGGTTAAGGAAAGTTTTCCCAAATTAAAATGAAGGATTGAAGGATAAACCAACTAAGTTGACTTAAAAGGTTTGACTTAGCCTTGGTTGGGGTATGGGACTCTACCTATACCTTGTACTTGTTTACCTTGACGGAAGACTTAGGAGGTTGTTATTATCTATGTATATTCTTATAAGTATAAATAATATGGACATGATGATCTTATTTGTTAATGGCACTACGTGATGTTGATTACTCTTATGAACATGTATTTGGTCTATATTGCTAAAGTATGATATTATGCACTCTTAATGTTATGTTATGTGAAGTTGGACATTGGTTATGATATTTTATAGGTTTACTTGATTAAGTAAAGTTATAGGGATTTACTTAGTTATTGCACAACTGCACTGAAAGAGCGTTATAAGTAATGGTCTTGCTTTGGTTGTGTTGAAATGAACTCTTATTCATGCTTGTTGCTATTGTAACTTGATGATAGAATTACTTGACGATTTTCTCAAGTATGTTGATATGTTCATTGCCTTGACTATGCCTTTTATTGTTGGTCTTGCGATGTATATTCATATGACTTAAGGAATATACATGTCTTATTGATTAATATGGTCTTGTTGAATGTGCATAAAGGTTTCAAAGTAAATTTCATGCTTAATGAAATGTCCTTTTTAGAATGACTTGATATTTGATGAAATGTCTTGTTGCATATGGTCTCATACTTAGTACAAGTGGTTTACTAACCCCATTTCTTCCTTTTTCACCAACATTTTTGGTTTCGGTCATTGAAGGGCTGTTGGAGATGACTTTGAACATTACTTGAAATTCTTAATCATCCAACTTGGGTAGGCCCTCACTTTCCGAGGAAAATGCCATTATCAAGTTTATGATGTTGATTTAGTTTTTAGGACCCTTATGTTCTTTCGTTTTCATTGAATTACTAAGCATTTTATGACCTATATGTGGTCTTATTTCATTGATGTATGGGCTAGGCCCAAATTGTTATACTCTTGTTAGATGGTTATGAGACGAGCCAACTATTTCAGACTATGTTATATTTCTATATATGTATGTGCAATAAAAGTAGAAGACTAAGTAATCTTCATATACAAAGGGTTTATGTATACTCGATATATATATATTATGTGTATGTAGAGGTCTATGTAAAACTCCATGTAGAAGCAATGAAAAGCTTTAAATATCCGCTAATTTTGACCTATTAATGTAAGGATGTAAGATAATAGGCTAGTCTTAGTCCTCAAAGAGGACAACGACGCCGGTTACGTCTATGGGGTGCTTTCTGTATGTGACAAACTTCGTATCAGAGCATTAGTTTTAATATCTTTTAGTTGATGTCTCCCTCAACCACGTCTATGTAGGTTTGTATTTAAATTTTGAAGCGCGCCACACTTATGAATAGTAAACAATATGATACTTAGGAAACTCTCACTTTCTTTAAAGTCCAATAGCGTGCCTATAGAGTGTTTGCGTTATGTGCTTTTGCATTTAATCCTCTTATTCTGTTTATAGGCAATGAATACTCGAAGATATATTGCCAATGAGGGAGTTCCTCCCCATAGTGATCAAGTTCCTCGTCTTGAAAAAGATGCTAATTAGGAGGTTGTACCCCAAGAAAACCAAAAAGTTGCTACCATGGCCTCTCGTCTAAGAGATTACACTATGATGATTCCCCCTACTTTCTTTGGGTCCAAGGTTTAAGAAGACCCCCAAGAGTTCATTGTGACCCAAGCTTGGTACGTCCAATGGAGGGATAATAGGCCTTCAAGGGGTGGACCGGTGACATGGGAGGTTTTCAAGAAGAGTTTTCTTTATGGATTCTTTCCTAGAGAGAACAGGGAAGCCAAGGTGGTGGAGGTCATCAACCTTCATCAAGGAAGTATGAGTGTACTTGAATTGAATACTGTTTGAAATTCACTAAATTGTCAAAGTATTCTCCTTCCTTTGTTTCTGATCCTAGGGATGAAATGAACCGCTTTGTCATAGGAAAGTTGGATGACTTGCAAGAGGAGTGTCATTCGGCTATGTAATACATGACAATATGAACATTTCTCATCTCATGGTTCATGCTTAGCAAGTGGAAGAGGCAAAGGCTAAGAAAAACAGTAGATATGCCATGAGGGCATGGTCATTTGATGGTGGTTCGACAAAGGATAGGCTTGATATCAAGGACAAAACTAGGTTCAAAAAGTTGTTTTCTAATCAAGTCCCTTCCAAGTTCTGTAAGGCTTGTGCTGATAGGCCGTCTAACCTAAGCCCAAGAAGGTAAAGGATACTAATTCACCAAACAAGAAGCCTACTTGTGCTAAATTTGAAAAGGGTCATCTTGGTGAATGTGTAGTCAGAACGGGCAATTTGTTTGGTTGTGGCAAGAGATACAACAAGGTTAGGGATTGCCCAAATGTGAAGGGTTAAGACAAGGGTAGTGGTCAAGCTCAAGCAAGTAGTTCTAATGTTGCTCTGAAGAAGAATCACTTTTATGCACTTCTCTAAAGGGTTGAGCAAGATACTTCTCCCGATGTGGTGACAGATATGTTGAATGTTTTGTCTATTGATGTATATGCTTTAATTGTTTCGGGCACTACTTTATCATTTGTTACTCCCTTGATAGCGAAGAAGTTTAAAATTTTTCCCGACATTCAAAATGAAACCGTCATAGTAACTGCCCCGGTAGGTGAGTCGTGGTTGCAAATAGGGTATATAAAATTTTTCCTATAATGTTGTCCAATAATGTTACTCATGTTGAACTCGTAGAACTTAATACGTTTGATTTTGATGTCATATTAGGTAAGGATTGGTTGCATGTTTTCTTTGACTACATTGACTATAGAACAAGGGTGATGAAGTTTAACTTTCCAAATGAGCCCATTTTAGAGTTGAAGGGGGGAAATTCTATTCCTAGAGGTCGTATGATTTCTTGTTTGAAAGATTGTATAATGATCTCTAAAGGGTGTTCATACCATATTGTAAGAGTCCAAGATTTTGACTTTGAAATTCATCCCATTGAGTCAGTCCCCATAGTGAGGGAATTTTCAGAGTTTTTTCCTATTGATCTTCCCAATATTCCTTTAGAACAGGAAATTAATTTTGGTATCGACTTGCTTCTGGATACAATTACCATTTCAATTCCTCCTTATTAGATGGCTCTAGCCGAATTCAAAGAGTTGAAGGCTCATCTCAAAGATTTACTAGACAAAGGCTTCATTAGACCTAGTATTTCTCCATGGGGTGCTCCGGTTTTATTTGTGAAGAAGAAGGATGGTTCCTTTAGAATGTCCACTGATTATCGCCATTAAGTCACTATTAAGAACAAGTATCCTCTTTCTCGGTTTGACGACTTGATTGATCGACTCCAAGGGGCAAGCTACTTTTCTAAGATCGAATTGAGGTTGGGTATCACCAACTTAGGGTGAGAGGTGAGAATATAACAAAAATGACATTTTGGACTAGATATGTTCACTATGAGTTCTTAGTAATGTCTTTGGTCTCACTAATAACCTGGCGGCATGTATGGATCTCATGAATAGATTGTTTTGAAGTTACATATATTCATTTATCACTGTCTTCATTGACGAAATCTTTGTATATTCGAAAAATGAGGGTGAACACATGGACCATTAGAGGGTGGTTTTATAAGTGCTTAAGGAGAACCAATTATTTGCAAGTATAGAAAATGTGAGTTTTGGTTAAGGTCAGTGGCGTTTGTTAATCATATAATCTCTATGGAGAGAATTGAGGTTTATCCAAGCAAAATTGAGGCGGTCAAGAGTTGGCCTAGACCATTGACTCCAACCGACATTAGGAGTTTCTTGGGTCTAGCGGGTTATTCTCAGAGATTTGTGGATGGTTTTGCGTCCATTGCATCTCCCTTGACTACTTTGACCCAAAAGAGTAAGAAATTTGAATAGTTGGAGGCATGTGAGAGAAGCTTCTAAATCCTTAAACATAGGCTTACTTCCGCTCCAATATTGTATATTGTGATGCATTCCAAGTGGTTTTGGGGTGTGTGCTTATGCAACATGGAAAGTAGTAGCCTAAGCCTCTAGACATCTTAAGGTGTATGAGAGAAACTATCCAACTCATGATCTTTAGTTAGCGGCCGTAGTATTTACCTTGAAAATATGGAGGAATTACATGTATGTTTTTCATGTGGATGTTTATACAGACCACAAGAGTCTCGAATATGTTTTTACTGAAAAGGAGATTAATCTCACACAAACAATATGGATGGAATTTATGAAGGATTACGACATGACTGTTCTCTATCACCCAGGCAACGCCAATATGGTTGTGGATGCTCTAAGTTGTATGATCATGGGTAGAATGTCTCATGTAGAGGAATCCAAGAAAGACCTAGTGAAAGATGTTTATAGGTTTGCTAGGTTGGGTGTTAGATTGGAAGATTCTTCGAATGGTGTTTTATGGTCTATCACATAAAACCCTAAAACGAACTAAGGTGAACTAGAGCTTCCTGAATGTTTCTTGATTTGTGCTAAAATGAGTTATTTCGTGTCCTCAGGCAATGTATGAAGTTCAGTAAAGTTTGGAGGTCAAACGTTCATGACGTTCGAAAGGTGTGTCATAGAAAGTGTTCATGGTCTTGATGTGTTTGAATAAGTTTTACGTGTTCGTTTCAATCAAAATTGATGTGGGATGTTCCTAAGACCTTGAAGACTATGTATAGGGGTTTAACGTCAAGGTAGGACCCCACCTAGGGACCCACGAGGGTCCCTAGAGAAGGACCCAAAATAGCCAAAATAGTGCAACCGACTAACCAGTCGATGACTCATCGACTTGGTAAGTATATTGGACCTGCAGCCTGCACAATTTGAGTGATGCAGTACCAAACCAAGATACACATCAAGAGGACGTCAATGCCTCGAAGGTCCGTCGTTGATGGGCGTCGATGGTTGTCCTGCAAAAGCTGCTGGATGCGGCTGCCTTGGCTTGGGCTGTTTTGTAAATTCACCCAAAGTCTTTTATGAACCTAGGATGATACTTTATGGTTGTCAAGTTATATTAGATTATTTTTGTCCTAGACCTAGACAAGACCCCTCACTTCAAATATTCAAACTCTCTCCCTAAAAACAAACTCTCTCAAAGTCACCATTGGAGCTAAGACTCAAGGAGAACTAGGAGGGATGGTTTGGACGTGTTTCTTCAGAAAAATTAGTGGGTTTCCTTCTCAATTGAGGTATGGTATCCATACTTGAACCATCTTCCATTTAAGATTTCAAAAACGGTTTTCAAATTCTATCTTCCTCGAGTTTTTATTGCAAGCATGGGTATTCTTGTAAAAAAAAATTTAATGATTCAAATGATTTCTTCTAGTATTAATTTATGATTTTAATTTCAAAACCCCAATGAACTCATGTTGATGCATATTTCCAACTTCTAGCTTAAAAATGGGTTAAATGAACATGTTTGTGTAGGGTATGAACTTTTGTTTTCATATGTTTTTACTATGGTTTAGCTACTATCCTGAGGGACATATTATGATGAAATATAAAAAAACAATGGTTATAGTTGATGGAAGCTTGGTTGAATGGTGAGTTGGTTATATTGTATAACTCTTATTATGAAATGTTCTTTAGTGGTATGGTCCACCTTCTTGGTGGCGGTGTTTACTTGATGTATTTGGATGTATTTGGTATACATTGTGAGTTCGGATTTGAAGGTCTAATGTGTGAAATGAAGTGACAATGAAGATGGTTTTTTATAGGCGTTATGAAGCTTAAATTGTATGTTGCTTAGATTAAGCCTAAATTAAGTAAGTGTATTATGTTGAGCATGCTAGTTTGTGAGAAATGATGAATGAAGGTGTAACATACCTAGAATTCAATGCTATGAAAGTAATGATTTATGTGAAAGGTGTTCTCACATGTACACACACTCACACTTTAAATGAATGAATGAATGATTTATGTTAAATAATGTGAATGAAAAAGGTGAATTTTGGGGTGACCACCCATTGTGAGTTGAGATGAAGTTTTTAGTAGAAACCTCACTACCCCCCCAAGAGCTTTTCAATGTAGGTTTGAGGATGGATAAACATTGTGAGATGAGATGGGATTTCCAAAAGTTATTCTTCACCATTAGTAATGAATGTTTATGACTCCGTGGGGGAGTTATGCTTAGTGGAGAGTGAATTACTTAGTAGCAATCTCCTTATCCGTTAACTATGCACCCTCATAGGTGTAGCTATTGGAAAAGCCATGTAAAATCAAAGAGATAGACTGGGGGAGCCCTCATTTGATAAGGATAGTATCAGAATTCCATGTCTAGCTATCATGGTCTATGTCGATTAAAGCTATTTTCCCACAAAAGAATGAAAGAACTAAGTTTCCTAAAAAACGTACTACTTAGGGTAGGTGGTAGTATGGGATGCTATCTATCCATTGCACTACGTAGAGCTTCCAAAAGGGGAGTCTTGGTGTGTCTTATATGAAATGTATGAACTAAGTCTCCTAAAAGAACATACTACTTTGGATAGGTGGTGGTATGGGACACTATCTATCCATTACACTAAGTAGACCTTCCAAAAGGGGAGTCTTGGTGGTTTCTATCATGTCTTGTAAATGAATGTAGATAACATTAGGTCTAATGTTAAGTAAGTATGTTAAAACTAAGTTCTATGTAATAAAGTAAGGAGAGAATAAAGTAGGGTGCTTAATCTAAGGGAATCCTCAAGGAGCACTAAGTGAGTGTAGTAGTACGGAATGCTACTCTCACTATGTTGAAGAAGTGTATCGGTGATCCCAAGTCCATTCTTCCTATAGAGGGTCTTGGTGTCAAGGATAACCTCTCTTATGAGAAAGTTCCAGTTCGAATTCTTGATCGTCAAGTCAAGAAGTTGAGGAATAAAGAGGTGGTTTCCGTAAAGGTGTTATGGAAGAATCAGGTAGTTGAGGGTGCAACATGGGAGGCTGAGGCCGACATGAAGTCCTGTTACCCTCATCTTTTTGAGAATTAAGGTTATTCATTCTTTTTAATAATATAAATATGAATAGAATTTAAGGTTTCTTTATTTTTGTGTGATGTTTTGTAAAGTATTCATTTTTGAAAGCTTTACACTGAAGTTACTGTAATATTTCTTTTAAAAATTTGAAATTTTGCTTTTTGCTTGTTTTGAGTTATGTTGTGCATTTTGGTATGGTGAGTCTATATGAAATGATATGTAGCATGTTGTTAAGTTGAACTTTGTGCTGATTGATTCATGTAATGTATGTTGAGCTCATAAAAGTTGTGAAAAGGAAATGCCTCATGATGAAGTGCTTTGAGCCTTATGCGTGGTAATATGTGTTTTGATATTTGCCTTGTTGAAATAACATGGTTTATCTTGATTTGATGTTTTTGATTGGTTAGGCTGCTAGTCTTGAGTCTATTCCTTCCTTCAGAAGAATTTTTGTGTCATTCGAGGACGAATGTTCCTAAGGGGGGATAATGTAACACCTTGAAAATAAATATAAGACGTGTTGTAAAGCCTAAGGTAGGTTTCATAAGGTCTAATTACTGTTTTTAAGTCCATTCTATTTAATATTGGTTATTTAGGAAGTTTAAGAACCAAAACGCCTAAGAACAGCCATGACGTTTGGGAAGTTGTTTCAAAGGGATGTTAGCATGCCTTGGACTATTTGATTATCTTTTAGGAGTCAAAATGTATGGAAGTTGGTAAAAAGATAGAAAATAGGTGTTGGAGTGATTTAATGGTGGAAACGTCCAGGCACAACTCCCCAAGGACCGATCAAGGGTCCTTGAGGAGGACCCTTGCAATATGAAGCAACACTGCCTGGTTGTGTGCATCGACGAGACAGAAGACGGCCCATGTGTTGAATGATGGGATGTCGGTGCCATCGTTGTCCCATACATTGGCTGGTTGAGAAGGTCCCTTCACCCGAACACCCTCTGAACTCATCGACAAAGTGCAGAGGTGCACACTACGGTCCGTGTATGGATCGGCGGGGCGTTGATGCAACCGTCGTCCAACACTTAGCCAATCCATGGAAACCCCTCGCCTGCACAATCTCTGAACTGATCGACGGAGTGCAGAGTGAGAGGGGAAGGGTCCATCGACTCACAGATGGCCCGTCGTTCGGATGAGAGGGGAAGGGTCGAGTTTTCTGCTTATTTTAAGTTGGTCTCATTTGATTAGTTAGGTGTTTAGTTTGTTTAATTAGGGTTTGAGGGAGTCTAATTAATTTGATTTAATACCCAATATAAATACTCTCAACCCTCATTAATCTAAGATAAATCTCAAATATAAACTCTTTTCCTTCTCTCTTCTTTCTCTCTCTACTTAAACTCACTATTGAAGACTAGCAAGGATAAGGGTTTGGGGGCTTGAAAGGCAAGAATTCACCATCAAATTGTTGTCAAATATTAAGGTATGTCATCTAATTCACCTTTAGACTCTTTCATCCGAGAGTTCCTTCAAAATGGATTTCAAAAGTTGAGATTTCTTATGGGTTTCATTCAATTACAAAATTAAAGTTATGGATTGGGTTGTTAATGATTTCTTTAGGTTATATTGAATAAATTAACATGAATCTTAACTTGATTATGGTAATTGTTCATGGTTTGGTCTGAATTGAAGAACATGATCCTCAAGTCCCTAACCCTTGATTGTGATCTTCACCTATATTGTATTATGATCATTCCATTGATTTGGTTGTTGATTATATTACTATCCTATGGTGTTATTATTATTAAATTAAGATGAATTATAGGCCTATCTTCTAGTTCTTGAGATGTGATTTAGGTTGTGAATTGTATTGTGAAATTAGCCTATGTATCTTGTCTTGAGTTATGATCTAGTGTTGAATTGTGTTATAGAGATGCAATTGGCCTTGTTATCTTATTGGTTATCATTGTGTGATGATGTTACTCCCCAAATTGGGTTAAGTTTTGAGTTGATGGTAAGACCTTGATTATAGACTATGAGGAAGATTTGGCAAGTCTTAGAATCTCTATCTTTAATTCCAATTGTTATTAATTGTAGTTAAGTCATGATGTTACATTGGAGTATGCCTTATACAAGGATTATAGGGTAGCGTGATGTTGAATAGAAATGTCTTGACTATGTTGTGAGGTTGATTAAGGTGTATGTGATATAAGGATGGTGAAAACTATCAATATGCCTTGATATGCTATGAAATACTAAGATATTAACCTCACTTATATGAATTGTGATGGAAGGATTTATACTCGTACAATTCTTATAGAGCTATTGATTATGATTATTATACAAGGGGTAGACCATATGACCTACACTAAGTTATGACTGATAATTAAAGGCTTAAAAACATTTCAAAAAGGGGACTATAGGTTAGAACCGAGTGATACGGATTGAGGAGTGTCCCTTACCACATAGGGAAGGTAGGAACACTACATTACTCTTGAGATTGGAGAATATAATGCATGGCGCATAAAGAGGGTCCCAACTATATCTCCTAGTTCTTGAACTATGTTGCCCCCATAGGAATACTATCAAGTGGATCCACATAGTTGCTATGTTTCATGTTTTAGTACTACCTTGGCAAGCAGTCCGCATTATTTCAGTGTAGGGTTTTATGACACCGGATTCCACACTAGCTCATGTGGTCTATGTTGGTAAGGGTAAGATGTTCCCAAAAGGTAAAATGAATTAAAGGACTTGAACTCTAATTTGGATAACCTAAGAGGTTTATCTTAGTCTAGGTAGGGGTATGGGACTCTACCTAAACATTGCACTAGTTAGCCTTGAGGGGATCTTAGGATGAGGTTCTTATATATATATATATGATGATGACCATGGCACATTTTTTATAATGTATGTTGGATAAAAGACATAAAATCACCACTGATGTTGTCTCGGATTTATTTGCAAAAAGACACCTTAATTTTGCAACTGTCCTATTACCCCACTAAATAATCTTGAATATATATTATTATACAATTTTTCAATCAGTATATATATATACACACACACACACACACACACACACACACATATATATATATATATATATATATATATATATATATATATACATATATATATGATGACCGTGGCACATTTTTTATAGTATATGTTGGATAAAAGACATAAAATCACCACTGATGTTGTCTCGGATTTATTTGCAAAAAGACACCTTAATTTTGCAACTTTCCTATTACCCCACTAAACAATCTTGAATATATATTATTATACAATTTTTCAATCAGCCCCAAGTTTTAAGCAAGTATTTTCACTCACAAATCATTATTTGACACATGTTAATTTAGTTTAAAATGTATTTTTTATCTTAAGTTTTTCCTTTATATTTTTTTAAAACAACTTTATTTCTCTCTGTCTCTTTTATTTTTTGACTTTTAATTTTAATTTATCATAAATTTCACTTCATATTCCACCTCCCACTTTCAAGTGATTCATTCCTCCATTATCTTTTTTCTTCACCTCCTAAACTCCATGTGAAATTGAGCCCTACTCCCATTTTTTATTTTCTTTTTCTTCTTGTAGTGAAATTCTTTATAGAATTCATGTTATTTTTTTAGACTTTATTGAATTATTGATAGCCAAATTAATTATTTTTCTAAGAAAATTTAGAAGGTGTACTTAAACTACTCATTTTCATATAAATTCAAAATTAGAAATGATAATTTTAAAAGAATCAATTAATTTCCAAAAATTGAAAGAAATTAATTGAAATAGGATAAAAGAAACTATATGATATTTGTTAATCATCTTGAAATCTAATGAGTTTATCAAATCATTCGAAATTTAAGAAAATATTTAAATAAAAATTTTAAATTAAATAGAGTAAAATTAATAGTAATAAAAAGGAATGTGAAGTTAAGATTGAATAAGAAGATTTAATGAATAGAGATAAGAAGTAATTTTTGAAGAAGAAAGAAGAAAGAAGAAAGAGAAATAAAAATGAAAGATGAAAAAAATTTAAAATAACAAGAAAAATAAGAAAATATATTTTATAATAAAGTACTTATGAAAAATAAAATTATATTATTTATTATAGGTTGTTCACTCTCTTTGAGAGAGTGCACACCACTCTCTATGCCAAGTGGACGAAAAATGCTATAATTATATCTATTCAAAATTGTTTAGTGGGGTAATAGGATGGTTTCAAAGTTAAGTTCTCTTTTTAAAATTCGAGACAACTTCAGTGTTGAATTTATTTATGTCTTTTCTCTATATGTTGATCAGTTCATTTATAAGTATGCCTTGGGTTATAATGTTAATATAAGATGAAGTGTAAATCTAAATGTTACGTTATGTAATGTTGGACATCGGTCATGGTTTTCTTGTTGAGGATACTTGATTGAGTAAGGTCATGGGACTTTTCTTGGTCATTGCACTTGTTGACTTGATAAGGACTTATGAGTAGTGGTCTTGTTTATTATGATATGATTGACTCTTACTCATTCTTGTGATGTTATTCCTTGATGATAGAGCTGTAGGAAATCATGGTTTCAAGTATGTTGGAATACGTATTACTTGTTGAGTTACTAAGCATGTTTGGTTGATCGATATGACTTGCTTGGCTTTGCATTAGGTTCCTAAAGGGGTAAAATGACATGTTTTGACTAAAAGTCCATTTTTAGCATGTTTTCTTTGTATCTGTGCATAAGATGTCACACTTAGTACATGTGGAGTACTAACCCCATTTTCTTCCCCCTTTCCCAAACATTTTAGGTTCTGGTCGTTGAAGAGTTTGGAAGGCGACATTGTTGAAGGCTTGGATTCTTCCTTTCATCCAAGTAGGGTAGGTCCTCAATTTTTGAGGAAAATGCCACTATCTAACTTACGAACTTGGTATGAGCTTGATGACTCAATCATTTCTTTCCTTTTTAATTGAGTATTATTCTTTTGTACGACCTATATATGGTCTTGTTGGATTCATGTAAGTGTTATTCCCATATTGTAATAATCGATTAGATGGTATGAGATGAGGCAATCGTTGACACTATCTTTATATTTTATATATATGCATGTGCAATAAAAGTAGAAGGCTATGTAACGCTCCTATACAAAAGGTCTATGTATACTCGATACGACTATATATTATGTGTATGTAGAGGTTTATGTAAACCTCCAAGTAGTTATAATGAAAGTTTTAAATTTTTCTATTATTTTCAACCAATATAATTTCATACAATCTAGTTCAATTCATACATAGGTGATTCAATCATGATCAATTAATATAGAATATAATCAATTTAAGAATAATTAATACAAAACCTTCATCAAGTCTCTAATGGCCTAAGATCACAATGATCACCCTAAAATTCAATTACTATAGTTCACCATGAAAACTCAATAAAAATAGTATATAATCATCATATGAACATCATTTAATGCTACTCACTAGATTGGGATCAGAATCAAGTCTTACCCACAATGCAATCACAACCCTCTCTTGAATGAGGTTCTTTGAATTCAAAATTGAAGGGAAACTAGGGGGGCTTCTTGGATGGATGAATCAATGAATGAATACGCGACCAAATCTGGGAATATATTCTTGGTTCTGGAAAATAATTTGATATAGAATAGTTCACGATATCCCTATGTCGCAGGGCACAAATTTCCCTTTATGTGTTGGCTCCGCGTCGCGCAGCAGCCTCCACATCGAGGCTGCCCGACAGCTTCACTGGCTTATGTTTGGGTCCTCTTCTGGGACCCTTAGTCTGGTACCTGGGACGTTGTTCTCGGACATTTTGACCCATTACATGTAAGTATATGCATAGGAACCATCTGTAATACATTTCACCGTCAGAGTATCCTACAAAACTCCACTACAAAATACTACGGCACGCTAGTTCAACTTCGACTAGTTTCCAGAAGTATTGGACATTCTTCGGTGTTTGACCTCAAATCACTACAAAACTTTTTGAAATGACTCTTAACACTATTTTAAGTAATTTTATAACGTTATAAGCTCATTAAACTCAATTTAGTCTCTAATTATACCCAATTCATACTTGATTTTTTACAATACCCCCCACTTGGGAAACATTAATCCTCGAAGGACACCTTCTTAAACACTTATATAAAGGACCTATTCTAGACTAGCAGCACATCATCTGAACGAACCACAAAATGAGTGGGTGTCTAGAACCTTAAATGTTGGTCATAAGGGTATAAGGTCCTAAAATGACTTATGATATGGGATAGAGGCATTGTGTAAAGTTTTAGGTCATTTGGAAATCAAACGTCAATGGACGACCAAGACGTTTGACGAATAGTCACCTATGTGCATCATGTGTCTATATGTGCTTATATATTGTATATCATGAGCTTATGAAGTCTTATAATGAATTATAATGAAGTTTATTGGTAGTATATGGAGTTAGATGAACTTTGGAGGTCAAACGTCCAAGAACGTCTAAGTAATTCGAAAGTTAGCCCTTGAGACGTTCAAGAATGTCTTGATGGGGCTTAGCATGTTTGGATGCGTTTTATGTGTGAATTTTGGGTGAAACTTTTGTGGAAGTTCATTGAATTATTAATGTGCATATTTAAACTGGAAACATCTAGGTACCACTTCTCAAGGGCCCTTTAAAAGCGGTCACAAGAAGGACCCAAGGGTTGTCGAGACACTGCCTTGGCAGTGTCAATCGACTTAACCAAACGACACCCAGTTGGTTGATAAATGGACCATTGGTGGGGTTTTGTAGATGGAAATTTAGCCTGGTAAAGTCTCAACCCAAGAACAAGCCAAGGTCCAATCGACTGAAGCCACAGACGGCCCATCAATTGACCTACTACCGTCGATGGTGGCTTGCAATCACTGCCTGCGCTGCTCATTAAAGGGGTGAATTGGAAATTCACCACACGTCCTAACCTGGACCTAGTAGGGTTAGTTAGATATTTTTGGGTGTATATAAGTAATCAAAAACGCGATCAACCCATTCCCAATCAAATATACACAAAATAGACTTTCTATCCAAAACCAATTCTCCCTAGAAACCTCCATTGTTGGTGAAGCTCAAGAACAACCTGGAGCTTGAATTGCTATGATTTATTCATCAAGTTTTAATGGTTTTAATGAATATAAATGTATGGTTATCCTTCATCTCTAAGAAACCTTTCATTTGGAGCGTTCTTCTCAAATTTTTCCTAGAGAAAATATGATCAAATCTCTTCTTCTTCAACCTAGCCATGGGTTTCTTCTATAAACTCTTTTAATGGCTTAATCAAGATAAATTTATGTTAATATAATGTTCTTAACGTGAAATTTAATCCAATTGCATAATGAACACATGTCTCTTTGCAAAACTGATTTAACCTTGCATTGACATTGTGATCATGACTTGTTAATGGTTGAATTGTTGATTCTCTTACGTTTAATTATCTATATCTACTGTTATTTAAATGAACTAATGATGAATTTATTTATGAAGGATCTTTGAGGGTCAATATATGACGATTTGAACATGATTAATACATGCCTTTATTGTGATCCCTGTAGTATGGACATTTTATATAATAATAGTGAAATTCTTTTATGTTTTGGTACTTGTAGCTACTTCCTTAGGTTAATAAGTTGGTTGAATTGTGAGTATAAATATGGTATGATCAAAATAAAGAAGGCTTGGTATAAATCAATCTAGGTGCTTCTAAGCTATCAAGTAGTAACTTGTGATCTTGACGTTAGGATGGTTGTTATGTGATTCAATTATGATAAATTGACTTAGATACTGCGTATATGTCTAATATCATGATAATTAAGTAGAATTGATTCAATATGAATGGATAACAATTGAATTGGTAAAGATTGATTTAAGTCGATCTAGCCAGTAGACATTTATGGAGTAATGTATATGTTGTAATCTATATACTAAGATGAATAAAGCATGAATAAGACTTGGTTCGTATCTTTTTAGTTATTGCCCTAAATGTATATTATTGATACATGATAATTGATGATCAAAACTAGGGAAGTTACTTAATTATCTATAACTCCCTACCTTCTACCATATATGAGATATAGCGCATTAGATGGTCACGTGGTTTTGTAGCAACTTGTACATTGTTTATTCATGATTAAATATACTTAATAGATACTCCCCTATATATGTATTAATAATGGAAAGGATGTATTGATCAATGATGTTCAAATGATAATTAAGTGGCAAAGACGGCTCTTTCTCTCTACTTTCTTCATAATATTGTACTTGATGAAGCCTTGTATGTCATTGTGTTGTATGATCCACTTACGGTGGCGGTGTTTACTTTATTGTCACTATATATGTGTTTACCATAGCCTTGAAGGAAAATTGATCAATATATGAATGAGTGGTTATGATGATCATCTTATGTGTACCTTGTGCCTGTTCTTCTAGTTTAGTTGTGAATCTAGGTTATGTTACTATTGTTATGAGCATGTAAATTCTTATGTTAAGATCATGTTTAGGTGCTGCCGTTGATGAATTATTAAATATGGATGAACCCTACCCATGTACCCCTCTGTGAATGTGTGAATAGCTAAGGTTAGGAGTCTTGAATGTAGCATGAAGATTGTCATGCCTCCTATGCTAAATTGTGTTGTGTGGTCTATGCTTTGTTGTGCAGTATGGTCATAAGAGGGTGACTGCCTCAAGATGTTGTGGATATCCATTATGTGATCATTTTGACCAATGTGCCCACACTAACACATTGTGCATGCTTACAAGTAGCATAGGTCATGGTATCTAAATGAAAGGTGGTTCTCAAATTCATTAGTGTCAACTACTATGCATGTTAAGATAATGTCTATGAAAGTATAACATGTGTTTCCTTAACTAGGATGACTTGATAGGTGTACTGTAGGTGTACTAGTATGGGCATGGGTGTGGGACTTTGCCTATGCATTCCACGTGTGTGCCTTGATAGGATAATTTATAGTTTTGGTTTCTATGTACATGAAAATGATATGAATGTATGGGAATATTATGAATATGACGTATATGATATGGTGAAGTATGAATGTGCATAGTATCTTTGTGGCTTTATATGAAAGGATTGCTCATATACTTATACCTATAGACTTATGCATTGATGTATGAACATGTGTGACCTTAATGTGTTACGTGAAAGGTTTGCTCACATATGAATGATGATCTAGTCAATAGAGGAACCTTTAAAGGTGTGCTCAAGTGTATCCTAAACTAGTTAGTGCTAATTCTATATGCTATGTCTATGTGAAAGGATTTCTCACATGATTTAGGCGGTTTAACACTCATCTATAACCTATGAGCTAAGCATATGAGGGGATGACTCTCCTAAGCCTATATTTTATAAAGTAATGTTAATGAAGGAATGTTAACAAGATAGAACTTAACTTAGCACCGAGTGAACTTGAAGATGAGAGATGTTCCTTCCCCTTGTATGAATGTAAATCACCATAGTCCTCACTGGGCGGACAACCTCATGACCCAAAAGAGTGTTAGAGTAATGTTTCCATGATGCCGCCAAGTTCCATAAACTATGCTTTACACGTAGGATCTAGTAATGTGATATCAATTAAAACGCTAGCATGCATTAATGTTCCACCTTGGATAATTAAGAACACCTTCTATTGGTCTAAGGCTCTACAACACCAAATTCCATACTAGGCACCCGTGGTATTATTGTCGGCTAAGGATATAGCTTACCTAAAGTAAAATGGACAATGGAAGTAAATGACTAAGACACTAACTAAGATGATATAAGTGAGGTTACTTAGGATAGGTGAAAGTAATGAACCCATCTAGACATTGCACAAGTAGCTCCTTCGGAAGTTCTAGGAAGGTGTTCTAAGGTGTATGATTATGCTCATGTCTTTATGCATAGCATGGTAGTTTTTGTCTATTTTTCATGAAGATGTGTATGATATGAGTCTATGTGATATGGTCTTATTCTTATATACACTATGTGAGTCTTAATGACTATATGATGAAAGTTGTTGACATGAATGAGGTTTTCTTCACTTAATATGTTGATATATGAACTGAATTATCAGGTTTGTGTCTCATGAAGGGTTTACTAAATATATAAGGGGATATGGAGCTTTTCATGTACATTGCACTGATAGACTACCATTTGGGATATGAACAAATTCTTATAATGATTTATGTGAAGTGAAGTCATTATATGTGAAAATTGATGTAGCTTACCGTAAAGACAATAGAGCCTTGCCTTAAATGTATCTTTGATATATTATGTTTATATGATGATATGTGTTGTCTATGTATGCTTTATTGTGACCTTAAGGTGATACATTGCACCAAATATCACTAGAGGGTTACTTGAAAGGTTAATGAGTAAAAGAAAACAAGTTCACTGTGAAAGGAAAATATTCACTGTAAAGAAAAGTGCTTAATGTACTGTGACTTTGAGTTGCCTTAAATTCTATATGTGATCTTATATGATATTTTACTTTTGAATATGTCTATGTGAAGTATGTGAATGATATAAATGCAATTGTATAAAGGTTTTATAAAGATTTACTCAAAATGTCATGAAGTGTGATTGTCATTCTTAGTGCATTCTTGTGCTAACTCCATTCTTCTACAATTTTCACACAAAGTGTAGGTTATGGCTTCTTAAATGATGTCTTAAATGGTGAGGATCTTGATATATGATTACCAAGCTCATTGAAAGGAATCCTTATGTTCAAGAATCTCCTACTTATGTTTACTTTGAAATTTTTACAAGTTGGATACTTAGGTCTTATGTTTTAAGTGTCGTGTCCCAATGTAATCATATGTTGTTGAGTCTCAGATGGCAAAAAGACTTATATATATATATATATATATATATATATATATATATATATATATATATATATATATATATATATATATAGAAGTAAGTTCTATTATATGATGTGCTAAGAAAGTTTTAAATTATCCGCTAAATTTACTATGACAATGCGATGAATGATAACTATGTGCTTGTATAAGACCTCCGAGAGGTCAAGTACGCCATGTTACTTCTAGGGGGTGCTCCCCGGATGTGACATCATATATGAATTATACCTAAATTCACATAGTCAAATCAAGGATGAAATTCAACTCCATCCTAAATACAACTAAATCAAGACCTCAACAATGACTTCTTATCTCCCACTTGGGAATAAGATACACATGACTTTTTAAGATCAATTCCTCATCATAAGGAAATATAAAATCAAGAAAATCTTAATCATAAGATGTCATGGAAATTTTCATAGATCAATAAACAAACTCATAACGGAAAGAGACATAAGGAAATCACTCTTGATCACCCTAGATTTGAGGGAAATTAACCTATTCTTAGTTTTAGGAATACCTTCATCATTATTTATGGCAATGTTCTTGCCTTCTCATCCTTTCGTCATAATATCCGGACAATGTCACACTCTATGCCCATCCTTCTCACACCCAAAACAACCCTCTGTGCTGGCTAGGGACATACCATAGTGAGTCCATCCGCACTTGGGGCAAGTTTGGTAGACCTACTACCCTTCTCCTTATCAGTGTTAGGGGTGTTGTAAGAATCTTTACCGGAATATCTTGGTTCAATTCTAGGTCTATCTTGTCCCTCAAACTTAGCATGGAAAGACTTTTCAGTTTCAAACCCAGACCTCTGCTTTTCTCTAGCCTTCTCTTTTTTTAGTTTTGACTATTCTTATTGTTGGGAAAACACCATAAGTCTTGAGATAGCCATGTCATCTACAAGAATGATTGTATGACACTCTTCTTCTACTAGGTCGGACACTCCTGTCATGAACCTATTCATCAAGTCTCTAGGGTTTGTCACCAACCTTGGTGCGTACTTAGACAAAAGAGTGATTTTCAAAGAATACTCCATCTTAACCGCTCTCACATCCCAACAGAATAACCTATCAAGGAAAGCCAACTGAATAGTCTTCCACTCTATAGGACCCGCACCTATTGGTCTACTATCTTTTCATTGTGGATACCAAATTTGGGTAACATATTTCAATTGATAGACAGATAACTCCACTTTTTCAATCGAAGACACTCCCATGATTACAATAACCTTATACACTTCATCAATAAACCCATTCAGATCCTCACAAACTTTGTAGCCAAAGAAATCTGGTGGATTCATTTTCAAGAACTCCCTTACTCTAGTAGCACCCATTCCTCCTATAGGATTAGCTGAAGCCACTACTCTATCAATTTTCTCCGTTAAGAGTTGAGCCACCAAATCCCTAGAATCCGTAGATTCCTCAAACATAGCATTTCCAATTAGAGGGTCATTAGAAGCTTGAGGAGGAACTTGCTCTTGCACTTGGGGAGGCACCTCTTGCACTTGGGGAGGAACCTCTTGCACCCTGTTCCCATCTTCTTCCCTTGTTGTGTTAGTTCTTGTGTTATCCACAACTTAAAAATCATAGGAAAACATTGGAAAAAGGCCTACTAAATCTAAATTATATGGCACAACTATAAGAATGAAGTGGAACTTTCCTAAGACTCCTATGGCCTCCTACTCATAGATGTGTTGCGACTCACACCAATAAATAAGACACTACTAGACGTGGTTTTGGAGACATCCTAAGACCATTTTCATAACCTTATGCGCTGATACCATGTTTGTCACGATCTGCAAGTACACCCTAGAAGTTATGGCAACCCTTGGGTCGCAATATGGGGTACTCGACCTCTCGGAGGTTTTGTACTAGACACTTGACTTTATTACATAACATAATGCATAAATGGACGGAATTTAAAAATATTCATTAGACTTAAAGCAAAAGGTATTTCATAATAGCATATGCATCTCGAATAACATTGTCTTAAAAACCATCTAACTTTAACATGCATTTAACATCTTGGGCGCAGCCCACATAATGTCCAAAACATTAAAAAAAAACATAAAGGAACATAAAGGTTCTTCCTCGAAGATAGGAGGATTTACCATTTCTTCTCTCCTTCAAAACCTTGGAACTCTACCCTTCAAGCAACATAGTCTTATCAAGACCCTACATGGATAAAATGTAGGCAATATGCGCTAATATGATATGTACTAAGTATGGAAACTATAACACCAAACATAAGATATCTCAAAGGGTTAATCAATAATAGACATAATCATATGAACAATGACATAATCATAGCATGTATATCATAAGCATATTAAAGGAACATAAAGCGCATAAGAGTTCATACTTACTTACTATTCCTTCTTACTGAAGTGAACTACACCACAAGCTACCTCAAAATATACTTGTGCAAGGCTAAGGTAGCATCCTATACCACTACCAAATCTAAGTACCTCTCTTTGGTCCTTCTTGATCATAATCCACTATCATAATTAAGACCTACTTTCTTCATACTAAAGAGTACTATACCTTTGTGGTCATCTCAAAACATGCTTGTGCAATGTACATAAGGCAACCCATATTACCCGACATACTGAGCCTATCTTGAATACCATCCTTAATATATTCACCCTGCATAGCCTCTTTATTACTTAACTTCATATATTAAGATTCTCTCATCTTTAGTAGACTATACTAGGAAAGGAAACTCTAGTCCAATCCAGTCTTCATCTGCTCTTCATTAATGACCCTAGGTTATACCTTGTGCAATGCACTCATGATTCCTTATATTACCATTCTTGAAAGCTATTACTTTTACATACTTTCTTTATTACTTCTTACGTTGGATCCTAGACCCAATATTTATCTTTTGAATAAAATTGTTGGAAAATAAAGACACACATAAACAATACAAACAACTCCTCAATTTTTTTTACTTGCAACAATAACCTTAGAATATCGTGAAAAACAAGAAACAAAACTTTACATCTTTTTGTTACTGATCGAAATGGCCGAATAAAACGTAAATGCCTCAAAATGGCAGAAAATAAAAAAGCACGCACATACGATACAAAAATTTACCTCATAAAATTTCAACTTGCACCAATGACCTTAAATTATCCTGACGAATAAGAGAACAAAACTTTACTTTTTTCCGTAAGTTCGTGAAAGTGGTCGAATATTACTTAAATGCTCCAAAATGACTGTAAAATGAAGAAACACTCATACACAATACAAAAAGAAACTCAATTTTATTTTGACTTGTAACAATGAACTTAGGATATTGTGGCGAAAAATAGAACAAACCATTATTTCTTTTCGTAACTGCTTGGAAATATCAGAATATTACGTAAATGCTCTAAAATGACTAAAAATCAAGAAGCACACCAAAACAATACAAAAAATACATTAATTTTTTACTTGCCCCAATGACCTTAGTATATCATGATGAAAAAAAGAACAAAACTTTAATTATTTTTTAACTGTCCAAAAATGGACGTATATAAAGTCAATGCTCTAAAATGACCAAAAAAACTCACATAAATAATATGAAAAATAGCTCAATTTTATTTTACTTGCACAAATAACCTTAGTATTGTGATTAATAATAGAAAAAACTTTACTTCTTTTCGTAACTTTCTGAAAATGGAATAAACATTAAGAAACATACATAAACAATACAAAAAATTTCTCAAAATTTTTTTGACTTGCACTAATGACCTTAATATATCATGACAAATAACTATACAATACTTTTCTTCTTTTCGTAACTACACAAAAATGGCCAAAAATTATGCAAATACCCCAAAATGGGCGAAAAATGAAAATGAGACCTAATGAGATAGTCATCACAACTAGGTGTGGGTCTTCTTTCTACTTTGAGTCTGGACCCTTGCTAGACTATCCGTCTTACTCTGCATATCCACTTGGAGTCAAGCATATACTCCAAGGTTTTCTTGTCAAGCCTTTCTAAACCTTTTCTCAAGGAGGAATTTCCTTGGAAATCTCTCCATGCTCAAATGAATATATCACTTTCATTCAATCATCCTAAATCTATTGCCAACAACACTACCCTAAGGTTCATTATTTATCAATTCATTCTATCTTCATTCCTAGGTAAATTTTACTATCTTCTAGTCTTAGCTTTCTTCTCACAATATTCATTACTATGTGAATATAGCCATAAATCATGTTCAAGGTTCAATTCCATCAAGAACAATCTCAATTCATTAAATATATTTTGATTCACACTTTGGTGATTCAATCATGATCAATAAATATAGAATACAATCAAGGTAAGAAGAATCAACACAAAACCTTCATTATGTCTCTAATGGCTTAAGATCACCATGATCCCCCTCAAGTTAATTTACTATAATTCAACATTAGATTTCCACACTAACAATATATAATCATCATATAAATATCATCGAATGCTACCCACTAGATTGGGATTACAATCAAGCCTTACCCACAATGCAATCACAACTCTCTCTCTTGAATGGGGATCTTTGGATTCACAATTGAAGGGATATTAGGGGGCTTCATGGATGGAAGAATCCATGAATGAATAATCTTCACATACCTTACATTAAAGCATTAAACCCAGCGTGAAACCTTGCTGAATTCGTCTTAAAGCAGCCTCCAATTTCTCTTCTTCTTCAATGGTGGTTTTGGGAGAATTTCGGAAAAGAAAGATTTGAGATAGAATGGTTCATGATGTCCACGTGTCGCAGGGCAAAAATTTCCCTTTAAGTGTTAGCTCCACATTGCACAGCAGCCTCCACATCTAAGCTGCCCAGTAGTTTCAATAGCCAATGTTTGGGTCCTCCTCGGTGACCGTTATGCTGGTCCTCGGGGAATCGTACTTGGACGTTTCAACCCTTTACATGTTAGTCTACAAATTGGAACCAATCAAAATTAGGATCACAATCAAGCCTTACTCACAATGCTATCACAACTCTCTCTTGAATGGGGTTCTTCGGATTCACAATTGAAGGGAAATTAGGGGGGCTTCATTGATGGAATAATACATGAATGAATAATATTAACATACCTTAAATTAGAGCCTTAAACCCATATTTAAACCTTGGTGAATCGTCTTAAAGCAGACTCCAATTTCTCTTCTTATTGAAAGGTGGTTTTGGGAGAATTTTAGAAAAGAAAGGTTCTGATTTGGAGTCTAGGTTCTAATTGGCTACTGTACTGCTTAGATACTCTTCAAATACCTAAAATAAAAGCCAATAATTATTCCTAAAGTACCGAAAAAAACCTGAATCTATTGGACCATTTAACCAATTCTAATTTGATATAAAAACGACGCGGCCAAATCTGGGCACTTACTGCGTGTTGTGGAGGCCTGTTTGATTCTTGCTTATGAAAAATAATTTGATACAGAATGGTTCACAATGTCCACATGTCGCAGGGCGAAAATTGACATTTAAGTGTTAGCTCCACATTGCACAGCAGCCTCCACATCTAGGCTGGCCAGCAGTTTCACTAGCAGATGTTTGTGTCTTCCTCGGGGACCTTTAGGCTGGTACACATGGTTTCGTACTCATATATTTCAACCCTTTACATGTACTAAACACATTTTAACCATCGATGCTCAATTTCACCCTGATACCATTCTCCAAAACTCCACTACAGAACACTATGACACAGTTCAAGTACGACTAATTTCCGGACGTCTTGGATGTTCTTGGGCGTTTGAAATCCAATCACTTCCAAAATTTATATAATGATTCTAAAAACAATTTTTAGTAATTTTAGGACCTTATAAGTCCATCACACTAAAGTTAGGCTGTAGCTACACCTAATTCACATTTGAGGTGTTACAACTTGCTTCTCCTATAATGTTCATGCCCAAATGTAGAAGGAAAATCTCATTATAATCTCTTCATAATGACTTTAACTTCAAAGCCCTAGAATCCATGGCATAACATCCCATAATCGATTATTACCTTCAATTCATTATGATCTATGTTCAATTACATGCTTATTTCATTCAATTACATCATTAGAAGTTCAATTCTAGGTATACGATCACATAGGTTCAATTAAAACTTACAAATCAAGACCAACCTAGAAAAATTAAGCCACATTAATTTCATATCTAGGTGATTCAATCATGATCAATTATCACATAATACAATAGAATTAAGAAGATAAACTTAGAACCTTTAACTTCCCTATAATTACCATGATCACCTTCAACATCAATTACTACAATACACCATGAAAACCTCATGAAAACATCACATAATTATCATATGAACATAGTTGAATGATACCCACTAGATTGGGATTGCAATCAAGCCTTAACCACAAAGCAACAACCGTCTCTAGATTGGGGTCGTTTGGATTCACAGTTAAGAAATAACTAGGGGACTCCATGATTGGAAGAATATCGGTGCTACCCTTTATTTTATGTGGTCATTTGGACTTACAACAACCATCTCTAGATGGTTATGTTACAAGTTTTCTCTGATAATGTGTATGCATTGATTGATCCCGGTTCTACCCTTTCTTTTGTTACACCTCTAGTATCTAGGAAGTTTGATGTACTTCTTGATGTTTTGATTGAACCCTTTACGGTTTGTACACAAATGGGTGACTCTGTGGTTGCAAAAAGATTTTATAGGAAATGTCCTGTAATGCTTCCCGATGGAGTTACTCTTGTTGATTTTGTAGAACTTGACATGTTTGATTTTGATATCATATTGGGTATGGATTGGCTTCATGCATGCTTTGCTTCAATAAATTGTAGAACAAGGGTAGTGAAGTTTCAATTCCCTAATGAACCTATTCTAGATTGGAAGGGGGGAATTTCTAAGCCAAGGGGTAAAATTATTTTGTAATTGAAGGCTCGCAAGATGATAGCCACGTGTTGTTTATACCATGTTGTGAGGGTTAAGGACCTAGAATGTGAAAATCCTTCTATCGAGTCAGTCCCCGTAGTGAGGGAATATCGAAAGGTCTTTCCTAATGAAATTCCAGGTGTTCCTCCCGAAAGAAAAAATGACTTTGTTATTGACTTGTTACCGGATACGATTCCCATTTCAAATCCTCCATATAGGATGGATCCGATATAATTGAAAGAGTTGAAGGCCCAACTCAAAGATTTATTAGACGACGGGTTTATTCAGCCTAGTATTTCTCCATGGGGTGATCTTGTGTTGTTTGTTAAGGGAAGGATGTCCCTCTTAGAATGTGCATTGATTACCGCCAACTTAATAAGGTCACCACAAAGAACAAGTATCCTCTCCCTTGGATTTATGATTTATTTGATCAACTCCAAGGTGCTAGTTTCTTTTCCACGATTGACTTAAGGTTGGGATATTACCAATGAGAAGATGTTCCCAAAACATCTTTTCGAACTACATATGGACACTATGAATTCCTAGTGATGTATTTTGGGTTGATGAATGACATGGCGTCATTTATGGACCTAATGAATAGGTTTTTTGAGATTAACTCGACTCATTTGTGATAATGTTCAATAATGATATTTTGATATACTCCAAGAATGAAGATGAGCATGAGAGACAGTTGAGGTTGGACTTGCAAGTCCTCAAAGAACACCAGCTCTATGCCAAATTTAGTATGTATGAATTTTGGTTGAGGTCAGTTGCTTTTCTTGGACATATTATATCTAGTGATGGTGTAGAGGTTGATCATAAGAAGATGGATGCGATCAGAAATTTGCCTAGACCTTTGACTCCCACATACAGCTGAAGTTTCTTCGGTCTAGCCGGATACGATAGAAGATTTGTCGATGGATTTTATTCCATTGCTTCTACTTTGAAATCTTTGACCCAAAAGAAGGTGAAGTTTGAGTGGTTGAATACTTGTGAAAAAGAGTTTCAAGAATTGAAAGATAAGCGTACCTCCGCTACGGTCTTGATCTAACTAGAGGTCAATGAAGGCTTTGTAGTGTATTGTGATGTTTCCCGAGTGGAATTGGGATGTTTCCTCATGCAACATGGCAAGGTGATAGCTTGTTCTCCAATGCAACTCAAAGTTAATGATAAGAATTATCCAACACTTGACCTTGAGTTAGTTGTAGTAGTTTTCCCTTGAAAATATGGAGACATTACACGTATGTGTGCATGTTGATGTGTTTACTAACCATAAAAGTCTTCAATATGTGTTTACACAAAAGAAGTTAAATCTCTTAAAGAGAAGCTGGTTAGAATTGTTGAAGGATTACGACATGAGTGTCCTTTACCACCTGGCAAGGCTAACGTGGTTGTGGATGCTTTGAGTCATATGACTATGAGTAGTGTGTCTCATGTGGAAGAAGAGAAGAAAGAACTTGTAAAAGATGTTCATAGGTTGTCTCTATTAGGTGTTCAGTTAGAAGATTCTCAAAATGGTGGTTTCATGGTACAACATAACTCCGACTCATCATTAGTGGTGGAGGTGAAATCTAAACATCATCTTGATCCACTATTCACGAAGATGAAGGAATTGGTACTGGTAAGATCAATGAGTCATTCTCCAAAGGGGGGATGGTGTTCTTATGTACCAAGGGAGATTATGTGTACCGAATGTTGAGGATTTGAGAAATAAAATTCTTTAAAAATCTCATGGTTCTCGCTATTCTATACTTCCGGGTGCCACCAAAATGTATCATGATCTTAGAGAGATTTATTGGTGGGGTGGTTTAAAGAGGGACATAACAAAGTTTGTTGCAAGGTGTCTGAATTGCCAACAAGTTAAAGTTGATCATCTCAAACCGGGTGGTTTGACCAAAATAATGGATATTCCTACTTGGAGTGGGAATCATCAATATGGATTTTGTTGTTGGGTTGGCCCCGAACCCCGAAGAAAAATGATTCGGTACGGGCTATTGGGGATAGGTTGAACAAATCTGCCCATTTTATTCCTCTTAAGTCTACTTACACGGCTGAAGATTTTTCAAGGATCTACATTAATGAGATTGTGAGCTTTCATGGGATTACTTTGTCCATCATTTTCGATAGAGGTTCCCAATTCACTCTCATTTTTGAATGTCTTTTCAAAAGGTTTAGGTACTCAAGTGAAATTTAGTACCACTATTCATCCTCAAACTGATAGTCAAACGGAACATACCATTCAAACCCTTGAAGACACCTTAAGATCTTGTGTTATTGACTTCAAAGGAAGTTGGGATGATCATCTACCTTTGATTGAGTTCTCTTACTACAATAGCTATCATTCGAGCATCTCCATTGAACCTTTTGAAGCTCTTTATAGTAGAACGTGTATATCTCCGGTTGGATGGTTTGAGATTTGTGAGTCCTCACTCCTTGGTCCAAAGATTATCTATGAGGCTATAGAGAATGTTCGAATCATAGGAGATAGATTGAACACAACCTACGGTCAGCAAAAGTCTTATGCCAACAATTGAAGAAGAGACTTTGAGTTTGATATTGGTGATCATGTCTACTTGAAGATTTCACCTATGAAAGGGGTGATCAGGTTCAGTAAGAAGGGGATGTTAATTCCCCGAAATGCTATGAGGTTTTACAACGAAATGGGAAGGTTTCCTATGAGTTGAAACTACCTAGTGAACTAGCTTCAATTCATCCGGTGTTTCATGTTTCTACGCTTAAGAAATCCATAGGCGACCCGGTGTCTGTACTGCCTATTGAAGGTTTAGGGGTGGATGAGAACCTCTTTTATGAAGAGGTTCCGATTGAGAATTTAGATTGCCAAGTTAAGAATTTGAGAAACAAGGAGGTTATCTTTGTAAAAGTTCTATGTGGAACCATCTTGTTAAGGGTTCAACATGGGAGGCTGAAGCCGACATGAAGTCCCTCTACCCTCATCTTTTTACTCATTGAGGTGAGACATTCATCTTAATAAAGAAATTAATGAATAATCATGAAATTTACTTGCTGCTAAAGATGTGCATGTTTTGGTAAAAGTTGTACCAACTAGAGCTTTAAAAAATGCTTTCATACTCTATTCTTGCACTTATATTAAATAGGTATGCATGTTGTCTTGTGGACATTTTTCTGTTTTATTTTTGTCTTTAGAAGAATGATAGCATGGACTCCTGGATGATTTTGAGCTCATGATAATGTTGAGAGGGAAGTGCCTCACTATGTGTTATGAAATGCTAAGCTCTTATGTGTGCATCATGAATTGAGTGCTATATGTAATGTTATGTTATGTGTTGAAAGGAGTTGTGAAGTACTCCTATGAGTTGTGAATCATTATAATTTTATGTTGTTGTTGGTTGGGATGCTAGTATTGAGTCTATTCCTACCCTCAAAAAGATTTTAGTGTCATTCGCGGATGAATGTTTCTAGCGGGGGGATAATGTAACACTCCGGAAATGTCATGACTTAGAACAGAGATTCATCTATTAAATAATGTTCAAAATAATTTTTCTAGACCTATATTAATGTAATAAAATCATTTGGGAAAGGTTATAGCCAAAAAGACAAAGAAAGACCTCGACATCCGGAAACTAGCTAATTTGAACTAGTTGACGTCCCTATGTTTTGTGAAGGTTTCGAAGTGAAAAATGAGCTCGAATACTTGTAAAAATACCTTGGATAGGTAGTATGCAGTATAAAAGGTCCAAATGTCTTGTAAATACACCCCAAGGACAACCCGGAAGGTCCTTGGGGAGGACCAAAACATGGGTGAGCAGGCTGCTAGGCAGATTGGGGGACAAGGTGCGCGATGTACCGCCCTCACGAGGTGTTATGACTCAATATATTAGGGGTAGCCTCGGGTAAATTATGGGAATTGGCCCCGCGACGCGCAACCACTTCCAAGAATCGTTAAAGTTGTATTATTGGTAATTTAACTTCATAAAAAGACCCATTTAAGTGGAGGGTCTTTTGGTTAGTTTTTTAGGAAGACTATATATGGAAACGAGATCAATTTTAGACCACATTTGACACGTCTAAATAAGAATCAAACGAATTTTGCATCTCTCTCAAGAAACACTCTCTATTTCAAAACTCCATTGAAGAACAAGAAGAGCTTAAGGAACAAGATGAAGACTTCAAGGTTTTTATCCAAATTTTTTTGGATTCTTCATATATAAGGTATGAATTTTCACTCTTGGAATTCCTTTCTCCAAGAGTTCCTTTCAAAATAAGTTTTCAAGAAATTCAACTCTTAGGGATTTTACTCTACAAAATGGATTTTCCTACTAACTCTAGATTTATGTTTCTCGATGAAAAGTAATTGTTTTCTATGATTAATTAAGAACGTATTGTTTAGTGTTTGGCTTCTAATGATATTTTTCGTGTGAAGCATGTTTATTATCAATTTGATGGTTTTGAAATGGTTATACCTATTACATGATAATGTGAAAACATTGAGATTGAAACTAAGATTTGAATAAACTTTTAAATGACCCCTTCACTTATCCTACATTATGGATTGGTCTTGCATATGATTTTAATAGTGGTTTCTTGGTTATGATATTGAGTATTTCACTATGTTATGGTTATGAATGTTGTAAGTTCAATGTAAATTCTTGAATAAGGAACTTGGAAGTGAGAGGCAAGTTATGATATTCTCTTGTATGCTTTACACAAGATGACTATGTTATATTAATCGCACATATGAAGGGTTAAAATGAAAGGAAATTCTCATCCAATCCCAAAGAGCTCATGATCGTGTTTATACATGGAGTTAATTTCCTTTGACTTGTGATAAAATTTATGATTAAATGATGCCTAAAAGGTTAATCAAAAAGGGACTTAAGCTTAGAACATATGAACTAGATTTGAGAGTTGTCCCTTCCCTAGTTGGAAGGTAGGTCACAATGATTCTCACGAGATAGAGGATGACATGTAATGTGGAAGTATGGGTGTCTAATACATCTCCTTGTTCTTGAACTATTTTTCCAAAATCGGATACTAGCAAGTGGATCCATCTAGAATGTTATGTCATGGTTGGTTCTACCGCAGTCGGTAGACCACCTTCTTTGGGTGTGGGGTGTTATGACACGGGATTTGTTCGTATGTAATATGATAACATGAAAAGTATGATGATTATGATACATGTTGGTATATTAAGTTGGTGATGTTAATGAACATGTTATTGGTCTATTGATTTATGAGGTGATGACTACTTACGTTACAAGTTACATGAATCAAAGTTATACTTATGGTCTCCTATCTTATCTACTTGGTTCTGTGGGGTTATGGAGCTTCACGTAGCCATTTCACTTGTAGGTTATGGATGGGATTATTTGTAAGTATTTTCTATGTTATGTCTATACTTAACATGATTTATTGGATATGAAATATTTACATGACTCTATGATATATGTCTTTGATTATAATCATGCTTTATGTTGATGAAATGCTTAACTTGTATATGTTCTACAGTGTGTGAATTGAAGATATTCAAATGATTGGGATGTTTTCTAAGAAACAACCATGTTCATGCATGTCCTTAAATGTTATGTTCATATACCTATACTTAGTACATGTGGCGTACTAACCCCATTACATTATATTACTAAAATTGTACGGTCCGACAACTGATGTTTAAGATAATTTATTTGAAGAAGCTTTGAACTCATTCCTCCAAGTCTTGGTAGGTCTTCATGTTTGGGGATGCTATATTTTCATATTCAAACTTATGATGACTTTAGTAGATTTAATAATATTCAATTTCCATTTATGTTCTTTGGATTTTTTTCTATTAAGGCCTATATGGCATATTGACTATTGATTGGCTAAGTCCAGATTTGCACTATTTATGTGGCTTTATGCATGTGAGACAATGTTTTATAATATCATATGCTATTATGAATGTTAAGTATGTAGTCTAAATATAATTCACATATGTATGTAAAAGTTTTTAATTTTCTACAAATTTTAACTAATGACATGTTATGACGAACGCTAAGAGGCTTGTCTGAGTCCTCTGAGAGGGCGATGACGCCGATCACATCTGGGGTGTACCCTCCAGGTGTGAGAAATTTTTTTTTTGCAATGAACCTAACTCATACTAGAGTTGTGTAGATGGGATCATTTGTATACCGGAGGTTGAGATATTTGAGTATTTTGGAGGCATGTCACTCCTCGCCCGTGGGTGGTCACCATAGTGTATCCAGACTGTGCATAAGATCTTGCAGTGTGGGTACTATATGCCAAAAATTCACCATGATTCTCACGAATTCTCCAAATCATGTGATTGATGCTAACGAGAAGGAGGAATTTCGAAGAGGCAAGAACTCCCTTTAAATTCTATTATGGTGATTGAGTTATTTGATGTATTGGGCATTGATTTTATGGGCCAGTTTGTGAGTTCTCATGGGATGAAGTATATACTTATGACAGTTGACTAAGTGTCAAACTGGGTGGAAGAAATATCGCTTCCTAACTATGAAGGAAAGAGTGTCACCGCGTTCTTGAAAAAGAATATCTTCTCAAGATTTGGCACACCAAGGGACATTATTAGTGATGGTGGCTCTCACTTTTGAAATAAGTTTTTCAAAGGGCTATTGGAGAAATATGGGGTTCGCCATAGTGGGGCTACTTCTTACCATAGAAAATATAGCAGGGAAGGTAAGGTGTCCAATCAAGACATCAAGTTAATTTTAGCAAAAACGGTGAATACAAATAGAATGGATTGGTCAAAGAAGCTTGATGATGCTCTCTGGTCCAACCGTACTGCATAAAAGACTCTCATAGGTATGTCTCCATATCAACTTGTATATGGGAAGACTAGTCAGTTGCCAGTCGAGTTTGAGCACAAAGCAATGTGGGCAATGAAGAAACTGAAGATGGATTGGACTGAAGCAGCAAAACAAAGATTAAATGAGTTGAATGAGCTAGATGAGTTTCACCTCAAGGCCTACGAAAGTTCAGCCATCTACAAAGAGAAGAGGAAAAGTATCACGACCAAAGAATTGAAAATCGAGAATTTCCTGTTGGTGATTTGGTGCTTTATTCAACTCTAGGCTACACTTGTTTCATGGAAAACTCAAGTCAAAGTAGACAGGGCCATTCATCTTCACTAAAAGTATTTCCACGTGCAGAAGTTGAGTTGGAGAATAATGAAGGTGCAAAGTTCACGATCAACGGATATGGGATAAAGATTTACCTGGGACATAAAGAGAGTGTGCATGATGATGTTGAGGCCTACAATATTGATGAAGAGTGATTAATCAAGGGGCCTGTTTCGTGCCGCAAAATTAAATTAAGCACTCGTTGGGAGTCAACCCAAGCTGTATCCTCTAGCAAACGATAGGCTTTTTTTTCTTTGTAGAAATAGTCATATTTTTTGTATTATTTTGATTCTTAGTCTTATAAAATTCTTGATTGTGTACTAGAGTTGGCAAGAGATTATTATAGGGTTCGTGTCTCAAAAGTGTGCAGAGAGACACAAAAGAATGGCCTAATAGGTTTTACATTTGTAGGGACCAAACCAAAAAATATACAGAAAATGGTATGTTCCAGAGGTTTAGGGACCCCATCGATGAGTCGTCCTTCCATCGATTGACCATAGATGGTGTCAGTAGATCCAAGCCATGTCTCTTAAATTTGTCTACGTCTAAAAGTCATCGATGGTCCTAGTCGACAGGGTTTTCGTCAGTCCTAAATGTCAGCAACCCGACCCCACCCACCTGGTAATATTAAAGGACATAACGGTTCATATTCATTCCCACCTTCAAAATCTATTAAAAATCCCATCCAAAACAATTTTTATCTCTTTATTTCTTTGCTTTATCACCAACAATCTACCTCCCATATTCCATTTCATTCCTAATTCAGATCCTTCCCATTCCCCAAACTCTCTCTTTCCTAAATTATTTTTTCTCTCTATTGTTCTTCGACCAGCGATCGAGTTCAGGTGTGTATGCTACTGCTTGAAATTTCATCTCACAAGCACATACTCCGACTAAAGGTATTTCGATTTCCCTTAATCTTTGAATTCTCGTTCATAGTTACTTACAGAAATATGGAAGTGGCTCTTGATCGTGGGACTAAATTAACTGAAATTTCATGCTATAACTTGTGTAATACGTCCCTCGGAATGATAAAGCGTGGTTTTGTAGCCTTGTAGTCTATATAAAATGTAGGTATCTCTGTAGTTTTGGAAATTCTGACTTAGGGTTTCTTACTTTGGATAAATTAGGACACAAATTGTTTGAAAACAAAACTCTATGAATAATGAATTCATCTTTTGGGTGTTAAATTGCATATCTAAAATTAAGTGTTTCAAAAGTTGAAAAAAGGCCTTGAAGTCTGTCTGAGGACAACTGTACGAGACAACGTCGATGGACCATCGATTGATTGACGGTCCATCGATGGGGTCTGTTGATTGAACAAATCTAAAAACATCAAAGTATGAAACAACGAATGTGGACTACAGTCCGTCGATTAATCGAGGGACCGTTCTACACGACCGTCATTTCCATTAGAGAATCTGTTTTCTCTGACTTTTTAAATATATCTAAATGCTATACGACAAAAATGGATATTAGTATGTCAATTGATCTACGTGCCATTTTTCACATCCATCGTTTCAATCTATGAAATCTGATATTTTTTCGAAGTTGAATAATTCTAAGTGTCACGTGACAGACCCCATCGACGGACCATCGATCAATCGACGGACTAGTGATAGTGCTCGTTGACCTGAATCTTTAAAATAGAACTGTGTTGATTAATGTTGTATGTTTTAAGTGTGTATTAATGCTGAGTTAATACTAAAAACTACTCTATATGTAGAAGTGGCTCCAAAGAAGGAAATTGTCAATGCAAAGAGGGGCAAATCCAAGTCTGTTGCCCTGTCTTGTCGGATAGTCGTACACTCGGATAGAGACTAACATGAATGTCATAAGGTTTAGACACTGTTTTAAGGTCTACTTTAATGAATATAATTCATTCAGGATTTCTAGAAACCAAAACATCACTAAACATTCATGACGTCAGGAATGTAGTTCAATGAGGTGCTAGTGTGCCTTGGCCTATTTGGACTAGCTTTTAGGAGTTGGAAAATAATGAAAATTGTTGGAAGGGTGTCAAACATATATAAGATTTAATTCATAGTTTAAACGTCTGGGAACAACTCCCCAAGGACCAACCAAGGGCCCTTAAGGAGGACCCTTGCATTTTGGGGTCGAAGGACTGCCCAAGGCAGTGTGCACAGATGAGTGCCATCGATGGGGAGTGTGTCAATTTATAGGGCGTCAATGTCTACTGTCAATCGTCACTTAGAAAAAAATCTTTCAGGGGTCATTTTTCATAGTCTCTGACAAAAATGATGGACCAACAGGAAGGAGGGTTCAGTGGTCGGCGTCTCACATATGGACCATTGGTCGGGTTCATTTGTGAGGGCATGTTTTTGCTGCACGTTTTTTTAACTTATTATTTAATTAGTTATCTTAGTTAGGAGGTTAATTAGGGGTCAGGGGCAGTATAATTAAGTTAGTTAACCACCTATATAAAGCCCCTGAGCTAATTAGACTAACATAAGCCCTCATAATTTCCCAAACCCAAAACTCTCTTCCTTCTCTGTTCTTTCACTCTTTCAAAGAACCCCATTGAATACCAATCTAGGAGTGGGTTAAAGGTATGAAATAATTAAATTTCTCCATAAATATCCATCAATTAGTACTTCTGTGATCTGTTTCATCTTGGAGACCTCTTTCCTCAAAGGGTTCCATCAAATTGATTTCGAAAGTTGGATTTTCAAGTGGGTTTCATTGAATACGAAATTGATGTTGTGAATTGATTTGTTTATGATTTATTTCTATATTATCAATATATTAAGATGTATTTTAAATCAATTTGGTTATATCTTGATGGATTGATCTAGTTTGTAGAAGATGACATATTCCCCTTAACCCTAGGTTATGATCTTAATATGAATTGGGTAGTTTTGGTTTAATTGACTTGGCTATTGGTTGAAATACTACTAGATGATGTTATTGTATAAACATTTAATATATTGAATGTAATTATAGTCCTATCATGCTAGTTCTTGAGTAATTGATCTAGATTATGATTTTGACATAAGTCTTTCATCTTAAGCCATGAATTAGTAATGGACTGTGATATTGTGATTAATTTAGTCTCGTTATTATGTTGTTTATTGTTGTGTGAGGATATTCACCCATATTATGTTGAATTAAGAGTTTATGGTAAGACCTTGATGATGGTTAAGTGATGATGTTGTATTAAAGTATGCCTTGTATTAGGATTGATAGGGTTGATATGATGTTAAATTTGAATATCTTGACTATGATTTGTTAGGTTTAGTCTAAGATGTAATGTTATAAGGATGGTTATTATTTACCAATGTGCCTTATCAATATATGAAATTGATAATGAGCTAACCTCACCTATATGAATTGTAATGAAAGGAGAACGCTCATGCAATTCTTGTTGAGCTGCGTGATGATGATGTTTATAAAAGGGGTAGAACCTATGACCTACATTAAGACATTATGACTAATAAATGTATAAATGACATTTCAAAAAGGGACTTATCTTAGCTCCGAGTGAACTTGACAATGGGAGGTGTTGACTTTCCATAGAGGAAGATTCACCCTATAGTTCCACATGAGGTGTTGACTCCCCTATAGGGGATACTCACTTTTTTTTATTCCCATGAGAAGAGGCTCCAATTCCAAAGTGTCATGTAGAGAGATTGTACCTATATCTTAGTTCTAGAACTATATTGCCCCCATAGGAAGACAAGCTAGTGAATCCACCTAGAAAGCTACGTTTATGTTTGGCTTTACTTTGGCTGGTAGGCCATCTTCCATAGGTTTAAGATTTTACAACACCGGATTCCACACTTAGATCTTGTGGTCTATGTCGGTTAAGGAAAGTTTTCCCCATATTAAAATGAAGGAACGAAGGATAAACCAACTAAGATGACTTAAAAGGTTTGACTTAGCCTTGGTTGGAGTATGGGACTCTACCTATACCTTGTACTTGTTTGCCTTGAAGGAAGCCTTAGAAGATTGTTCTTATCTATGTATATGCTTATAAGTATAAATAATATGGACATGATGATCTTATATGTTAATGGCACTACGTGATGTTTATTACTCTTATGAACATGTATTTGGTCTATATTGCTAAAGTATGATATTATGTACTCTTAATGTTATGTTATGTGAAGTTGGAGATTGGTTATGATATTTGCTAGGTTTACTTGATTAAGTAAAGTTATAGGGATTTACTTAGTTATTGCACAAGTGGACTTAAAGAGCGTTATAAGTAATAGTCTTGCTTTGGTTGTGTTGAAATGAACTCTTATTCATTCTTGTTGCTATTGTAACTTGATGATAGAGTTAATTGACTATTTTCTCAAGTATGTTGATATGTTCATTGCCTTGAATATGCCTTTTATTGTTGGTCTTGCGATGTATATGCCTATGACTTAAGGAATATATATTTCTTATTGATAAATATGGTCTTGTTGAATGTGCTTAAAGGTTTCAAAGTATATTTCATGCTTAATGAAATGTCCTTTTTTAGAATGACTTGATATTTGATGAAATGTCTTGTTGCATATGGTCTCATACTTAGTACAAGTGGTTTACTAACCCCATTTCTTCCTTTTTCACCAACATTTTTGGTTTCAGTCATTGAAGGGCTGTTGGAGACGACTTTGAACATTACTTGAAATTATTAATCATCAAACTTGGGTAGGCCCTCACTTTCCGAGGCCAATGCCACTATCAAGTTTATGATGTTGATTTAGTTTTTAGGACCCTTATGTTCTTTCGTTTTCATTGGACTACTAAGCATTTTATGACCTATGTGTGGTCTTATTCCATTGATGTATGGGATAGGCCCAAATTGTTATACTCTTATTAGATGGTTATGAGACGAGCCAACTATTTGAGACTATGTTATATTTCTATATATGTATGTGCAATAAAAGTAGAAAACTAAGTAATCTTCATATACAAAGGGTTTATGTGTACTCGATATATATACTATGTGTATGTAGAGGTGTATGTAAAATTCCATGTAGAAGCAATGAAAAGCTTTAAATATCCGCTAATTTTGACCTATGAATGTAAGGATGTAAGATAATAGGCTAGTCTTAGTCTTCAAAGAGGACAACGACGCCGGTTACGTCTATGGGGTGTTTCCTGTATGTGACAAACTTAGTATAAGAGCATGAGTTTTAATATCTTATAGTTGATGTCTCCCTCAACCACGTCTATGTAGGTTTGTATTCAAATTTTGAACCACGCCACACTTATGAATAGGAATCAATACGATACTTAGGAAACTCTCACTTTCTTTCAAGTCCAATAGCGTGCTTATAGAGTGTTTTCTTTATGTGCTTTTGCATTTAATCCTCTTATTGTGTTTATAGGCAATGAATACTCGAAGAGATATTGCAAATGGGGGAGTTTCTTCCCATAGTGATCAAGTTCCTCCTCTTGAAAAAGATGCTAATTAGGAGGTTGTACCCCAAGAAAACCAAAAAGTTGCTACCATGGCCTCTCGTATTAGATATTTCACTATGATGATTCCCCTTACTTTCTGTGGGTCCAAGGTTTAAGAAGACCCCCAAGAGTTCATTGTGACCCAAGCTTGGTACATCCAATGGAGGGATAATAGGACTTTAAAGGGTGGACCGGTGACTTGGGAGGTTTTCAAGAAGAGTTTTCTTGATAGATTCTTTCCTAGAGAGAACAGGGAAGCCAAGGTGGTGGAGGTCATCAACCTTCGTCAAGGAAAGATGAGTGTACTTGAATACTCTTTGAAATTCACTAAATTGTCAAAGTATGCTCCTTCCTTTGTTTCCGATCCTAGGGATGAAATGAACCGCTTTGTCATGGGAAAGTTTGATGACTTGCAAGAGGAGTGTCATTCGGCTATGATACATGACAATATGAACATTTCTTGTCTCATGGTTCATGCTCAGCAAGTGGAAGAGGCAAAGGCTAAGAAAAAGAGTAGATATGCCAAGTGGGCAAGGTCTTTTGATGGTGGTTCGACAAAGGATAGGCTTGATATCCAAGACAAAACTAGGTTCAAAAAGATGTTTTCTAATCAAGTTCCTTCCAAGTTCCGTAAGGCTTGTGCTGATAGGGTGTCTAACCTAAGCCCAAGAAGGTAAAGGACACTAGTTCACCAAACAAGAAGCCTACTTGTGTTAAATTTGTGAAGGGTCATCTTGGTGAATGTGTAGTTAGAATGGGCAATTTCTTTGGTTGTGGCAAGAGATACCACAAGGTTAGGGAGTGCCCAAATGTGAAGGGTCAAGACAAGGTAGTGGTCAAGCTGAAGCAAGTAGTTCTAATGTTGCTCCAAAGAAGAATCACTTTTATGCACTTCTCTAAAGGGGTGAGCAAGATACTTCTCCCGATGTGGTGACAGATATGTTGAATGTTTTGTCTATTGATGTATATGCTTTAATTGTTCCAGGCGCTACATTATCTTTTGTTACTCCCTTGATAGCTAAGAAGTTTGAAATTTTTCCTGACATTCAAAATGAAACCTTCATAGTAACTACCCCGGTAGGTAAGTCGTGGTTGCATATAGGGTATATAAAAATTTTCCTATAATGTTGTCCAATAAAGTTACTCATGTGAACTCGTAGAACTTAATATGTTTGATTTTGATGTCATATTAGGCCTTATTGGTTGCATGTTTGCTTTGACTACATTGACTATAGAACAAGGGTGATGAAGTTTAACTTTCCAAATGAGCCTATTTAAGAGTTGAAGGGGGGAAATTTTATTCCTAGAGGTCGTATGATTTCTTGTTTGAAAGCTTGTATAATGATCTCTAAAGGGTGTTCATACCATATTGTAAGAGTCCAAGATTTTGACTCCAAAATTCATCCCATTGAGTCAGTCCCCATAGTGAGGGAAAATTCAGAGTTTTTTCCTATTGATCTTCCCAATATTCCTTTAGAACATGAAATTAATTTTGGTATCGACTTGCTACTGGCTTACCATTTCAATTCCTCCTTATCAGATGGCTCTAGCCGAATTCAATGATTTGAAGGCTCATCTCAAAGATTTACTAGACAAAGGCTTCATTAGACCTCATATTTCTCCATGGGCTGCTCCGGTTTTATTTGTGAAGAAGAAGTATGGTTCCATTAGAATGTGCACTGATTATCGCCATTAAGCCACTATTAAGAACAAGTATCCTCTTTCTCGGATCGGCGACTTGATTGATCGACTCCAAGGGGAAAGCTACTTTTCTAAGATCGACTAAAGGTCGGGTATCACCAACTAAGGGTGAGAGGTGAGAATATACCAAAAATGACATTTTGGACTAGATATGTTCAATATGAGTTCTTAGTAATGTCTTTTGTCTCACTAATAACCCAGCGACATTTATCGATCTCATGAATACATTGTTTTGAAGTTAAATATATTCATTTATCACTGCCTTCATTAACAAAATCTTTATATATTCGAAAAATGAGGGTGAACACATTGACCATTTGAGGGTGGTTTTATAAGTTCTTAAGGAGAACCAATTATATGCAAGTATAGAAAATGTGAGTTTTGGTAAAGTTCGGTGGCGTTTCTTAATCATATCATCTCTATTGAGGGAATTGAGTGTCACGACCCAACCCGATGGGCCGTGACTAGTGCCCATTTTGGACACTCACATAAAAACCTACTAAGTATAACCAACTGAAACTAAGACAATAAGGAGTCATAACCATTCAACCGTAACAACATAAGCGAGCCGACAAGGCCGCCACTATCCAAAGCATAATAGCATACACAAGCCGACAAGGCTGCCACTACACAATGCACAATGATGTACGCAGCCGACAAGGCTTCCCCTATACAAGCGGACATCCCAAACAAACCATGTCCAGACCATTATCCAAAATATATATATGCAACCCACATAATGTCTACAGACCACTAAGAGTATAGTAGTGAAACTCGATGGCACAGGGCCCCGCCATACCCATAGACAAGCAAAAGACTACACAAAAAGTTATGTACCAAAACGACTGGGCTCCGGAACAGTGGAGCTCTACCAATTAGCAGAGTAGATATCCTAGGCGAGAGGATCACCGAACTGTGCGTCTACACCTGCGGGCATGAAATGTAGCCCCCCGAGGAAAGGGGGGTACGTACGGACAATGTACTGAGTATGTAAAGCATAAGGTAATGATGACAGGATACCAACATGATAAGTCGAAATAAGATATCGCTACACATGTACCTTTTAAGTGAAAAACCATGCATATATTTAACATATAAGGTGCCCTGCTTCCCTAGTAAGGGACTCGGCAAAATAATCATCATATATATAAATCATATGTACCCGGCCCTCTAGTGAGGGATTTGGCGAAATAGTCATCACATCATCTCCGTCATAATCATCATAACCATCATCATCACCAATCATATATATAATATACATACCCGGCCCTCTAGTGAGGGACTCGGTGACAAATACAAGAAACTCCGCACGAACATTACCCGGCCTGGGACTCGGTGAAATGATAAATGACTCTATGCACGAGCAGAATATTATGAGCAACCATATGCAATTAAAATCATTTCTTATAACTAAATAGAAAAATCAACGTGAACCAGCAAGGAGTATTACCAAAGATTAACGTTTTATCAAGATTATGAACCTTTAATACGATATGGAAACGTAAAATCTCAATGACTCTAAGAAGCACTACCATAGATATGAGAAATCACCATAGCCTTAGACACAGCCGATATATAGAGGAATAGTTGTGGAAGCAACAATATACGTCACCTAGACGCTCTAGAAGTAAGTATTAAACATGTTCGCTATTCGCTCATTTTTAAAAGTCATGCCAAACAAAAATAGAAAAAATAGCGTTACATACCGTATAGTCGAGCCGCACGTCAATATATTTACTGCTCAAGCTGTTAATCTATAACAAGCAACAATCGTGCCGCAATTAGATAAACGTCGCGCTTTACTACTTATTGTAAGCTAGCTAATAATCTAACGGAAATCCGGCAGCACTTCCCCTATTTCCCTTTCTTCGTCCCAATTCGACAACAACCCAAATTATCCACAGCAATACCAACAACACATATAACCCAACAAATCATATTAAACAGCCCCCCCCCCCCAAAAAAAAACCGTTCCATCTCGGCAACCATAGTAATGAAGCAACGACACACCGAGCGATAACTCATTTTATAATTCGCAACACATCTACCTTATCGTATCCATCCTTTGGAGTATATACCCATAACCACATTAACATATACATGACGTCAAAAACAGAATTTCCCGCAGTTTGCTTTAATCAAAACAGCCCAAACACTAACACGACACCACTAATAATCCGATTATGGTTTCTGTTCATACTTAGCACATTCAATAACTAAAACAAATTTACTAAGCTACTGGTCACGCCCCCTTCTTAATATTAACGGCTAATTAACAAAGGCATTCTAAGGAATTAACACACCAAGCAAAGAGATTACTAACCAAATTCTTTGCAGCTGCTGGCCAAGAGTTGCATGGTTGGTTTTCTCCATTTCCATGGCTGCCTAAGCCAAGTGGTGAAGAAGATGATATGTTTGCAATGCATTTCACAGCCTCATTTATAATATGAAGTGGAGGCAGCCCCTCTCTACACGTGCCCCACTAAGGCCAGCTCCCAATCTGATTCCTTTTAATTTGCCTTGAGTGGTGGGGCCCACTAGAATAATTTAATCCTAATCAGCCACTAATTAATCCCTCACTTAAAGTTAATGGCGCTTACATTAGCCAAATCATACTTAATATCACATTTGGAATTAACATCCTTGCCTAATATTTCTTTAATCACTTGGAACTTAAAATAAAATCTCATCCCCCGGACTTACATCTACTAGTTCATGACGCGCACTACGTATAAAAATACAAGGTATAACATCCTTTCCCCCTTAGGAACATTCATCCTCAATTTTAAGTTAGCGTTTACAAAAAAAATTCCAGCGAGGTCTCTCTAACAGTTATACCTATCAACCTGCATTCCGTAACTTACAGATGCCTCACAGAGTCACAACATACTACATAATCTTGTTTATCAATCAATATAGTCAAGATAGGAATTGAATTACCTGCAGGTACGGGGAACAAGTAAGGATACTTATTCTTTATTTCATCTTCCGCTTCCCAAGTCATCTCCTCCCTATTATTATTTTGCCACAACACTTTGACGGAAGCCACATCCTTAGTACGTAACTTTCTAACCTGGCGATCAAGTATAGCTACGGGTTTCTCTTCATATGACAACTCCTCTGTTACCTGAACATCATCTACAGGGAATACTCTCGAAGGATCACCAATACATTTACGTAGCATCGATACATGGAAGACTGGATGTACCGCCTCCGAATCAGATAGTAGATCCAACTCATAGGCAACCTGGCCTATCCTACGAACAATCTGATAAGGCCCAATGTATCTCGGACTGAGCTTCCCATTCCTGTCGAATCTCATCACACCCTTCATGGGTGATACCTTCAAGAATACCCAGTCACCAATCTGAAACTCCAAATCTCGACGCTGATTATCTGCATATGACTTTTGTCAACTCTGGGCTGCTAATAATCTTTCTTGAATAAGCTTCACCTTGTCAATAGCTTGCTGAATCATATCGGGGCCTATTAACTTAGTCTCGCCTACATCAACCCAACCAATAGGTGACCTGCACTTCCTCCCATATAAGGCCTCGTACGGTGTCATCTGGATAGTAGAATGGTAGCTATTATTATAGGTAAACTCAATGAGCGACAAGTGGTCATCCCAGCTACCTTTGAAGTCAATAATACAGGCCTGCAACATATCTTCTAATGTCTAAACAGTACGCTCAGCCTGCCCATCAGTCTGAGATAGAAATTATGTGCTAAGGTTCACATGTGTCCCCAATCCCTTCTGAAACGATCTCCAAAAGTTGGCTGTAAATTGAGCTCCTCTGTCTGATATAATGGACGTGGGAACTCCATGAAGTCTCACTATCTCCCTGACATATAACCTCACATAATCTTCAGCCGAATAAGTAGTCCTGACTGGAAGAAAATTGGTCGATTTCGTCAGCCTATCTACAATAACCCATATAGAGTCATACTTCCGTTGAGTGCGAGGTAAGCCTGTAATGAAGTCCATATTAATCATCACCCATTTCCAAGTCGGGATCTCTATCTTCTGTAATAATCCACCAGGCTTTTTCATGCCATCCCACCAGTATAAGCATCTGAGGTCATGATACATTTTCGTTGACCCTGGGTGAATAGAATAACAGGCAGAGTGTGCCTCTCCCATAACCTGCCGTCGTAGCCCCGCAATATCGGGTACACACAATCTGCCTTCATATCGTAACACTCCGTCAGGTGTAACCTTAAATGGGGTCTTTTGTTTTTTAAGAGTTTCATCTCTATACGGTGCCAGAATAGGTTCCTCGTATTGGTGTCTCTTTACCTCATCTATGATTGAGAACTCAGCAACCTCTTGAATAGAAACTCCATTATCTTCTGAATTAGCCAGATGGACTCCAAGGCTGGATAGCGACTAAATCTCCCGAACCATCTCCCTCCTTTCTGGTTGTACATCTGTCAAGCTACCCATGGACTTATGGCTAAGAACATCTCCTACAACATTCGCTTTCCCTGGATGATATAAAATATCAGCATCATAATCCTTTAGGAACTCTAACCACCGCCTCTGTCGTAAGTTCAGCTCCTTCTTTTTAAAGATATATTGGAGACTCTTATGACTTGTATAGATGTCCACATGGACGCCATATAAATAATGCCTCCATATCTTCAAGGCATGAACCACGACTGCTAACTCCAGATCGTGAGTAGGATAATTCTTTTCATGCTTCCTAAGCTGTCGGGATGCATAGGCTATAACTTTGCCATGCTACATCAATACACATCCTAGCCCAACACCCGAAGCATCACAATAAATAACATAGCCGTCTGGTCCCTCCGGAAGAGTTAGGACTGGAGCTGTAGTCAATTTGTCTTTCAATAGCTGGAAGCTTCCCTCACAAGCATCAGTCCACTAGAACTTGGCTGCCTTTTGAGTTAGCCTTGTCAAAGGCGCTGAAATTAAGGCAAACTTTTCTACGAATCTCCTGTAATATCCTGCTAACCCCAGAAAGCTGCATACCTCAGTAGGTGTCGTAGGTCTGGGCCAAGTCTTTACCGCCTCAATCTTTTGTGTGTCTACCCGAATACCATCAGCTCCAATAATATTCCCCAAGAATGCCACTGAAGTCAACAAGAATTCGCACTTAGAAAACTTAGCATACAACTTCTGGTGCTGAAGCACCCTAATTACCGTCCTTAAATGGTCTGCATGCTCCTGTTCTGAACGTGAATAGACCAGAATATCGTCTATAAATACAATAACAAACATATTAAGGAATGGTTTAAACACTCGATTTATTAGATCCATAAACACCGCTGGAGCATTAGTCAACCCAAAAGACAACACTCTAAACTCATAATGCCCGTATCGGGTCCGGAATACCATCTTTGGAATATCTACCTCCCTTACCCGCACCTGATGATAACCTGACCGCTAGTCTATCTTTAAAAAACACTTAGCACCCTGCAACTGGTCAAATAGATCGTCAACCCTTGGGAGGGGATACCTATTCTTTACTGTTACTTTGTTTAGCTGCCTATAATCAATACACATCCGTAGCGACCCATCCTTCATCCTCACGAACAGTACCGGTGCTCCCCAAGGTGATGTACTAGGCCTGATGAAGCCCTTTTCTAGAAAATCTCTCAATTGCTTTTTCAATTCATTCAACTCAGCAGGTGCCATTCTATAAGGAGGTATAGATATAGGTTGGGTATATGGCAGTACATCTATAGTAAACTCTATCTCTCGTTCTGGAGGAAGGCCTGGAATTTCCTCTGGGAATACATTGGGAAATTCATTAACTATCGGGACTAATTGAAGAGTCGGTGCCTCTGCCTTTATGTCATGCACCCGAACCAGATGATAAAAATAGCCTTTTCTAACCATCTTCATGGCCTTAAGGTATGAAACGAACTTACCTTTCGGCAATACTGTACTCCCCTTCCACTCTATAATTGGTTCCCCTAGAAATTGAAATCGAACTATCTTTCCTCTGCAATCAACATTAGCATAACAAGCAGCCAACCAATCCATGCCCATGATAATATCAAACTCAATCATATTTAACTCTATTAAATCTGTTATGGTACGACGACTATATGTAACCACTGAACAATTCTTATATACTCGCGTAGCTATGACAGAATCTCCTACAGGTGTAGCTACCTCAAATGGTTCTATCAACTCAGACTCTATTCCGATCCTACTAGCAATGAAGGGAGATATAAATAATAAGGTGGAACTTGGGTCTATCAATGCACACACACTTCGGGAGAATAGTGCTAATATATCTATGTCACATTAGGTGACGCCTCCTGATCCTGCCTACTAGTCAAAGCATATATACGGCTCGAGGGACAACTAGAACTGGAAGCTCCACTACGTCCTCTACCACGGCCTGCTGGCGCTTGAATACCCTGCCTTGTAGGGCGCATAGCAACAGAAGAAGATGAACCAGCAACGGACCCAGCAGGCTGTGCCATACCACCTGCACTACCTCTAAGGTGACACTCCCTCATAGTATGACCCTGACGGCCGTAAGAAAAACACGCACCTGTAGCCCAACGACATTCCCCAAGATGGGACCTACCACAGCAAGAACATTGAGGCACAGGTGGCCTCGACTGGCTCAAACCCCTGCACATCTGTGACCCTGACGCCCTAGAGCTCTAACCAGCTTCCGAATATCCCGTACGATCGAACCCCCTACCCATGGAACGTGGGGTTGCATTCTGTGCTGGCTGGGAAGAAAATTTAACATGCTACTAAGACTGCCCGCCTCGAAACTCGTCAGGATAACCTGCTGATCTAGCCCTCTTATGCTGGCCTCTATTATAATCTCTATCTAGCAGACGTCCCCGGTGCCGATCCTCTACCCCCTATGCATATGCCTGCACCCGAGCAATGTCCATACTTGGCTGAAGAGTCACTGCCATACAACCGTCAATCAGATAATGATCTAATCCTATCACATAACGAAGTACCCTGTCTGCCATATCAGCCACAATAGTAGGCGCACGCCAAGACAATGAATCACACTCGAGGCTATACTCTCGAACGCTCCTGCCATTCTGCCTCAAACGCAAGAATCTATCGACTCTAGCTCGCTTCATCTCTGGAGGCAGAAAGTGGTCCTGGAAAGCCTCCACAAATTCATCCCATACCGCTGGAGAAGCACCCTCACCCTAGATAACTCCCAAGACTCATACCAATTAATAGCTATATCCCGCAAACGATACGTAGCCAACTCAACAGACTCGGTCTCCGAAGCCTTGATTAACCTCAATGTACGCTACATCTGACAAATAAACTCTAGCGGATCATCCTAGGGCCTTGACCCAAAGAACTCTGGAGGATTACAAGTTAAGAAGTCACGAGCCCTTAAGCTATCAGATATGTCTGCATGATCAACTCCTAGTCCATGCCTGCTAGCCTGACCTACCACTAATCTAGTCAGCAACTGAACCACATCTCTCATGTCCCTATCCTCCGCCCCTGGCTGAGGAGCTGGAGGTTCAGGTGCTGGGGCCTCGGGGGCTGGTGGTGGTGTCCCCCGAACTGGAGGTGCTGCTGCTCTAAGCTCCTCTAGCGCTGGCGGTGTAGCAGAGCTCTCTGACTAGAGCACAATACTAGGCATAGATTGGGCACGGGCCCTAGTAACTCTCCGGGTCTGACTAGTACCTTCTGCTACCGATTTTCCCTTCTGGGCGGCAGTCGCTTTCTTTTGAGGCGTAGCTGAAAACACAGGGATTCGTTAGAGATGGATTACCCTGTTAATAAAGCTCTATCGCACGATCTAGAATAAGAAGAAAGGATGACATCCTAAATTTCCTGTAGCTTCCAGTTTATAGATGTGGTGCACAACACACCGATAAACAAGAATCTACTACACACGGTCTGTAGACACTTCCGAGGAAGAACCGCTCTGATACCACTCTTTGTCACGACCCAACCCGATGGGCCGTGACAAGTGCCCGTCTTGGACACTCACATACAAACCTACTAAGTATAACCAACTGAAACTTAGACAATATGGAATTTAATCAAATCAAGAAAACCCCAACGCCATATATATATATATATAAGTGGACCTGTCTCATAAGGAGTCATAACCATTCAACCGTAACAACATACGCGAGCCGACAAGGCCGCCACTATCCAAAGCATAATAGCATACGCAAGCCGACAAGGCTGCCACTACACAATACACAATGATGTACGCAGCCGACAAGGCTGCCCCTGTACAGGCGGACATCCCAAACAAACCATGTCTAGACCATTATCCAAAACATATATATGCAACCCACATAATTTCTACAGACCTCTAAGAGTATAGTAGTGAAACTCGACGGGACAAGGCCCCGCCATACCCATACACAAGCAAAAGCTACACAAAAAGTTATGTACCAAAACGACTAGGCTCCAAAACAGTGGAGCTCTCCCAATCAGCAGAGTAGATATCCTAGGCGGAAGGATCACCGAATTGTGCGTCTACACCTGCGGGCATGAAACGCAGCCCCCCGAGGAAAGGGGGTCCGTACGGACAATGTACTCAGTATGTAAAGCATAAGGTAAAGATGATAGGATACCAACATGATAAGTCGAAACAAGATATCGCTACACATGTACCTTTTAAGTGAAAAACGATGCACATCTTTAACAAGGTGCCCTGCTTCCCTAGTAAGGGACTCGGGAAAATAATCATCATATATACATCATACGTACCCGGCCCTCTAGTGAGGGACTCGGTGAAATAGTCATCACATCATCTCCGTGATCATCATCATCATAACCATCCTCATCACCAATCATATATATAATATACATACCCGGCCCTCTAGTGAGGGACTCGGTGACATACGCAAGAAACTCCGCACGAACATTACCCGGCCTGGGACTCGGTGAAATGATAAATGACTCTATGCATGAGCAGAATATTATGAGCAAGTATAGTCGAGCCGCAACAATCCAAATTATCCACAGCAATACCAATAACACATATAACCCAACGAATCATATTAAACAGCCCCCCCCCAAACAGTTCCATCTCGGTAACCATAGTAACGAAGCAACGACACACCGAGCGATAACTCGTTTTATAATTCACAGCATATCTACTTTATCTTATTCATCCTTTGGATTATACACCCATAATCACATTAACATATACATAACGTCAAAACAGAATTTCCCGCAGTTTGCTTTAATCAAAACAGCCCAAACACTAACACGACACCACTAAAATCCGATTATGGTTTCCGTTGATACTTAGCACATGCAATAACTAAAACAAATTTCCTAAGCTACTGGTCACGCCCCTTCTTAACATTAATGGCTAATTAACAAAGGCATTCTGTGGAATTAACACACCAAGCAAAGAGATTACTAACCAAATTCTTTGCAGCTGTTGGCCAAGAGTTGCATGGTTGGTTTTCTCCATTTACATGGCTGCCTAAGCCAAGTGGTGAAGAAGATAATATGTTTGCAATGCATTTCACCACCTCATTTATAATATGAAGTGGAGGTATCCCCCCTCTACATGTTCCCCACTATGGCCAGCTCCCAATCTGATTCCTTTTGATTTGCCTTGAGTGGTGGGGCCCACTAGATTAATTTAATCCTAATCAGCCACTTATTAATCCCTCACTTAAATTTAATGGCACTTACATTATCCAAATCATACTTAATATCACATTTGGAATTAACATCCTTGCCTAATATTTCTTTAATCACTTGGAACTTAAAATAAAATCTTATTCCCCGGACTTACATCTACTAGTTCATGACGCGCACTACGTATAAAAATACGAGGCATAACATTAAGGTTTATCCAAGCTAAATTGAGGCGGTCAAGAATTGGTCTAGACCATTGATTCCAACCGACATTAGGAGTTTCTTGGGTCTAGCGGGTTATTATCAGAGATTTGTGGATGGTTTTGCGTCCATATCATCTCCCTTGACTACTTTGACCCAAAAGAGTAAGAAATTTGAATAGTTGGAGGCATGTGAGAGAAGCTTCTAAATCCTTAAAGATAGGCTTACTTCTGCTCCAATATTGTATATTGTGATGCATTCTGAGTGGTTTTGGGGTGTGTGCTTATGCGACATGGGAAAGTAGTAGCCTAAGCCTCTAAACATCATAAGGTGGAGAGAAACTATCCAACTCAGGATCTTTAGTTAGAGGCCGTGGTATTTACCTTGAAAATATGGAGGAATTACATGTATGGTTTTCATGTGGATGTTTATACAGACCACAAGAGTTTCGAATATGTTTTTACTCAAAAGGAGATTAATCCCACACAAAGAATGTGGATGGAATTTATGAAGGATTACGACATGAGTGTTCTCTATCACCCAGGCAAGGCCAATGTGGTTGCGGATGCTCTAAGTTGTATGATCATGGGTAGAATGTCTCATGTAGATGAATCCAAGAAAGACCTAGTGAAAGATTTTTATAGGTTGGCTAGGTTGGGTGTTAGATTGGAAGATTCTTTGAATGGTGTTTTATGGTCTATCATGTAAAACCCTAAAATGATCTAAGGTGAACTAGAGCTTCCTGAATGTTTCTTGAGTTAGTTTTATGCTAAAATGAGTTATAGTAGTGTCCTCAGGCAGTGTATGAAGTTCAGTTAAGTTTGGAGGTCAAACGTCCATGACGTTCGAAAGTGTGTCGTAGAAAGTGTTCATGGTCTTGATGTGTTTGAGTGAGTTTTACGTGTTCGTTTCAATGAATATTGATGTGGGATGTTCCTAAGACCTTGAAGACTATGTATAGGGGTTTAACGTAAAGGTAGGACCCCACCTAGGGACCCACGAGGGTCCCTAGAGAAGGACCCAAAACCGCCAAAATAGTGTCAACCAACGAACCAGTCGACGACTCATTGACTTGGTCAGTATATTGGACCTGCAGCCTGCACAATTTGAGTGATGCAGTACCAAACCACGATCCACATCAAGAGGACGTCAATGCCTTGAAGGTCCGTCGTTGATGGGCGTCCATGGTTTTCATGCAAAAGCTGCTGGATGCGGCTGCCTTGGCTTGGGCTGATTTGTAAATTCACCCAAAGTCTTTTATGAACCTAGGCTGATACTTTATGGTTTTATAGTTATATTAGATTATTTAAGTCCTGTACCTAGACAAGACCCCTCACTTCAAATATTCAAACTCTCTCCCTAAAAACAAACTCTCTCAAAGACACCATTGAAGCTGAGACTCAAGGAGAACTACGAGGGATGATTTGGACGTGTTTCTTCAGAAAAATTAGTGGGTTTCCTTCTCAATTGAGGTATGGTATTCATACTTGAACCATCTTCCATATAAGATTTCAAAAAGGGTTTTCAAATTCTATCTTCCTCGAGTTTTTATTGCAAGCATGGGTATTCTTGTAAAAAATGTTTTAATGATTCAAATGCTTTTCTTGTAGTATAAATTTATGATTTTAATTTCAAAACCCTATTGAACTCATGTTGATGCATATTTCCAACTTCTAGCTTAAAATGGGTTAAATGAACATGTTTGTGTAGGGTATGAGCTTTTGTTTTCATACGTTGTTATTATGGTTTAGCTACTACCCTGAGGGACATACTATGATGAAATATAAAAAAACATTGGTTATAGTTGATGGAAGGTTGGTTGAATGGTGAGTTGGTTATATTTTATAACTCTTATTATGAATGTTCTTTAGTGGTATGGTCCACCTTCTTGGCGGCTGTGTTTACTTGATGTATTTGGATCTATTTGGTATGCATTGTGAGTTTGGATTTGAAGGTCTAATGTATGAAATGAAGTGATAATGATGATGGTTTTTTATAGGAATTATGAAGCTTAAATTGTATGTTGCTTAGATTACGCCTAAATTAAGTAAGTGTATTATGTTGAGCATGCTAGTTTGTGACAAATGATGAATGAAGGTGTAAGCACGCCTAGAATTCAATGCTGTGAAAGTACTGATTTATGTGAAAGGTGTTCTCACATGTACACACACTCACACTTTAAATGAATGAATGAATGATTTAAGTTAAATAATTTGAATGAAAAAGGTGAGTTTTGGGGTGACCACCCATTGTGAGTTGAGATGAAGTTTTTAGTAGCAACCTCACTACCCCCCAACAGCTTTTTAATGTAGGTTTGAGGATGGATAAGCATTGTGAGATGAGATGGGATGTCCAAAAGTTATTCTTCACCATTAGTAATGAATGTTTATGACTCCGTGGGGGAGTTATGCTTAGTGGAGAGTGAATTACTTAGTAGCAATCTCCTTATACCTTAACTATGCACCCTCATAGGTGTAGCTATTGGAAAAGCCATGTAAAATCAAAGAGATAGACTAGGGGAGCCCTCATTCGATAAGGATAGTATAAGAATTCCATGTCTAGCTATCATGGTCTATGTCGATTAAAGCCATTTTACCACAAAACAATGAAAGAACTAAGTTTCCTAAAAGAACGTACTACTTAGGGTAGGTGGTGGTATGGGATGCTATCTATCCTTTGCACTACGTAGACCTTCCAAAAGGGGAGTCTTGGTGTGCTTTATATGAAATGTATGAACTAAGTCTCCTAAAAGAATATACTGCTTAGGATAGGTGGTGGTATGGGACGCTATCCATCCATTACACTAAGTAGACATTCCGAAAGGGGAGTCTTGATGGTTTCTATCATGTCTTGTAAATGAACATAGATAACATAAGGTCTAATGTTAAGGAAGTATGTTAAAACTAAGTTCTATGTGATAAAGTAAGGAGAGAATAAAGTAGGGTGCTTAATCTAAGGGAATCCTCAAGGAGCACTAAGTGAGTGTAGTAGTATGGAATGCTACTCTCACTTTGTTGAAGAAGTGTATCGGTGATCCCAAGTCCATTCTTCCTATTGAGGGTCTTGGTGTCAAGGATATCCTCTCTTATGAGAAAGTTCCTGTTCAAATTCTTGATAGTCAAGTCAAGAAGTTGAGGAATAAAGAGGTGGTTTCCGTAAAGGTGTTATGGAAGAATCAGGTAGTTGAGGGTGCATAAATTTGTAGGGATTGCTAGAATTGAAATTGTAGGGTGGCTGTAATTGAATATAATTAGAATTACAGTGGTAAGAATCGGAAGACATTAGACTAAAATGGGTCAAAATTTAAATGATTTTGAGGAAATTTTAAAAAAAATGTTATTCAATTCAAATACTACAAATATTGTAATATATTTTATATAATTATAATCACTTAAATTTTAAAGAATTTGAATAAAATAATTATTTCAAGTTATACTAATAATTTTTTTAAATGCTTACAAATTTTTAATAAAATATGAATACTAAAATATAATTTTTAAGACAAAATCTACTTAACTTTTAAACTCAAAATGTATATAAAATATACTTATTCAATCGAATAGCATTCCTAAAAAGGGTTAAAAGTCAATCAAAATTGGATGTCAATAGCTTCCCCTTGCTTTTATATAGAATGAAGAATGAATTGTCAGCAACCAACGTTGACATAGTAGACCATTTTGTTCGACCGACGAGAGATGTCAGTTCGATCAATTGAAACAATGTAGAGTTGAAAAATTGTATGATCGAGACTTTGATATTAAGTCTCCTACATATCTCTGGTTATACGAAAATCATGTCGTGTATAGTTTTAGATTTTAGGAACAAACAAGACTCCTAAAAGTTGAAAAAATTGAAAGATATTCGAAAGGGAACAATATCGGCTCTAATGGATAAGATTAGAGTAATGAGAAGAGCATGACAGAGAAGAAACAAGAGGATTATAGAGTAGCGAGAGGGCGATCAGCAACGCTTGTGAGTTCTAAAATGACTAAGCGTCGTATTATAAGGCGAGCAAGCATTAATGTCATTTTGCAAGGCGGCCGAACCTAGTGTCCTATTATAAGGTGGGTATGCCTAGATGTCGTATTATAAGGTAAATGAGCATTATAATATAGATATTCATATTATAGTCTTCGTGTCACATTCCTTCGAGTATTCATTGCCTATAATCACAATAAAAGGATTAAATGTGAAACCCACATAGAGATAACACTCTAGAGGCACGATATTGGACTTCCAAGAAAGTGAGAGTTTCCTAAGCATCATATAGATCCCTATACATAAGTGTGGAGCGCTTCACAATTATGAATACGAACCTACATAGATGTGATTGAGAGAGACATCGACTCAGATATTTAACGTCATGCTTTGATACAATGTCTGTCACATCCGGAAATACCCAGTAGACGTAACCAACGTCGTCGTCCTCATAGAGGACTAAGACTAGCCTCTTAGCTTACATCATAACATTCATAGGTCAAAATTAGCGGAAATCTAAAATGTTTTACAAATTATATATATATATATATATATATATATATATATATATATATATATATATATATATATATATCCAGTATACATAAACCCTTTGTATAAGAAGATTACTGAGTCCTCTACATTTATTGCACATAGATATATAGATTATAATAATTTGGGCCTAGCACATACATCAATGAAATAAGACCCCATATAGGTCATACAATGTTTAATATCCAAATGAAAAGGAAAGAACATAAAAGTCTAAAAAACTAAAGCAACATCATAGGCTTGATAGTGGCATTGCCCTTAGAAAGTTAGGACCTACCCAATATGTGATGATCACTAATTCCAAGTCTTCTTCAAAGTCGTCTCCAAAATCCCTTCAATGAGCGAAACATAAAATGTTGGGGAAAAGGAAGAAATAGGGTTAGTACACCGCTTGTACTAAGTATGAGACCATATGTACATATATCATGAAAAAATGCTAAAAAGGGACATTTAATAAAAGTATGCAATTTACTTTGAAAAGCTTTATTCACATTCAACAAGACCATACAAATCAATAAGACATGTACATTAAGTCATGGGCATGTACATCACAAGACCTACAACATCAAGTCTAGTCAAGTCAACATTCATATCATATAATTGAATACATAGTCAAGTAACTCTATCATAAAGTCATAATAGCAACAAGCATGAATAAATGTTCATTATAACATAACCAAAGCAAGTTTCACAACCCGAAAGTACCCTATAGAAGTTAGGGAGAACCCTTGTTTCATGACCGAGCATACATGACCCTTTGGGGTCTTGTACAAGCCCTTTAACTATTTTATTCATTACATAACACATGAAAAGTAGTGCGGAATTTAAAACTTTTCACGAATAAATTAATAAAAGGAAATCTTTCATAAATACTTAAGAAATCTCATTGTCACAAGCCAACTTAACAACACGACATAATATCTTAGGGACGCGGCCCTTTACATTGAAATAAAATACATAATAAGTCTTTAAATAAAAAACTAAGAAAAGGACTATGCCCTCGAATATATGAGGACATACTATGTCTTGAGAGGAGCTTTCCCAAGCTTCACCTTCAAACCTTCAAAGGCTTCTAACCTATACTTATAGTATAGAAAAGTATGATGTTAGTACAAATAATATACTAAGTATGGCATATGCAAAAATGGACATTTTAGTAAAATAACATTTAATGCAAAATAGGTAAAACACTCAAGAACATAATAGCAAAACACCATAAGAATCATCATTTAACACTTAGAGAAATTTCCATAATTTTAAACCCAAAAGAACACTTTACAGTAAACTTCCTAAACTTAACAGTAAACTCAAATTGAACATTACAATGAATTACAAGACTCCAAAGTAGTGAACTTCCAATGTACTGCCAATGAGGAATAAGCATCATTTCCATCGGAGTTTCCCTTCAAAGGTCACCCTAAGAATCACTAAGGTAAGACATGAAGAAAATACACATATCGGTCCTTCAATACACACCAAAGCGACCCTCAAGACATCCTCCCTTTCGGCATACTCACGTCGTGATAACAAGCACCCACTCAACGGCAATACAATAGAAGAACACCTAACAACACACCAATATTTCCCTTTAGGAATCCCTACTTAGTGCAATGAGTAGATGGCGTCCCATATGTTTAGTCATTTTGAGCAGCAAATTTTATTTCAGCAAAATTGGCTGAGGCGACGGACCCCACGACGGACCGTCATGGGCACGATGGACCGTCGCAGGGTCTCGTTTCAAAACACTTAGAAATTTTGAAATTGGGTACTGAAAATCGACTCTCTGAACTTCGTGACAAACTTGCAGGACGGACCGTCACAGGCGCGACGGACCGTCACAGACCCTTGATGGAAATTTGGGTCTCTGAACTTGGCGACGACCTGCAGGACGGACCGTCGCAGGCACGACGGCCCGTCACAGGTTGCGTAATCCCAGTCTGGGTCGGATTTCTTTACCCGTTTTAAGGGACGTTTTTGACTATTCCTGCCTTAATTATAAAGTTAGTGGGTTAATATTAATAAGTCTAATTACTTGGGGGTTAAAAGAGGTAACCTTAAGTTAATCAGTGGGTTATTATTGCCATCTTTTATTCTTAATTATATGCTAATTAGGGTAAAAGGAAGAGGGTTTGAATAAGAAAAAGAGAAAGAACAAAGATAGAGAGAGAGGAATCAATCGAAGAGGAATAACACAAAGCTTGGGAAATTGCTTGTTTAAATTCAATTCTTCGGTGGAGGTAGGTTATGGTTTTAACGATATTCGTAGTGAACTCTTAATAGTGAATGATATGTATTGATAGTATTGTAACCCTGCTATGTGCTTAATTGTATGCTTGTATGAATGTGATTATATAATTGTGATAATATGAGCATGATGAAGTTATTGAATCCCAAATCTTGAAAAACCCTAATCTCTTTGTTAATGATGATGCCTTGGTAATAAATAAGGCTTGATAAACTAAAGTAATGAGATTGATGATGCCTTAGTATAAGAAAAGGCTTGATGAACTAAAGTAATGAGAATGATGATGCCTTAATATAAGAGAAGGCTTGATGAATTGATAGAATGAGATTAGGGGATCGGAGTGTCACGTTCCGACACATAGATTTAGGGGATCGGGTGTCACGAACCGACACGTAGATTTAGGGGATCGGGTGTCACGAACCGACACGTAGATTTAGGGGATCGGGTGTCATGAACCGACACGTAGATTTAGGGGATCGGGTGTCACGAACCGACATGTAGATTTAGGGGATCAGAGTGTCACGTTCCGACACATAGTAGTAGGGGATCGGAGTGTCACGTACCGACAGAAGAAGAATAAAGATAATGAGGGAGCGGAGTGTCACGTACTCAATCTAATGAACCCAATTCCCAAATGAGTATGGTATTGAGGCTTGAGTCCTCATGAGTGAACTTGACGGTAATTGTTAATGATATAGTACTTGTTGTTGCTACATGTTAAGCATCATAGTTGATTTTATAATATTACTTGATATATATTGTCTTCTATTTTGAGTTGGCCGATGATATCTACTCAGTACTTGTGGTTGTACTGACCCCCTACTTTTATGTTTCTTCTTTGTTATTTGTGGAGTGCAGCAAACGTGCCGTCGTCTTCAACTCAAAAGTAATTCTAGCCAGTCTTCGTCACACGGATCTTCAGGGTGAGCTAATGATTCTAGCTTGGACTGGATCTTCTTCTTCAAGTCTTGATGCCTTGAACTTCCGGCATGGACTAGCTTTTTACTTGTTTTTGTTTTCTTAGATACTCTTAGTTTAGTAATTTGAGGATAGATGTTCTTGTGGTGATGACTTCCAGATTTTGGGGATAATAATAATAGTTTTTGAATTGTTTTATTAATGAGTTTAAGTCTTCCGCATTATTTTCTGTTGATATACATTGAAATGTTAAGGGTTAGATTGGTTGGTTCGCTCACATAGGAGGGTAAATGTGGGTGCCAGTCGCGGCTCGGTTTTGCGTCGTGACAAACTTGGTATCAGAGCATTAGGTTCGTTGGTCTCATCACACAAGAACAGGTCTAGTAGAGTCTTAAGGAACGGTAGGGGGACGCCTTTACTTTTCCTTGAGAGGCTATAAGACTTTAGGAAAATTCCACTCTTTCTTTCTTTCTTTCGTGCTACTACTTGAGTCCAATTGGTATCTAGGCGATACGAATTGGTATTTGACCATCTTCACTCTATTTTCGTAGATGGTTAGAACTAGAGCAACGACCGCGCCAGCAGCGACAACGGCAAGACAGGATGCGTCTGAGCCAGCCACTGGGGCTCTAGCTCGAGGGGGATCAGTGTTAAGAGGCCGTGGTAGAGGTCGTGGGAGGACGTCCTCTAGAGGAAGAGGACGGGCACCTAGCCCATCTGGTACTAGGGCGGTGACTCCTCCACCGACTGAGGAAGTGATAAGAGAGGGTGAGGAAGGGGAGAGTGAACAAGTGCAAAATGAGGAATTGCCACCCCAACCTACCCCAGATATGATCAATCAGGTTCTTGTAGCGGGTTATATGATCAGGGTCAGGCACCTCCAGTGGTTTCTGCACCAACACCTCCGGTTTTAGAGATACGACATGCGGCTACTATGGCTCCTCGTATGGATGCCTCATTGGACATAGGCACGTTTCCACGTCTGACTACTGGGCCTATAATGACAAATGATCAGCATGAACTTTTCAGTAAGTTCTTGAAATTGAAACCTCCAGTCTTCAAGGGTGCTGAATCTGAGGATGCTTACGATTTTCTGGTTGACTGTCATGAGCTACTACACAAGATGGGTATAGTAGAACGGTTCGATGTTGAGTTCGTGAGTTATCAGTTTCAAGGGAACGCCAAAATGTGGTGGCGATCACATGTTGAGTGTCAACCGACAGAGGCCACACCTATGACTTGGGCATCCTTCTCTAGTTTGTTTATGGAGAAGTATATCCCCCGGACTTTGAGGGATAGGAAAAGAGATGAGTTCTTGAGCCTAGAGCAAGGTAGGATGTCGGTTAATGCATACGAGGCTAAGTTTCGGGCATTATCCAGGTATGCCACCCAACTTTGTTTCAGTCCACAAGAGCTGATTCGCCGGTTTGTGAAGGGGTTGAGGTCAGAATTGCGGATTTCGGCCTTACAGGTAGCGGCTACGGCAAAATCCTTCCAAGAAGTGGTAGACTTCGTGATAGAGGTGGAAGGAGTGAAGCCAGATGACTTCACCACGACATCGACATCAAAAAGGTTTTGAAAGGGAGGTGAGTTTAATGGTTCTTACACTAGAGGACAGGGTTCCGGAGGTTACTCAGTTCGACCCGTTCAGTCTTCACTACAGACTGTAGTTGGGGGTCCACCTCAGACCGGTCAACACTTCTCTGAGAGACCTATGCTTGACTCTAGAGAGTGTTATAGATGTGGGGAGACTGGGCATATTAGGAGGAATTGTCCAAAACAGAGTTATAGACCCCCGATAGCTAGCGGTAGAGGTGGTCATGGTAGAGGCCGTTATTCTGGAGGACGTGGTGGTCGAGGTAATGGTGGTCACCAAAACGGCAGAGGTGATGGAAAAAACGGAGCCACTACAACACAACATTGTAGGGGCAACGGACAGACAAACGATAGGGCCCATTGTTATGCTTTCCCTGGGCGGTCTGAAGCGGAGGCATCGGATGCTGTCATCACAGGTAATCTTTTGGTTTGTGATTGCATGGCTTCTGTATTGTTTGATCCCGGATCCACATTTTCTTATGTATCTTCCTCATTTGCTAATGGTCTTAATTTACAGTGCGAATTACTTGACATGCCTATTCGTGTTTCTACTCCGGTGGGTGAGTCTGTGATAGTTGAAAAAGTGTATAGGTCTTGTTTGGTGACTTTTGTGGGGAGTAACACTTATGTAGATTTGGTTATCTTAGAAATTGTTGACTTTGATGTAATTCTGGGTATGACTTGGCTTTCTCCAAATTTTGCGATCTTGGATTGTAATGCTAAGACTGTGACGTTAGCCAAACCTGGGGCAGATCCATTAGTGTGGGAGGGTGACTACACTTCCAATCCGGTGCGTATCATCTCCTTTCTTCGTGCTACGAAAATGGTTAGTAAAGGGTTTTTAGCTTTCTTGGCACATCTCAAGGATGACACTACCCAAGTACCTTCGATTGAGTCGGTCTCGGTAGTCCGTGAGTTATTGGATGTGTGCAGATCTTCCCGGTATGCCACCAGATAGGGATATTGACTTCTGTATTGATCTTGAACCGGGTACTCGCCCCATTTCTATGCCCCCTTATAGAATGGCTCCCGCGGAGTTAAGAGAGTTAAAGGCACAACTTCAAGAGTTGTTGAGCAAAGGCTTCATTAGACCAAGTGCATCTCCTTGGGGTGCTCCGGTGCTATTTGTGAAGAAGAAGGATGGGAGTTTTCGGATGTGCATAGACTACCGACAGTTGAACAAGGTAACTATTAAGAACAAGTATCCCATTCCTCGCATTGATGACTTGTTCGATCAGTTACAAGGTGCTTGTGTCTTCTCTAAAATTGACTTGAGATCCGGTTATCATCAATTGAAAATACGGGCCGCGGATGTGCCAAAGACTGCTTTTCGAACTAGGTATGGGCATTATGAATTTGTGGTAATGTCTTTTGGTCTTACGAATGCCCGTGCTGCGTTCATGAGTTTGATGAACGGGATTTTCAAGCCATATCTGGATCTCTTTGTGATCGTATTCATTGATGATATACTGATATACTCTAAAAGTAAGAAGGAACATGAGGAGCATTTGAGAATGGTGTTAGAGTTATTGAGGAAGAAGAAGCTTTATGCCAAATTCTCAAAGTGTGACTTTTGGCTAGATTCAGTGTCCTTCTTGGGACACGTGGTTTCTAAGGATGGAGTGATGGTGGATCCATCTAAGATTGACACAGTGAAGAATTGGGTGAGACCTACAAACGTGTCAGAAATAAGGAGTTTTGTTGGTTTAGCTAGATACTACCGCCGATTTGTCAAGGGATTCTCTTCTATTGCTTCCCAACTAACGAACTTGACTAAGCAGAATGTCCCATTTGTATGGTCGGATGAGTGTGAGGAAAGCTTTCAGAAACTCAAGACCTTGTTGACCACTGCACCAATTCTTACCTTGCCAGTAGAGGGTAAGAACTTCATCGTTTATTGTGATGCATCCTATTCAGGTTTGGGTGCAGTGCTAATGCAAGAGAAGAATGTGATTGCTTATGCTTCGAGGCAATTAAAGGTGCATGAACGTAACTATCCGACCCATGATCTGGAGTTGGCCGCGGTAGTATTTGCACTAAAGCAATGGAGACACTATTTGTATGGGGTTAAGTGTGAAGTCTATACGGACCATTGTAGCCTACAGTATGTCTTCACTCAGAAGGATTTGAATTTGAGACAGAGGAGATGGATGGAACTACTGAAGGACTACGATATCACTATTCTGTATCATCCGGGAAAAGCGAATGTTGTGGCGGATGCTTTAAGTAGAAAGGCCGGAAGCATGGGAAGTCTAGCTCATTTGCAAGTTTCTAGACGCCCATTGGCTAGAGAGGTGCAAATTCTGGCTAATGACCTTATGAGGTTAGAAATAAATGAGAAGGGAGGATTGTTAGCTTGTGTAGAGGCAAGATCTTCTTTTCTTGACAAGATCAAGGGAAAACAGTTTGATGATGAGAAACTAGGTCGAATCCGAGATAAAGTGTTGAGGAGAGGCTAAAGAGGCCATAATTGATGCAGAAGGTGTTTTGAGGATTAAGGGAAGGGTATGTGTACCCCGCATCGATGATTTGATCACCACTATTCTGACAGAGGCTCATAGTTCCGGATATTCAATACATCCTGGTGCAACCAAGATGTACCGCGACCTAAAACAACATTTTTGGTGGAGTAGAATGAAACGAGACATTGTGGATTTTGTGGCCAAATGTACAAATTGTCAGCAAGTAAAGTATGAACACCAGAGGCCCGGAGGAACACTTCAGAGAATGCCCATTCCTGAATGGAAGTGGGAGAGAATTGCAATGGACTTCGTGGTTGGTCTTCCAAAGACATTGGGTAAGTTTGATTCCATTTGGGTAATTGTGGACAGATTAACTAAGTCCGCTCACTTCATTCCGGTCAAGGTGACCTACAATGCAGAGAAGTTAGCCAAAATCTACATCTCAGAAATCGTTCGACTGCATGGAGTTCCACTCTCCATCATATCAGATAGAGGTACGCAGTTTACTTCTAAGTTTTGGAGAACATTGCATGCGGAATTAGGTACTAGGTTGGACCTTAGTACTGCGTTTCACCCTCAGACTGATGGTCAGTCTGAGCGAACGATTCAAGTGTTGGAGGATATGCTTCGTGCATGTGTGATAGAGTTTGGTGGTCATTGGGATAACTTCTTACCCTTAGCGGAGTTTTCATACAATAATAGCTATCACTCCAGCATTGACATGGCTCCATTTGAAGCACTGTATGGGAGGAGGTGTAGGTCTCCCATTGGTTGGTTCGATGCATTTGAGGTCAGAACTTGGGGTACTGATCTTTTGAGAGATTCATTGGAGAAGGTGAAAGCTATTCAAGAAAAGCTTTTAGCGGCTCAGAGTAGACAAAAGGAATATGCGGATCGAAAGGTTAGAGACTTGGAGTTCATGGAGGGTGAACAAGTCTTGCTGAAGGTTTCACCCATGAAAGGGGTGATGCGGTTTGGGAAAAGGGGTAAGCTAAGTCCAAGGTATATTGGACCATTTGAGGTACTAAAGCGAGTAGGGGAGGTGGCTTATGAGTTAGCCTTGCCTCCAGGGCTGTCCGGAGTGCATCCAGTATTTCATGTGTCCATGTTGAAAAGATACCATGGGGATGGAAACTACATTATCCGTTGGGATTCAGTCTTGCTTGATGAGAATTTGACTTACGGAGGAACCGGTTGCTATTTTAGATAGAGAGGTTCGCAAGCTGAGGTCGAGAGAGATTGCATCCATCAAAGTTCAATGGAAGAATCGACCGGTTGAAGAGGCCACTTGGGAGAAGGAGACTAACATGCAAGAAAAATACCCACATCTGTTTACGGATTCAGGTACTCTTTTCCGCCCTTGTTTTTCTTCTTGTGATTGTTCGAGGACGAACGATGGGTAAATTGGTATCTATTGTAACGACCTGTTTAGTCGTTTTGAGCAGCAAATTTTATTTCTGGAAAATTGGCTGAGGCGACGGACCCCACGACGGACCGTCATGGGCACGACGGATCGTCGCAGGGTCTCGTTTCAAAACACTTAGAAATTCTGATATTGGGTACTGAAAAAATCGACTCTCTGAACTTCGTGACGAACTTGCAGGACGGACCGTCACAGGCGTGACGGACCGTCACAGACCCTTGGTGGAAATTTGGGTCTCTGAACTTGGCGACGACCTGCAGGACGGACCGTCGCAGGCACGACGGCCCGTCACAGGTTGCGTAATCCCAGTCTGGGTCGGATTTCTTTACCCGTTTTAAGGGACGTTTTTGACTATTCCTGCCTTAATTATAAAGTTAGTGGGTTAATATTAATAAGTCTAATTACTTGGGGGTTAAAAGAGGTAACCTTAAGTTAATCAGTGGGTTATTATTGCCATCTTTTATTCTTAATTATATGCTAATTAGGGTAAAAGGAAGAGGGTTTGAATAAGAAAAAGAGAAAGAACAAAGATAGAGAGAGAGGAATCAATCGAAGAGGAATAACACAAAGCTTGGGAAATTGCTTGTTTGAATTCAATTCTTCGGTGGAGGTAGGTTATGGTTTTAACGATATTCGTAGTGAACTCTTAATAGTGAATGATATGTATTGATAGTATTGTAAACCCTGCTATGTGCTTAATTGTATGCTTGTATGAATGTGATTATATAATTGTGATAATATGAGCATGATGAAGTTATTGAATCCCAAATCTTGAAAAACCCTAATCTCTTTGTTAATGATGATGCCTTGGTAATAAATAAGGCTTGATAAACTAAAGTAATGAGATTGATGATGCCTTAGTATAAGAAATGGCTTGATGAACTAAAGTAATGAGAATGATGATGCCTTGGTATAAGAGAAGGCTTGATGAATTGATAGAATGAGATTAGGGGATCGGAGTGTCACGTTCCGACACATAGATTTAGGGGATCGGGTGTCACGAAACCGACACGTAGATTTAGGGGATTGGGTGTCACGAACCGACACGTAGATTTAGGGGATCAGGTGTCACGAACCGACACGTAGATTTAGGGGATCGGGTGTCACGAACCGACACGTAGATTTAGGGGATCGAAGTGTCACGTTCCGACACATAGTAGTAGGGGATCAGAGTGTCACGTACCGACACAAGAAGAATAAAGATAATGAGGGAGCGGAGTGTCACGTACCGACACAAGAGGAAGAAAGATAATGAATCTTGAAAGATGATAAATATACTCAATCTAATGAACCCAATTCCCAAATGAGTATGGTATTGAGGCTTGAGTCCTCATGAGTGAACTTGACGGTAATTGTTAATGATATAGTACTTGTTGTTGCTACATGTTAAGCATCATAGTTGATTTTATAATATTACTTGATATATATTGTCTTCTATTTTGAGTTGGCCGATGATATCTACTAGTACTTGTGGTTGTACTGACCCCCTACTTTTATGTTTTCTTCTTTGTTATTTGTGGAGTGCAGCAAACGTGCCGTCGTCTTCAACTCAACAGTAATTCTAGCCAGTCTTCGTCACACCGGATCTTCAGGGTGAGCTAATGCTTCTAGCTTGGACTGGATCTTCTTCTTCAAGTCTTGATGCCTTGAACTTCCGGCATGGACTAGCTTTTTACTTGTTTTTGTTTTCTTAGATACTCTTAGTTTATTAATTTGAGGATAGATGTTCTTGTGGTGATGACTTCCAGATTTTGGGGATAATAATAATAGTTTTTGAATTGTTTTTATTAATGAGTTTAAGTCTTCCGCATTATTTTTTGTTGATATACATTGAAATGTTAAGGGTTAGATTGGTTGGTTCGCTCACATAGGAGGGTAAATGTGGGTGCCAGTCGCGGCTCTGTTTTGGGTCGTGACACCATACCACCACCTACCTTAAGTAATACACTATTTTAGAAGACTTGGCACAAGACTCCCTATTTGGAAGGTCTTACCTAGTGCAATGGATAGATAGCGTCCCATACCACTAGCTACCCTATGTAGTACGTTCATTTAGGAGACTTAATTCATTCAATTCAAATAAGACTCACCAAGACTCCCTTTTTGGATTTCCGACCAAGTGCAATGGATAAATAGCGTCCCATTCCACTACCTACTCTAAGTAGAAAACTCCTTTAGAAGACTTAGCACATTCATTTCTTTTGTGGGTGTTAGCTTAACGGATATAGACTATGAGAGCTAGACATGGAATCCCGACATTAACCCCTATCGGATGAGGGATCCTCACTTGCCTAGAGTAAGGTAATTCTTTTTTAGCCTTTACATAACTTTCCCAATAGTTAAACCTATGTGGACGCATAGTTAAGGGATAAGGAGATTTCTACTAAGTAACTTATTCTTTACTAACGAGGAGTACTCATCTCAAGAGGTACATTGGAATACAATATCTCAACTTATGAAGTGTAACCACCTGTTCTTCATATCCTCTTGGGGCTAAACATAACCCCCACGGATTCTCAACACTTTAAACTATAGGTTAAGGATAACTAGTGAACACCACATCTCAACTCACGAAGGGTATTCATCCTACGACCTATCTTAGAAAGCTCTTAGGATGTAGTGATGTTGATACTAAACACTTCATCTCAACTCACGAAGAGTGTTCACCCCAAAACTCCTCTACTTACTCAACTTAGCTTCATGCATTTATTTAAGTGTGTGTGTGTACTTGTGAGCACATCTTGCATATAAGAATCATTTCATTCACACTAGCTTCTATACTGCTTTAGACCTACATTTATCAATTCACAACTTTACATGCTTCACAAAATCATATACTTCACTTAGGCATAATCTAAGCCAAACATGCAATCAACTTCACAAAACACAAGAAAAGACTTATCTTCATTTTCACTTCATTTAACATATTAGGCCTCCAAATCCAAACCAAGTAATATCAAATTTATCAAACAAACACCTCCACCAAGAAGGTGGACCATACCACTCAAGAACAATTTATCATAAGAATTACACAATATGAGCAACTCACCATATAATCAAGCCATCACCACCTATATAACCCATTTCACAATTTTCCGACATACTAAGTCCCTTAGGGCAGTAGCTAAACAAAAATAACAACATAAGAAACCAAAGTTCATACCCTACACAAACATGCTCATTTAACCCATTTCTTACCAAAAGTTTGAAATATGCATATACATGATTTCATTAGGTTTTTAACATTAAAACCATTAATTGGTACTAAAATAAACACATTTAAATCATTAGAACAATTTTTTAAGAAGACCCATGCTTAAAATCAAAGATAGAAGGAACTAGAGTTTGAAAACCCTTTTTGAAATCTTTTGGAAATGACTCCATGAATGGAAGAGGGTTCAAGGATAGATACCATACCTCAAATGAAAGAAAAACCACTGATTTTTTATGAGTAACACGTCCCAACCAGCCCTCCAAGTTCTTCTTGACTTCTCTCTTTCAAGGAGAGTGGATTGAGAATTCTAAGGGGGAGGGGTTTTGGGTTTTAGGAAATGAAGTTTAAAATTAGGTCTTAGGGTTTGAAATACTTTAATATATCTAAATAACCGTAAAATAAATGTTCAAGTTCCTTAAGACACTTGGGGTGAATTTACCAAACTCCCCAAAACAAGGCAGCCACTTAACAACTTTTGCAGGTAGGCTCCATGACCCACAAACAACGGGCCGTTTGTCAACCAATGCCCCATCGATGGGGTGTCTTTGTTTGGAAATGCAACTCCAAAATTTGCAGGTTTTCATGCCCCAAATGACAGACCAGGTCTTGCCTGGTTGAATGGCCGTCGATTGGCTCGTCGATGGGCACTGTTTTGGGCAGTTTTGTCTAAGTGTTGGGGTCCTCTTCTAGGGCCCCTTGTGGATCCTAGATGAAGTCGTACCCAGACGTTAAACCCATAAACAAAGTCTTATAGCTCTTAGAAACATTCCACAACAATTTTGAATAAAATGAACACGTAAAACTCACTCAAACACATCAAGATACACAAGTACTTTCTAAGGCATATCTTCCAAACGTCATGGACGTTCTTGGACGTTTGACCTCCAAATTTAACCAAACTTCACACACTGCCTAAGGACACTAAAGTAACTCATTTTAAAACAATATTAACTCAACAAAAACTGACGAGGCTCTAGTTCACCTTAGTTCATTTTGGGGCGTTACAACAAGACCATCAATGATGACCCTCTTTAAGTCCACTTGTGTAATAACTAAGCAAAGTCCTATAACCTTACTTAATTAAGTAAATTTATCAAGAACCATAACCAATGTCCAACCTCACATAACATAACATTAAGAGTACATAATATCATACTTTAGCATTATACACCACATACCTGTTTATAAGAGTAATTATCCTCACATAGAGTTATTAACATGAAAGGTCATCAAATACATATTATTTACTGTCATAAGCATAAACATACATAAGAACAACCTCCTAAGGCTCCCTTAAAGGCAAACTAAAGTCCAAGGCATAGGTAGAGTCTCATACCCCTACTAGGCTAAGTCAAACCTCTTAAGTCACCTTATTTGGTTTATATTTCATTAATTCATTTTAATTTAGTGAACACTTGCCTTAACCGACATAGAAGACAAGATCTAAGTGTGGAATCCTGTGTTGTGAAACCCTACACCGAAGGAAGGTGGTCTACCGACCAAAGTAAAACCAAACATAAACATAGCTTTCTAGGTGGATCCACTAGCTAGTCTTCCTATGGGAGAAACAAGTTCAAGAACTAAGAGATAGGTATAACCTCTTTACATGCCACTTGGCAATTGAAGACTCCTCTCATGGGCATCCTTGAAGTGAGTATACCTCATAGGGGAGTCAACACCTCATGTGGACTATAGGGTGAATCTTCCTCTATGGAAAGTCAACACCTCCAATTTTCAAGTTCACTCGGTGCTAAGATATTCCCTTTTTGAAATATCTTCAACACCTTAATTAATCATCATAACTTAATGCAGGTCATAGGGCCTAACCCTTGTATAAACATCATCATCAGCATAGCTCAATAAGAATTGAATGAGTATTGCCGTTTCATTACAATTCATATAGGTGAGGTTGGCACAAATACCATTTTCATATCATGATAAGGCACATTGGTAAATCATCACCATTTTTATTAAATTTACATCTTAACCAATACCTCACAAACCATAGTCAAGACATTTAAATTCAACATCATACCAACTCTATTAATCCTAATACAAGTCATACTCCAATGCAACATCATGACTTCATCGCAATTAACCATAATTGAAGTAAAGAGTTGGGATTCCAAGACTTACCAAGTTTCCTTCATAATTCATCATCAAGGTCTTACCATAAATCGTTACCCAACCCAATTAGGGTATATCATAATCGTATAACCATAACCAACATGATAAAAAGGATAATTGACCACTACATCACAATCTAACACTAGCTCATAGCTTAAGAGAAGAGACATAGATCAAAGTCATAGTCTAATTCAATTACTCAAGAACTAGCATGATAAAACTATAATTCACCCTAATATATTCATGATTAATAAAGTAATATCACCTAGTAGTAATTCAACCAATAACCAAGTCAATTGAATCAACATTACCAAATTCATATCAAGATCATAACCTAGGGTAAAATGGAATAGGTCATCTTTTACAAACTAGACCAAATCATCAAGATATAACATATTTGTGTTAAAATAAATGTTAATATATTCATAATATCAAAAATAAATCATAAACTAATCAATTCATAATAGCAATTTCGTTTGGATGAAAATCCAGTAGAAAACTCAACTTTTAAAATAAATTTGATGGAACTCTTTTGCGGAAAGAGGTCTCAAAGGTGAAAGAGATATCGTACCTTACCAATTTGATGAAGATTTATGGAGAAAATTGACCCTTTGTAGCCCTTTAAACAACCTCTAGCTTGGTGTTCAATGGGGTTTCTTTGGGAAATTATGAAAGCTTAGGTTAGTCTAATTAGATTAAGAGCTTTATATAGGTTGTTGACTAACTTAATTAGACCTACACTAACCCCTAGTTAAACTCCTAACTAAGACAACTAATTAATTAACTTAAATGAAAAGGTTCAGTAAAAATCAATCAATGGATCAAGGGTCAATCGATGATCATTGACCCCTTCCGTGCTGCACATCCATCGATGAGTTTAGAGACTATTTAAAATACTCCCTTAAAGAATTTGTAATTGTCCATAGACTGAGGAAATCGATGCCCCGCCAATTGGACCACGAGCCATTTGTGGCATCCGTTGATAACACTGTCCATTGACAACTTTTGGTCACTTTTGCAAGGGTCCTCCTCAAGGGCCATTTGGTTGGTCCTTGGGGATTCCTTTCCAAACATTTCGACTATGAATTAACTCTAATATGTATTACACACCCTTCCACAAAATTTTATCATTTTCCGTCTCCTAAAAGTTAGTCAAATAGGCTAATGCACGCTAGTACCTTATTGAACTAATTCCAGACATCATGGACGTTCTTGGAGGTTTTGGTTTCCAGACTTCCTAAATAACATATATTCATCAAAATAACCTTAAAACATCTTATAAACCTTTGCACTCATGTTAGGCCCTAGAACAGGTCTTAGATTTTCGAAGTGTTACACAAAATTAGGGACACAACCTCTACATTGAAATGAAACTTATGTCTAATACAAAGTCTTTAATGGTATAAACTATAAAGAACATGCATATACTCGAACATATGAGGACATACCCAATATTGAAGGAATTCTACTTCCCCATCTTCAACTCTAGGAATCCTTTCCACCACCACTGACACTTGTAGAAATAGAAAAAAATATGGAATTAGTACAATTAAGCACTAAGTATGATTACCATGCACAAAATCATTTGAAAAGGGACGCTTTAGTTGAAATATATTTTTCATGCTATTTTTATGAAGTCTCATAACAGTAGTATAAAAGGCATCATAATAGTCAATTATCAACATACAAGATAATACTCCCATAATTCACAAGATATGACCATATTCATTAACTAATCCATTTGACAATTTGTACCCTCTATCTAAAAGTTATCCTAAGACCCACTTAAGTTAGAAAAGAAGAGATTGCCTATACAACCTGTCACATACACACCTAAGTGTTCCATAAGACTACCAAGATCCTTTTCAGCACAACCCAACAAATCAACAATAATTACTAGAGATCTTAAAGAAGATGTTACTACATTTAAGGGACTTCACTTAATGGTCTTGAAAACCTATGGCACCCACTATAGTACCTTCAAATACTATTCTTTCTATGAGTAGATAGCATTCCATTCTGCTACCTACACATTGTAGAACCTATCCAATTGGTAAAGTGTACATCCCACATATTGAGAATAGGCATTAACCGACATAGACTACAATAGCTTTGTGGTGACGGGCGTAGTTTGACACTTAGGTATGGGGGGGAGAGAAGAAAAGAACCAGCCACGTTCCCAAACCACAGACCAACAAGACGGTCATTTGGTTGGGAAGCGGGTCGTCAATGGCCACTCGTTGGTTGGGACTGTTTCTGCGCAGCTTTACTGTTAATTCTAGGGGTGAAGTGGTAAATTCACCCCATGTTCAAATAAGAGTTTGGGAGGTTTCCTAAGGGTATTTTGGATATTTTAAAAAGATTTATAAGTTTTAAACACCTAGATGAATTCATTCTTCAAAATCAAAATCCAAAATCCTTAAGAAATTCTCTAGAACTCCATTGAAGCCAAAATTATAGGAAGAGATTGGACTAGAGATTTTAGTGGTGATTCTTCATCAAATTGGTCGCTTAGAATCAATAATATATGGTTTTGATCCTTGAAACTCTATTCATCAAGGATCCAATCTTCAAACTGATTTTCAAAGAGTTTTTGAAGGAAGGGTTTTCTAAATTGAAATCTATCCATGGGTCTTGCATTAACAGTTTTAAAGCATTTAATGTTGATTGAATTGTTGTTTAAATTGATTATTTAACTCAATTAGCCTATGAAACCATGTAATTGATGAACCTTAGTTTTTTACTACTTTATTGGTTAAGTGATACTGTTCTAATGCTTATGAATTCTAGTGTAGTTTTATATGGGCTATTGAATGATGTAATAATTGTATTCAATTGATGTATAATTTGTCTTATATTGATTAATTTATATTGAATTGACTTATATTCATTGAGTATTGTGATTATTGTATTGAATTGTTTGTTATGGCTATGGGTATTGGCCTTAAGATATTGAATTAGATGATTTAGACATGGATTGGTTGTACACTGCCCTAATTCTCTTTATTTTATGTTAATTAGACTTGAATCATGTGATGATTGGTATGGTCCAGTTATTGTGGCGATGCTATGTGCTTTACTTTATGTAATATGATGATCATAGCCTTTTCGGCAAGTACTTGAATATTATGATGATTTGTGTGGTTGACTTATGTGGAGTATGAACATATCTATCTATATTTGATTAAGTGAAAGTATGAGTTCTTCTATTATTTTAGGTGATCATGTTAGACTATGACTATGTCTTATGTGTGTAGTCTTAGAGTTGATACATGATTATTCTTACTTGACTATATGAGTCTATGATGGTTATATATATGATGTAACAACAGTAAGGTATATGATGACATGAAGATGATAAGGGTAATTCCTAAGTGATTCAAAGAATGATATGCTATATGTAATAAAGTAAACTAAGTTGTGTCTTGTTTTGGTAGACTTGTCTCCCTTACTTGAGACATGTATATGATATGTGAATATGAGATGTCTTCACTTGGTAAGCTTAGTACACTCTTGTCGTGTACGAATGAATGATATGTGAGACCTTAAATGAGAACTTGGAATCGAGAGTCGTAATGGTATCCTTCTTGTAATAAATGATGCACTTAGGTTTGATTGACTGAAACGACATCATATCATGCTTAGGAATGTCCTGATGAGCTGTCTTAGTCACCATTGAAAGGTAGACCTAGTGGACCATTATGGTAGGGTGAATGCTTAGGTTATGAACTAGATAAGGAACCTCTTTATGTGATCCTTTAATGTCATTTACTCTACGAGAACAAAGGCTAGCACCGAGTGAATATGTTATGGGAAGTATCTCTACTTGAGATGGAGACTAGAGTACAATGTATCTCTACTTGAGAATGACACTAGAGCATATAAAAGCCCTTCATATTCCTTAACCATGTACCTACATGGGATGTGTCTTAGTTCTACACTTGGCAAGTAGAACACTGTCATCGCAGTAGGTTAGAACTTCAGATTCCATGTTTAGCTATCATGTTATATGTCGGTTATTGCATATTCTCATCATACGGGGTACCTACTAATAATTGAGAAGTTCTATGAAGTTTAGGTGGTGGTATGGGATGCTATCTAGACATTGCAATATAATCTTTGAAGATGTTAGTGAGGGCCCCTATATCTTCTCCAACAACATTACTTTAATGTCCTTTATGTGATGAATGTCTCTTAAATGAACTAATGAATGTAATGGCTTATGTTAGAAAGTATTTTAAATGAATAAGTACTTATCTAGAGTAGTTAAGGGTTGTCTAGTTAAGGTGTGCTGGGGAAATAGGAATGGTCACTTCATATCTTACCTAGATAAGTCTTAAGAATGACTCTTGTTTGGGAAGTTGCTTAATTTTGAAGACATGATCTAAGTCTTAAGTAGTCTTAAGGACTATTTAGGTAATCTTGAATAGGTCAATCATGGACGTTATTTTCTTAATTTACTGAAGTAAGTCTTTTGATAACTTTTGGGAGGAGAGAGTCATATTATGCATGTTGCTGCATTAAGGTGAGAATGATTCTATCTTACGTAGTCTAAAGGATATCTTAAGTGTGTGAAAGGGATTTTATGGGCGGTAGCTTCACAACTCACTCAAGTGAGACTTAGAATCACCTTTGTTAGGAGGATCTCATGTTCATGTGTTTGATGTATTGTAAGTGTAAGTACCTTATTATAAGTGGTCTTAAGGGTCATTTAGGTGTGCCTAGAGAGGATGTATAGGAAGTCTCTCTTTGTCTTACTTAAGTGAGTCTTATAATAGCCTTTAGTGAGAGGATTGCATAGTAGGAAGTGTCCAAGGTGAAGTAAAAGCACTTCACTGTAACAGTGAAGGAGTTCACTGTAACGGTGAATTGAGTCACTATAAAGTGACATGTTTTCACTGTAATGTTCATAAAAATATGATAAATTGATTAAGTGATTTCTTATGTGTTTAAAAGGTGTTATATGTTACTCTTATGATTATGATATGATGTTTTAATCAAAAAGAGCTTTTTTTTAATAAATGTTCGTTTTCATAATTTTATGCATTATGTCATACTTCATACATGTGTTTTTGAACTAATTCTATACATTTTATTATACCTAAAGGTGTAGGTAAAAGGTGAGAAGGTTTGTGAAGGAAAGCTTGTATTCTAGAGTCGTTCAAGCAAAGTTGAAGTATGTCCTCAATTGACTCGAGGGAATATATATATCATTTATTTCAACGTACTTTAGTAGACTATGTATTTGTATATTCGCATTGTATGGGCCGTAGTATTCCTTAGTATAAGAATGGCATATATTGAGACTCAGCGTTTCTATGATTTTAATATGAAAAGATGTTTTAAGATATTCATGTGAAAAGTTTTAATTCCGCACTACTTTTCATATGTTTATATGCGATGAACGACACGGAAGGTCTTGTACAAACCCTAATTCACCCTTTAAATCAATACCCTCAAAGTACAAAACAAAACCTCTTTCCAAAAACTTCTATTGATGAAGCTTTGAATCTCCAAGTAAGAAGAAAGGTTTTCCAAGTTTTTCTCCATCAATTTCGTGGGTTTTTCATCACAATCAAGGTTTGGTGATTCATCCTTGAATCCTCTTCCATTCAAGGAGTCAATTCCAATGGTTTTCAAAGATGTTCAAAAAGATGAGTTCTTCTATTTGGAATTCTAACCATGGGTTCTTATATAAAATAATTTGAATCAATGATTTATGATATAATTGATGATAATTGAATGATTTTATATCAAACTTCTTATGAACACATGCAAAACATGAAATCCTAATTTTGACTATATTATGGGTGATTTTATCATGTCTCTATTGTATGCAATTCTTATGTAGATTGTATTGGGCTATTGATATATGTATTAATATGTTAGAATTGTATATGGGCTATCCTTAATTGATGAATTTCATATTGAATTATGTTGGGTCATTGTATAGTTTGATTATTGGTTTGGATTGGTTTATATGGCTATTGGTAAGAGCCTTTGTGAATTGAATTGGTTGAATTGGCAAGGGATTGGATATGTTGATGATGGAATGATGGTATGTTTACCTAACTTCTTCTATATTGTGTAGTCTAGGTATTGAATTTTTTTTATTGGTATGGTCCACTTATGGTGATGGTGCTTATGTGATATAATTGTGAAGAATGTGGCCTCGTCGGCATTACTTTATGAATTATGATATTCTCATGTAATAACTTGTATATGTGATCATTGTGAGGGTCTATATGACTTATGTGTATATGTGAAGTCAAAGCATGAGTTCTTCTAGTTTATGATATGTGTCTATAAGTAGACTATGGTGATGTCTTAATGTGTATTACTTGATTTTGAAGTGTGAATCTTCCTAGTTGACTATGTGAGTCCTATGATGTACTATGTTGATGATTGTATAGGAATGAATAGGCTGACATGTAGAAGACTTGGTTGTCCCTATATGCCACTTGAATGACATTGTACATGTGATAAGATGATGGAGTGTATCTTGTTGTGGTAGACATGTCCTTCTACTTGGACATGAAGAATATTATTATGACTCTTGACTTAGTAGGCTAAATCACCTTTGTCATGTATGTGTATGTGTGATTGAAATATGACCTTGAACATAGTTCAGAGGGTCATTAATGTGGAACCTTCATACTAGAAGAAGGTTATGATATCCTTGAAGTTGAAAGTCGTAATGGTATCCTTCTTGTGTCAACGATGGACTTAACATTAGGTTGGATGGAACGGCATGAAAATATCCTTATTAAAGTCATTAAGCTATCCAAGTAACCATTGTGTAAGGTCTATTATTATTTGGTTATGACTTTTATATGGTACTTCTTCATACGCTGTTATGATTGAATTACTCTATGAGAAAAATTCTAGCACCGAGTGAGTATGCTTGTGGAGTGAATCTACTTAAGATGAGACTAGATTACAAAGAAACCCTTGATATTCCTTAACCATGTGCCTACATGGATTGTGTCCTAGTTCTACCCTTGGCAAGTAGAACACCCTCCATCGGAGTAGGGTTGACTTTGTATTCCATGCCTAGATAGTATGGTCTATGTCAGCTTATGCCTATTCTCATCATGTGGGATACATTCTAGTGTCCGAGAAGTTCTACAAAGTGTAGGTAGTGGAATGGGATGCTATCTAGACATTGCACGAGTAGGGTTTGAAGATGTTAGTATGTAGGTTCCCTAGATCTTTTCCAAGTCCATTATGTGAGAGGTCTTAATTGTTGAATGTCTCTTAAATAGCTTAATGAACATAGTATACTGAAGTTAAAGACACATGAATGAAAAGGTACTTATCTAGAGTAGCTTAAAGTATTGCTTAGGTTGGCTTCAAGAGGGTGTATGGGTGGTCTCTTCATGTCTTACTTAGGTGAGTGTTAAAGTAATTCTGCGTAGGGAGTTTAATTGATGATGTAATACTCCGAAGTCAAAAGCCTAATCTAGAGCCTAACATGAGAGTCTAAGAATTTTAACACTATTTTAAATTTAATTATAATGTATAGAAGTCTTTTAGGAAGTTTTAGAATCAAAATTTCAATAAACATCCATGACGTTCGGAAACTAGCTCAAAGAGGTGCTAGTGTGACTTAGCCTATTTGACTAAGTTTTAGGAGATGGAATTTAATAAAATTTGGTGGTAAGGTGTCTAACACGTATTAGAGTTTGTTTATAGTCGAAACATACGGGTACAACTCCCCAAGGACCAACCAAAAGGTCCTTGAGGAGGACCCTTGCATTTTGGCAAAAACTTGCCAAGAGGAATTGTCTATGCAACGAGGCGTGGTTGGATCAACGGGGCATCGATGCTTCCGTTGACCCTTACAAATTTTGGCTAATGGTCCATTTTGAAAACTCTCTGACACCAACGACGGGTGTGCAGGACAGAAAGGGGAAAGGGTGTCGACTAACATACGGCCTGTCAGTCAAGGTCTCGTAGGTCAAATCCCTGTGTTGATGTTTCATTTTAATTAATTCATTTAGTTAATTAAGTGGTTATTTAATTAGATGGGGATTAGGGGAGGCCTAACTAAGTTAGTTAATGACTTCTATAAAGAACCCAAACCTAATTAAACTAAACCTAACTCTCATAATTCCTAAAAAAAACAATTGTTCTTTCTTCTCTCTTCTATCTCTCTCCCAAAGAAACTCCATGGAAGACTACGCAAAGTTGGGTTCTAGGGATGCAAGAAGGGGTCTTTTATCCATAAAACTTCATCAATTCGTAAGGTATAGGATTCCTTTAAGCTCTGGGAATCCCTTCCCCAAAGGGTTTCTCCCAATTGATTTAAAAAAGAAGAGTTTTAGATGGTTTTTCTTCTATTCGTGATTTCTTTAGATCATTATGAGTATATTATGATTTATTGTAATCCAATTATGCTAGTTCTTGATTAATTAACCTAGGTTGTGAAGTAGATCATGAATTTGACCTAAGTCCCTAACCCTAGTCTAGGAACTAGTGATGAATTATTGTGTAGTGATTTAATCGACTTCATTATTATATTAATTAATATTGAGTTGTCACGACCCGAAATACCCCCTAGAAGTTAGGGAAAACCCTAGTTTCGTAACGGTGCGTACTTGACCCTTTGGGGTCTTGTACAAGCCCTTTAACTATCATTCATTACATAAGACATAAAAAGTAGTGCGAAATTTAAAACTTTTCAACAACATTTAATAAAAACTAGTCTTTCATAAATATTTGTAGAATCATCGTCACATGCAAAACTTAAGACATGACATAATATCTTAGGGACACGCCCTTTACTTTAAAGTAAAATACATAATAAGACTTAAACTAAGAAATTAAGAAAAGGACTATTCCCTCGAATATTTGAGGACATACTTTGCCTAGAAGAAACGTTCTCAAGCTCTTCATTCTAGCCTTCAACCTTCAAAATGTTTCCAACCTATACTTATAGTATATAAATATATGGGGTTAGTACAAATAATGTACTAAGTATGGCATATGCAAAATCATGTAAAAAGGGAAATTTTAGTAAAATAAGCTTTCTTACCAAATAATTATAACATTCATGAATTTAGAAACAAATTAACATAATAAGCATAATTTTACACTTGGAGAAAGACTCACATAATTTTTAAACAAAAAGATATTTTACAATGAACTTACCACAACTTAACAGTGAACTCAAATGAAAATTACAGTAAACGGTTTGAACAATTATAGTGAATGGCACAGTCCAAGTCATATGAACCCGTTTTCCTTTGAAGCTTCCCTAACTCAAGGTTATCCTAAGATTCCCTACGGTGAGCCAAGAAGGGATCATCCATTCACCCCTTCAAATCACACTAAAGAGACCCTTAAGACCACACAAATCCTAGGCTTACCTCATTTGGAATTCAAATCCACGCCCTTTGCTAACATGTGCAACACAGTCATGGAAATATAGGTCACACTAAGTGCAATGTGAGAGTAGCATCCCATACTACCACTCTAACTTAGTGATCCTAATGGATTCCAATAACTCAAGCACTTCAAAATAATCATCCACAACATCACACCATAACACTCATTCACACGGATTTCATGAAAATGATCTTCTCCCATCGAAGGTATAGGTCATACTAAGTGCAATGTGAGAATAGCATTCCATACTACTACTCCCACTTAGTGCTCCTAATGGTTTCTATTTGATTGATCACCTCACCATAGTTACACCTATGCGGGAACATAGTTAAGGGATAAGGAGATTGCGACTGAGTAACTCGTTCCCTACTAACAAGGAGTACTCATCTCAAGAGGTACATTAGAAATACAACATCTCAACTCACGAAGTGTAATCCACCTCCCTTTCATATCCTCTCGGTGCGAGGCATAACTCCACACGGATTCTCATTATTATAAAGTATAGGTCAAGGATAACTACTGAATACCACATCTCAAGTCACGAAGGGCATTCATCCTACAATCTGTCTTAGAAAGCACATTAGGAGTAATGGGGTTGCAACTAAATAGTTCATCTCAACTCACGAAGTGTGTCCACCCCAAGCTCCCCTCTTTACTAAACTGAACTACATACATTCATGTACATGTGAGCACACCTTACATGTAAGAATCATTTCATTTATATCAATTTCTATACATATTTTAGACCTTCATTCATCAAAACACACACTCTACAAGCTTCACATAATCATATACTTCATTTAGACATAATGTAGGTCACACATACAATTCAAGCTTCAAAAGACATAATGCAAGCAAAACGAACACGTAAAACTCACTCAAACACAACAAGATGCAAGAACACTTTCTAAGGCATATCTTTTGAACGCCATGGACGTTGTTGGACGTTTTACCTCCAAACTTCACATAGTGCCTAAGAACACTAAATTAACTCCTTTAATAACAAATTTAACTCAAGAAACACTCACGAGGCTCTAGTTCACCTTAGTTTGTTTTGGGGCGTTACATTCTCCCCACTTAGAATAACATTCGTCCTCGAATGACACTTAAACTTCAAGAACAACAAGGACTCACTTAGCATCACATAACATATTAAAATAATTATCAACAAACTCAAAATCAAAGTATAAACTATCAAGGAGCATGATTTCACACTTTCAAACACTTAGCAACATAGGCAACTCTAGCAAACTTCAAAATTTTCAAAACTCGCTTAACCTTGTCCTATGGAGGAACTACCTTCTCCAACATTAAACATGCTCATATACAACACATTTTCACACATTGAAACTTCAATTAAAGAAAATAAAAGTTTTTTCAAAATGCAAAAATTATACAGTAAGGTTCACTGTAACACTGCCCAACATACTCAAAATTTTCACAATTCCATTCCTTCAGAAATTCATCAGGATGACATGATCCTATGAACTAACCACATAAAATCATTTCATAACATAAAAACAACAATCATAAAGATCTAAGACTTACCAAGAGCATCAAATTCGTATTAGTTACCCTTCCTAGCCCCCATCACATATGAAGGGTCTTCTTTGGAGCATTAGGATCTAGGGAAGCTTGATTGACCTCTTTATCTCTTGCCTTTTATGTTAGGTCAATCCCTCATCTTGTGGCCCTTCTCACCACATGAAAAACAACCATCCGTTCCGGCAAGACATCTACCCAAGTATCCCACAAATAGGGCACCTAGTCCTCTCAAAAGAATAGCCACCACATTGGGAATTTTGGTTTGGAGCCCGCTCCTTGTTTCTCATGAAAGAATATTGGTGATAGAACCCTTCTTAGGATTTTGGTGACTATAATCATCCGACCTAGGCCTCTTACCCTCTTGCGTTATCTCCCTAAAATAGGACTCCTCAATTTGTTGTGCATAGACCATGAGCCTAGAAATATCAATGTCATTAAGAAGCATTGTCGTATGACACTCTTTCTCCACCAAGCTAGACACTCCCATCACAAAATTTGTGCATCTTAGCCCTAGGGTTGGCTACCATGCTCGGGACATACTTAGAGAGTTGGGTGAATTTGAGACAGTACTCTTGCACACTCATTCCACCTTGACGGAGGTTCATGAATTCAACAATCTTCTTCTCCCTACACTCTAGGGGAAAGAACCTATCTATAAAAGCCTCTTTGAATTCCTCCCAATCAACTGGACCTTTCTCTAGAGGTCTCTCAATCCTCCATTGCTCAAACCACACTTAAGCCACATCTTTGAGTTGGTAAGCAGCTAACTCCGCTTTCTCCCTAGGGGTCACACCATAACATCTACCACTTTGAAAACCTCATCTACGAAGCCTTGTGGATCTTAATCCACCTTAGTGCCATGGAAAGTGGGAGGGTTCATCCTCAGGAAATCCTGAATTCTAGAAGCGGGAGTACTAGCATTAGGTTGGGGTCCAACTCCTTGGTTAGCTTGGGCAACAAAGTGATTGTTGACAACATGAGCTTGAGCCGTCATGAGTTGGGTCAAGTTCATTAAGGAATCCCTCAACTCCGCATTAGTCATATCTTCTTCAACAAAAGGATCTTGAGGCATAAGAGGCACTTGAATTTAGTAAAATAAGTTTTCATGCCAAATAATTATATCATTCATGAATTTAGAAACAAATTAACATAATAAGCATCATTTTACACTTAGAGAAAGACTCACATAATTTTTGAACCAAAAGACACTTTACAGTGAACTTACCACAACTTAACAACGAACTCAAATGAACATTACAGTGAACGGTTTGAACAGTTATAGTGAAGGTCTTCCAGTGAATGGCACAGTCCAAGTCATATGAACCCGTTTTCCTTTGAAGCTTCCCTAAATCAAGGTTATCCTAAGATTCCCTAAGGTGAGACAAGAAGGTATCATCCATACACCCCCTTCAAGGCACACCAAGCGACCCTTAAGACCACCAAATCTTAGGCTTACCTGATTTGTAATAACATGTGCAACACACTCATGAAAATATAAGTCACACTAAGTGAAATGTGAGAGTAGCATCCCATACTACCACTCCCACTTAGTGATCCTAATGGATTCCATTAACTCAAGCACTTCACAGTAATCATCCATAACATCACACCATCACACTCATTCACACAGATTTCATGAAAATGCTCTTCTCCCATAGAAGGTATAGGTCACACTAAGTGCAATGTGAGAATAGCATCCCATACTACTACTCCCACTTAGTGCTCCTAATGGTTTCTATCTGATTGATCACCTCACGATAGTCATTCACAGCATCACTAAATAAACATGATAACATAGTTCAATCAATTATTTTGAGATAGTTAGCTTAATCGATAAAGACCATGAGAGCTAGACATGGAATCCCGATATTAACCTCTATCGGATGAGGGATCCACACTTGCCTAGAGTAAGGTCATGCTTCTTAGCTTTTACATGGCTTTCCCAATAGTTACACCTATGCGGGCACATAGTTAAGGGATAATGAGATTTCTACTAAGTAACTCATTCTCTACTAACGAGGAGTACTCATCTCAAGAGGTACATTAGAAATTCGACATCTCAACTCACAAAGTGTAATCCACCTGCCTTTCATATCCTCTTGGTGCTACGCATAACTCCACACGGATTCTCAACATTATAAACTATAGTCTAAGGATAACTAGTGAATACCACATCTCAACTCACGAATACTAAATACTTCATCTCCACTCACGAAGAGTGTCCACCCCAAGACTCCCCTCTTTACTCAATTTAACTTCATACATTCAATTATGTGAGTGTATGTACATGTGAGCACACATTACATGTAATCATCATTTCACTTATATCAATTTCTATGCTTCTTTAGACCTTCATTCATTAAAAAACGCACTCTACAAGCCTCACATAATCATATACTTCATTTAGACATAATGCAGGTCAAACATACGATTCAAGCTTCAAAAGACATGATGCAAGACTCAATTTCAATATCACTTCATTTCATCCATTAGTCCTTCAAAACCATATTAGAAATACATACTAAGTAATATCAATTTCATCAAATAAACACCGCCAATTTGTAATAAGAACAATCTAAGCAACTCACCATTCTATCAATACATCATCACATATAATAAATTTCTCAATATTTCATCATAATAAGGCCCTAGGGCAGTAGCTACACCCAAAATAATAACATTAAAAAACCAAAGTTCATACATTACCCAAACATGCTCATTTAACCCATTTTTTAAACTAAAAGTTTGAAATATGCATATACATGAGTTCATTAGGTTTTTAAAATCAAAATCATCAATTCATAAAATAATAAACATATGTACTTCATCATCACCAACCTTATATCATTACATCTTAAGCATAATCTCACAATCACATAATGAAGACATTTCAATTCAACATCATATAAACCCTAATAAATCTTATCATAAGTATACTCAATATAACTTCATAACTAAACATAATAAATAATAAGGAAGCCCACTAATTTTTGATGAACACACACGTTCAAACCAGACCTTCTTGCCCTCCTTGAGTCTTTTTCTCCAATGGTGACTTTGAGAGAGTTTTCTTTAGAAAGGGAGTTTGAATATTTGAAGTGAGGGGTATTGTCTAGGTATAGTACTTAAAAGTAACCTAATATAACTTAAAACCCCTAAAAATATCATCCTAGGGTCATAAAAGACTTGGGGTGAATTTACAAAACACCCCGAGACTAAACAGGCAACGTGTAGTTTTTGGGACAGCCACCATTGATGGACCAACCAACGGTCAGTTTATCAAGGGATGAGCCATTGGTGAGTTCTCGTTTGATGAGGTTGCAACTCACCAAGTTTCTGAGGTTCTTGTCCAAACGATAGAACAGGTCGACGGGCTGTTGCCTGGTTAACTGGCGATCGACTGGCTCGTCAATTGCACACTGTTTTGGCAGTGCTGGTCCAAGTCTTGGGCCCTTCATCTGGGGACCCTTGTGGGTCATAGGTGGGGTCGTACCCGGACATTTAACCCCTAAACTGAGTTGTCTAAGTCTTAGGAAAACCTCACATCAATTTCAAGAAAAACCAACACGTAAAACTCTCTTAAATAGAATAATATGCAAGAACACTTTCTAAGGCATATCTTCCGAGCGTCATGGACGTTTGACCTCCAAACTTCACACACTACCTAATAACACTAACGTAACTCATTTTAAAATGAATTTAACTCAAAAAACACTCACAAGGATCAAGTTCACCTTAGTTCATTTTGGGGCATTATATGATTGATGATATTACACTCTTTGTTGGGTTGAATTGGATGGTTTATGGTAAAATTTTGATGATGTCTTGTGAAGGAGATTGGGGTAAGTCTTATGATCTCAAACCTTTAATCAAATTATGATTTCTTATGTTTAGTGATGAAGTTATATTGAGTATACTTATGATAAGATTTATTAGGGTTTGTATGATGTTGAATTGAAATGTCTTCATTATGTGATTGTGAGATTATGCTTAAGATGTAATGATAGAAGGTTGGTGATGATGAAGTACATATGTGCTTTACTATGATATAATGATGTTAATGTGCTAATCTCACATATGAGGGTTGTGATGAAATGTGTTCTCATGCAATTCCTATTAAGCTATGACTATGATATATAAGGGGTAGACCGATGACCTAAACTAAGTTATGATTATTAATGAAAGACATTTCAAAAGGGACTCCAGCTTAGCAGCGAGTGAGCTAGAGTGATCCCACATAGGGAAGGTAGGATTACTAGTGTACTCATGATATGGGAGACTATAATGCATGTAGCATAAAGAGGGTCCTAACTATATCTCCTAGTTCTTGAACTATGTTTCCCCCATAGGAATACTAGCTAGTGGATCCACATAAATGCTATGTTCATATTTTGGTACTACCTTGGTATGTATTCCACTTTTCTTCGGCGTAGGGTTCCCTAAAGTCGTATTCTACATTGGCTCTTGTGGTCTATGTCAGTTAATGGAAAATGTTATCGAATGTAAAAGGAGTAATAAATGTGAACTCTAACTAGGATGACTTGAGGTGTTTGTCTTAGTTTAGTAGGGGTATCAGACTCTACCTATACATTGCACTAGTTAGCCTTGAGGAAAGTCTTAGAAGGATGTTCTTATATGCTTATAAATCTAAATGTTATGCATATGTTGATCTTGCATGTTAATGACACTATGTAATGTTGGTTTCACTTATGAACATGTGATTAGTTTTTATTGATAAAGTATGATGATGTTTACTCTTAATGATATAGTATGTGAATGGGCATTGCTTATGGTTCTTGTTGAGTTTACTTGGTAGGGTGAGGTTATGGGGCCTTACTTGGACATTGCAGTAGTGTCTTTATAGGGGTTCATGAGTAATGGTCTGCTTTTGGTTGTGATGTTATGAACTCTTATGCATGTTTTTTGATAATATAACTTGATGATAGAGTTGTCTTTATGTGCTTAATTATGTTGAAATACAAGTTCACTTGACTAGACTTAGTATTGTTTGTGATGTACTTGGTCTTGACTCAATGAAGATGTACAATTGACTTATATTGGTTCTTGAATGTACATAAGGTGTTTTTAAAGTAAATTATCATGCTTTAATGAAATGTCCCTTTTTAGCATGATTTCTATGTTGTATGTGCATCCAATACTTAGTATAAGTGATGTGCTAACCCCGTTTCTTCCTTTTCCTCAACATTTTAGGTTCCGGTCGTTGAACAGTAGTGACGACATTTGAAGAAGACTTGAATCCTCATTCTCCAAGTTGGTTAGGTCCTCACGAGGACAAAGCCATTTTCTACCATTGGATGTTGATTAGTCTTAAAGACACTTTGTTCATTTTCTTTCATTTGAATACTATCATTTTGTAGCCTATATGTGGCTTTATTGGTATTGATGTATGGGTTATGCCCAATTGTTATACTCTTGTTCAAATGGTTAAATATGAGACAGCTTTTTTAAGACTTATGTCATTTATATTATTTTTATATATGTGCCATAAAAGTAGAAGACTATGTATTCTTCTTATACGAAGGGTCTATTTGTACTCGCTACTAATATATTATGTGTAAGCAAGAGGTCTAAGTAAACCTCATGAAGTAGTATAGATGTAAAGTTTTAATATTTTTCCGCATGTTTAACCTGTGAAATGTAATAATGAATGCTAAGAGGTTAGTCTTAGTCCTCGTAAAGGACGATGACACCAGTTACTTCTAGGGGGTGCTCCCCAGATTTGACAAACTTGGTATCAGAACATGAGGTTGAATATCTCTAGAAATGATGTCTCATTAAACCACGTCTAAGTAGATTCTTATTCATAATTGTGAAGCACCACCCTTATGAATGAGAGACTATGTGATTCTTAGAAACTCTCATCTCCTTGTATTCCTATGTCATGCCTCTAGAGTATTATTATGTAATTCACCTAAACCCGGTATCATGGTTATAGGTATGAATACTCGAAGAGAAGTTGCTCAAAAGGCCGAGGAAGAAATGGCTAATGTTGGAGATCAAGACAACCAAGTGCCTCCACTTGAGGAAGTTGATATGGGTGATCAAGTTTCGGATTCTCCTCCACTGATGACCGATCGAGATATAAGGGCGGTTTTTCTCACTCTAACCCAAGGATGACCTCTCAAGCTAATGCCATGACTTCTCAAGTTCAAGCTATGATGGCCCAATGAATAGAAGGTTGGACCTCGAGTACCTCAACATGATAACACTAAGGCCACTCGTTTGAGAGGCTTACTAGGATGAACCCACATATTCTTTGGGTCGAAGTTGGATGAGTAACTCAAGACTTCGTTGATGAGGTCTATAATATTCTCTATTCTATGGGTGTGACCTCATTCAGAAGGCCGAGTTGGTGGCCTATCAACTCAAGGATGTGCCCCAGACTAGGTATGTGCAATGGAGGGATAGGGTACTAAGGGTTGCCCCAATGACTTGGAAGATCTTTAAGAAGTCTTTCCTTGATATGTTCTTTCCTAGAGAGATAAAGGAAGTTAGAGTGGAAGAATTCATCAACTTTCGTAAGGAGGTATGAGTGTACTTGACTACTCTTTGAAGTTCAGTAAGTTGTCCAAGTATGTTCCATCCTTGGTTTCAAACCCAAGGGATGATATGAGTCATTTTCTTATGGGGTGTCCAATGATTTGGTGGAATAATGTCATTCCGCTATGCTTTATGATGATATGAATATCTCTCCTCTCATGGTTTATGCTCAACAAGTGGAAAGAACTAGGTTAAGGAGAAAACGTAAGGAGGCCAAGAAGGTCAAAGCTTATGAAGGTGGTTTCTCTAAGGGTAGGAGGCTTGACATTCAAGACAAGCCTAGGTTCAAGAAGAGATTTTCTAGTCAAGTTCCTAAAAAATTTCCCAAGGCTCGTGATGATAGGGTGTCTAACCATAAGTCTCAAAAGGGAAGATGTATTAGCTCACCAAGTAAGAAGCCAACTTGTGGAATGTGTGGCAAGAAACATTATGGTGATTGCCTTGTTGGGTGGACACTTGCTTTGGGTGTGAAAAGAGTGGCCACAAGGTCAAGGATTTTGCCCAAATTTGAAGGGGAAAGAAAAAGGGAGCGAGCAAGCTCAAGCTAGTGGTTCTAACGTGTATGCTTCAAAAAAGAATCGTTTTATGCACTTCGCTCAAGGGCTGAAAAAGATAATTCTCCCAACGTGGTGACCAGTATGTTGCGAGTCTTCTCTATTGATGTTTATGATTTACTTGATCCTGGTGCTACGTTATCCTTTGTTACTCCCTTGATAACTAGAAAGTTTGACAGTTTGCCCGATATTTTAAATGAACCTTTCATGGTAACTTATCCAGTAGGTGAATCGGTGGTTGCAAAGAGGGTATATAGAAATTATCCTATAATGTTGCCCAATAGAATTACTTATGTTGAATTAGTAGAAATTGATATGGTCAATTTTGATTTCATCTTGGGATGGATTGGTTGCACGATTGTTTTTCTTTCATTGATTGTAGAACAAGGATTGTAAAGTTCAGTTTTCCAAATGAACCCGTTTTAGAGTGGAAGGGGGAAAACTCTATTCCTAGAGGTCATATCATCTCTAGTCTTAAGTCTTGTAAAATGATCTCAAAAGGGTGTTTGCACCATATTCTAAGAGTTAAAGATTTAGACTCCGAAAATCCTCCCGTTGAGTTGGTCCTCATGTTAAGAGAATTTCCGGTGGTCTTTCCTGATGATCTTCCCAGAATCCCTCTCGAACAGGAAATTGATTTTGGTATTGACTTACTACCGAATACCAACCCCATTTCAATTCCTCCTTATCGGAGGGCTCCGGCCGAATTGAAAGTGTTGAAGGCTCAACTTAAAGACTTACTATACAAACGCTTAATTATACCTAGTATTTCTCCATAGGGTGTACCAGTGTTGTTTGTGAAAAAAGAAGGATTGGTCCCTTAGAATGTGCATGATTATCACCAGCTCAATAAAGTCACTATTAAAAACAAGTATACTCTCCCTCGGGTTGACAACTTGTTTGATCAACTCCAAGGGGAAAGCTACTTTTCTAAGATTGACTTGAGATCAGGTATCTCCAACTTAGGATATACCAAAAAACGGCATTTCAGACTAGATATGACCACTATAAGATCTTAATAATATCCTTTGGTTTCACTAATTCCCCGACAGCGTTTATGGACCTAATGAATAGGGTGTTTCGAAGTTACCTACATTCATTTGTCATTGTCTTCGTTGACGACATCTTGGTATATTCGAAAAATTAGAGTGAACATATGGATCATTTAAGGGCGGTGTTGCAAGTGCTTAAGGAGAATAAACTATTTGCCAAGTATAGCAAATGTAAGTTTTTGTTGAAGTAGGTGACATTTCCTGGTCAAATTGTGACAACCCCCTCGGGATTCACATATTCAGGTATTGTCTCAGCCATGGGCGGCCATTCGCTCTTTTAATCCCCTCTTATTGGCATGCAGCCTCAAGGGAGAATCGAACCCGTGACCTATGGCTCCTTTACATCCCTCCCAAGGGGATCGCCTTTCACCAATTAAGCTGCAGCTTAATTGGTGAAAGGCGATCCCCTTGGGAGGGATGTAAAGGAGCCATAGGTCACGGGTTCGATTCTCCCTTGAGGCTGCATGCCAATAAGAGGGGATTAAAAGAGCGAATGGCCGCCCATGGCTGAGACAATACCTGAATATGTGAATCCCGAGGGGGTTGTCACAAAAAAGGCGCCTTTTTTGTGACAACCCCCTCGGGATTCACATATTCAGGTATTGTCTCAGCCATGGGCGGCCATTCGCTCTTTTAATCCCCTCTTATTGGCATGCAGGCTCAAGGGAGAATCGAACCCGTGACCTATGGCTCCTTTACATCCCTCCCAAGGGGATCGCCTTTCACCAATTAAGCTTTGTCAGGACCCAACCCGATGGGCCGTGACTAAGTGCCCATTTTGGACACTCACATACCAACCTATCAAGTATGACCAACTGAAACTAAGACAATATGGAATTTAATCAAATCAAGCCAAACCCAACACCATATATATATAAAGTGGATCTATCTCATAAAGAGTCATAACCATTCAACCGTAACAACATACGCGAGCCGACAAGGCTGCCACTATTCAAAGCATAATAGCATGCACAGCCGATAAGGCTGCCACTACACAATACACAAAGATGTACACAACCGACAAGGCTGCACTTGTACAAACGGACATCCCAAACAAACCATGTCCAGACCATTATCCAAAACATAAATATACAACCCACACGATGTCTACAGACCTCTAAGAGTATAGTAGTGAAACTCGACGGGACAGGACCCCGCCATACCCATAGACAAGCAAAAGACTACATAAGAAGTTATGTACCAAAACGACTGGGCTCCGGAACAGTGGAGCTCTCCCAAACAGCAGAGTAGATATCCTAGGCAGGAGGATCACCGAACTGAGCGTCTACACCTGCGGGCATGAAACGCAGCCCCCCGAGAAAAGGGGGTCAGTACGGACAATGTACTGAGTATGTAAAGCATAAGGTAAAGATGACAGGATACCAACATGATAAGTCGAAACAAGATATCTCTACACATGTACTTTTTAAATGAAAATCATGCATATCTTTAACATATAAGATGCCCAGCTTCCCTAGTAAGGGACTTGGCAAAATAATCATCATTATATATACATCATACGTACCCGGCCCTCTAGTGAGGGACTCGGTGAAATAGTCATCACATCATCTCCGTCATCATCATCATCATAACCATCCTCAACACCAATCATATATATAATATACATTCCCGGCCCTCTAGTGAGGGACTCGGTGACATATGCAAGAAACTCCGCACGAACATTACCCGGCCCGGGACTCGGTGAAATGATAAATGACTCTATGCACGAGCAGAATATTATGAGCAACCATATGCAATTAAAATCATTTCTTATAACTCAATATAACAACCAACTTGAACCAGCAAGGAGTATTACCAAAGATAAATGTTTTATCAAGATTATGAACCTTTAAATACGATATGGAAACGTAAAATCTCAATGACTCTAAGAAGCACTATCATAAATATCAGAAATCACCATAGCCTTAGATATAGACAATATATAAAGGAATAGTTGTGGAAGTAAGAATATACGTCACCTAGACGTTCTAGAAGTAGGTATCAAATCTGTCCGTTATTTGCTCATTTTTAAAGGTCATGCCAAACAAAGAAGGAAAGGATAGCGTTACATACCGAAAAGTCGAGCTTCACGTCCAATACTTACTGCTCAAGGTAATAATCTATAACAAGCAACAACCGTGCCACAATTAGATAAATGTCGCGCTTTACTACTTATTGTAAGCTAGCTAATAATCTAACGAAAATCCGGCAGCACTTCCCCTATTTTCTTTACTTCATCCCAATCCAACAACAACCCAAATTATCCACAGCAATACCAACAACACATATAACCCAACAAATCATATTAAACAGCCTCCCTCAAAACAGTTCCGTTTTGGCAGCCATAGTAACGAAACAACGACACATCGAGTGATAACTCATTTTATAATTCGCAACACATCTACCTTATCGTATTCATCCTTTGTAGTATATACCCATAAGCATATTAACATATACATAACACCAAAATAGAATTTCCAGCAGTTTCCTTTAATCAAAACAGCCCAAACACTAACATAACACCACTAGCAATCCGATCATGGTTTCTGCTCATGCTTAGCACATCCAATAACTAAAACAAATTCCTAAGATACTGTTCACGTCCCCTTCTTAACATTAATGTCTAATTAACAAAGGTATTCTAAGGAATTAACACACCAAGCAAGGAGATTACTAACCAATTTCTTTGTAGCTGCTGTCCAAGAGTTTAATGGCTGGTTTTCTCCATTTCCATGGCTGCCCAAGTCATGTGGTGAAAGAGATGATATGCTTGCAAAGCATTTCACTACACCATTTAACAATGTGAAGTGGAGGCAGCCCACCACTACAAATGCTCCACTAATTCTATCCCCAAATCAGAATTTCTTTTTAATATTTAGTAATATGAAGTGGAGGCAGCCCCCCACCACACATGCTCCACTAATTGCATCTCCAAAATCTGATTTCTTACTTTGCCTTAAGTGGTGGGGCCCACTCGATAAATTAAATCCAAATCAGCCACTAATTAATTCCACACTAATTAATATCACATATGGAATTAACATCCTTGCATAATATTTCTTTAAACATTTGGAACTTAAAATAAAATCTCATTTCCCGAACTTACATATACTAGTTCATGACGCGCACGACATATAAAAATACGAGGCGTAACATCCTTCCCCCCTTAGGAACATTCGTCCTCGAATGTTAAGTTAGCGTCTTACAAAAAAATATTCAGCGAGCTCTCTCTAAAAGTTATACCTATCAACCTGCATTCCGTAACTTACAGATGCATCACAGAGTCATAACTTACTACATAATCTCGTTTATCAATCAATATAGTCAAGCTAGGAATTGAATTACCTGCAGGTACGGGGAACAAGTAAGGATACTTATTCTTCATTTCGTCTTCCGCTTCCCAAGTCATCTCCTCCCTATTATTATTTTGCCACAAAACTTTGACGGAAGCCACATCCTTTGTACGTAACCTTCTAACCTGCGATCAAGTATAGCTACGGGTTTCTCCTCGTATGACAACTCCTCTGTTACCTGAACATCATCTACAGGAAATACTCTAGAAGGATCACCAATACATTTACGTAGCATCGATACATGGAAGACTGGATGTACCGCCTCCAAATCAGATGGTAGATCCAACTCATATGCAACCTTGCCTATCTTACGAACAATCTGATAAGGCCCAATGTATCTCGTACTGAGCTTCCCCTTCCTCCCGAATCTCATCACACCCTTCATGGGTGATACCTTCAGGAATACCCAATCACCAATCTGAAACTCCAAATCTCTACGCCGATTATCTGCATATGACTTCTGTCGACTCTGGGCTGCTAATAATCTTTCTTGAATAAGCTTCACCTTGTCAACAGCTTGTTGAATCATATCCGGACCTATCAACTTAGTCTCGCCAACATCAAACCAACCAATAGGTGACCTGCACTTCCTCCCATATAAGGCCTCGTACGGTGCCATCTGGATACTAGAATGGTAGCTATTATTATAGGAAAACTCAATGAGCGGCAAGTGATCATCCCAGCTACCTTTGAAATCAATAATACAGGCCCGCAACATATCCTCTAATGTCTGAATAGTACGCTCAGCCTGCCCATCAGTCTGAGGGTGAAATGCTGTGCTAAGGTTCACCTGTGTCCCCAATCCCTTCTGAAATGATCTCCAAAAGTTGGCTGTAAATTGAGCTCCTCTATCTGATATAATGGACGTGGGAATCCCATGAAGTCTCACTATTTCCCTGATATATAACCTCGCATAATCTTCAGCCGAATAAGTAGTCCTGACTGGAAGAAAATGGGCCGATTTCGTCAGCCTATCTACAATAACCCATATAGAGTCATACTTCCGTTGGGTGCGAGGTAAGCCTGTAATGAAGTCCATATTAATCATCTCCCATTTCCAAGTCGGAATCTCTATCGCCTGTAATAATCCACCAGGCTTTTGATGTTCGATCTTGACTTGTTGACAATTCGAGCACTGAGCAACAAACTCCGCTATGTCCTTTTTCATGCCATCCCACCAGTATAAGCATCTGAGGTCATGATACATTTTTGTTGACCCTGGGTGAATAGAATAACGGGCAGAGTGTGCCTCTCCCATAACCTGCCGTCGTAGCCCCGCAATATCTGGTACACACAATCTGCCTTCATATCGTAACACTCCATCAGGTGTAATCTTAAATGGGGTCTTTTCCTTTTTAAGAGCTGCATCTCTATACTGTGCCAGAATGGGGTCCTCGTATTGGTGTCTCTTTACCTCATCTATGATTGAGGACTCAGCAACCTCTCTGATAGAAACTCCACTATCTTCTGAATTAGCCAGACGGACTCCAAGGCTTGATAGCCGCTGAATCTCCCGAACCATCTCCCTCCTTTCTGGTTGTACATCTGTCAAGCTACCCATGGACTTACGGCTAAGAGCATCTGCTACAACATTCGCTTTCCCTGGATGATACAAAATATCAATATCATAATCCTTTAGCAACTCTAACCACCGCCTCTGTCGTAAATTCAGCTCCTTCTGTTTAAAGATATATTGGAGACTCTTATGATCTGTATAGATGTCCACATGGACACCATATAAATAATGCCTCCATATCTTCAAGGCATGAACCACGACCGCTAACTCCAGATCGTGAGTAGGATAGTTCTTTTCATGCTTCCTAAGCTGTCGGGAGGCATAGGCTATAACTTTGCCATGCTGCATCAATACACATCCTAGCCCAACACCGGAAGCATCACAATAAATAACATAGCCGTCTGGTCCCTCCGGAAGAGTTAGGACTGGAGCTGTAGTCAATTTGTCTTTCAATAGCTGGAAGCTTCGCTCACATGCATCAGTCCACTGGAACTTGGCTGCCTTTTGAGTTAGCCTTGTCAAAGGCGCTGAAATTGAGGCAAACTTTTCTACAAACCTCCTGTAATATCCTGCTAACCCCAGAAAGCTGCGTACCTCAGTAGGTGTTGTAGGTCTGGGCCAAGTCTTTACCGCCTCAATCTTCTGCGTGTCTACCCGAATACCATCAGCTCCAATAATATGCCCCAAGAATGCCACTGAAGTCAACCAGAACTCGCACTTAGAAAACTTAGCATACAACTTCTGGTGTTGAAGCACCCTAAGTACCGTCCTTAAATGGTCTGCATGCTCCTCTTCAGAGCGTGAATAGACTAAAATATCGTCTATAAATACAACAACAAACATATCAAGGAATGGTTTAAACACTCTATTCATTAAATCCATAAACACCGCTGGAGCATTAGTCAGCCCAAAAGACAGCACTCTAAACTCATAATGCCCGTATCGGGTCCGGAATGCCGTCTTTGGAATATCTGCCTCCCTTACCCGCACCTGATGATAACCTGACCGCAAGTCTATTTTTGAAAAACACTTAGCACCCTGCAACTGGTCAAATAGATCGTCAATCCTTGGGAGGGGATACCTGTTCTTTATTGTTACTTTGTTCAGCTGCCTATAATCGATACACATCCGCAGCGACCCATCCTTCTTCCTCACAAACAGTACCGGTGCTCCCCAAGGTGACGTACTAGGCCTGATGAAGCCCTTTTCTAACAAATCTTTCAATTGCTCTTTCAATTCTTTCAACTCAGCAGGTGCCATTCTATAAGGAGGTATAGATATAGGCTGGGTATGTGGCAGTACATCTATAGTAAACTCTATCTCCCGTTCTGGAGGAAGGCCTGGAAGTTCCTCTGGAAATACATCGGGAAATTCATTAACTACTGGGACTGATTGAAGAGTCGGTGCCTCTACCTTTATGTCTTGCACCCGAACCAGATGATAAATATAACCTTTTCTAACCATCTTCCTAGCCTTAAGGTATGAAATGAACTTACCTTTCGGTGATACTGTACTACCCTTCCACTCTATAATCGGTTCCCCTGGAAATTGAAATCGTACTATCTTCCCTCTACAATCAACATTAGCATAACAAGCAGCCAACCAATCCATGCCCAAGATAATATCAAACTCAATCATATTTAGCTCTATTAGATCTGCTACGGTACGACGACTATATATAACCACTGAGCAATTCTTATATACTCGCGTAGCTATGACAGAATCTCCTACAGGCGTAGCTACCTCAAATGGTTCTATCAACTCAGACTCTATTCCAATCCTACTAGCAACGAAGGGAGATATAAATGATAAGGTGGAACCTGGGTCTATCAATGCATACACACTTCGGGAGAATAGTGATAATATACCTGTGATCACATTAGGTGACGCCTCCTGATCCTGCCTACTAGCCAAAGCATATAAACGGTTCGAGGGACCGCTAGAACTGGAAGCTCCACTACGTCCTCTACCACGGCCTGCTGGCGCCTGAATACCCTGCCCCATAGGACGCATAGCCACAGAAGGAGATGAACCAGCAACAGAACCAGAAGGCTGTGCAATACCACCCGCACTACCTCTCAGGTGACACTCCCTCATAGTATGACCCTGACGGCCACATGAAAAACACGCACCTGTAGCCCAACGACATTCCCCAGGATGGGACCTACCACAGCGAGAACACCGAGGCAAAGGTGGCCTCGACTGGCTCAAACCCCTGCCCATCTGTGACCCTGACGTCCTAGAGCTCTGACCAGCTTCCGAATATCCCGTACGATCGAACCCCCTACCCATGGAACGTGGGGGTGCACTTTGTGCTGGCTGGGAAGAAAATCTAACATGCTGCTGAGACTGCCCGCCTCGAAACTCGTTAGGATAACCTGCTGATCTAGCCCTCTTATGCTGGCCTCCATTAAAATCTCTATCTGACTGACGTCCCCGGTGCCGATCTTCTACCCCTGTGCATATGCTTGCACCCGAGCAATGTCCATACCTGGCTGAAGAGTCACAGCCATACAACCGTCAATCAGATAACGATCCAACCCCATCACATAACGGTGTACCCTGTCTGCCATATCAGCCACAATAGTAGGTGCATGCCTAGCCAATGAATCAAATTCGAGGCTATACTCTCGAATGCTCCTGCCATTCTGCCTCAAACGCAAGAATCTGTCGACTCTAGCTCGCTTCATCTCTGGAGGCAGGAAGTGGCCCTGGAAAGCCTCCACAAATTCATCCCATACCGCTGGAGGAGCACCCTCACCCCTAGATAACTCCCAAGACTCATACCAATTAATAGCTACATCCCGCAAACGATACGTAGCCAACTCGACAGACTCGATATCCGAAGCCTTGATTATTCTCAATGTACGCTGTATCTGACGAATAAACTCTTGCGGATCATCCTGGGGCCTTGACCCAAAGAATTCTGGAGGATTACAACTTAAGAAGTCACGAGCCCTTAAGCTATCAGATCTGTCCGCATGATCAACTCCTAGTCCATGCCTGCGAGCTTGACCTGCCACTAATCTAGTCAGCAACTGAACCGCATCTCTCATGGCCCTATCCTCTACCCCTGGCTGAGGAGTTGGAGGTTCAGGTTCTGGGGCCTCGGGGGCTGGTGGTGGTGTCCCCCGAACTGGAGCTGCTGCTGCTCTAAGCTCCTCTAACGGTGGCGGTGTAGTAGAGCTCTCCGACTGGAGCACAATACCAGGCATAGACTGGGCACGGGCCCTAGTAACTCTCCGGGTCTGACTAGTACTTTCTGCTACCGATTTGCCCTTCTGGGCGGCTATTGCTTTCTTTGGAGGCATAACTGAAAACATAGGGATTCGTTAGAGAGGGATTATCCTGGTATTATAGCTCTATCGCACGATCTAGAATATGAAGAAACGATGACATCCTAAAAGTCCTGTAGCTTCCTGTTTATAGATGTGGTGCACAACACACCGATAAACAAGACTCTACTAGACAAGGTCTGTAGACACTTCCGAGGAAGAACTGCTCTGATACCACTTTGTCAGGACCCAACCCGATGGGCCGTGACTAAGTGCCCATTTTGGACACTCACATACCAACCTATCAAGTATGACCAACTGAAACTAAGACAATATGGAATTTAATCAAATCAAGCCAAACCCAACACCATATATATATAAAGTGGATCTATCTCATAAAGAGTCATAACCATTCAACCGTAACAACATACGCGAGCCGACAAGGCTGCCACTATTCAAAGCATAATAGCATGCACAGCCGATAAGGCTGCCACTACACAATACACAAAGATGTACACAACCGACAAGGCTGCACTTGTACAAACGGACATCCCAAACAAACCATGTCCAGACCATTATCCAAAACATAAATATACAACCCACACGATGTCTACAGACCTCTAAGAGTATAGTAGTGAAACTCGACGGGACAGGACCCCGCCATACCCATAGACAAGCAAAAGACTACATAAGAAGTTATGTACCAAAACGACTGGGCTCCGGAACAGTGGAGCTCTCCCAAACAGCAGAGTAGATATCCTAGGCAGGAGGATCACCGAACTGAGCGTCTACACCTGCGGGCATGAAACGCAGCCCCCCGAGAAAAGGGGGTCAGTACGGACAATGTACTGAGTATGTAAAGCATAAGGTAAAGATGACAGGATACCAACATGATAAGTCGAAACAAGATATCTCTACACATGTACTTTTTAAATGAAAATCATGCATATCTTTAACATATAAGATGCCCAGCTTCCCTAGTAAGGGACTTGGCAAAATAATCATCATTATATATACATCATACGTACCCGGCCCTCTAGTGAGGGACTCGGTGAAATAGTCATCACATCATCTCCGTCATCATCATCATCATAACCATCCTCAACACCAATCATATATATAATATACATTCCCGGCCCTCTAGTGAGGGACTCGGTGACATATGCAAGAAACTCCGCACGAACATTACCCGGCCCGGGACTCGGTGAAATGATAAATGACTCTATGCACGAGCAGAATATTATGAGCAACCATATGCAATTAAAATCATTTCTTATAACTCAATATAACAACCAACTTGAACCAGCAAGGAGTATTACCAAAGATAAATGTTTTATCAAGATTATGAACCTTTAAATACGATATGGAAACGTAAAATCTCAATGACTCTAAGAAGCACTATCATAAATATCAGAAATCACCATAGCCTTAGATATAGACAATATATAAAGGAATAGTTGTGGAAGTAAGAATATACGTCACCTAGACGTTCTAGAAGTAGGTATCAAATCTGTCCGTTATTTGCTCATTTTTAAAGGTCATGCCAAACAAAGAAGGAAAGGATAGCGTTACATACCGAAAAGTCGAGCTTCACGTCCAATACTTACTGCTCAAGGTAATAATCTATAACAAGCAACAACCGTGCCACAATTAGATAAATGTCGCGCTTTACTACTTATTGTAAGCTAGCTAATAATCTAACGAAAATCCGGCAGCACTTCCCCTATTTTCTTTACTTCATCCCAATCCAACAACAACCCAAATTATCCACAGCAATACCAACAACACATATAACCCAACAAATCATATTAAACAGCCTCCCTCAAAACAGTTCCGTTTTGGCAGCCATAGTAACGAAACAACGACACATCGAGTGATAACTCATTTTATAATTCGCAACACATCTACCTTATCGTATTCATCCTTTGTAGTATATACCCATAAGCATATTAACATATACATAACACCAAAATAGAATTTCCAGCAGTTTCCTTTAATCAAAACAGCCCAAACACTAACATAACACCACTAGCAATCCGATCATGGTTTCTGCTCATGCTTAGCACATCCAATAACTAAAACAAATTCCTAAGATACTGTTCACGTCCCCTTCTTAACATTAATGTCTAATTAACAAAGGTATTCTAAGGAATTAACACACCAAGCAAGGAGATTACTAACCAATTTCTTTGTAGCTGCTGTCCAAGAGTTTAATGGCTGGTTTTCTCCATTTCCATGGCTGCCCAAGTCATGTGGTGAAAGAGATGATATGCTTGCAAAGCATTTCACTACACCATTTAACAATGTGAAGTGGAGGCAGCCCACCACTACAAATGCTCCACTAATTCTATCCCCAAATCAGAATTTCTTTTTAATATTTAGTAATATGAAGTGGAGGCAGCCCCCCACCACACATGCTCCACTAATTGCATCTCCAAAATCTGATTTCTTACTTTGCCTTAAGTGGTGGGGCCCACTCGATAAATTAAATCCAAATCAGCCACTAATTAAACCCACACTAATTAATATCACATATGGAATTAACATCCTTGCATAATATTTCTTTAAACATTTGGAACTTAAAATAAAATCTCATTTCCCGAACTTACATATACTAGTTCATGACGCGCACGACATATAAAAATACGAGGCGTAACACAAATAATCTCTAGTGAGGGAGTTGAGGTTGATCCAAGGAAAACCAAGGTGGTTAAGAATCAGCCTAGACCGTTGACTCCAACAAACATTAGGAATTTGTTGGTTCTAGTGGGATATGTATAGGAGGTTTATGGATGATTTTGGGTCCATTGCATCTCGCTTGACTACTTTGACCAAAAAGAGTGTGAAATTTGAATGGTCGGATGCATGTGAAAGAAGCTTTGAAATCTTGAAAGAAGGAAGTGCTTACCTCTGCCCCGATGATGACTTTACCGGAGGGTACCAGGGGCTTCATTCTATATTGTTGTAACAATACTCAAAATATATTAAGGTATATAGAGACTAACATGTGCCTAAAAAGGTTAATAACATGTTAATAAAGTGTTTTATAGAATGTATGATTGATTTGAAGTCATTGGAGGTCAAATGTCCAAGACATTTGAAAGTTGATCTTTAGACATGCTAGCGAGTCCTTGTATGTTTTCCTTGTTTCTATGTGTTGTTTGTAGTTAAGAAGCAGTGTAGTTGACCCTAGTACCTTAAAAGACATGTTAAGGGTCAAAACTTTTGGGTACGACTCCCCGGGGACCACCCGAAGGGCCCCCAAGATGGTTCCAAACCTTGGACAAAAGGCTGCCCAAGGCAGCGAGCAGGCCAATATTTGAACTTTCCCTGTGAAACTCACGCCTAGGATGCAGCTCACTGTCCCAAAAATTATTTGGGGCAGAATTGAGAACTGACCCGCGATGCGCAGCCCACTCCCAGATCCGGTTGTGTCATTTTTTTAGTCAATTTTGACATGTCTAAAAGTCTCAATTCGTGTGGATTTGTTATGGTAACTTAGGGGACGTTTTATTAAATGTTTTTAGGACCGTTTTAAACCCTTTTCAAGATAGAACACCAACACCCATTCAGAAATCGAATTCCCAAAGTTCTCTTCTCTTCCAAAAAACCCAAAACCTCCATTGAAGACCAAGCTCAAGAACAAGCTATGGAGTTGTATTCTTGGAGCTTTGTTTTCAGATTTTCATGGTCTTTTTAATGTTTCATCTATGGAGTCCTTTCAAAGGTTTTCTAAACATAAATACTAAGTCAAAAGTCCTATCTTTCAATCTAACCATGGGTTCATTCTCAAATTGATTTCAAAAGCATTCTAATGATGAATATATGTTTATGTACTGATTTTATGATTAATTTCTATCCAATTTTATGAAGAACGCATGATCCTCCTAATTTCTCAAATTACGTATAATGTGGGTCTTTTGATCTTCACTTGATGTTTATAGAAATGTGGTTAGATTGTATTGAATTGCATATTATTATTACATTCTATATAAATTGAATATGAATTATGGAGGAACTATCAAAGATGATCATTAGCTTGGAGATTTGGTAAGTTGACCTATTTCTTCTATTTACTCTAGAATGTACATTGAATTGTGTTGATTGGTATGCTCCACTTATGGTGGCGGTGTTTAAATTCTTGTACATATTTATGTGTTACGATCATGGCCTTGAAGGCATTAGATGCAAGATTAATTTATATGATGATTTCCACGTTTAGGAAGTTGAAGGATTTAGCCTTGATTCTAATTATCATGTTCTTAGTGAATTGATGTTATGTGAAGTATATGAATAGCCTTGCACACTAGTTGCATGGTTTAGGTGTATGGAGGATGTTAGTATATGTAATGATCATTTTAGGTTTAGGTGTGGTCTAAGATGGCTAATGTTGATGAATACTGTTATAGCATGACCCCTCTACCTTTATGAATCCTCTATGAATGTGTGATCAAAGTATGCTAGGAATCTTCTACTCTAATGTTGAATATGTTAGTATCTCTTATGATGTAATGTGAGTGTGTGTAGTCTATAGTCCTTAATACTCTATATGTGTGTATAAGTTGAGACTTGAGGAAATGTTGTACTTGTGTTGTAATCTTTAGAGGGTGGGTTCCTCAATGTTAGGTGTTAAGCCATTATGTGATCATGTTGACCAATGTACACATACACACACTTCATGCATGACTATGAATTGGATAGATTCATGATGACTAAGGAAAGAATAGTTCTCATATGCATCATTACATATTTTATGCATGTAAGAATATGATTAATGAAATTATTAACATGTGTGATTAGAGGTTTTATGTGAAGATAGATCTCACATTGTATGCACACACGGATGATGTATGATTGTATGATTATGTGAAAGGACATTCTCACATAAAGTAGGGTCTATGATGAAATGAAATGCTAATCTTAGAATCCTTTGAGCTATATGATATATGAAGGAACAAGATCCTAAAGCCTTATTTATGAATTAATAAACTAAAGGATTAAATATATTTAAAAAGGGAGTTAGAGCCTAGCACTGAGTGAACATGACAAATGAGAGTGGGAGCTTCATGCTAGTAAGTCCGCCTTCCCACAAAGAAAACCTTCACGTTTAGTAAGTCCGGATTCCCAACATAGATGTCTCATGAGATGGAAACCTCCACGTTAGAAATTCAAGGTTTCTAGAAGCAATATCCATGTTCCATAACTATGTGCCCCCGTAGGTTATAGCTTGTGGTTTCCATCTAGAATAGCTATGTACGAATGGTTGCAACTTCGGTAAGTGTTAACCCTCTCTTTTTGGTGTGGGAGTAGAACAACGGATTCCACGTAGCTCATATGGTCTATGTTGGTTATGGCTATGTCTCCCGAAGGTTAATAATTAACTAACATAAGAATATGAACTCTAATCTAAATTCCTTGAGAAGTGAACTTGTTATAGGAGGACTATTGACCCTACCTATACATTGCATTAGATGACTTCAAGAAAGGATAGGATTGGAGACCCTTATGAAGTAAAGACTTATGTTATGTATGACTTGTATGAATGCATGTTAACTGACCTTGTTATTTAAGATATGAATTATGACTATGCATGTGAATTATACTTATGTCTTCTAAATGGGTTCTTAGTATATGTGGGGGTATGGGACTCCATGTGTACATTGCACAACTAAGATTGTGTAGGGGTTATGAGGGTAGTTTACCTATGATATGAACTAAGTGATTTATGACTAAGGTTGTAGTAAAAAAAAAAGGGTCCTTAAATGATGATATGAAGTATGTAGCCTTATGTCTAGTTGTATGTGAATATGTTATGACTTGTTGAATATGTTGTGACTTGTTGAATATGTTATGCCTAGTCTAGGTGACTTCTTAGGTACACTTGGTAGAAGTAGTATTATGGGATGCTACATACACATTGCACTAGTGTGAATTAGGACTTGTCTTAGGTGATGGTTCTTATTTGAGTTGATGTCTATGAGATGTTTATGACATATGAATATATGTGCTTGTGTTATGAATCATATTATGAAGGACTATTGTAAGGTTGCCTCAAAGTGATACATTGTACTAAGTACACTTGAGGGTTACTTAAGGAAAGAAGTAATATGAAAGAGAGGTAATGTATGTTATGTATTTAATATGTTTCAAGTACGATAAATGGCTTCATGTGCTATTATGAATAGAATCCATGTCTATATTATGTAAGTGAACTATATTGAGCTTATATGTGCCTACGTTCATGAAGTTCACTAAAAAGACATGTTGCATGATTTCAAATGAAATGTCCTCTTTAAATGCATGTTTTTGTACGGTTGTCATACTTAGTGAATTCTTGTATTAATACCATTCTTCTTCATGTTTTTACACAAAGTGTACGTGGTGATGGCTATAGGATGTCTCCTAAGTGAAGAAATGTACTTGATATCCTTATCTCTCCTTCTATCCTTATTCAACGTTGAGACCAAAATCCTTAGTAGTTTGGTAATGAATAAGAGTCTTGCATATTATTAGTGTGAGTTGCATTTCTCTTTATGTTATGAGTGCCTTTGATGGTATAATGTTTTGTATTCTCTTGATTATATCATGATTACATGGGGAGATCGGTAGTCAACCTATATTTAGTTGTAGCTAATGATATTGCTTACTTACTGTAAAGTTGTTGTGTTTATGTTAGAAGATTAGTCGGTATGGTCTTTTCTCTCATGTTGTCATGCCTTCATGTTAGATTGATTGAAAGGTGAATTATTGAATTTAGGGTTGTTTGACTGTTAAAGTTTTGGTGTTCCCTGTAAAGAAGTTCAAAATTTGACAAAAAATGCATCTTTTATGAATGATGGTTTTAATGTGTGTAGAAATGATGTATACATACGAATATGTTTAGGGGTTTAATGTCCAGGTACAAACCCACCTAAGACCCAAGAGGGGCTAGAAGAGGACCCCGGCTCTTTGGCAGGATGCTACCAAGTAGTGACCACAAGGGACGGACCGTTGGTCGAACAACGGCCCGTGGACCTTGGGTTTCGATTGTCCCTGCAAGGTATGCAAGACCTGCACAAAAGGGAGGCTCAGACCCAAACAACGGACCCCATCTAAGGGGCGTGATCTGGAATACGGCCCGTCATTTGTGGGCATAGGTGATGCCTGGAAAAGCTGCTAAAAATTTGCCAAGGCTTGGGGTGTTTGGTAAATTTGTCCATGTCTTTTATGAACCATGGATGATTATTTAGGGTATTTTAGGTTATTAAGAGAGTTCAAACATTAAGACCTAATTTTAGACTTCATTTTCAAAACCACAAAACCCCTCCCTCAAGAAAGACTCTCAAACTCCATAGAGCCACTTATAAATAATTTCAAAAATAGTTCCACACTTCAAACTTCTTTATCCCTTGACTCTAAATATGGGTATTTGCATGAAAATATTTTAATGATTAAAATGAATTATTATTATTTTTAAATGATGATTTTAATGTCAAAACCCCAGTGAAAACATGTTTATGCTTTTTATCAACTTTTAGCTTATGAAATGGGTTTAAAGAGCATGATTACGGAAAGTTAGGGTCATGTTTTCTTGATGGTTGTATTGTAGTTTAGATACTTCCCTAAGGTCTATTACGGTAAATTTTTGGATAAATTGTGAATAGGTGGTGATGAAAGCTTGGATGAATGGTAAGTATATTATATTGTTTAGATCTTATTATTAAATGCTCTGGAGTGGTATGGTCCACCTTAACCCCATTTTCCCCATCAATTCAAACCCTCAAGTTCAAAAAAAAATCTCTCCAAAAGCCTCCATTTTCAAGAAGCTTCAAGTTCCAAGGAAGAAGACCAATTCTTCAAGTTTCTTCACCAAATTTCGCGGGTTTCTTCAAGTTTCTATCTTTGACTCTAAGCATGGGTCTTTGCAGAAAATGTTTTAATGATTGAAATATGTTTTTTTTAGTATTAGTTGATGATTATAATCAAAACCACAATGAACCCATGCTCATGCATATTTCCAACCTTTAGCTTATGAAGTGGGTTTAGTGTATATATCTTAAAATGATAAGAGTTGTGTCTCTTTATGTTATATTATGATTAGCTACTGCCTTAGATGCTATTTTATGAAGAATTATTGGAGAAATTGAGAAAAGGTGGTGAAAGTTTGCAAGAATGGTAAGTTGGTCATATTGTTTAACTTTTATTGTGAAACGCGCTTGAGTGATATGGTCCACCTTTGGTGGCAGTGTTTACTTGAAGTATATGATTATATTGTACAAATGTGCATATTGAGATTGTGGCCTTGAAGGCATAGAATGCGGAATGAAGTGGTCTGATGTTTATGCAAGATATGTTTTAGGAAGTTGAAGTGTGTATCTTGATAATATTATGCCTATGTGAAGTATGTGTATATGTGAAAGAATGATAGTGTATGAAAGAAATTGAGCAAAAATTTCAATTCGGCAATAAAGATATGATGAATGGAGGTATGAGTATGTTTATGAGTCAATGTTATGAAAATGGTGATATGTGAAAGGTGTGCTCATAGGTACTCACACACACACTTTGAATGAATGAATGGAGTTAATGAATGTGAATGGGGGATTTTAGGGTGCACACTCTTCGTGAGTAGAGATGAAGTGTCTAAAGCATCCCTACTACTCCTAGAGTATGAAAAGGGGAGTTTTGGGGTGAACACTCTTTGTGAGTTGAGATGAAGTGTTTAGTAGAAACCTCCATATTCCCAAGAGCTTTCTAAGATAGGTTAGAGGATGGATACCCTTCGTGAGTTGAGATGTGATGTTCAATAGTTATCCCTTTACCTATAGTAATGAATTTAAGACTCCGTGGGGGAAGGTATGCTTAGCACCGAGAGGATTTGAAGAAGGTACACTTGTTAGTTGAGATGTTGTATCCAATGTACCTATTGAGACGAGTACCTAGAAAAAATCTTCTCATCCCTTAACTATGCGCCCACATAGGAGTAGCTGATAAATAATCCATGTAAAGGCTCAAGAATGACCCTACCTTGGCAAGTGGGTATCCCTCATCGGTAGGAGTTACTACCGGGTTCCATGTCTAGCTCTGATGTTCAATATCTGTTAAAGCTAACCCCCACAAAAAGAATGCAATGAACTAATTCTTCTAGAGGTGTACTACTTAGGGTAGGTGGTGGTATAGGACGCTATTGATCCATTGCACAAGTAGGAATTTGGAGGGAATCTTGGTGTGTCCTTAATTGAAAATGTATGAATTTGGAGGGAGTCTTTGTGTGTACAAGCACTGCCCAAACGACGAGCCAGTCAACTCCCCATAAGTATTGCGTCACTCCGTCGTCTTGGGGCGTAGCTCCAAACTTAGTGGTGGGAATCTTATACCCCCAAATGGAAGCCTCTGAACCAAGCGACGCCTAGCAGGACGGGCCATTGTTAAAACGATGCCCTGTAGCTTGGGTGTGTCTTTTGGAAGCATGCAATCTACCTGCACATTTCGGCCAAACTTGAGGTGTTTTAATAAATTCATCCCAAGTCTTTTAAAGTGCGAGGACGGTGGTTGTTATAGGGCTTTTAGGGTATATTAAGTTATCTTATACTCCTAGAACCTAAGTTAATCTTCACTTTTCAAAATCAAAACCTCCCTTCCAAGAAGCACTCTCTCATAACCCTATTGAAGCTTGAGCTCAAGGTAGAGCTAGGATTTAAGGTTTTGGACAATTTCTTCACCGGATCTCATGGGTTTGTTCATATAAGGTATGTCAGTTCATCCTCCATTCTTCTTTTATTCAAGAAGCCATTCTAAAAACTTTTCAAAAAGCTCTCGAATTTCCTAAAATCTTCTATTTTGAAACTCTAAGCATGAGACTTTGCATGAAAATGTTTTAATGAATGAAATATGATAATTTCAATGTTAGTTGATTATTTTAAGGTAAAAAACTCAATGAACCCATGCTCTTGCAAATTCTCAACCTTTGACTTATGAAATGGGTTTAATGTATATGACTAGATAATGCTAGAGTTATGTGTTCCTTATGTTGTATTATGTATATTTGCTTCCATTTATGCCTTATTATGGGATTTATTTGAAACATTGAGAAAAGGTGGTCAAGGCTTGGATAAAGGGTAAGTTGGTTTATATTGTTTAGTTCTTATTGAATTGATCTGTAGTGGCGGTATTTACTTGAAGTATATGAATATATATGTGTATTCTGAGTATGGCCTTGAAGGCATTGAATAATTAGTAAAGAGATGTTATAATATAAGTATATGCATGATACGTCTTATGAAATTGAAAATGTGTATCTTGAAGATGATACGTCTAAATGAGGTATAATGTGAATGTGAAGCATGACAGTGAGTGGAATATGATAAATGTAGTATGATCATGTTTAGAGGTCAATGTTATGAATATGGTGCTTATGTGAAGAATGTTCTCATATGTACTCTCATACACACTTTGAATGAATGAATGAAGTTAATGAATGAAAATGGGAGATTCTAGGGTAGACACCATTCTTGAGTAGCGATGAAGTGTTTAATACCAACCCTACAATTCCTAAGAACTCTAGTGAATGAAAAGGGGATTTTGGGGTAGACACTCTTCCTAGGTTAAGATGAAGTGTTTAGTAGCAACCTCACTATTCCAAAGAGCTTTCCAAGAAAGGTTGAAGGTTTGATACTCTTCATCAGTTGAGATGTATTATTCAAAAGTAACTAATAGAGATTAGTACTTTTCCTGAGTTGAGATTAGTACTTGGTAGAATATCTCAACCTCTAGCTAATGAATTAAATGAATGTCTAGAAATTCGTAGGGATTTATGCTTAGCACAAAGAGAATTTGAAGAAGGGGTATATACTCTGTAACAGCCTGTCTTACGAATATGCTTGTTCTATTCTTGTGATACTGCTGGCCTTATAGTATAAGTGAGGGACCATGTTCCTTATATGATTAGAGTTGGTTTAAACTAGTCTGAAAGTGATGTATCATGCCATGCACGTTTTAGCATGTTTACTGTAAGTTGACTCCGCTGGATGTATTTAAACTAGAGATAGTAAGGTGGTAATGAAGCTTAAAATTTGAAAGTTTAAGTTCTAAGTTGAAGCAAAAGGATGTAATATTCATAAAATGGAATAAAATATTGAGCTGCTTCCTTGGCTTTATTAAGCTAGTAGCTGCATCACCTACTTGAGCTGTCACAACCCGAAAGCACCCCCTAAAAGTTAGGGAGAACCCTCGGATCATGACCAAGCGTACTTGACCCTTTAGGGTCTTGTACAAGCCCTTCTACTATCGTTCATTACATAAGACATGAAAAGTAGCGCGGAATTAAAACTTTTCAAGACATTTAATAAAAACTAGTCTTTCATAAATATTTAGAGAATCTCATTGTCACAAGCCAACTTAAAGACACGACATAATATCATAGGGACACGGCCCTTTACATTAAAAAGAAATACATAATAAGTCTTTAAATAAGAAACTAAGAAAAAGGACTATGCCCTCGGAAAGATGAGGACGTACTTTGCCTTGAGAGGAATTTTCCCAAGCTTCACCACTAGTCTTCAACCTTGCTTCCAAAACTTAGATAGTATAGAAAAGTATGGGGTTAGTACAAATGTACTAAGTATGACATATGCAAAAACTTGGAAAAAGGGACATTTTGGTATATAACACATTTTCATGCCAATTAAGTGAAACATTCGTGATTTAAGAGTTGATATAGTATAAGTATAAACATTTAACACATAATAAAAGAATCTCATAATTTTTGAATCAAAGAACACATTACAGTAACATAAAGAATTATTATAGTGAGCACATTACAGTGAATGACATAGTCCAAGTCGTCTGGACCCTTTTTCCTTTTAAGTTTCCCTAACCAAGTCATCCTAAGACTCCCTAAGGTAAGACAAGAAGGGACCGCCCATACACCCCATTCAAGTAACACCAAAGCGATCCTTAAGACAACCAACCATTACCTCGTTTGGAAATCAAGTCTACACTCTTCGTTACACATTTGCCAAACATTCATTTATACGGACTTCATGTAATTACCCTTCTCCAATAGTACTTATAGGTCACACTAAGTACAATATGAGAGTAGCATCCCATACTACCACTCCCACTTATTTCTCCTAATGGATTCCCTTGGATTAAGCACTTTACAAGAACTTAACCAAAATTACAATGAATTATGTAAATCATTACAGTGAACTAAAGAGACTCCAAAGATAGTCAACTTCTAAGGTATTGCTAATGAGGAAGTGAGCTCATTTCCGTAGAAGTTTCCTAACTGAGGTTATCCTAAGACTCTCCAAGGTATGACATGAAGGAAGCGTCTCAACACCTCCTTCAATACACACCAAGAGGATCCTTAAGACTACCCACCAAAAGCTTACTCCACTCGAGAGAATAAGTCACCACTCAAATCACAAGAGATTAGAAGAACACCCAACTACACATCAAAGACTTCCCTTTCGGAATGCCTACTTAGTGAAATTAGTAGATGGCATCCGATACCACCACCTACCCTAAGTAGTACAATCTTTCAGAAGGTTTGGCACCAATACTTCTCTTTCGGAAGAACCTACTTAGTGCAATGGAAAGATCGCGTCCCATACGACTACATATCCTAAGTAGTACCTTCTTTTAGAAGACTTAGTTCATTCAATTCCTTTGTGGGAGTTAGATTAACCGACATTGTCAAGACCCAACCCAATGGGCCGTGACTAGTGCCCGTTTTGGACACTCACATAAAAACCTGATAAGTATAACCAACTGAAACTAAGACAATATGGAATTTAATCAGATCAAGCCAACCCCAACGCCATATATATATATATATAAAGTGGATCTGTCTCATAAGGAGTCATAACCATTCAACCGTAACAACATATGCAAGCCGACAAGGCTGCCATTATCCAAAGCATAATAGCATACGCAAGGCGACAAGGCTGCCACTACACAATACACAATGATGTACGCAGCCGACAAGGCTGCCCCTGTACAAGCGGACATCCCAAACAACCCATGTCCAGACCATTATCCAAAACATATATATGCAACCCACAGAATGTCTACAGACCTCTAAGAGTATAGTAGTGAAACTCGATGGGACAGGGCCCCAACGTACCCATAGACAAGCAAAAGACTACACAGAAAGTTATGTACCAAAACGACTGGGCTCCGGAACAGTGGAGCTCTCCCAATTAGCAGAGTAGATATCCTAGGCGGGAGGATCACCAAACTGTGCGTCTAGACCTGCGGGCATGAAACGCAGCCCCCCGAGGAAAGAGGGTCAGTACGGATAGTGTACTGAGTATGTAAAGCATAAGTTAAAGATGACAGGATACCAACATGATAAGTCGAAACAAGATATCGCTACACATGTACCTTTTAAGCAAAAATCATGCATATCTTTAACATATAAGGTGCCCAGCTTCCCTAGTAAGGGACTCGGCAAAATAATCATCATATATATACATCATACTTACCCGGCCCTCTAGTGGGGGACTCGGTGAAATAGTCATCACATCATCTATGTCATCATCATCATAACCATCCTAATCACCAATCATATATATAATATACATACCCGGCCCTCTAGTGAGGGACTCAGTGATATATGCAAGAAACTCCGCACGAACATTACCCCGCCCGGGACTCGGTGAAATGATAAATGACTCTATGCACGAGCAGAATATTATGAGCAACCATATGAAATTAAAATCATTTCTTATAACTCAATAGAACAATCAACGTGAACCAGCAAGGAGTATTACCAAAGATTAACGTTTTATCAAGATTATGAACCTTTAATACGATATAGAAACGTAAAATCTCAATGACTCTAAGAAGCACTACCATAGATATGATAAATCACCATAGCCTTAGACATAGCCGATATATAGAGGAATAGTTGTGGAAGCAAGAATATACGTCACCTAGACGCTCTAGAAGTAAGTATCAAACTTGTCCGTCATTCACTCATTTTTAAAAGTCATGCCAAAACAAAGAAAGAAAGGGTAGCGTTACATACCGTATAGTTGGCCGCACGTCCAATATTTACTGCTCAAGCTATTAATCTATAACAAGCAACAATCGTGCCGCAATTAGATAGACGTCGCACTTTACTACTGATTGTAAGCTAGCTAATAATTTAACGAAAATTCGGTAGCACTTCCCCTATTTTCCTTACTTCGTCCCAATCAACAACAACCCAAATTATCCACAGCAATACCAATAACACAATAACCCAACGAATCATATTAAACAGCCCCCCCCCCCCCAAAAAAAAAAATAGTTCCGTCTCGGCAACCATAGTAACGAAACAACGACACACCGAGCGATAACTCATTTTATAATTCGCAACACATCTACCTTATCGTAATCATCCTTTGGAGTATATACCCATAATCACATTAACATATACATAACGCCAAAACAGAATTTCCCGCATTTTGCTTTAATCAAAACAACCCAAACACTAACACGACACCACTAATAATCCGATTATGGTTTCCGTTCATACTTAGCACATTCAATAACTAAAACAAATTTGCTAAGCTACTGGTCACGCCCCCTTCTTAACATTAATGGCTAATTAACAATGGCATTCTAAGGAATTAACACACCAAGCAAAGAGATTACTTACCAAATTCTTTTGTAGCTGCTGGCCGAGAGTTACATGGTTGGTTTTCTCCATTTCCATGGCTGCCTAAGCTAAGTGGTGAAGAAGATGATAAGTTTGTAATGCATTTCACCACCTCATTGATAATATGAAGTGGAGGCAGACCCCTCTACACGTGCCCCACTAAGGGCCAACTCCCAATCTGATTTCTTTTAATTTGCCTTGAGTGGTGGGGCCCACTTGATTAATTTAATCCTAATCAGCCACTAATTAATCCCTCACTTAATGTTAATGACACTTACATTAGGCAAATCATACTTAATATCACATTTGGGATTAACATCCTTGCCTAATATTTCTTTAATCACTTGGAACTTAAAATAAAATCTCATTCCTCGGACTTACATCTACTAGTTCATGACGGGCACTACGTATAAAAATACGAGGCGTAACATCCTTCCCCCCTCAGGAACATTCGTCCTCGAATGTTAAGTTAGCGTCGTACAAAAAAAATTCTAACGAGGTCACTCTAACAGTTATACCTATCAACCTGCATTCCGTAACTTACAGATGCCTCACAGAGTCACAACTTACTACATAATCTCGTTTATCAATCAATATAGTCAAGCTAGGAATTGAATTACCTGCAGGTACAGGGAACAAGTAAGGATACTTATTCTTCATTTCGTCTTCTGCTTCCTAAGTCATCTCCTCCCTATTATTATTTCGCACAACACTTTGACGGAAGCCACATCCTTAGTACGTAACCTTCTAACCTGGCAATCAAGTATAGATACGGGTTTATCCTCATATGACAACTCCTCTGTTACCTGAACATCATCTACAGGGAATACTCTAGAAGGATCACCAATACATCTACGTAGCATCGATACATGGAAGACTGGATGTACCGCCTCCAAATCAGATGGTAGATCCAACTCATAGGCAACCTTGCCTATCCTACGAACAATCTGATAAGGCCCAATGTATCTCGGACTGAGCTTCCCCTTCCTGCCGAATCTCATCACACCCTTCATGGGTGATACCTTCAGGAATACCCAGTCACCAATCTGAAACTCCAAATCTCGACGTCGATTATCTACATATGACTTCTGTCGACTCTGGGCTGCTAATAATCTTTCCTGAATAAGCTTCACCTTGTCAACAGCTTACTGAATTATATCCGGGCCTATTAACTTAGTCTCGCCTACATCGAACCAACCAATAGGTGATCTGCACTTCCTCCCATATAAGGCCTCGTACGGTGCCATCTAGATACTAGAATGGTAGCTATTATTATAGGCAAACACAATGAGCGGCAAGTGGTCATCCCAGCTACCATTTAAGTTAATAATACAGGCCCGCAACATATCTTTTAATGTTTGAATAGTACGCTCAGCCTGCCCATCAATCTGAGAGTGAAATGCCGTGCTAAGGTTCACCTGTGTCCCCAATCCCTTCTGAAACGATCTTTAAAAGTTGATTGTAAATTGAGCTCCTCTATCTGATATAATGGACGTGGGAACCTCATGAAGTCTCACTATCTCCATGACATATAACCTCACATAATCTTCAGCCGAATAAGTAGTCCTGACTGGAAGAAAATGGTCCAATTTCGTCAGCCTATCTACAATAACCCATATAGTCATACTTCCGTTGAGTGCGAGGTAAGCCTGTAATGAAGTCCATATTAATCATCTCCCATTTCCAAGTCGGGATCTCTATCGCTTGTGATAATCCACCAGGATTTTGATGTTCGATCTTGACTTGTTGACAATTCGGGCACTGAGTAACAAACTCCGCTATGTCCTTTTTCATGCCATCCCACCAGTATAAGCATCTGAGGTCATGATAAATTTTCGTTGACCCTGGATGAATAGAATAACAGGCAGAGTGTGCCTCTCCCATAACGTGCTGTTGTAGACCCGCAAAATTGGGTACACACAATCTGCCTTGATATCGTAACACTCCGTCAGGTGTAACCTTAAATGGGGTCTTTTCCTTTTGAAGAGTTGCATCTCTATACTGTGCCAGAATAGGGTCCTCGTAGTGGTGTCTCTTTACCTCATCTATGATTGAGGACTCAGCAACTTCTCGAATAGAAACTCCACTATCTTCTGAATTAGCCAGACGGACTCCAAGGTTGGATAGCCACTGAATCTCCCGAACCATCTCCCTCCTTTCTGGTTGTACATCTGTCAAGCTACCCATGGACTTACAGCTAAGAGCATCTGCTACAACATTTGCTTTCCCTGGATGATATAAAATATCAACATCATAATCCTTTAGCAACTCTAACCACCGCCTCTGTCTTAAGTTCAACTCTTTCTGTTTAAAAATATATTGGAGACTCTTATGATATCTATAGATGTCCACATGGACACCATATAAATAATGCCTCCATATCTTCAAGGCATGAAGCACGACTTCTAACTCCAGATCGTGAGTAGGATAATTCTTTTCATGCTTCCTAAGCTGTTGGGAGACATAGGCTATAACTTTGCCATGCTGCATCAATACACGTTCTAGCCCAACGCCTGAAGCATCACAATAAGTAACTTAGCCGTCTGGTCCCTCCGGAAGAGTTAGGACTGGAGCTGTAGTAAATTTGTCTTTCAATAGCTGGAAGCTTCGCTCACAAGCATCAGTCCAGTGGAACTTGGCTGCCTTTTGAGTTAGCCTTGTCAAAGGCGCTGAAATGAGGCAAACTTTTCTACGAATCTCCTGTAATATCCTGCTAACCCTAGAAAGTTGCGTACCTCAATAGGTGTCTGATATACCGTAGTTTAACAATATTATTAATACTTTTTCCTTAAGTTTAGTGTGTCCAAAAGCCTTTTTGTGCTAATTTTTATATAAGTTTCTCCTTATTTGCAGAAAATCTGTCCAAAGATGAATGCGGAGGTTTTTGAGCGAAGAAATGCAGAAGAGACCACCTACGGAGCTTGTGACGGTCCGTCATGCTCGTGATGGTTTGTAGGTGGCAGTGTAGTGCAGCTGGTGAAGGAAGATGGGGAAGTCTGACCAAGTGTGGGGTTACGGAAAGCGTGACGGACCATCGTAGCCATGACGGTCCATCCTACAGGTTCGTCATGAAGATCAGAGAAGTAGTCCCAATACCCATATTCCAAGAGTTCAAGTGTTTTGGAATGGAGACCCTCAAAGGACCGTTGTGCCTCTGACGATCCGTCATACCTGCCGTCAAGGGTAATGAAGAGAGCAGCAGAAGAAAATTGCACAAGTATGGGATGACGGAATCCATGACGGCCCGTCGTGACCACGATGATCCGTTGCGAGGTCCGTTGACCCAGCCGCGTTTTGACAGATTTCCAGCAAATAGAATCCTTGTTTAATTAGGTTTTTATTTTCTATAAATAGTTCGAAAAACCTCATTTTTGAGGTTAGACTGGGGATTATTAGTTAGACTCAGGATTATTAGGTTAGACGCTGGATCATTGTTAGATCTGTGAATATTAGGAGACTCTTGATTATTTTGTAGACTCTTTGAGTGATTATTGATTATCTTGAGACTTTTATCATTGATTGTTGGTAACTTTTGCTGATTAATCAAGTGAACTTTTGGATCTTACTCTTTCTCATCGAAGTAAGTCCATGAATTCTTAAATCACATATTTGAATATTGTAATTATGACTATGGGTAACTAAATTCCATAACTAGGGTTGTGGGAACCATAGGCTAATAATGAGGTAAAACCTAACTAATATAACAATTCTAGAATAGTGTCTTGCATGTATTGATAATTCTTTCGTTCAGAAGTCTTTTTAACGATGGCCAACGTTAGAACTTGCCTTAATGCTACTTGCCGGACCAAGGAGGTAGATAATAGGAAAATAATTATCAACATAGATTTAGTGTATACTATCTAATAGGCTAGTATTGATTGGTACGAGGTAATAACTTAGTCAAATATCGAATATGATGCTTAATATGAGGTAAAGATAAGTGTTAGGATAGCAACACACGTAGCCGGACCAAGGTGCGGAGTGAAATTTTTTAGATGCCGGACCAAGGATTTAAAAATACATAACTTATCACTTTGCATGCAAGATACTAGGAAAGAATTGTTATAGTTAGACTTATCAAGTTATGAACCTGTGGGGAACACGTAAACCCTAGTTACTTTGATTAATTGATTTAACTCCAACATTCGAAACTGTTAGTTGTCTCCTTTTATTTCGCTAGTTATTTTCATTTATTTAGGAATAAAAACCCATCTTTTTATCATTTTTGCTTTCCAAGGAAGTAATTGACTGAACAATAGTAGTAATAAATTTAAGTTAAGTCTGAACTAGTTTCCTCGTGGGAACGATCCCAACCTCACTAGTTGGGTTATTTACTTGACATGACCGCTTTACTTCTTATTTGAGAAGTAAGTTTGAGCGTATCAAATTTTGGCGCCGCTGCCGGGGAAAGTAGCTTTTAGATTAACTTAAACTTATTACTATAGTTTAGTTGATATTTTCTTGATTTTACTTTTTTTATTGTTTTTGATTCTTGCAGAACCATCCTCCTTGTATGCCAAATACACGTAGAGGAAGAGAACCCCTGTTTCCCTACGATTACGAATTAGAGCATACACTACGCAACATGAATAGAAACTTGGGAATTAATGATGATGATCCAAACCAGAACATCCCAGCTCCGGTTGATGTTCATGGTCAGTTGTTACCCGATGCTCCGGGTGAACACCAATAGAGAGGACAAAATCCTGCTCCACGACCCCAAGCATACTACAGAGGCTATGACAACATAGCAGACTCCGATGGGCCACTTGTCTTGCCCTATTTACCACCAGGCCATAATTTTGTGGTAACTAATAGCCTGATGCAAATGCTCACTTCCAGAGGTTTGTTTTCAGGGCTACCTTCTGAGGACCCACATGTCCATATAGCTAAGGTAAGGGCAGTGTGTAAAAGTTGTGTAGGGAGGCCTGACTTGGACTTGGATGTAATAGGGCTTAGTGTGTTTCCTCTCTCACTGACAGGAAAGGCTGCTATATGGTTCACTGAGCTCCCTTACAACTCTATTTTCACTTGGAACCAACTAAGGGATGTTTTCTTCGCACGCTACTATCCGGTCTCCAAGAAACTAAACCACAAAGACAGAGTGAACAACTTTGTGGCACTACCAGGAGAGTCAGTTAGTAGTTCTTGGGATAGATTCACCTCGTTCGTGAGAAGTGTCCCAAATCACTGTATAGATGATGAGTCACTGAAGGAATACTTCTATCGGGGACACGATGATAATAATAAAGCGGTGTTGGACACTATAGCAGGTGCATCTTATGGGGAGTATCCTTATGCTGAGATTGCTGAAAAATTAGAGAAAATCTCCCAGAATAATAAAGCTTGGAGTACTAGGAAGTCAGATATCGGGAGAAATACCTTCGCAGTTCAGTCCACTCACAACCCAGCCACATACGAGATTATTGAAGAAATGGCTCAGATGAGAACTGAGCTTGGGTTGGTACTAAAACATATCACTAGGGGTGCAAAAAAGATAAATGTAGTTAACTACTTGCCTAAACCACCACCTCTTAATGATGAATGCTGTTATGCGGAGGACTCCTATGCAGTAAATGAGCAGACGCGGGGTTTCCGAACGAGCGCACAAGGATCAAATCAGGATAATTGGCGCCAAGGTCAAGGGAACCAAGGTCGGATCTATGGTAACTATAACCGTGAGGATCATTATGTCCGAGATGGAAACTACAACCACGGCAACAACTTCAACAGGGGTAACTGCGGTAACAGAAATGATAGGAATGGGCCCTATGTCCCTCCTCAAAATCGTGAAGTTACTCCTAGGGATGGTGGAGATAGTATGGCGCGAGTTGAGGATATGTTGCACAAAATGATGAGGAGGTTCGATGCTAGTGATGAGAACATTAAAGAGTTAAGGTGTGATTTAGCAGGTATTGGGCAAAAAGTCGATACACATGCAATATCGATTAAGCAAATCAAGTTGCAAATGGCCCAATTATCTGCGACTGTGAACACACGGCAACCAGGCACTCTTCCTAGCAACACTGTCCAAAATCCGAAAAATGATGCACACTGTATGGCAATCACTACTCGTGGTGGTAAGCGAACCATTGACCCACCTATGCCGTCTAATGAGGAAAAAGTGAGAAAGAATGATGATAAGGTGGAAAAGGGTAGTGGTGAAGAAGAAGAGAACACTGGAAAAGATGCAGAAGTCCCTATGAAGGTGATTCCCATGCCTAGACCACCACCACCCTTCCCTCAGAGATTAGTGAAAAAGACTGAGGATGGTAAATATCGGCGTTTTATAACAATGCTGAAGCAGCTTTCTATCAATGTCCCTTTGGTAGAAGCTCTTGAACAAATGCCCGGTTGTGCCAAGTTTATGAAAGATCTGGTTACATAGAAAAGATTGGTCACTTTCGAGGATGATGATAGACTGCAACATTGTAGTGCTATTGCTACAAGATCTCTCGTACAAAAGAAAGAAGATCCGGGTGCATTCACTATTCCTTGTACAATCGGGTCATTACATTTTGCGAAAGCATTATGTGATCTGGGGGCAAGCATAAATCTCATGCCCCTCTCGATTTACAAGAAGTTGGGTTTAGGTGACCCTAAACCCACTGCGATGCGACTACTGATGGCTGATCGAACAGTGAAAAGACCTATAGGGATACTCCATGATGTACTAGTAGAAGTGGAGTCATTCATATTTACGGCAGATTTTGTTATTCTTGATTGTGTAGTCGATTTTGAAGTCCCTATTATTCTTGGGAGGCCATTCCTTGCTACAGGTAGAGCCTTAGTTGATATGGAAAAGGGACAGATGAAATTTCGGTTGAACAATGAAGAAGCCACCTTCAACGTCTGTAGGACCATGAGGCAGAGTGGTGAGCTCCAATCGGTATCCTCCATATCCCACAAAGAAAAGATGAAGAAGGAGAATGAACAAAAAAGTGCAAAACAAGAGTTTATGGTTGGGGATTTGGTGCTTTTAGACAGATCTTGGTTGCCTTGTCTTCCGGGCAAGCTCAAGTCCAAACGGACTGGACCTTACTTGATCACCCAAGTATTCCCTCATGGAGCAGTTGAGTTAAAAACCAAGGAGAAAGTGCGGTTTAAGGTGAATAGAGAACGAATAAAACTCTATTTTGGGCATAATGCATTAGTGAATGAAGTGTTAGAGGCATAGCATCTTGATGAAGGCTGAGTAATCAAGTGTCCTCAGTCGTGCCGCGACATTAAATCAGGTGCTTGTTGGGAGGCAACCCATTACTTATAGTGTTTTTTTTTTCTTTCTTTCTAGTAATGGTAGCATTTTCTACTAATGGGTTTTAAATTAGCAGGCACATCACCAGGAAATTCTGCAGAAAATCACTCTGCAACATTCACCAACGGACACATGCGACGGACCGTCGTTCTCTCAACGGTCCGTCCTGCACAACCGTTCTGTTTGTCAGAGACCCTATTCCTAAGGGTCTCTCCCATTTTCTAAGTGTCCTCCAATGGACATCTACGACGGACCGTCATACTCTCGACGGTCCGTCCTGCATAACCGTCATGACGGTCAGAGACCTCTCTCTTAAGGGTCTCCATTTTTGTAAGTGTCCCACGATGGACATCGACGACGGACCGTCATAATCACAACGGTCCGTGCTGATTGTCGGCGCTTTGCGCCCCAGGTTTGCTTCACCTACCACTATTGTATTTCAAATTTTTTTATGCATTGGGGACAATTGCATGTCTTTTTGTTGGGGGTGGGGTGAATGGAAAGTGAGTGCTAGGGTGAAGTCTGAGTAGCCCAATTCACTATCCTCTTTTAGGTTTTCTTGCCTGTGTTCTTTTTCACCAAGAGACTGATTACTTTTTCTGTTGAACCGGCATGTCTTTATCTTGTGTACATAGTTTGATTCTTGAGCATGATGGCTAAATTGATATCCTGATAAAATTGAAAATGATGCATGAAAAGGCATAGTAATTGATAAATCTGTGGCTCTAAGCATGACATAGAGGTACACCACTGCATGACCCTAAGTCTAAAATTCGAACTAGGTGTCTGATAATCTGGTAGAGTGATGAGATGTCAAGTGAGTGTGAGGAAGATTTGAATAGGCCACTATTTGTACTGAGCTAGAACTTGCCTGGTTAGTCCTGCTAAAAGTAAGCTGTAATAGACAATTAGGAAAGGATCATAGTCCATTATTCAATATAGCCCATTTTTAGCCTAAATAAAAGAAAACCAAACGAAATTTATCCTTCTTTGATCCAAATGATTTGAGCTTAAATTAGACCTTTCTTTCTCACCCCAACAGATCTTTTCTGGGAATAATGTGTTGGCTCTGGTCCCTCCTTGGACATGTGCACCTCAGCTTATGCCAAAAGCATAAGTTGATGGTGGCTAATGCAGTAAACAACCTTTGTATGGCCATGACCAACTTTGGGTATTGTGTACTTTGACTCATGGCTTTGAGGGTGGCTATTATGAGGAATGCTCTGGAAAGTGGGGTTGAAAGAATAAAGAGAGAGAAAGAACAAAAGTAAAGTGACTCAAAAATTAGTTGAAAGAAAAGTAAAAATGAAAAAGAAAATATACAAGGAAGAAAAGAAGGGAGTCACTTACACAAATGAAGAAAAAAGGGAAAATAGCAAGGTGAAAGAATGTGGGAAACTGGGCAAAATAAATTGATAGAAAATGGTATATTTAGACGATATGTCAAGGAGGCAAAAAGTCACTAAAGTATACCTAAATATACCCTACCTGACCCTGAGCCTATGTTACAAGCTAAGAATGTCCTATTGTGATCCTAAGGGTTGTATAGCGAACTTAAAGCAGTGAAAATAAGGGCAAGCTTATGGCAATAGGTATGAATGAGTGTGAATTTGTTCTGAGAGTGAGTGTTGAAAAGTAATCCTTATACTCAAACTGAAATCATTGTGTGAAAAATGAGGATTTTGTTTTGAAGTGAGGACACTAGTTGCATTACCGGAAATATTACCACCTCGGTGAGAAATTGAAGAGGATAGGTGTTAGTGCATGGTGAGTTTGTGTCATGGTTTGATTCCACGTAATTCAAGCCTAATAGTGATAGCATGCATAAATATGATGAGATTAATCGGGATTGATAGTCAAATGATTGCAAAGGATACAACATGGATACTATTTTACAAAGATTGTATATTGAGTCATAGTGCGTCGCTTGATGACAAACAACAAATTTATGTTGAGGGTGTTGATATACCGTGGTTTCACAGTATTATTAATACTTTTTCCTTAAGTTTAGTGTGTCCAAAAGCCTTTTTTTGCAAATTTTTATATAAGTTTCTCCTTATTTGCAGGAAATCTGTTCAAAGATGAATGCGGAGGTTTTTGAGCGAAGAAATGCAGAAGAGACCACCTACGGAGCTTGTGACGGTCCGTCATGCTCGTGATGGTCCGTAGGTGGCAGTGTAGTGCAGCTGGTGAAGGAAGATGGGGAAGTCTGACCAAGTGTGGGGTTACGGAAAGCGTGACGGATCGTCGTAGCCATGACGGTCCATCCTGCAGGTTCGTCATGAAGATCAAAGAAGTAGTCCCAATACCCATATTCCAAGAGTTCAAGTGTTTTGGAACGGAGAACCTCGACGGACCGTTGTGCCTCTGACGATCCGTCATACCTGCCGTCGAGGGTAATGAAGAGAGCAGTAGAAGAAAATTGCATAAGTATGGGACGACGAAATCCATGATGGCCCGTCGTGACCACGACGATCCATCGCGAGGTCAGTTGACCCAACCACATTTTGACAGATTTCCAGCAAATAGAGTCCTTGTTTAATTAGGTTATTATTTTCTATAAATAGTTCGAAAAACCTCGTTTTTGAGGTTAGACTGGGGATTATTAGTTATACTCTGGATTATTAGGTTAGAAGCTGGATCATTGTTACACCTGTGAATATTGGGAGACTCTTGATTATTTTGTATACTCTTTGAGAGATTATTGATTATCTTGAGACTTTTCTCATTGATTGTTGGTCACTTTTTCTGATTAATCAAGTGAACTTTCGGATTTTACTCTTTCTCATCGAAGGTAGTCCATGAATTCTTATATCACATATTTGAATATTGTAATTATGACTATAGGTATCTAAACTCCATAACTAGGATTGTGGGAACCATAGGCTAATAATGAGGTAAAACCTAACTAAAATAACAATTCTAGAATAGTGTCTTGCATGTATTGATAATTCTTTCGTTCAGAAGTCTTTTTAACGGATGGACAACGTTAGAACTTGCCCTAATGCTACTTGCCGTACCAAGGAGGTAGATAATAGGAAAAGAATTATCAACATAGATTTAGTGTATACTATCTAATAGGCTAGTTGTTACGCCTCGTATTTTTATATGTCGTGCGCGTCATGAACTAGTATATGTAAGTTCGGGAAATGAGATTTTATTTTAAGTTCCAAATGTTTAAAGAAATATTATGCAAGGATGTTAATTCCATATGTGATATTAATTAGTGTGGGATTAATTAGTGGCTGATTTGGATTTAATTTATCGAGTGGGCCCCACCACTTAAGGCAAAGTAAGAAATCAGATTTTGGAGATGCAATTAGTGGAGCATGTGTGGTGGGGGGCTGCCTCCACTTCATATTACTAAATATTAAAAAGAAATTCTGATTTGGGGATAGAATTAGTGGAGCATTTGTAGTGGTGGGCTGCCTCCACTTCACATTGTTAAATGGTGTAGTGAAATGCTTTGCAAGCATATCATCTCTTTCACCACATGACTTGGGCAGCCATGGAAATGGAGAAAACCAGCCATTAAACTCTTGGACAGCAGCTACAAAGAAATTGGTTAGTAATCTCCTTGCTTGGTGTGTTAATTCCTTAGAATACCTTTGTTTATTAGACATTAATGTTAAGAAGGGGACGTGAACAGTATCTTAGGAATTTGTTTTAGTTATTGGATGTGCTAAGCATGAGCAGAAACCATGATCGGATTGCTAGTGGTGTTATGTTAGTGTTTGGGCTGTTTTGATTAAAGGAAACTGCTGGAAATTCTATTTTGGTGTTATGTATATGTTAATATGCTTATGGGTATATACTACAAAGGATGAATACGATAAGGTAGATGTGTTGCGAATTATAAAATGAGTTATCACTCGATGTGTCGTTGTTTCGTTACTATGGCTGCCAAAACGGAACTGTTTTGAGGGAGGCTGTTTAATATGATTTGTTGGGTTATATGTGTTGTTGGTATTGCTGTGGATAATTTGGGTTGTTGTTGGATTGGGATGAAGTAAAGAAAATAGGGGAAGTGCTGCCGGATTTTCGTTAGATTATTAGCTAGCTTACAATAAGTAGTAAAGCGCGACATTTATCTAATTGTGGCACGGTTGTTGCTTGTTATAGATTATTACCTTGAGCAGTAAGTATTGGACGTGAAGCTCGACTTTTCGGTATGTAACGCTATCCTTTCCTTCTTTGTTTGGCATGACCTTTAAAAATGAGCAAATAACGGACAGATTTGATACCTACTTCTAGAACGTCTAGGTGACGTATATTCTTACTTCCACAACTATTCCTTTATATATTGTCTATATCTAAGGCTATGGTGATTTCTGATATTTATGATAGTGCTTCTTAGAGTCATTGAGATTTTACGTTTCTATATCGTATTTAAAGGTTCATAATCTTGATAAAACATTTATCTTTGGTAATACTCCTTGCTGGTTCAAGTTGGTTGTTATATTGAGTTATAAGAAATGATTTTAATTGCATATGGTTGCTCATAATATTCTGCTCGTGCATAGAGTCATTTATCATTTCACCGAGTCCCGGGCCGGGTAATGTTCGTGCGGAGTTTCTTGCATATGTCACCAAGTCCCTCACTAGAGGGCCGGGAATGTATATTATATATATGATTGGTGTTGAGGATGGTTATGATGATGATGATGACGGAGATGATGTGATGACTATTTCACCGAGTCCCTCACTAGAGGGCCGGGTACGTATGATGTATATATAATGATGATTATTTTGCCAAGTCCCTTACTAGGGAAGCTGGGCATCTTATATGTTAAAGATATGCATGATTTTCATTTAAAAAGTACATGTGTAGAGATATCTTGTTTCGACTTATCATGTTGGTATCCTGTCATCTTTACCTTATGCTTTACATACTCAGTACATTGTCCGTACTGACCCCCTTTTCTCGGGGGGCTGCGTTTCATGCCCGCAGGTGTAGACGCTCAGTTCGGTGATCCTCCTGCCTAGGATATCTACTCTGCTGTTTGGGAGAGCTCCACTGTTCCGGAGCCTAGTCGTTTTGGTACATAACTTCTTATGTAGTCTTTTGCTTGTCTATGGGTATGGCGGGGTCCTGTCCCGTCGAGTTTCACTACTATACTCTTAGAGGTCTGTAGACATCGTGTGGGTTGTATATTTATGTTTTGGATAATGGTCTGGACATGGTTTGTTTGGGATGTCCGTTTGTACAAGTGCAGCCTTGTCGGTTGTGTACATCTTTGTGTATTGTGTAGTGGCAGCCTTATCGGCTGTGCATGCTATTATGCTTTGAATAGTGGCAGCCTTGTCGGCTCGCGTATGTTGTTACGGTTGAATGGTTATGACTCTTTATGAGATAGATCCACTTTATATATATATGGTGTTGGGTTTGGCTTGATTTGATTAAATTCCATATTGTCTTAGTTTCAGTTGGTCATACTTGATAGGTTGGTATGTGAGTGTCCAAAATGGGCACTTAGTCACGGCCCATCGGGTTGGGTCCTGACAAAGTGGTATCAGAGCAGTTCTTCCTCGGAAGTGTCTACAGACCGTGTCTAGTAGAGTCTTGTTTATCGGTGTGTTGTGCACCACATCTATAAACAGGAAGCTACAGGACTTTTAGGATGTCATCCTATCTTCATATTCTAGATCGTGCGATAGAGCTATAATACCAGGATAATCCCTCTCTAACGAATCCCTATGTTTTCAGTTATGCCTCCAAAGAAAGCAACAGCCGCCCAGAAGGGCAAATCGGTAGCAGAAAGTACTAGTCAGACCCGGAGAGTTACTAGGGCCCGTGCCCAGTCTATGCCTGGTATTGTGCTCCAGTCGGAGAGCTCTACTACACCGCCACCGTTAGAGGAGCTTAGAGCAGCAGCAGCTCCAGTTCGGGGGACACCACCACCAGCCCCCGAGGCCCCAGAACCTGAACCTCCAACTCCTCAGCCAGGGGTAGAGGATAGGGCCATGAGAGATGCGGTTCAGTTGCTGACTAGATTAGTGGCAGGTCAAGCTCGCAGGCATGGACTAGGAGTTGATCATGCGGACAGATCTGATAGCTTAAGGGCTCGTGACTTCTTAAGTTGTAATCCTCCAGAATTCTTTGGGTCAAGGCCCCAGGATGATCCGCAAGAGTTTATTCGTCAGATACAGCGTACATTGAGAATAATCAAGGCTTCGGATATCGAGTCTGTCGAGTTGGCTACGTATCGTTTGCGGGATGTAGCTATTAATTGGTATGAGTCTTGGGAGTTATCTAGGGGTGAGGGTGCTCCTCCAGCGGTATGGGATGAATTTGTGGAGGCTTTCCAGGGCCACTTCCTGCCTCCAGAGATGAAGCGAGCTAGAGTCGACAGATTCTTGCGTTTGAGGCAGAATGGCAGGAGCATTCGAGAGTATAGCCTCGAATTTGATTCATTGGCTAGGCATGCACCTACTATTGTGGCTGATATGGCAGACAGGGTACACCGTTATGTGATGGGGTTGGATCGTTATCTGATTGACGGTTGTATGGCTGTGACTCTTCAGCCAGGTATGGACATTGCTCGGGTGCAAGCATATGCACAGGGGGTAGAAGATCGGCACCGGGGACGTCAGTCAGATAGAGATTTTAATGGAGGCCAGCATAAGAGGGCTAGATCAGCAGGTTATCCTAACGAGTTTCGAGGCGGGCAGTCTCAGCAGCATGTTAGATTTTCTTCCCAGCCAGCACAAAGTGCACCCCCACGTTCCATGGGTAGGGGGTTCGATCGTACGGGATATTCGGAAGCTGGTCAGAGCTCTAGGACGTCAGGGTCACAGATGGGCAGGGGCTTGAGCCAGTCGAGGCCACCTTTGCCTCGGTGTTCTCGCTGTGGTAGGTCCCATCCTGGGGAATGTCGTTGGGCTACAGGTGCGTGTTTTTCATGTGGCCGTCAGGGTCATACTATGAGGGAGTGTCACCTGAGAGGTAGTGCGGGTGGTATTGCACAGCCTTCTGGTTCTGTTGCTGGTTCATCTCCTTCTGTGGCTATGCGTCCTATGGGGCAGGGTATTCAGGCGCCAGCAGGCCGTGGTAGAGGACGTAGTGGAGCTTCCAGTTCTAGCGGTCCCTCGAACCGTTTATATGCTTTGGCTAGTAGGCAGGATCAGGAGGCGTCACCTAATGTGATCACAGGTATATTATCACTATTCTCCCGAAGTGTGTATGCATTGATAGACCCAGGTTCCACCTTATCATTTATATCTCCCTTCGTTGCTAGTGGGATTGGAATAGAGTCTGAGTTGATAGAACCATTTGAGGTAGCTACGCCTGTAGGAGATTCTGTCATAGCTACGCGAGTATATAAGAATTGCTCAGTGGTTATATATAGTCGTCGTACCGTAGCAGATCTAATAGAGCTAAATATGATTGAGTTTGATATTATCTTGGGCATGGATTGGTTGGCTGCTTATTATGCTAATGTTGATTGTAGAGGGAAGATAGTACGATTTCAATTTCCAGGGGAACCGATTATAGAGTGGAAGGGTAGTACAGTATCACCGAAAGGTAAGTTCATTTCATACCTTAAGGCTAGGAAGATGGTTAGAAAAGGTTATATTTATCATCTGGTTCGGGTGCAAGACATAAAGGTAGAGGCACCGACTCTTCAATCAGTCCCAGTAGTTAATGAATTTCCCGATGTATTTCCAGAGGAACTTCCAGGCCTTCCTCCAGAACGGGAGATAGAGTTTACTATAGATGTACTGCCACATACCCAGCCTATATCTATACCTCCTTATAGAATGGCACCTGCTGAGTTGAAAGAATTGAAAGAGCAATTGAAAGATTTGTTAGAAAAGGGCTTCATCAGGCCTAGTACGTCACCTTGGGGAGCACCGGTACTGTTTGTGAGGAAGAAGGATGGGTCGCTGCGGATGTGTATCGATTATAGGCAGCTGAACAAAGTAACAATAAAGAACAGGTATCCCCTCCCAAGGATTGACGATCTATTTGACCAGTTGCAGGGTGCTAAGTGTTTTTCAAAAATAGACTTGCGGTCAGGTTATCATCAGGTGCGGGTAAGGGAGGCAGATATTCCAAAGACGGCATTCCGGACCCGATACGGGCATTATGAGTTTAGAGTGCTGTCTTTTGGGCTGACTAATGCTCCAGCGGTGTTTATGGATTTAATGAATAGAGTGTTTAAACCATTCCTTGATATGTTTGTTGTTGTATTTATAGACGATATTTTAGTCTATTCACGCTCTGAAGAGGAGCATGCAGACCATTTAAGGACGGTACTTAGGGTGCTTCAACACCAGAAGTTGTATGCTAAGTTTTCTAAGTGCGAGTTCTGGTTGACTTCAGTGGCATTCTTGGGGCATATTATTGGAGCTGATGGTATTCGGGTAGACACGCAGAAGATTGAGGCGGTAAAGACTTGGCCCAGACCTACAACACCTACTGAGGTACGCAGCTTTCTGGGGTTAGCAGGATATTACAGGAGGTTTGTAGAAAAGTTTGCCTCAATTTCAGCGCCTTTGACAAGGCTAACTCAAAAGGCAGCCAAGTTCCAGTGGACTGATGCATGTGAGCGAAGCTTCCAGCTATTGAAAGACAAATTGACTACAACTCCAGTCCTAACTCTTCCGGAGGGACCAGACGGCTATGTTATTTATTGTGATGCTTCCGGTGTTGGGCTAGGATGTGTATTGATGCAGCATGGCAAAGTTATAGCCTATGCCTCCCGACAGCTTAGGAAGCATGAAAAGAACTATCCTACTCACGATCTGGAGTTAGCGGTCGTGGTTCATGCCTTGAAGATATGGAGGCATTATTTATATGGTGTCCATGTGGACATCTATACAGATCATAAGAGTCTCCAATATATCTTTAAACAGAAGGAGCTGAATTTACGACAGAGGCGGTGGTTAGAGTTGCTAAAGGATTATGATATTGATATTTTGTATCATCCAGGGAAAGCGAATGTTGTAGCAGATGCTCTTAGCCGTAAGTCCATGGGTAGCTTGACAGATGTACAACCAGAAAGGAGGGAGATGGTTCGGGAGATTCAGCGGCTATCAAGCCTTGGAGTCCGTCTGGCTAATTCAGAAGATAGTGGAGTTTCTATCAGAGAGGTTGCTGAGTCCTCAATCATAGATGAGGTAAAGAGACACCAATACGAGGACCCCATTCTGGCACAGTATAGAGATGCAGCTCTTAAAAAGGAAAAGACCCCATTTAAGATTACACCTGATGGAGTGTTACGATATGAAGGCAGATTGTGTGTACCAGATATTGCGGGGCTACGACGGCAGGTTATGGGAGAGGCACACTCTGCCCGTTATTCTATTCACCCAGGGTCAACAAAAATGTATCATGACCTCAGATGCTTATACTGGTGGGATGGCATGAAAAAGGACATAGCGGAGTTTGTTGCTCAGTGCTCGAATTGTCAACAAGTCAAGATCGAACATCAAAAGCCTGGTGGATTATTACAGGCGATAGAGATTCCGACTTGGAAATGGGAGATGATTAATATGGACTTCATTACAGGCTTACCTCGCACCCAACGGAAGTATGACTCTATATGGGTTATTGTAGATAGGCTGACGAAATCGGCCCATTTTCTTCCAGTCAGGACTACTTATTCGGCTGAAGATTATGCGAGGTTATATATCAGGGAAATAGTGAGACTTCATGGGATTCCCACGTCCATTATATCAGACAGAGGAGCTCAATTTACAGCCAACTTTTGGAGATCATTTCAGAAGGGATTGGGGACACAGGTGAACCTTAGCACAGCATTTCACCCTCAGACTGATGGGCAGGCTGAGCGTACTATTCAGACATTAGAGGATATGTTGCGGGCCTGTATTATTGATTTCAAAGGTAGCTGGGATGATCACTTGCCGCTCATTGAGTTTTCCTATAATAATAGCTACCATTCTAGTATCCAGATGGCACCGTACGAGGCCTTATATGGGAGGAAGTGCAGGTCACCTATTGGTTGGTTTGATGTTGGCGAGACTAAGTTGATAGGTCCGGATATGATTCAACAAGCTGTTGACAAGGTGAAGCTTATTCAAGAAAGATTATTAGCAGCCCAGAGTCGACAGAAGTCATATGCAGATAATCGGCGTAGAGATTTGGAGTTTCAGATTGGTGATTGGGTATTCCTGAAGGTATCACCCATGAAGGGTGTGATGAGATTCGACAGGAAGGGGAAGCTCAGTCCGAGATACATTGGGCCTTATCAGATTGTTCGTAAGATAGGCAAGGTTGCATATGAGTTGGATCTACCATCTGATTTGGAGGCGGTACATCCAGTCTTCCATGTATCGATGCTACGTAAATGTATTGGTGATCCTTCTAGAGTATTTCCTGTAGATGATGTTCAGGTAACAGAGGAGTTGTCATACGAGGAGAAACCCGTAGCTATTCTTGATCGCCAGGTTAGAAGGTTACGTACAAAGGATGTGGCTTCCGTCAAAGTTTTGTGGCAAAATAATAATAGGGAGGAGATGACTTGGGAAGCGGAAGACGAAATGAAGAATAAGTATCCTTACTTGTTCCCCGTACCTGCAGGTAATTCAATTCCTAGCTTGACTATATTGATTGATAAACGAGATTATGTAGTAAGTTATGACTCTGTGATGCATCTGTAAGTTACGGAATGCAGGTTGATAGGTATAACTGTTAGAGAGAGCTCGCTGAATATTTTTTTGTAAGACGCTAACTTAACATTCGAGGACGAATGTTCCTAAGGGGGGAAGGATGTTACGCCTCGTATTTTTATATGTCGTGCGCGTCATGAACTAGTATATGTAAGTTCGGGAAATGAGATTTTATTTTAAGTTCCAAATGTTTAAAGAAATATTATGCAAGGATGTTAATTCCATATGTGATATTAATTAGTGTGGGATTAATTAGTGGCTGATTTGGATTTAATTTATCGAGTGGGCCCCACCACTTAAGGCAAAGTAAGAAATCAGATTTTGGAGATGCAATTAGTGGAGCATGTGTGGTGGGGGGCTGCCTCCACTTCATATTACTAAATATTAAAAAGAAATTCTGATTTGGGGATAGAATTAGTGGAGCATTTGTAGTGGTGGGCTGCCTCCACTTCACATTGTTAAATGGTGTAGTGAAATGCTTTGCAAGCATATCATCTCTTTCACCACATGACTTGGGCAGCCATGGAAATGGAGAAAACCAGCCATTAAACTCTTGGACAGCAGCTACAAAGAAATTGGTTAGTAATCTCCTTGCTTGGTGTGTTAATTCCTTAGAATACCTTTGTTAATTAGACATTAATGTTAAGAAGGGGACGTGAACAGTATCTTAGGAATTTGTTTTAGTTATTGGATGTGCTAAGCATGAGCAGAAACCATGATCGGATTGCTAGTGGTGTTATGTTAGTGTTTGGGCTGTTTTGATTAAAGGAAACTGCTGGAAATTCTATTTTGGTGTTATGTATATGTTAATATGCTTATGGGTATATACTACAAAGGATGAATACGATAAGGTAGATGTGTTGCGAATTATAAAATGAGTTATCACTCGATGTGTCGTTGTTTCGTTACTATGGCTGCCAAAACGGAACTGTTTTGAGGGAGGCTGTTTAATATGATTTGTTGGGTTATATGTGTTGTTGGTATTGCTGTGGATAATTTGGGTTGTTGTTGGATTGGGATGAAGTAAAGAAAATAGGGGAAGTGCTGCCGGATTTTCGTTAGATTATTAGCTAGCTTACAATAAGTAGTAAAGCGCGACATTTATCTAATTGTGGCACGGTTGTTGCTTGTTATAGATTATTACCTTGAGCAGTAAGTATTGGACGTGAAGCTCGACTTTTCGGTATGTAACGCTATCCTTTCCTTCTTTGTTTGGCATGACCTTTAAAAATGAGCAAATAACGGACAGATTTGATACCTACTTCTAGAACGTCTAGGTGACGTATATTCTTACTTCCACAACTATTCCTTTATATATTGTCTATATCTAAGGCTATGGTGATTTCTGATATTTATGATAGTGCTTCTTAGAGTCATTGAGATTTTACGTTTCCATATCGTATTTAAAGGTTCATAATCTTGATAAAACATTTATCTTTGGTAATACTCCTTGCTGGTTCAAGTTGGTTGTTATATTGAGTTATAAGAAATGATTTTAATTGCATATGGTTGCTCATAATATTCTGCTCGTGCATAGAGTCATTTATCATTTCACCGAGTCCCGGGCCGGGTAATGTTCGTGCGGAGTTTCTTGCATATGTCACCGAGTCCCTCACTAGAGGGCCGGGAATGTATATTATATATATGATTGGTGTTGAGGATTGTTATGATGATGATGATGACGGAGATGATGTGATGACTATTTCACCGAGTCCCTCACTAGAGGGCCGGGTACGTATGATGTATATATAATGATGATTATTTTGCCAAGTCCCTTACTAGGGAAGCTGGGCATCTTATATGTTAAAGATATGCATGATTTTCATTTAAAAAGTACATGTGTAGAGATATCTTGTTTCGACTTATCATGTTGGTATCCTGTCATCTTTACCTTATGCTTTACATACTCAGTACATTGTCCGTACTGACCCCCTTTTCTCGGGGGGCTGCGTTTCATGCCCGCAGGTGTAGACGCTCAGTTCGGTGATCCTCCTGCCTAGGATATCTACTCTGCTGTTTGGGAGAGCTCCACTGTTCCGGAGCCTAGTCGTTTTGGTACATAACTTCTTATGTAGTCTTTTGCTTGTCTATGGGTATGGCGGGGTCCTGTCCCGTCGAGTTTCACTACTATACTCTTAGAGGTCTGTAGACATCGTGTGGGTTGTATATTTATGTTTTGGATAATGGTCTGGACATGGTTTGTTTGGGATGTCCGTTTGTACAAGTGCAGCCTTGTCGGTTGTGTACATCTTTGTGTATTGTGTAGTGGCAGCCTTATCGGCTGTGCATGCTATTATGCTTTGAATAGTGGCAGCCTTGTCGGCTCGCGTATGTTGTTACGGTTGAATGGTTATGACTCTTTATGAGATAGATCCACTTTATATATATATGGTGTTGGGTTTGGCTTGATTTGATTAAATTCCATATTGTCTTAGTTTCAGTTGGTCATACTTGATAGGTTGGTATGTGAGTGTCCAAAATGGGCACTTAGTCACGGCCCATCGGGTTGGGTCCTGACACTAGTATTGATTGGTACGAGGTAATAACTTAGTCAAATATCGAATACGATGCTTAATATGAGGTAAAGATAAGGGTTAGGATAGCAACACACGTAGCCGGACCAAGGTACGGCGTAAAATTTTTTAGATGCCGGACCAAGGATTTAGAAATACATAACTTATCACTTTGCATGCAAGATACTAGGAAAGAATTGTTATAGTTAGACTTATCAAGTTATGAACCTGTGGGGAACACGTAAACCCTAGTTACTTTGATTAATTGATTTAACTCCAACATTCGAAGCTGTTAGTTGTCTCCTTTTATTTCGCTAGTTAGTTTCATTTATTTAGGAATAGAAATCCCTTTTTTTATCATTTTTGCTTTCCAAGGAAGTAATTGACTGGACAATAGTAGTAATAAATTGAAGTTAAGTCTAAACTAGTTTCCTCGTGGGAACGATCCCAACCTCTCTAGTTGGGTTATTTACTAGACACGTATCAGTGTCGTAGGTCTAGGCCAAGTCTTTACCGCCTCAATCTTCTGCGTGTCTACCCGAATACCATCTGCTCCAATAATATGCCATGAATGCCTCTGAAGTCAACCAGAACTCGCACTTAGAGAACTTAGCATACAACTTCTGGTGCTGAAGCACCCTAAGTACCGTCGTTAAATGGTCTGCGGCTCCTCTTCTAAACGTGAATAGACCAGAATATTGTCTATAAATACAATAACAAACATATCAAGGAATGGTTTAAACACTCGATTCATTAAATCCGTAAACACCGCTGGAGCATTAGTCAGCCCAAAAGACAGTACTCTAAACTCATAATGCCCGTATCGGGTCTGGAATGCCGTCTTTGGAATATCTGCCTCCCTTACCCGCACCTGATGATAACCTGACCGCAAGTCTATCTTTGAATAACACTTAGCACCCTGCAACTGGTCAAATAGATCGTCAATCCTTGGGAGGGGATACCTATTCTTTACTATTACTTTGTTCAGCTGCCTACAATCAATACACATCCGCAGCGACCCATCCTTCTTCCTCACAAACAGTACCGGTGCTCCCCAAGGTGACGCACTAGGCCTGATGAAGCCCTTTTGTAGCAAATCTCTCAATTGCTCTTTCAACTCTTTCAACTCAGCAGGGGCCATTCTATAAGGAGGTATAGATATAGGGTGGGTATTTGGCAGTACATCTATGATAAACTCTATCTCTCGTTCTGGAGGAAGGCCTGGAAGTTCCTCTGGGAATACATTGGGAAATTCATTAACTACCGGGACTGATTGAAGAGTCGGTGCCTCTGCCTTTATGTCATGCACCCGAACCAGATGATAAATATAGCCTTTTCTAACCATCTTCCTGGCCTTAAGGTATGAAATAAGCTTACCTTTCGGCGATATTGTACTCCCCTTCCACTCTATAATCGGTTCCCCAGGAAATTGAAATCGAACTATCTTTCCTCAGCAATCAACATTAGCATAACAAGCAACCAACCAATCCATGCCCATGATAATATCAAACTCAATCATATTTAATTCTATTAGATCTGCTACGGTACGACGACTATATATAACCACTGAACAATTCTTATATACTCGCGTAGCTATGCCATAATCTCCTACAGGTGTAGCTACCTCAAATGGTTCTATCAACTCAGACTCTATCCCGATCCTACTAGCAACGAAGGGGGATATAAATGATAAGGTGGAACCTGGGTCTATCAATGCATACACACTTCAGGAGAATAGTGATAATATACCTGTGATCACATTAGGTGACGCCTCCTGATCGTGCCTACTAGTCAAAGCATATATGCGGTTCGAGGGACTGCTAGAACTGGAAGCTCCACCACGTCCTCTACCACAGCCTGCTGGCGCCTGAATACCCTGCCCCGTAGGGCGTATAGCCACAGAAGAAGATGAACCAGCAACGGACCCAGTAGGCTGTGCCATACCACCTGCACTACCTCTAAGGTGACACTCCCTCATAGTATGACCCTGACGGCTGCAAGAAAAACACGCACCTGTAGCCTAACGACATTCCCCATGATGGGACCTACCACAGCAAGAACACCCGACGCAAAGGTGGCCTCGACTGGCTCAAACCCCTGCCCATCTGTGACCTTGTCGCCCTAGAGCTCTGACCAGCTTCCGAATATCCCGTACGATCGAACCCCCTACCCATGGAACGTGGGGGTGCACTCTGTGCTGGTTGGGAAGAAAATCTAACATGCTGCTAAGACTGCTTGCCTCGAAACTCATCAGGATAACCTGCTGATCTAGCCCTCTTATGCTGGCCTCTATTATAATCTCTATCTGGCTGACGTCCCTGGTGCAGATTCTCTACCCCCTGTGCATATGCCTGCACCCGAGCAATGTCCATACCTGGCTGAAGAGTCACTACCATACAACCGTCAATCAGATAACGATCCAATCCCATCACATAACGATATACCCTGTCTGCTATATCATCCACAATAGTAGGCGCATGCCTAGCCAATCAATCAAACTCGAAGCTATACTCTCGAACGCTCCTGCCATTCTGCCTCAAACGCAATAATCTATCGACTCTAGCTCGCTTCATCTCTGAAGGCAGGAAGTGGCCCTGGAAAGCCTCCACAAATTCATCCCATACCGCTGGAGGAGCACCCTCACCCTTAGATAACTCCCAAGACTCATACCAATTAATAGCTACATCCCGCAAATGATACGTAGCCAGCTCAACAGACTCGGTCTCGGAATCCTTGATTATCCTCAATGTACGCTGCATCTGACGAATAAAATCTTGCGAATCATCCTGGGGCCTTGACCCAAAGAACTTTGGAGGATTACAACTTAAGAAGTCATGAGCCCTTAAGCTATCAGATCTCTCCGCATATCAACTCCTAGTCCATGCCTACGAGCCTGACTTGCCACTAATCTAGTCAGCAACTAAACCGCATCTCTCATGGCCCTATCCTCCACCCCTGGATGATGAGCTGGAGGTTCAGGTGCTGGGGCCTCAGGGGCTGGTGGTGGTGTCCCCCGAACGGGAGCCGTTGCTGCTCTAAGCTCCTCTAGCGGTGGCGGTGTAGCAGAGCTCTCCGACTGGAGCTCAATACCAGGCATAGACTGGGAACGAGCCCTAGTAACTCTTCGGGTATGACTAGTACCTTCTGCTACCGATTTTCCCTTCTGGGCGGCTGTCACTTTCTTTTGAGGCATAGCTTAAAACACAAGGATTCGTTAGAGAGGGATTATCCTGTTAATATAGCTCTATCGCATGATCTAGAATAAGAAGAAAGGATGACATCCTTAATGTCCTATAGCTCCCTGTTTCTAGATGTGGTGCACAACAAACCGATATACAAGACTCTACTAGACACGGTCTGTAGACACTTCCGAGGAAGAACTGCTCTGATACCACTTTTTTCAAGACCCAACCCGATGGGCTGTGATTAGTGCCCGTTTTGGACACTCACATAGAAACCTGATAAGTATAACCAACTGAAACTAAGACAATATGGAATTTAATCAAATCAAGCCAACCCCAACGCCATATATATATATATACAGTGGATCTGTCTCATAAGGAGTCATAACCATTCAACCGTAACAACATACGCGAGCCGACAAGGCCGCAACTATCCAAAGCATAATAGCATACGCAAGCCGACAAGGCTGCCCCTGTACAAGCGGACATCCCAAATAACCCATGTCAAGACCATTATCCAAAACATATATATGCAATCCACATAATGTCTACAGACCTCTAAGAGTATAGTAGTGAAACTCGATGGGACAGGGCCCCGACGTACCCATAGACAAGCAAAAGACTACACAGAAAGTTATGTACCAAAACGACTGGGCTCCGTAATAGTGGAGCTCTCCCAATTAGCAGAGTAGATATCCTAGGCGGGAGGATCACCGAACTGTGCGTCTACACCTGCGGGCATGAAACGCAGCCCCCCGAGGAAAGGGGGTCAGTACAGACAATGTACTGAGTATGTAAAGCATAAGGTAAAGATGACAGGATACCAACATGATAAGTCGAAACAAGATGCCGCTACACATGTACCTTTTAAGTGAAAATCATGCATATCTTTAACATATAAGGTGCCCAGCTTCCCACGTAAGGGACTCGGCAAAATAATCATCATATATATACATCATACGTACCCGACCCTCTAGTGAGGGACTCGGTGTAATAATCATCACATCATCTCCGTCATCATCATCATCATAACCATCCTTATCACCAATCATATATATAATATACATACCCGGCCCTCTAGTGAGGGACTCGGTGAAATATGCAAGAAACTCCGCACGAACATTACCCGGCCCGAGACTCCGTGAAATGATAGATGACTCTATGCACGAGCAGAATATTATGAGCAACCATATGCAATTAAAATCATTTCTTATAACTCAATAGAATAATCAACGTGAACCAGCAAGGAGTATTACCAAAGATTAACGTTTTATCAAGATTATGAACCTTTAATACGATATGGAAATGTAAAATCTCAATGACTCTAAGAAGCTCTACCATAGATATGAGAAATCACCATAGCCTTAGAAATAGCCGATATATAGAGGAATAGTTGTGGAAGCAAGAATATACGTCACTTAGACGCTCTAGAAGTAAGTATCAAACCTGTCCGTCATTCGCTCATCTTTAAAAGTCATGCCAAAACAAAGAAAGAAAGGGTAGCGTTACATACCGTATAGTCGAGCCGCACGTCCAATATTTATTGCTCAAGATATTAATCTATAACAAGCAACAATCGTGCCGCAATTAGATAGACGTCGCGCTTTACTACTTATTGTAAGCTAGCTAATAATCTAACGAAAATGGCAACACTTCCCCTATTTTCCTTACTTCGTCCCAATCCGACAACAACCCAAATTATCCACAGCAATACAATAACACATATAACCCAACGAATCATATTAAACAGCCCCCCAAAATAGTTCCGTCTCGGAAAGCATAGTAACAAAACAACGACACACCGAGCGATAACTCGTTTTAAAATTCGCAACACATCTATGTTATCGTAATCATCCTTTGGAGTATATACCCATAATCACATTAACATATACATAACAGCCAAAATAGAATTTCCTGCATTTTACTTTAATCAAAACAGCCCAAACACTAACACGACACCACTTATAATCCAATTATGGTTTCCGTTCATACTTAGCACATTCAATAACTAAAACAAATTTCATAAGATACTGGTCACGCCCCCTTCTTAACATTAATGGCTAATTAACAATGGCATTCTAAGGAATTAACACACCAAGCAAAGGGTAATCTAACCAAATTCTTTGTAGCTGCTGGCCGAGAGTTGCATGGTTGGTTTTCTCCATTTCTATGGCTGCCTAAGCTAAGTGGTGAAGAAGATGATATGTTTGCAATGCATTTCACCACCTCATTCATAATATGAAGTGGAGGCAAGCCCCCTCTACACGTGCCCCACTAAGGGCCAACTCCCAATCTGATTTCTTTTAATTTGCCTTCAGTTGTGGGGCCCACTTGATTAATTTAATCCTAATCAGCCACTAATTAATCCCTCACTTAATGTTAATGACACTTGCATTAGCCAAATCATACTTAATATCACATTTGGAATTAACATCCTTGCCTAATATTTCTTTAATCACTTGGAACTTAAAATCCCCGGACTTATATCTACTAGTTCATGACGCGCTCTACGTATAAAAATACGAGGCGTAACAGACATAGACCATGAGAGCTAGACAAATCCTGATATTAACCCCTATGGAATGAGGGATTCTCACTTGCCTAGAGTAAGGTTGTACTTTTTAGCTTTCACATGGCTTTCCCAATAGCTTCACCTATGGGGGCACATAGTTAAGGGATAAAGAGATTACTACTAAGTAATTCATTTTCTACTAACAAGGAGTACTCATCTCAAGAGGTACATTGGAATACAACACCTCAACTCACGAAGTGAAAGCGTCCCTTCTTCATATCCTCTCGGTTCTAGGAAGAATTCCCCACGAATTCTTAACATTATAAACTATAGGCTAAGGATAACTAGTGAAAACCACATCTCAACTCATGAAGGGTGTTCATTCTCCGACCTATCTTAGAAAGCTCTTGGGAGGTAGTAAGGTTGATACTAAGCACTTCATCTCAATTCACGAAGAGTATTCACCCCAAAACTCCCCTTTTTACTCAATTTAATAAGTGTGTGTACATGTGAGCACATCTTGCACATAAATATCATATCATTTACATTAATTTATTCGAAATGATTTAGACCTACATTCATCAATTCACGCACTTTACATGCTTCACATTATCATATCCTTCATCTAGGCATAATCTAAGCCAAACATGCAATTCAAGCTTCACAAAACACAATACAAGATCCTTCTTCAATATCACTTCATTTCACATATTAGGCCTTCAAAGCCACACTCACAATGCATACTAAATAATATCAAGTTCATCAAATAAACGCTATCACCAAGAAGGTGGACCATACAACTCAAGAGCAATTTATAATAAGAATCATGCAATATATGCAACTCACCCTATAACCAATCCATCACCACCTATAACCAATTTCTGAATATTTTATAATAATAAGTCCCTTAGGGCAGTATCTAAATCATAATAACAACAAAAGAAAAACCAAAGTTCATACCCTACAAAAACATATCCATTTAACCCATTTCTTAAGCTCAAAGTTTGAATTATGCATAAACATGAGTAAATTTAGGATTTGACATTAAAATCATCAATTCATACTATAATAAACACATTTGAATCATTAAAACACTTTTACAATAAGACCCATGCTTAAAACCAAAGAAAGAAGAAAGTAGAGTTTGAAAACCCTTTTTCAAATCTTTTGGAAATAACTCCTTGAATGGAATACGGTTCAAGGATGGATACCATACCTCAATGAGAAGGAAACCAACTAATTGTGAAGAAACACGTTCAAACCAGACCTTCTTGCCCTCCTTGAGTCTTAGATCAAATGGTGCCTTCAAGAGAGTTTTCTTTAAAGAGGGAGTTTGAATATTTGAAGTGAGGGGTCTTGTCTAGGTCTAGGAATTAAAACTAATCTAATATAACTTAAAAAACCATAAAAATAACTTCCTAGGGTCATAAAAGACTTGAGTTAAATTTACCAAAACCCCCAAGCCAAGGTAGAAAATTACAGCTTTTCACTGTGACCACCTATGCCCCCATCACCAATGAACCATCTTCCAATCGACGCCTCGTTGATGGGCACTCTTTTGGCAGCTTGTTGCCAAGACGTGTGGTCCTCTTCTAGAGCCCCTCGTGGGTCCTTGGTGGGTTCATACCCGGACATTAATTCCGTAAACATAGTCTTCTAGGTCTTAGGAATATCCCACACCAATTTTGAGAAAAATGAACACGGAAACACAAGAACACTTTCTAAGCCACACTTTGTGAACGTCATGGACGTTCTTGGGCATTTGACCTCCAAACCTAACAAAACTTCACACACTACCTAAGAAAACTAATTTAACTCATTTTAAAACCAAATTAAATAAAGGAACACTCACGAGACTCTAGTTCACCTTAGTTCGTTTTAGGGCGTTACATGAGCTATATGGATATTGTTAAAGGGCCCAAGCTTGATGGACCAGATTTAGAATTATAGCAATGGGCTAACTTGAAGCCCAAACCTATTAAAAGATAATTAAATTAAAGAAAGCCCAACGACCAAATCTGCCAAGGCCCAATATAGATAAAGCCCAAGTGAAAGCAACTATATGCATCACCTAGTTTTACCTTTTGAGCTGCTTGATGTGCATAAGCAGGTGCATCACCTACTTGACCAATTAGTGGCTGAAATTGGACCCCAAAAAAAGGAGGTTCTAAAGGATGTTTTTATGGTTAATAAATCTCCATATATACCCAATATGATCAGATATTCTTCATCCATTTTAACACATAATATTGAGAATTATCTCCAGCTCTGTCTTCTCTCTCTCTCTTTTCTCTTTAAGATTAAAACAACATTGTTTAGTTTCTCTAGGGTTCTTCAAGAAACCCTCATATCTGCAAACCAAGGTAAGTGAAAACACTTGATTTTGCTTAATTCTCCCATGGATGATTAGAAAAACATATTATTCATGTTCAAGTATAAATACAAAAGAAGAAAATTTCAAGAAGCTAATGCTCACTTCCTTAGTTATTAAGATACATTTTTATTCTTTTTTGGTTTAAGTGTGAAAGGAAGATGAAGTTCTAGAAGAATTCAAGTTAAAAGGAGAAGTTGCATAAATTGAGGTAAGGTGTCTGCCCCATTTATTTTTGTCTTTCTTGTGTATGAGTTTGAGTGAGGAATCAGGGGTGTGCTGTAATGAATAACTCAAGGGGGTGGTGAATTCAATAATTGGTTTTATGATAAAGAATATTTGGGGCTGTTATATGTGTATTATTGTCGGTGCAACTTGGTTGATCTTGGGCAAGGGATATATAATGTATGTGCTGGACACAGAATAAAGGTGTGGTGATACACATTATGTTAAGGGCTGGATGGGTTCATTATCTGTGTTAGCTACTTTTTTATGAGGCTAATGGTGCGATAGATGCCAATTTTATTTTAGCATGACTTAAATTTTAGATTAAAACCTAAAGGGGAGGCTGAATCGTGATAGTTATATCGATCAGAGGATAAGATATGTAAGGCTATTTGTAAGACCCCAAAATGAGTTAGGGTGTCTAGATAAAAACATGTCATTCATAAAGATCTAAGTTATTAAAATTACTTATAACATGGTATTGAGGAAGTGTGTAAAGTTTGAGGTTATTTGGAAGTCAAACGTCAAGGGACGACCAAGACGTTCGACGACTAGTCACCTATGTGCCTCATGTGTCTATACGTGTTTATATATTGTATGTCATGATCTTATGAAGTCTTAAAATGAGTTACGATGATGTTATTAGGTATTATACGGGCTTTCATTAAGTTTGGAGGTCAAACGTCCAAGAACATCTAAGACGTTCGAAAGTTAGCCCTTAAGACGTTCAAGTATTTATTATTGGGGCCTAGCATGTTTGGACGTGTCTTATGTGTGAATTTTGGGTGAAACATGCATGGAAGGTCCTTTATTTTTAAATGTTCATATTTACATTGGAAACGTCTGGGTAAGACTTCTCAAGGGCCCACAAAAGGGGCCACAAGAAGAACCCAAGGGCTATCGAGACACTGCCAATCAACAAGCCAAACGACGTCTAGTTTATTGACCAACGGACTGTTGGTGGGGTCTCATCGATGGAAACTTAGCCTGGGCAATTCTCAATCCAAGAGTAGGACAAGGTCCAATCGATTGAAGCCACAGACGGCCCATCGATGGACCTAGTGGCCATCAATGATAGCCTGCAACTGATGCCATGCGACTGCCTCATTAAAGGGGTGAATGGGAAATTCACCCCACGTCCTAACCTTACCCAAATAGGTTTACTTAGCTATTTCGGGTGTATATAAGTGATCAAAAGCGTGATCAACCTATTCCCAATCCCATACACACAAAATAGACTTTCCCTCCAAAACCAATTCTCCCTACAAACCTCCATTGTTGGTGAAGCTCAAGAAAAGTTTGGAGCTTGGATTTCCATAAATTAATAATCAAGTTTTATGAGTTTTCAACTATACAAATGTATGGTGATCCTTCATCTCCAAGTAACCTTTCATTTGGAGAGTTAATCTCAATGTTTTTCAAAGAAGTTTCATGATCAAAGTTCTTCTTCTTCAATCTAGCCATGAGTTACTTCTAAATTTTTTTAATGGATTAATAATGATAATTGATGTTAATGTGATGTTTTTAACATGAAATTTAATCCAATTGCATGATGAACCCATGTCCCTTTCAAAAATCAATTTATCCCTTGCATTGGCATTGTGATCATGGCTTGTTAATGGTCGAATTTCGATTCTCTTACATTGAATTATCTATATCTACTGTTATTTACATGAATTGATGATGAAGGGTCCATGTGGATCATTGTATGAAGAATTGAACATGCCTAGTTTAGAATTCTAGGGAATCACTGTAATACAGACCTTTATAATGAATAATAGTGGAATTCGATTATGTTGTGGTTCTTGTAGCTACTGCAATAGGTTAATAAGTTTGTTTAATTGTTAATATAAATATGGTATGATAAAAGAAAGAAGGCTTGGTATAAATCGATCTAGGTGCTTCTAACATATCAAGTAGTAACTTGTGATCTTGACATTAGGATGGTTGCTATGTGATTCGATTATGGTAAATTACGTTAGCTACAGCCTATATGTGTAACATGATGATCATAAAGTAGAATTGATTCAAAATGAATAGATAACAGTACAATTGCTAAAGATTGATTTAAGTCTTTCTAGCCTATAGACAATTATAGAGTAATGTATAGGTTCTGATCTATATCCTAAGATGAATAAAGCTTGATTAAGACTTGGTTCATATCTCTTTAGATACTCCCCTAAATTAATATTATTTATACATGATGATTGATGAGCAAAACTAGGAAAGTTACTAAAGGATATATAACTCTCTCCTTTCTACCATATATGTGATATAGTGCACTAGTTATATCATGATCTTGTAGCGACTTGTACATGGTTTATTTTATGATTTAAGAACATATATCTACTTATCTATAAGGTATTAATGATGAAAAAGGTGAAGTATTGATAAATGATGATCAAAGATTGATGAATTGGTAAGAAAGGCTCATCCAACTACTTTTTTTTTTTATAGTAATGTTGATAAAGCCTTGTATGAAATTGTATGGTATGATCCACTCATGGTGGAAGTGTTTACTTTATTGTCAATATATATGTGTTGACCATGGACTTGAAGGAAAATTAATGAATATATGAATGAGTGGTTATGGTGATCACCTTATGTGTAACTTGTGTCTAGTCTTGTACTTTAGTTGTGAATCTAGGTTATGTTACTATTGTTATGAGCATGTAAATGTTTATGTCAAGATCATGTTTAGGTGCTTCCGTTGATGAATTATTAAATATGGATGAACCCTACCCATGTACCCCTATGTGAATGTATGAATAGCTAAGGTTAGGAGTCTTGAATGTAGCATGAAGATTGTCATGCCTCCTATGCTAAATTGTGTCTAAATGAAAGGTAGTTCTCATATTCACTAGTGGCTACTATTATGCATGTTAAGATGATTTCTCTGAAAGTATGATATGTTTCCTTAACTAGGATGACCTGATAGGTGTACTAGCATGGCCAAAGGGTATGAGATTTTACATATCCATTGCACATATGTGCCTTGATAGGATAGTTTCTAGTTTTGGTTTATATGTACATGAAAATGAATGTACGGGCATATTATGAATGTTACTTATATGATATGGTGAAGTATGAATGTGCATAGTGTCTTAGTGGGTTTATATGAAAGGATTTCTCATATAATTATACCTATAGGATTATACATTGATGTATGAACATGTGTGACCTTAATGGGTTATATGAAAGGTTTGCTCACATATAGGTCTACACACACACATGAATGATGATCTAGTCAATAGAGGAGCCTTTAAAGGTGTGCTCAAGTGTATCCTAAATTAGATAGTGCTAATGATATAAGCTATGTCCATGTGAAAGGGTTTCTCAAATGATTAAGGTTGATGAAGTATCATCTATGACCTATGAGCTAAGCCTATAGGGAGTCAATCTCCTAAAGCCTAATTTTTATAAAGTAATGTTAATGAAGGCTTTTGATAAAGGGAACTAAGCTTGGCATCGATCGAACTTGACAGTGGCAGGTGATGGCTTCCCATAGATGAAGATTCACCCTGTAGTTCTACATGTGGTGCTGACTCTCCAAAGAGGGATACTCATACTTATCTCTTAGTTCCATAAACTATGCTTGCCACATAGGATCTAGCAATGAGATATCAACTTAAATTCTAGCATGTGTTAATGTTCTACCTTGGCTAGGTAAGAACACCTTCCATTGGTGTAAGACTTTACAACACCAAATTCCATGTTTAGCACCCATGATCTTAGTGTCGGTTAAGGCTATAGTTTCCCTAAAGTAAAATGGACAATGAAAGTAAATGACTAAGACCCTAACTAGGATTACTTAAGGAAGGTTACTTACGACAGGTGGAAGTAATGAACTCAGCTAGATATTGCACAAGTAGATCCTTAAGAAGTTCTAGGAAGGTTTACAAAGGTGTATACTTATGATTGTGGCTTTATGCATGGCATGATAGTATTTTATCTATTTATCATGAAGATGTGCATGGTGTGAATATGTAAGTAGGTGTTATTCTTATATGCATTATGTGAGTCTTAATGACTATATGATGAAGATTATTGACATAAATGGAGTGGTCTTCACTTAATATGTTGATGTATGAATTGAATGATAAGGTTTGTGGTCTCATGAAGAGCTTACTAAGTATGTGTGGGTTTATGGAGATTCACATATATATTGAACTAATAGACTAAGATTGGGATCATGAACAAGATCTTACAATGATTTATGTGAAGTGAAGTCAATATAAGTGCAAATTGATGTAGCTTACTGTAAAGTAAATAGTCTTGCCTTAAATGCTTTCTTGTGACTTTAAGGTGATGCATTGCACCAAGTATCACTAGAGGGTTACTTGGGAAGTTAATGAATAAAAGAAAAGAATGCTCACTGTAAAGAAGGAAATAGCTCACTGTAATGTGACTAAAAAATGACTTAAATTATATATGTGATTTTCTATGATGTTTGGCCTTTGCATATGTCTATATGAATGATATAAATTCAATTGTCTAAAGGTTTTATAAAGATTTACTCGAAAAGGCATGAAGTATGATTTCAAGAAAATGTCCCTTTCAAATGCATGTTTTTGCATGGTTTCCATACTTAATGCATTCTTGTACTAATCCCATTCTTCTCTATTTTTTACACAAAATGTATGGATGCTTAAAGGTTGTCTTAAATGGTGAAGAGCTTGATAGATGATTCCCAAGCTCAATGAAAGGAATTCTTAAGTTACAAGGATTCCCTACTCATGTCTTACTATAAAAAGTTATATGAATTATATTGTTATTTGTTATATTTTAAGGCCCGTGTCCCTAGGTACTCTAATTTTGTTGAGTCTAAGATGTCAAAGAAACTTAAGTCTAATTATGTAATGTGATATTTTATGCATATATATATATATATATATATATCTATATATATATATATATATATATATATATATATATATATATATATATATATATATATATATATATACTCCGAGAGGTCAATTACGCCATGTTAATTCTAGGCGGTATATATATATATATATATATATATTATATATATATATATATATATATCTATATATATGTGTGGTGTGTGTGTGTGTGTGTGTGTGTGTGTGTGTGTGTGTGAAGAAATGTCCTATGATGTGGTAAGAAAGTTTTAAATTTTTCGCTAAATTTACAATGAAAAATGTGATGACTGATAACTACGGGCTTGTATAAGACCTCCGAGAGGTCAATTACGCCATGTTACTTCTAGGATGTGACAAACGTGGTATCAGAGCATGAGGTTTTTAAAAGTCTTGTATCATTGGTGGTGAGTCGCGACACATCAAATGGTACGAGAGGATATAGGACGATAGAGTTTCCCTTCTTTATCATTCTCATATCGTGCCATAGAACTTAACTCTATAGGATCTCTCTCTTATGTTTTCTTGTCCGGTGGTCTTTTAGATGTGATTGCTTGGAAGAGATCGTTCTCTACGCTTGAGGGAGAAAAAGGTGAGTTTAAATGCTTATCTTGGTTTTATAGTTGAATGAGTATGTGTGAAGGTGAATTTTGGTATGTTTTTATGATGTGATGCCAAATATGACTATATATGAAAATTATGTGAAACAACATGTTATATTGAGAAATGTATGTCATGATATAGTTAATGCATGTAAGAAGTTATAATGGTTAAAATGAGTTCTTTTGAAATGACGTGTTACTATATGGTTTTACATGATTGTATTCTAATACTATGACTTGAACTTGAAATGCTTAGTGACTACCTATGGAAGCATGCTACTTTAAGAATATGTGCGTAAAGGTGTTCAATGTTTCCCTTTGAATATATGTGGTCCTTGATAAGTTTCCCAGAAAGGAAGTGGATTCCTTACTATAAACTTGACCCAAGGTGTGATGATAGTATGCTTGTCTTGGTAAAGTTTGGTATCTCATATTGTCATGCTTTTTCCATTAATTGCCTAAACGGAAAAGGGCCTAAAATACCCTTAATGTATTGAAAATGGTATAAAATTATCCTCCATTCACCTATTGGTTCCAAAATACCCTTCACACCCACCTATTGGGTCCAAAATAACCTTGTCATTCACCTTTTGGTTCAAAATTGACCACTTATTTAACGGTTTTATATTTAAACTATTTAAATATTTTTAAAAATATGTGACGCTCAACTATTTGTTATAATTTAACTTATTAGAATAATTTATAAATCAATCCACTACCCACCCCATTCCTAATTAAATCCCTCTAAATTAATGAACTCGTCACATTATTAATGCAAGCTACTGCCAATTAATTGTTTTCAAAAATTATAGAATTAAATTATTATACATTCAAGTTGCTAAATAAAAATCACCGATAAACTTAAAAGTCTAACTATGTTCATCTTAATTAGTCTAACGTCTCAATTATGTGATGTTACTTCATAGGTAACTTTTTTCAAAATAATATATTAAAGTTTTAAAATAAATCATAAATATTTATAAAATTATATTTAAAAAAAGTGCATGAATTAATTCGGGATGTATTTCTTTTTTACCTTTAATCATAAATTTCTAATTCAATTTTGAAAGAAAGTGTCCTCCTAAATAAGCGGCTCAACCTAAATTTAATTGGGGCTTCGATTCGGACACGAATAATTTTGAATGTCATTTTCAGAAATCTATAATTTCAGCGTATTTTAATAGTGTTTATGAAAATTTTGATATTATATTTGAATTATTAATTGGGTGAGGTTTAGTAAATAATGAGTGGGTAGTGAGTTGGTTTATAAATTATATTAATAAATTATAATTATAATCAATAGCTGAACGTCAAGTATTTTTAAAAATATTTAAAGAGTTTAATTTAAAACAATTAAAAACGTGGTTAATTTTGATCCCAAAGGTGGATGACAAGGGTATTTTGGAGCCAATAGGTGGATAAAAAGGGCATTTTGAAGCCAATAGGTGGATGAAGGGTAATTTTGTACCATTTTCAATACTTTAAGGGTATTTTAAGCCCTTGTCCGTTGCCTAAATATTGCATTTTTGGAATTTCGAAGCATGTGCACTGGCAACTTACTGTAAGATTTTTGTGAAACCAACTAAATTGTTCTTTGATTGGAAGTTGTTGAAATGTGTATAGAATTGATGTATATGAGCATAATAATGAATGTAAAAAGGATATTTGCTATTTGGAAGAAAGAATGTGAGTCTTATGGTATGATGAGTCATAGATTTGTTTTAAACTTCTTATTGTGTTGTGAGTGCCTTGATGTTGTGGAAATGATGTTTCCCTTGAATTGAGGATAGTATTCATGTCTTTGTAGGGTGATGATGTGAATTTGATTTATCTAGAAGTTACCATACTTTAATATTGAAAGAAAATAAAGAGTCCTTATGTCCTTGTTGTCATCCCCTAATGATGTATGACCTTGGTGTCTATTGTATTATTGAAGAACTTATGTGGGGTTAAATGGTATGACCTAACTTGAAAGTTTGGGGACAAGTTGCATAGGTGATAAGGTTTAGAATACCTTGGTGTTCCTATGTTTATGTAACAACCCGAAAATATCTATGCTAAGTAATGCCTAAATGTATCAGAATGGCTAGATTAGACCGGATTCACACGGATTGACGTGCGTGGAACCAGACCTCTGTAACTATGTACCAGCCAAGCCAACCAACTTGATGAGTTAGTTGAGCTAGGTAAGGTTGGGTCCCGCCATGTAGGGCACCCGAATATTATAATTTACCCCGGATGAGTCTTAACTGCACTTGAAAGGGGCGATATTAGGTTTGGAGGTTCTCGGGGTAAAATGGGCTTTTCTAGGCTAGTGGTAGTATTGTAATTACCCTAATTAATTAATATAGTGGACCATTCGGGTAGGGTTGACCCAAATTGACCAATTTTTGCGAGTTAAGCTTCACCCGGGTTCGATCTAGGGTGGAAGCAATGTTAAATCTAATTAATTTATATTAATTATCCCTACACTTACTCCCATCTCTCTCCACTCTCATTCTCACGTCTCTCCACACTCTTTCTCACGCTCATCATCAGAAAAAAGAACAAAAAGTTAAAGTTCATCTGTGACAACCCCCTCAGGATTAACATATTCAGGTATTGTCTCTGCCATGGGCGGCCATTCGCTCTTTTAATCCCCTCTTATTGGCATGCAGCCTCAAGGGAGAATCGAACCCGTGACCTATGGCTCCTTTACATCCCTCCCAAGGAGATCGCCTCTTACCAATTAAGCTGCAAGAGGCGATCTCCTTGGGAGGGATGTAAAGGAGCCATAGGTCACGGGTTCGATTCTCCCTTGAGGCTGCATGCCAATAAGAGGGGATTAAAAGAGCGAATGGCCGCCCATGGCAGAGACAATACCTGAATATGTGAATCCCGAGGGGGTTGTCACAAAAAAGGCGCCTTTTTTTGTGACAACCCCCTCGGGATCCACATATTCAGGTATTGTCTCTGCCATGGGCCATTCGCTCTTTTAATCCCCTCTTATTGGCATGCAGCCTCAAGGGAGAATCGAACCCGTGACCTATGGCTCCTTTACATCCCTCCCAAGGAGATCGCCTCTTACCAATTAAGCTGCAACTTAATTGGTAAGAGGCGATCTCCTTGGGAGGGATGTAAAGGAGCCATAGGTCACGGGTTCGATTCTCCCTTGAGGCTGCATGCCAATAAGAGGGGATTAAAAGAGCGAATGGCCGCCCATGGCAGAGACAATACCTGAATATGTGGATCCCGAGGGGGTTGTCACAAACTTTGTCAGGACCCAACCCGATGGGCCGTGACTAAGTGCCCATTTTGGACACTCACATACCAACCTATCAAGTATGACCAACTGAAACTAAGACAATATGGAATTTAATCAAATCAAGCCAAACCCAACACCATATATATATAAAGTGGATCTATCTCATAAAGAGTCATAACCATTCAACCGTAACAACATACGCGAGCCGACAAGGCTGCCACTATTCAAAGCATAATAGCATGCACAGCCGATAAGGCTGCCACTACACAATACACAAAGATGTACACAACCGACAAGGCTGCACTTGTACAAACGGACATCCCAAACAAACCATGTCCAGACCATTATCCAAAACATAAATATACAACCCACACGATGTCTACAGACCTCTAAGAGTATAGTAGTGAAACTCGACGGGACAGGACCCCGCCATACCCATAGACAAGCAAAAGACTACATAAGAAGTTATGTACCAAAACGACTAGGCTCCGGAACAGTGGAGCTCTCCCAAACAGCAGAGTAGATATCCTAGGCAGGAGGATCACCGAACTGAGCGTCTACACCTGCGGGCATGAAACGCAGCCCCCCGAGAAAAGGGGGTCAGTACGGACAATGTACTGAGTATGTAAAGCATAAGGTAAAGATGACAGGATACCAACATGATAAGTCGAAACAAGATATCTCTACACATGTACTTTTTAAATGAAAATCATGCATATCTTTAACATATAAGATGCCCAGCTTCCCTAGTAAGGGACTTGGCAAAATAATCATCATTATATATACATCATACGTACCCGGCCCTCTAGTGAGGGACTCGGTGAAATAGTCATCACATCATCTCCGTCATCATCATCATCATAACCATCCTCAACACCAATCATATATATATATACATTCCCCCGGCCCTCTAGTGAGGGACTCGGTGACATATGCAAGAAACTCCGCACGAACATTACCCGGCCCGGGACTCGGTGAAATGATAAATGACTCTATGCACGAGCAGAATATTATGAGCAACCATATGCAATTAAAATCATTTCTTATAACTCAATATAACAACCAACTTGAACCAGCAAGGAGTATTACCAAAGATAAATGTTTTATCAAGATTATGAACCTTTAAATACGATATGGAAACGTAAAATCTCAATGACTCTAAGAAGCACTATCATAAATATCAGAAATCACCATAGCCTTAGATATAGACAATATATAAAGGAATAGTTGTGGAAGTAAGAATATACGTCACCTAGACGTTCTAGAAGTAGGTATCAAATCTGTCCGTTATTTGCTCATTTTTAAAGGTCATGCCAAACAAAGAAGGAAAGGATAGCGTTACATACCGAAAAGTCGAGCTTCACGTCCAATACTTACTGCTCAAGGTAATAATCTATAACAAGCAACAACCGTGCCACAATTAGATAAATGTCGCGCTTTACTACTTATTGTAAGCTAGCTAATAATCTAACGAAAATCCGGCAGCACTTCCCCTATTTTCTTTACTTCATCCCAATCCAACAACAACCCAAATTATCCACAGCAATACCAACAACACATATAACCCAACAAATCATATTAAACAGCCTCCCTCAAAACAGTTCCGTTTTGGCAGCCATAGTAACGAAACAACGACACATCGAGTGATAACTCATTTTATAATTCGCAACACATCTACCTTATCGTATTCATCCTTTGTAGTATATACCCATAAGCATATTAACATATACATAACACCAAAATAGAATTTCCAGCAGTTTCCTTTAATCAAAACAGCCCAAACACTAACATAACACCACTAGCAATCGGATCATGGTTTCTGCTCATGCTTAGCACATCCAATAACTAAAACAAATTCCTAATATACTGTTCACGTCCCCTTCTTAACATTAATGTCTAATTAACAAAGGTATTCTAAGGAATTAACACACCAAGCAAGGAGATTACTAACCAATTTCTTTGTAGCTGCTGTCCAAGAGTTTAATGGCTGGTTTTCTCCATTTCCATGGCTGCCCAAGTCATGTGGTGAAAGAGATGATATGCTTGCAAAGCATTTCACTACACCATTTAACAATGTGAAGTGGAGGCAGCCCACCACTACAAATGCTCCACTAATTCTATCCCCAAATCAGAATTTCTTTTTAATATTTAGTAATATGAAGTGGAGGCAGCCCCCCACCACACATGCTCCACTAATTGCATCTCCAAAATCTGATTTCTTACTTTGCCTTAAGTGGTGGGGCCCACTCGATAAATTAAATCCAAATCAGCCACTAATTAATCCCACACTAATTAATATCACATATGGAATTAACATCCTTGCATAATATTTCTTTAAACATTTGGAACTTAAAATAAAATCTCATTTCCCGAACTTACATATACTAGTTCATGACGCGCACGACATATAAAAATACGAGGCGTAACATCCTTCCCCCCTTAGGAACATTCGTCCTCGAATGTTAAGTTAGCGTCTTACAAAAAAATATTCAGCGAGCTCTCTCTAACAGTTATACCTATCAACCTGCATTCCGTAACTTACAGATGCATCACAGAGTCATAACTTACTACATAATCTCGTTTATCAATCAATATAGTCAAGCTAGGAATTGAATTACCTGCAGGTACGGGGAACAAGTAAGGATACTTATTCTTCATTTCGTCTTCCGCTTCCCAAGTCATCTCCTCCCTATTATTATTTTGCCACAAACTTTGACGGAAGCCACATCCTTTGTACGTAACCTTCTAACCTGGCGATCAAGTATAGCTACGGGTTTCTCCTCGTATGACAACTCCTCTGTTACCTGAACATCATCTACAGGAAATACTCTAGAAGGATCACCAATACATTTACGTAGCATCGATACATGGAAGACTGGATGTACCGCCTCCAAATCAGATGGTAGATCCAACTCATATGCAACCTTGCCTATCTTACGAACAATCTGATAAGGCCCAATGTATCTCGGACTGAGCTTCCCCTTCCTGCCGAATCTCATCACACCCTTCATGGGTGATACCTTCAGGAATACCCAATCACCAATCTGAAACTCCAAATCTCTACACCGATTATCTGCATATGACTTCTGTCGACTCTGGGCTGCTAATAATCTTTCTTGAATAAGCTTCACCTTGTCAACAGCTTGTTGAATCATATCCGGACCTATCAACTTAGTCTCGCCAACATCAAACCAACCAATAGGTGACCTGCACTTCCTCCCATATAAGGCCTCGTACGGTGCCATCTGGATACTAGAATGGTAGCTATTATTATAGGAAAACTCAATGAGCGGCAAGTGATCATCCCAGCTACCTTTGAAATCAATAATACAGGCCCGCAACATATCCTCTAATGTCTGAATAGTACGCTCAGCCTGCCCATCAGTCTAAGGGTGAAATGCTGTGCTAAGGTTCACCTGTGTCCCCAATCCCTTCTGAAATGATCTCCAAAAGTTGGCTGTAAATTGAGCTCCTCTGTCTGATATAATGGACGTGGGAATCCCATGAAGTCTCACTATTTCCCTGATATATAACCTCGCATAATCTTCAGCCGAATAAGTAGTCCTGACTGGAAGAAAATGGGCCGATTTCGTCAGCCTATCTACAATAACCCATATAGAGTCATACTTCCGTTGGGTGCGAGGTAAGCCTGTAATGAAGTCCATATTAATCATCTCCCATTTCCAAGTCGGAATCTCTATCGCCTGTAATAATCCACCAGGCTTTTGATGTTCGATCTTGACTTGTTGACAATTCGAGCACTGAGCAACAAACTCCGCTATGTCCTTTTTCATGCCATCCCACCAGTATAAGCATCTGAGGTCATGATACATTTTTGTTGACCCTGGGTGAATAGAATAACGGGCAGAGTGTGCCTCTCCCATAACCTGCCGTCGTAGCCCCGCAATATCTGGTACACACAATCTGCCTTCATATCGTAACACTCCATCAGGTGTAATCTTAAATGGGGTCTTTTCCTTTTTAAGAGCTGCATCTCTATACTGTGCCAGAATGGGGTCCTCGTATTGGTGTCTCTTTACCTCATCTATGATTGAGGACTCAGCAACCTCTCTGATAGAAACTCCACTATCTTCTGAATTAGCCAGACGGACTCCAAGGCTTGATAGCCGCTGAATCTCCCGAACCATCTCCCTCCTTTCTGGTTGTACATCTGTCAAGCTACCCATGGACTTACGGCTAAGAGCATCTGCTACAACATTCGCTTTCCCTGGATGATACAAAATATCAATATCATAATCCTTTAGCAACTCTAACCACCGCCTCTGTCGTAAATTCAGCTCCTTCTGTTTAAAGATATATTGGAGACTCTTATGATCTGTATAGATGTCCACATGGACACCATATAAATAATGCCTCCATATCTTCAAGGCATGAACCACGACCGCTAACTCCAGATCATGAGTAGGATAGTTCTTTTCATGCTTCCTAAGCTGTCAGGAGGCATAGGCTATAACTTTGCCATGCTGCATCAATACACATCCTAGCCCAACACCGGAAGCATCACAATAAATAACATAGCCGTCTGGTCCCTCCGGAAGAGTTAGGACTGGAGCTGTAGTCAATTTGTCTTTCAATAGCTGGAAGCTTCGCTCACATGCATCAGTCCACTGGAACTTGGCTGCCTTTTGAGTTAGCTTGTCAAAGGCGCTGAAATTGAGGCAAACTTTTCTACAAACCTCCTGTAATATCCTGCTAACCCCAGAAAGCTGCGTACCTCAGTAGGTGTTGTAGGTCTGGGCCAAGTCTTTACCGCCTCAATCTTCTGCGTGTCTACCCGAATACCATCAGCTCCAATAATATGCCCCAAGAATGCCACTGAAGTCAACCAGAACTCGCACTTAGAAAACTTAGCATACAACTTCTGGTGTTGAAGCACCCTAAGTACCGTCCTTAAATGGTCTGCATGCTCCTCTTCAGAGCGTGAATAGACTAAAATATCGTCTATAAATACAACAACAAACATATCAAGGAATGGTTTAAACACTCTATTCATTAAATCCATAAACACACGCTGGAGCATTAGTCAGCCCAAAAGACAGCACTCTAAACTCATAATGCCCGTATCGGGTCCGGAATGCCGTCTTTGGAATATCTGCCTCCCTTACCCGCACCTGATGATAACCTGACCGCAAGTCTATTTTTGAAAAACACTTAGCACCCTGCAACTGGTCAAATAGATCGTCAATCCTTGGGAGGGGATACCTGTTCTTTATTGTTACTTTGTTCAGCTGCCTATAATCGATACACATCCGCAGCGACCCATCCTTCTTCCTCACAACAGTACCGGTGCTCCCCAAGGTGACGTACTAGGCCTGATGAAGCCCTTTTCTAACAAATCTTTCAATTGCTCTTTCAATTCTTTCAACTCAGCAGGTGCCATTCTATAAGGAGGTATAGATATAGGCTGGGTATGTGGCAGTACATCTATAGTAAACTCTATCTCCCGTTCTGGAGGAAGGCCTGGAAGTTCCTCTGGAAATACATCGGGAAATTCATTAACTACTGGGACTGATTGAAGAGTCGGTGCCTCTACCTTTATGTCTTGCACCCGAACCAGATGATAAATATAACCTTTTCTAACCATCTTCCTAGCCTTAAGGTATGAAATGAACTTACCTTTCGGTGATACTGTACTACCCTTCCACTCTATAATCGGTTCCCCTGGAAATTGAAATCGTACTATCTTCCCTCTACAATCAACATTAGCATAACAAGCAGCCAACCAATCCATGCCCAAGATAATATCAAACTCAATCATATTTAGCTCTATTAGATCTGCTACGGTACGACGACTATATATAACCACTGAGCAATTCTTATATACTCGCGTAGCTATGACAGAATCTCCTACAGGCGTAGCTACCTCAAATGGTTCTATCAACTCAGACTCTATTCCAATCCTACTAGCAACGAAGGGAGATATAAATGATAAGGTGGAACCTGGGTCTATCAATGCATACACACTTCGGGAGAATAGTGATAATATACCTGTGATCACATTAGGTGACGCCTCCTGATCCTGCCTACTAGCCAAAGCATATAAACGGTTCGAGGGACCGCTAGAACTGGAAGCTCCACTACGTCCTCTACCACGGCCTGCTGGCGCCTGAATACCCTGCCCCATAGGACGCATAGCCACAGAAGGAGATGAACCAGCAACAGAACCAGAAGGCTGTGCAATACCACCCGCACTACCTCTCAGGTGACACTCCCTCATAGTATGACCCTGACGGCCACATGAAAAACACGCACCTGTAGCCCAACGACATTCCCCAGGATGGGACCTACCACAGCGAGAACACCGAGGCAAAGGTGGCCTCGACTGGCTCAAACCCCTGCCCATCTGTGACCCTGACGTCCTAGAGCTCTGACCAGCTTCCGAATATCCCGTACGATCGAACCCCCTACCCATGGAACGTGGGGGTGCACTTTGTGCTGGCTGGGAAGAAAATCTAACATGCTGCTGAGACTGCCCGCCTCGAAACTCGTTAGGATAACCTGCTGATCTAGCCCTCTTATGCTGGCCTCCATTAAAATCTCTATCTGACTGACGTCCCCGGTGCCGATCTTCTACCCCCTGTGCATATGCTTGCACCCGAGCAATGTCCATACCTGGCTGAAGAGTCACAGCCATACAACCGTCAATCAGATAACGATCCAACCCCATCACATAACGGTGTACCCTGTCTGCCATATCAGCCACAATAGTAGGTGCATGCCTAGCCAATGAATCAAATTCGAGGCTATACTCTCGAATGCTCCTGCCATTCTGCCTCAAACGCAAGAATCTGTCGACTCTAGCTCGCTTCATCTCTGGAAGCAGGAAGTGGCCCTGGAAAGCCTCCACAAATTCATCCCATACCGCTGGAGGAGCACCCTCACCCCTAGATAACTCCCAAGACTCATACCAATTAATAGCTACATCCCGCAAACGATACGTAGCCAACTCGACAGACTCGATATCCGAAGCCTTGATTATTCTCAATGTACGCTGTATCTGACGAATAAACTCTTGCGGATCATCCTGGGGCCTTGACCCAAAGAATTCTGGAGGATTACAACTTAAGAAGTCACGAGCCCTTAAGCTATCAGATCTGTCCGCATGATCAACTCCTAGTCCATGCCTGCGAGCTTGACCTGCCACTAATCTAGTCAGCACTGAACCGCATCTCTCATGGCCCTATCCTCTACCCCTGGCTGAGGAGTTGGAGGTTCAGGTTCTGGGGCCTCGGGGGCTGGTGGTGGTGTCCCCCGAACTGGAGCTGCTGCTGCTCTAAGCTCCTCTAACGGTGGCGGTGTAGTAGAGCTCTCCGACTGGAGCACAATACCAGGCATAGACTGGGCACGGGCCCTAGTAACTCTCCGGGTCTGACTAGTACTTTCTGCTACCGATTTGCCCTTCTGGGCGGCTGTTGCTTTCTTTGGAGGCATAACTGAAAACATAGGGATTCGTTAGAGAGGGATTATCCTGGTATTATAGCTCTATCGCACGATCTAGAATATGAAGAAGGATGACATCCTAAAAGTCCTGTAGCTTCCTGTTTATAGATGTGGTGCACAACACACCGATAAACAAGACTCTACTAGACACGGTCTGTAGACACTTCCGAGGAAGAACTGCTCTGATACCACTTTTTCAGGACCCAACCCGATGGGCCGTGACTAAGTGCCCATTTTGGACACTCACATACCAACCTATCAAGTATGACCAACTGAAACTAAGACAATATGGAATTTAATCAAATCAAGCCAAACCCAACACCATATATATATAAAGTGGATCTATCTCATAAAGAGTCATAACCATTCAACCGTAACAACATACGCGAGCCGACAAGGCTGCCACTATTCAAAGCATAATAGCATGCACAGCCGATAAGGCTGCCACTACACAATACACAAAGATGTACACAACCGACAAGGCTGCACTTGTACAAACGGACATCCCAAACAAACCATGTCCAGACCATTATCCAAAACATAAATATACAACCCACACGATGTCTACAAACCTCTAAGAGTATAGTAGTGAAACTCGACGGGACAGGACCCCGCCATACCCATAGACAAGCAAAAGACTACATAAGAAGTTATGTACCAAAACGACTAGGCTCCGGAACAGTGGAGCTCTCCCAAACAGCAGAGTAGATATCCTAGGCAGGAGGATCACCGAACTGAGCGTCTACACCTGCGGGCATGAAACGCAGCCCCCCGAGAAAAGGGGGTCAGTACGGACAATGTACTGAGTATGTAAAGCATAAGGTAAAGATGACAGGATACCAACATGATAAGTCGAAACAAGATATCTCTACACATGTACTTTTTAAATGAAAATCATGCATATCTTTAACATATAAGATGCCCAGCTTCCCTAGTAAGGGACTTGGCAAAATAATCATCATTATATATACATCATACGTACCCGGCCCTCTAGTGAGGGACTCGGTGAAATAGTCATCACATCATCTCCGTCATCATCATCATCATAACCATCCTCAACACCAATCATATATATAATATACATTCCCGGCCCTCTAGTGAGGGACTCGGTGACATATGCAAGAAACTCCGCACGAACATTACCCGGCCCGGGACTCGGTGAAATGATAAATGACTCTATGCACGAGCAGAATATTATGAGCAACCATATGCAATTAAAATCATTTCTTATAACTCAATATAACAACCAACTTGAACCAGCAAGGAGTATTACCAAAGATAAATGTTTTATCAAGATTATGAACCTTTAAATACGATATGGAAACGTAAAATCTCAATGACTCTAAGAAGCACTATCATAAATATCAGAAATCACCATAGCCTTAGATATAGACAATATATAAAGGAATAGTTGTGGAAGTAAGAATATACGTCACCTAGACGTTCTAGAAGTAGGTATCAAATCTGTCCGTTATTTGCTCATTTTTAAAGGTCATGCCAAACAAAGAAGGAAAGGATAGCGTTACATACCGAAAAGTCGAGCTTCACGTCCAATACTTACTGCTCAAGGTAATAATCTATAACAAGCAACAACCGTGCCACAATTAGATAAATGTCGCGCTTTACTACTTATTGTAAGCTAGCTAATAATCTAACGAAAATCCGGCAGCACTTCCCCTATTTTCTTTACTTCATCCCAATCCAACAACAACCCAATTATCCACAGCAATACCAACAACACATATAACCCAACAAATCATATTAAACAGCCTCCCTCAAAACAGTTCCGTTTTGGCAGCCATAGTAACGAAACAACGACACATCGAGTGATAACTCATTTTATAATTCGCAACACATCTACCTTATCGTATTCATCCTTTGTAGTATATACCCATAAGCATATTAACATATACATAACACCAAAATAGAATTTCCAGCAGTTTCCTTTAATCAAAACAGCCCAAACACTAACATAACACCACTAGCAATCGGATCATGGTTTCTGCTCATGCTTAGCACATCCAATAACTAAAACAAATTCCTAATATACTGTTCACGTCCCCTTCTTAACATTAATGTCTAATTAACAAAGGTATTCTAAGGAATTAACACACCAAGCAAGGAGATTACTAACCAATTTCTTTGTAGCTGCTGTCCAAGAGTTTAATGGCTGGTTTTCTCCATTTCCATGGCTGCCCAAGTCATGTGGTGAAAGAGATGATATGCTTGCAAAGCATTTCACTACACCATTTAACAATGTGAAGTGGAGGCAGCCCACCACTACAAATGCTCCACTAATTCTATCCCCAAATCAGAATTTCTTTTTAATATTTAGTAATATGAAGTGGAGGCAGCCCCCCACCACACATGCTCCACTAATTGCATCTCCAAAATCTGATTTCTTACTTTGCCTTAAGTGGTGGGGCCCACTCGATAAATTAAATCCAAATCAGCCACTAATTAATCCCACACTAATTAATATCACATATGGAATTAACATCCTTGCATAATATTTCTTTAAACATTTGGAACTTAAAATAAAATCTCATTTCCCGAACTTACATATACTAGTTCATGACGCGCACGACATATAAAAATACGAGGCGTAACATCATCACTCTTGAAGAACTTGTACACTAAAACTCAAAAGAAAAACTAAACTAAAACGAAAAGCGAAATCTTTTTTCAAACGGTTTGCGCATGAGTTTTTGTTGGAGAAGCATTTCTTTTTCGTGGGAGTTTGCAGCACTTGAGGTCAGGTTTGAAAGGTGTTAAACGATGAAAAAGGTATGGGTTTTATTCCTCTCGGTCCCTTTCCCAAGAGACCCCTAAGATTCAGTCCAATTCTAATTCAAAAACTAGGAATGTTCCCCTTTGCACGTCCCTGTCACTAGCTCAAATCGATTGTTGTAGTTGGGTATGATCGCTGGTAGAATTTAGGAATGTAAAGTATTTTCGTTATGATTATGTTCATGTATGTATGTTCGTAATCATGTGATGATAAATGTGTGCAAAATGTGTGTGCAGCCGTGTTCTTGGGCATGGTTTGGAGCATGAAAATGGCATGTTTAAACCTTATGGTTTTGTATAAAATTACTTGGAAGTAATGCATATAATAATGTACGAAATTACTAAAGAATTTTTAATAAAAATCCAACGTATACATGTAGAGAAAAAGTGGATTCAAAGGATGACAAATTTCCAAAAAATTTGGAAATTGGTCTCGGCATGGGCAGTGTGGAGGTGTTTTTGATTTTTTATTTTTTTAAGAGGTGAGATCATTAGGGATTGAACCCAAGACCTCATCATATGCAAGCTACTAAAAATTCAATAGTAAAAATGAGGTAAGGGGGATCCGAAATGGGGTAAGGCTCAAGTGAAAGAATGAAAGAGGGAAAGAATTAAAAATTAAGCTGTGTGGGGATCGAACTTACAACCTCTCGAATAGGTGAAGAAGTTAGAAGAAAAATTAAAGAATAATAAAATGAGGTTGTGGGGGATCGATCCCCCAACCTCTTGGCTTCAAACGAAAAGGGAAAGAAAAAAAAAAGGAGAAGTGTGGGCGTTGGGGCTCGACCTTGGGTCCCCAAGCCCAAAATTTTAAATCAAAAATTAGTACAAGACTAAGTGTTGCCCAAGGAATTCGAAATCGGGTTCCCGTTCCCAACTCCGTATTGATACATGTCTTACGTGAATAAAATATTTAATGAATGCTGCCCATAGGAATCGAACTCGAGACCTTGGCATACTTACAAGATGCATAAGTCTTGTACCACACAATCTTGGGTAAATATGAGTCACTTAGACGAAATATGAATGAAGCATCATGGCTTGTACGTATGGGTTCATAAGTCTAGCGTACGTTTAAAAATATGTGAACCTAATATGTATGTGATGAACTGATGTGGCCTCAGGAGGGTTAAGTATGAGTGTGAAACACACTAAAAGGCCAAGTGCATTGGCATATGACGAAATGAACATTTACGTAAAGGGGTGAGTAATTATAAAAAAGATAATATGCTAAATTTGATGAATGTGGTTCCTATATGATAAGACGCTAATATGAAAGACGAGATCAATCTCAAATGATCCTAAGTAAATGTTACCAAAAACCATAGTCACCTATGGGAGTGTAAGATTAATAAAGAGACCAATCTCTAAGAAACACTCTAATGAAAGTATTGAGATTAATATACACTTAATACTAATGATGATATGAGAAATCATCTAATGAGCAATGATGCCCTCATACTAGAAGCCAGCTTCAATGATGTGTGAGATGAATGTAATGGAACTTTATACAGAGCACCGATAGGCTAGGTATGAGTCGCGATTCCTTCTTTCGCGAAGGTAGAGGTTCGTGTAAATCTTATGAGATGAGACTGTCCATTTAGGTGGATATGTGTCTCCTTATATCTCCTAGTATTTGAACCTATGCATCCAACATAGGGTTCTAGTAGGGTTCATTTTCCAATACACGCTAGCATGTTTTGGTTTCACTTTGGCTAGTGATTCCACCTCTTTTCTGTTTGGGGTAGACACTGGATTTCATGGAGCTCATATGATCTATGTCGGTTAAAATTAAAGTTCCCAAAGAAAGAATGAGGCAAACCTCAAGTAATGCACACAATGAAATGAATGATACCAAAGGTATTTGGATAGGATAATCAAGAGGTGAACTATATTTAAGTAATGACCCTAGGTCATTCTTGGTCATTGCACAGTGAACTCGATGAATGTCTTAAACAAAATCCTAGGTATATGAATGAATGAAAATGAAGTAAGTATGAATGAATGAAAATGAAGTAAGTATGAATGAATGAAGCAGACTATGTGTTTGCTAAAGAAGGATCCAAGTTGAGGTCCCATATGTTGAGCCCTCAGTTGGGAAGTCCTAATGCTAAGACCGTGATTCCAAGGTCTCATGCTATAGAATGGATGATATGTGATATATGTGTGTTCTATATGAAATATGTTATGTGCTGTTTGCATTATGAAAAGAATGATAATGCATGTTACTCTCATAGCATGACTTTCCTAATCTGATTTGGTAAGTTCAACTGACTTCGCTTTCCATGATTCATATGATTATGAGAGAGCTATTCTTAATCATGAATGTCTTTGGTGTGTAATTGCATACACCCATACTTAGTACAAGTGTGTACTATTCCCATACAATCCTCTACTTCTAGGTGCAGGTGCAGGTGGACACTAGAGCTTATGAGACTACGTTGGCACTATCTGGACGTGGAGCATATATTCGGACTTGGTAGGCCCTCATGCTTTCGCGGATGCTTATCTTTTATATTCTAGCTTAGATGTAGGCATGAGCTAGAGGAGGATCTTCCACTAGCGTTTCTTTCGTACTTATTTTTTTCAGATGTTGTATTGGTGCCATTTTGGCAACTTTATATTATGCAGTTATGAACTATTTCCTTCATTTGAATATCTCATAATTAGATGGTTGTTGTGAACTGATGTAATATAATGCAATTCTTACTATGAAGTCTATGTATACTTCGAAGCAAACAAAAGTTATAAATTTTTCGCTAAAATTAATCTATACGATGTAATGATGATGTATGAAGGCTTGTCTGCGACCTCCGAGTCTGCAACCTCCGAGAGGTCAACGACGCCGGGTTTGGCTAGGGTCTAGATCTCAATTGTGACAGTTGACTTACTGTAAATCCTTTTAAAGTTGTAATCACTTTTAAGTGATGAAAATGAAGGTTGTTAAGTTAAGATCCTCTTAACGTTGTTAAGTACCCCCTCAACCTATGCCCAAAATCTCAGAGACATATTTATACTATACTAAGGTCTCATTACCCCCCTGAACTTATTTTATTAATAATTTTTTATCCCTTTTCGTCCTATGTAGCATTATCTTGTGGGTCCAACTTTGGTTGACTTTTTTTTCAAGGCAGTGCCACGTTGGCCGAAAAGGGGCAGAAAATTACGTAATAAGTTCAGGGGGTAATAGGACCTTAGTATAATAGAAGTGTGTCTCTGGGATTTCGGGCATAGGTTGAGGGGATACTTGTGCATTTTCCCTAAGGTTGGGTAAGTTGCTCTTAATTAGGTCTACCCTAACTCGGGGATGGTGATGGAGTAGTAAGGTTATAGATATTTTTCTACCTCGTCCTTCTATTCTTACTTGAACTTGAATCTAATAATTTTTAGTAATCTTGTTCATGATAGAAGTCTTGTCACAAATATAAATTGCATGACCTTCACATATTTGGTATGTCTTGATTGACATTATCTTAATAGTATTTTGAAGATTCCAAAGTGAATGAAAGAATTTTTTTGATAAGATCCATGTTTTCTCATGTTGATTTGCATCTTGATATGCTACTTATGCATTTGACTTCATGAGATAATATAAGAAACATGGTTGTAATCACTTGTGAGGTGTAATGTTTAGCCTTGTAATGGAAAAAATTGAGTCACTTTAAAATGAGAAGTGTAGAGTCTCTTGAGAACTATGTGACGTTTTTTATTTGGAAAGCATAATTGTAGGTCCACTCTTTAAAAGTGAAAGCATATTTAGCAAAGTGTTCATGTGTGTGCCTATGATTGTGTTATTTTTCTCAAATGATTTTTACTGTGAAGGTTATTGCTATGTTAGAAATTGACATTTTGTAAAATGACTTCCTATTTGTTGTGATGTGCTAGGTGTGACCTACCATTTTGACTTCACTAGGAAGGAAACATGAGCATGCCTCGGTTTAAAAGATGAGAATTTCTCATTTTAAGAGGAAATTGACCTCCTCAGTAGGAGCATACGACAATCAGATACTTTTGGTGAGCTCCAGGTTGATTCAGAGCTTTACTAAGTCCTTGGTAAATTAATTTTGGTATTATATCGTTGTTAAGGGTAAGGCGGGCTCTGTCCTGACCTACTCTAGGTTTTTTTTATATTTTTAGAGGCTTTGCAGACGTATGTGCATTGTTTAGTTGTGTCTTAAGGAGTTGTGGCCGCTATGGGCAAGTCTGGTATATAACCTTTTGGGTATACTTATGTTGGTTTTTATTGCTGAATCCTTTGTGAACTTGTCACGATTGTTATAGTTATATGCATACTAAGAACATATTTCAGGTTGGTTTTCTCATGCCCTTAGGGCATCGAGTTCCTGCCGTCTTAATGGGATTTGAGGCTTGACAAAAGTGGTATTAGAGCAGGTCATCCTAGTGATAGAGTGTGACAACCCCCTCAGGATTCACATATTCAGGTATTGTCTCTGCCATAGGCGGCCATTCGCTCTTTTAATCCCCTCTTATTGGCCTGCAGCCTCAAGGGAGAATCGAACCCGTGACCTATTTAAGGGTAAGGCGGGCTCTGTCCTGACCTACTCTAGGTTTTTTTTATATTTTTAGAGGCTTTGCAGACGTATGTGCATTGTTTAGTTGTGTCTTAAGGAGTTGTGGCCGCTATGGGCAAGTCTGGTATATAACCTTTTGGGTATACTTATGTTGGTTTTTATTGCTGAATCCTTTGTGAACTTGTCACGATTGTTATAGTTATATGCATACTAAGAACATATTTCAGGTTGGTTTTCTCATGCCCTTAGGGCATCGAGTTCCTGCCGTCTTAATGGGATTTGAGGCTTGACAAAAGTGGTATTAGAGCAGGTCATCCTAGTGATAGAGTCTTGCTTATGGATGTGTCGTGCACCACATCTATAAACAGGAGGCTACGGGACATGTAGGAGTTGTCTCATTTCTTTCATTTCTTAGATCGTGCGATAAAACTATTGTTGTAGGTAAATCATATCTAATTTTTAAATTATTTAACTATAGCAAAGATGCTGGTTATGAGAAGGAGTAAAAGTACTGGTAAACGAGTAGATGTGACTACCCAAGAAGGGACCAACCAACCACCACCAAGTCAAGATGTTCAAAGTTGGGCTCAAGATGAGTCTCTATCGCAGACTTCCTCGATGCCTCCATCTCCTGAAAAACTAAGGAGGGAATATGAATCTAAGGAACCCCCTTTTAATGTTACCAAGCAAAATTTGAGGAATGCAGTCCAATTATTGACTCGTATAGTTGCTGGTCATGGCCAAAGGTAAGAAGGCCTACTTGCAGGTACTAGTGGTGTAGATAGAGCAACTGAAACATGGATATGTGATTTTCTTAACTTGGACTCTCCATCATTCACCGGGTCATATCCTAATGAAGATCTGCAAGACTTTATAGATCAGATCAAATGCACGTTGGATATTATACATGTAAGTGGTAGAAAAACAGTTGATCTAACAACATATAGATAAAAGGGTGTGGATATATTGTGGTATGAAGCTTGGAACCAATATAGGGGAACGGATGCACCTTCAGCTACGTGGAAAGAGTTCAAAATGGCATTCTTTGACCATTATCTTCCATTGGAGATCCGAGAGGCCAGTGCGGATCAGTTCTTAAATCTCCACCAAGGAGGTATGAGCCTGAGAGAGTACAGTCTCAAATTCAGATCCTTGGCCAGATATACTCCTAATGTAGTAGCTACCATGGAGGATAGAGTTCATCGATATGTGGATAGATTAGACCCGTATTTAGTTAGAGACTGTACCATTGTTTTATTGAATAAAGATATGGATATAGCAAGGATGCATGCCTTTGTGCAAAAGTTGGAGGATCAAAGGCAAAGAAGAAGGACACAAGAGTCGAAAATAGGGCATTCTAAGAGCACCATATCCATGGGGCACCTTACACCATCCCAATGTGAGTTTATGCCTCGGTTCTCTAATAGACCACCTTGGACATCATTTTTCTACTCTACATCTAGTGCTCCACCACAGTTTCAAAGATTTAGGGGCAATCAGTTTGGGCAAAGAAGTGAAAGACAAGGCTCACAAATAGTGGGTCATCAAGAGCAGGGAAGTACGAGCCAATCAAGGCCTCCTTGATAGCCTTGTAAACACTGTGGGAGGTATCATCTAGGTGCATGCAGGTTTGGGACAAATATTTGTTTTTGGTGTGGCACACCAGGGCATATGATGAGAAATTGCCCTCATAGGGGCGTGGGTCGCGTTGCACAACCAACTAGATCAGTTGTTGCATCAAACTCATCAATACCTTCTTTGGGTAGGAGGCTACAGATGCATACAGGTCGTGGTACAGGAGCTAGGGGAGCATCTAGTTCTAGTGGAGGTGAGAATCGCACATATGCACTATCATATGATACACCATTGATTATAAGTACATTGTCCATATTTTATAGGATTATATGTGCATTAATTGATCAGGGGTGTAAACTATCATATGATACACCATTGATTCCTTGAAAGTTCAAAAGAACACCAGAATTATTAGTGAATTCATTTGAAGTGTCTACACCGATTGGTGAGTCTATTATAGCTAGAACAGTTTATCATAATTGCATTATAACTGTTTGTGATGGCGATAAATTGGCTGACCTTTTTGAGACAGACATGGTACATTTTGATATTATAATGGGTATGGATTGGATAGCTTTTGGTAATGCCACGGTAGATTGCCGATCTAAGATAGTGCCTTTTCAGTTTTCAAAAGAGGCAGTCCTCGAATGGACAGGTAATATTGGGGTGCCAAAAGGTAAATTTATTTCTTATGTTAAGTAAAAGAAGATGATTTCCAAAGGATACATACGTCACAAGGTCAGAATGAAAAATGTAGATGCAGAGCCACAAACCCTTCAATCCATTCCAGTGGTAAATGAATTTCCCGATGTGTTTCCTGAGGATCTTCCAGGTTTGCCTCCTGAATAAGAAGTAGAGTATTGTATTGATGTGCTTCCAAATACTCAACCTATCTTAATTCCTCCTTATAGAATGGCTCCGGCAGAACTACAGGAGTTGAAGGAGAAATTAAAAGACTTATAAGAAAAAGGATTCATAAGGCCTACTATGTCCCCATGAGGAGCACCAATTTTATTTGTATGCAAGAAAGATGGATCGTTAAGAATGTGTATCGACTACCGGCAGTTAAAATAAGGTAAAAATTAAGAAAAATATCCCCTCCCTAGAATTGATGATTTGTTTGATCAATTACAAGGTGCTAGGTGTTTTTCAAAGATCAACCTAAGGTTGGGTTATCACCAAGTGAGTTCTTAGTCATGTCATTCGGTCTAACAAATGCACCATCAGCTTTTATAGATTTGATGAATAGGGTTTTCAAGCCATTTTTATATGTTTATGTGATAGTGTTCATAGATGAAATTTTGGTGTATTCCAGATCGGAAGAGGATCATGCTAACAACTTCCGTGCCGTCTTACAAATTCTTCGTGATCGTAAATTGTATGCAAAATTCTAAAAATGTGAGTTCTGGCTGAAAGCTGTGGCATTATAAGGTCATATTGTATCTAATGAAGGAATAAAGGTTTATAACCAGAAGATAGAAGTTGTGAAAATCTGGACAAGACCTACAACGCGTACGGAGATCCATAGTTTTCTTAGATTGGAAGGTTATTACAGAAGTTTCATTGAAGGACTCTCTTCCTTTTCTGCACCCTTAACAAAGATTACACACAAAGATATCAAGTTTTAGTGGAGTGATGAATGTAAAAGAAACTTCCAAGAGCTGAAGAGTAAATTAACTTCTACACCTGTATTGGTACTTCCAAAACGCACAGAAGGCTATGCATTTTATTGTGATGCTTAGGTATTGTATTGATGACAACATGATAAATTTATGGATCAAGGCAGCTACGGCCGCATGAGAAACATATCCAACCCATGATCTAGATCTAGAAGCACTTGTGTTTGTTTTGAAAATATGGCGCCACTACTTGTATAGAGTTCATGTTGACATATAAACTTATCACAATAGTTTGAAATATATCTTTAAGCAAAAGGACTTAAATCTGAGGCAACGAAGGTGGCTGGAGATATTACAAGATTATGACATTGATATCTTGTATTATCCCAGTAAAGCAAATGTAGTAGCTGATGCTTTAAGCCGTAAAATACTAGAAAGTACTTATGGGCAGTAAGTGGAACGACAAAGAATAATTAAGGATCAATACCAACTAGGTATCTTGGTGGTTTGCCTTTTTGAATCTCAAGACGAAGGGGTTATTATGCAAAATGCGGCAGAATCCTTATTAATAGTGGAAGTGAAAAAGAAGTAGTACACTAATCCTATTCTCTTACAGCTTAAGGAGAATTTACAACATGGTATGGCAAAGGCATTTGACCTTTCGCAAGAGGGAGTACTTTGATGTCAAAACAGATTGTGTGTACCTAATATAGATGAACTAAGAAAGAGGATCATGATGGAAACACATCATTCAAAATACTCTGTTCATCCGGGGTCAACTAAAATGTATCATGACTTTAAAGAAATGCATTGGTGGGGGGGGGGGACATGAAGAGGAGCATTGTAGAATCCGTGGCTCAGTGTCCAAATTATGGACAGGTAAAAGTAGAACACCATAGTCCTGGAGGTTATATGCAGCATATAGAACTCCCAATTTGGAAGTGGGACACGATCAACATGGATTTTTTCACTAGTTTTCCTCGCTCATTCCAGAAGTTTGACTCCATATGGGTAATAGTCGATAGACCCACAAAAGCAGTGCACTTCTTGCTGGTGAAGAATACTTATACAACTGAAGAGTATGCGAGGTTGTACATTAAAGAGATAGTTCAACTATATGGAGTGCCAATCTCTAAAATATTTTATAGAGGATCATAGTTCACTGCAATTTTTTAGAAGTCGTGTCAGAAGAGTTTGAGAAAACAAGTGAATTTAAGTACAACCTTTCACCCTAGAACGGATCCGGTCAGGCGGAATGCACAATTCATACACTTGATAATATGCTGAGAGCTTGAATATAAGATTTCAAGGGTAGCAGGGATGATCATCTACCACTTATTGAATTTCCTAAGCTTTATATGGTCGGAAGCGTAGACCACCAATTGGTTGGTTTGAAACAGGTGAAACTGCCTTATTTGGGCCAGATCTTGTTCATCAAGCTATGGAAAAGGTCAAAATGATATAGTAGCGGCTAGAAATAGCTCAAAGTTGATAAGTCATATGCGGATATTAGAAGGAGAGGACTAGAATTTTCTATAGGGGATTGGGTGTTCTTGAAGGTGTCTCCAATGAAAGGGGTAATGAGGTTTGGTAAAAGGGAAAGTTGAGTCCATGCTATATAGAGCCACATAAGATTATTTGAAAATTCGGCCAAGTAGCCTATGAGTTAGAGCTACCACAACAGCTTTCATCAGTTTGTCCGGTGTTTCATGTCTCAATGCTACGAAAATGCATAGGTGACCCATATCGTATTACTACTACTGAAGATGTACAGGTTACGAAAGATCTCACTTATGAAGAAGTACCCATTGTTATTCTGGATCGATAAATTAGGAAGTTAAGAAATAAAGAGATACCTTCTGTAAAAGTGTTATGGAGGAACGAACAAGTAGAAGAAGTTACATGTGAAGCGGAAGAAGTAATGAATTTGAATTATCCTCATCTTTTTCAGATCCAAGAGAAAGATGAAAATGCTTAGTTTATATGCCCACAAGTAAGTAAACGTCCATATGTATTACGTGATTAATAGTAGTACTAACTTAGGCTTGAATCTATTTGGGCTGGATAACTATGGTAACATTCGAGGACGAATGTTTTAATGGGGAGAGGATGTAACAGCCCATCTTACGCATATGCTTGTTCTATTCTCGTGATACTGCTGGCCTTATAGTATAGGTGAGGGACCATGTACCTTATATGATTAGTGTTGGTTTAAACTAGCCGGAAAGTTATGTATCATGACATGCACATTTTAGTGTGTTTACTGTAAGTTCACTCCATCGGATGTATTTAGACTAAATATAGTAAGGTGATAAATGAGCTTAAAATTTGAAAGTTAAGATCTAAGTTGAAGCAAAAGGATATATTCATAAAATGGAATAAAATAATTGAGCTCTTGCTTGACTTTGTTAAGATAGCAGCTGCATCACCTACTTGAGCTATATGGATATGTTACGGGGCCCAAGCTTGATGTGCATTAGCAGGTGCATCACCTTCTTGACCAATAAGTGGCTGAAAATAGACCCCCAAAAAACAAGGTTCTAGAGGATATTTTTTTGGTCAATAAAGATCCATTTATATCTAATTTTAGCAGATATTCTTCATCCATTTAAACACATAATATTATGAATTATCTCCATCTCTCTCTCTCTCTCTCTCTCTCTCTCTCTTTTCTCTTCAAGATTAAAACAACAATGTTTAGTTGTTCTAGGGTTCTTCAAGAAACCCTCATATCTGCAAACCAAGGTAAGTTAAAACACTTGGATTTTGCTTAGTTCTACCATGGATGATTAGAAAAACATGTTATTCATGCTCATGTATAAATATAAAAGAAGAAAATTTCAATAATCTAATGCTCACTTCCTTAGTTATTAAGAGACCTTTTTCTTTTTCTTTGATTTAAGTGTGAAGGGAAGCTGAAGTTCTAGAAGAATTCAAGTTATAAGAAGAAGTTGCAGAAATTGAGGTAAGGTGAGTGCCCCATTTTTTTTTGTCTTCCTTGTGTATGAGTTTGAGTGAGGATTTAGGGTTGTGCTGTAATGAAGCACTCAAGGGGGTGGTGAATTAAGTAATTGGTTATATGACAAAGAATATTTGGGGCTGTTCTATATTTATTATTGTTGGTGCAACTTGGTTGATCTTGGGGAAAAGATATATAATGTATGTGTTGGACTACCCCTTTTTGGCTTACTCACCTCGGGAGAACAAGCCACCACTCAATAACAAGACATTGGGAGAACACTCAAACAAGACACCAAGACTTCCCTTTCTGAGCTCCTACTTAGTGCAATGAGTAGATGGCGTCCTATACCACCACCTACCCTAAGTAGTACACTCTTTTAGAAGGCTTGGCACAAGGACTCCCCTTTCGGAAGGTCCTACCTAGTGCAATGAATAGATAGCGTCCCATACCACCATCTACCCTAAGTAGTACGTTCTTTTAGGAGACTAAGTTCATTCAATTCAGAAAAGAATCACCAAGACTCCCATTTAAGAATCCTACTTAGAGAAATGGATAAAGAGCTTCCATCCACTACGTACCCTAAGCAACACTCTTTTAGAAGACTTAGCACATTCATTACTTTTGTGGGAGTTAGATAACTAACATCGACCATGAGAACTAGACATGGAATCCCGTTATTAACCCCTTCAGATGAGCGATCCTCAATTAAATAGAGTAAGGTCATTCTCTTAGCTTTTACATGGCTTGCCCAATAGCTAAACCTATGCGGGCGCATAGTTAAGGGATAAGGAGATTGCTACTAAATAACTCATTCTCTACTTACGAGGAGTACTCATCTCAAAAGGCACATTGGAATACAACATCTCAACTCACAAAGTGTAACCACCTCTTCTTTATATTTCTCGTTGCTAGAAATAACCCCCACGGATTCTACACATTATATACTATAGGTTAAGGATAACTAGTGAACACCACAACTCAACTCACGATGGGCATTCATCCTCTGACCTATCTTAGAAGCTCTTAGGATGTAGTGAGGTTACTACTAAACACTTCATGTCAACTCACGAAGAGTGTCCACACAAACTCCTCTATTTACTCAACTTAGCGTCATTCATTCATTTAATTGTGTATCTGTACTTGTGAGCACATCTTGCATATAAGCATCATTTCATTTATATTAAATTTTATACATGATTTAGGCCTTCATTCATCAAATCACACACCTTACATTCTTCACATAATCATATACTTTATTTAGACATAATCTAAGTCAAACATGCAATTCAAGCATACACGACACAAGAACCATCTTCATTATCACTACATGTCACAAATTAGTCCATCAAAGCCAAACTCATAATACATACTAAGTATAATCAATTTCATCAAGTAAACACCGCCACCAAGAAGTGGACCATACCACTCAAGAGTTTTTCATAATTAATGCTTAAACAACATAACGAACTTACCCTTTAATCCTAGATTCCATCACCTATAGCATTTTTACTAAATAATTCATAATAAATTAGCCCTTAGGGCAATAGCTAAACATCTAACAACACAAGTAAAGAAAAGCTCAAAGACTACAAATCAAAGCTCATTTAATCCATTTCTTAAGCCAACATTTTATCAAAAGATTTAACATTTTTCATTGAAGTTTTGACCTTAAACATTAGAAACATCATTATTAAGTAAATCATAATGTTTTCATGCAAGACCCATATTGAGAGTTGAAGTTAGAAGAAACGAGGGTTGTGCAAGACCCATATTGAGAGTTGAAGTTAGAAGAAACGAGGGTTGAAAACCCTTCTTGAAAAAATCCATTAGAAGGGACTACTTGAATGGAATAGAGTTCAAGGATGGATACTATACCTTAGATCAGAGAAAGCCAATGATTTTAATGAATAACTTGGCCATCAAAAACCCTCCTAGCTCTTCTTGACTTCTAGCTTCCAAAGAGACTTGAGAGAGAGTTCTAAGGGAATAGGGTTTTGGGTTTTAGGAAATGAGGTGTAAAATTAGGTATTAGGATTTGAAATACTTTAATATACCTAATAAACCCTAAAAATAGATTCCTAGGTTCACAAAAGACTTGGGGTGAATTTACCAAACACCCCAACCCTTCAAAGGAAAGGACAACTTTTGGTAGACTCACAAACGAGACCTAACCAGTGGACCGTTTGGCCATCAACGGACCGTTGGTGGGGTCTGTGGGTTGACACATAGCTCCATTTTGAGCCTGGATAACTAAACCTTTCAGGTCCAATGAATGAGGCAAGTCGATGGGCCGTTGGTTGAAAGCACTGGCCGTTGATTGCACTCGTTGGTGGACACTGCAAAGGAAGTTTTGGTCCTTCTCTAGGGACCCTTGTGGGTCCTAGGTGGGGTTGCACCCAAACTTTAAACCCCTAAATTAAGTCATGTAGGTCTTAGGAACCTCCCACATCAATTTCAAGCAAAACAAACGCGGAAAACTCACTCAAACACATCAAGACACACAAGTACTTTCTAAGGCACACCTTCCTAACGTCATGGACGTTCATGGATGTTTGACCTCCAAACTTAACCAAACTTCACACACTGCCTGAGAACACTAACGTTTTAACTTAAAATTCACTCAATAAACAATTACGAATCTCTAGTTTACCTTAGTTCATTTTTGTGTTTTACATTGTAGATGTGTCTACATGGTTCAGTTGTGTCTGAAGGAGTTGTGGCCTCAACGGCCAAGTCTTGTGTATAAATTTTTGGGTCTACTTATGATGGTTTTTATTGCTGCGTCCTTTGTGAACTTGTCACGATTATTATAGTTTCATAGTAAGAACAAATTTCAGATTGGTTCTCTCAGGCGCTTAGGGCATCAAGTGAATGTCCTTGTTAATGCGATTTGAGGTGTGACATACTTTTCGTGAGTAGAGATGTTGTATCCAATGTACCTCTTCAGATGAGTACTCTTTGTGAGTTGAAAGAAGCCCACAGAGGTTTAGCTATTGGAGATCCATGTAAAAGCTAAGAGCTACCTGAGGCAAGTGGGGATCCCTTATCCTGTAGGGGTTAATATCGGGATTCCTATAACAACTTGAAAATGACTATGCTAAGTAGTAATGCTTAAATATACCTAGAATGCACGGATTAGATCGGGTTCACACGGCTTGTTGCACGTAGAACCAGACCTTAGAACCTATGCACTAGCCGAGCCAACCAAGTTGTTGAGTTAATTGAGTTAGGAAAGGTGAGAACTAACCATGTAGGACACCGGAATTGAAGAGATTCACTCGGATGAGTTTTATCAGAATTTAAAGGGGTAATCTTAGGTTTGGAGGGTCTAGGGGTAAAATGATATTTTCCAAGCTAGGGGTTGTATTGTAATTACCCTAAGTAATTAATTAATCAATTTAATTAGAGGAACGGTTTGGGTCGGGTCGACCCAGAACGATCCATTTCACGATGGAGGCTTCAAGTGGGTTTGATCCCTGGTGGAAGCGACATTTAGGTTGATTTAATTGATGTGTATTACCTGATTTAGTGGGGCATGGTGGTCATTTCACGTAGCCTTTGAAAAAAATCAGAATTTAAACAATTAAGAGAAGTCCTAATTTGACTAAGTCTCAACCTAATCTCCTCATCCTAAGCTAACACTAACTCACGTTTATCTCTACTCCTCTTTCACTTCACGATCAACGTTCTGTAAAAACTAAAGAACAGAACAAAAAGATAAAAACAAAAAAAAAACAAGAGTTCATGTACACTCAATAACTTGAACGCTCAATCTCAAAAGCCAATTAAGCTTCAAAATGAAAAGCAAAAACAAAATTCTCCACGGATTATGCTTGTGATTTCGGTGGTGAGATGTCGGCTTAGTGGGAGGGGGGGGGGGGTTGGCAGCACGTAAGAACATCTTTGAACGACTAGAGATATGGGTTTTCTTCTCTCTTGGTCCCTTCCCCAAGAGACCCCTATAAGGTTCAATCCATTCATCATAAAAAAACTAAGGTTGTCCCCGTTGCATTCCCCTGGCATTAGATCCTTTGAAAGATTCAAGTATGCGTTGGAATGACTTCTTGTAGATTATTTTAGGGCTGGTGGTGATTACGTGTTTGAATGTGTAGTCGGAATTATATAGAAATGAAAGAGGTGTTCTTAAAATGTGAAGTTTGTAAACTTGTTTGTGCATGTGTGTGCCGTGAACTAGCCACGGTTTGCAGCTTGATATTGACACGTTAAAATATTATGAATTATGTGTGTGTGAATATGTTAAAAACGTGATGTTCATATGAGTTCAAAGTTGCTGAATCGAATGATAATTCTTGAATGAAAGTAATCTTTAAAATGCACCAAAAGATCTCGCTAAAAACTACTCGAAATGTTTTAATGTTTAACGTAAAATAGGGTGAGAAAATAGGCTGCAAAACTGTGGTCAAATTCCAGTTTGCTGGAATTTGATTTTGGTCACACAATGAAGTTTTCAAAACTTGTAAAAAGAACAAAAAATAATGTGAGGTCATAGGGGATCGAACCCGAGACCTCACTACACGAATATTATATCAAAATTTAAGTTAAAGAATTGTGGCATGTGGGATTCGAACCCGTGTGCCTTGACCGAAAACGAAACATAAAAATAAAAAATGAGGTGTGTGGGGTTCCAACCCACAACCTCTCGATCAAAAATGAGGAAGAATTAAAAGAAAATAAAAATGAGGTATGTTGGAATCGAACCCACAACATCTTGGCCGAATGAAAACAATTAAGGAGAAAAATAAAGTGGGGCTGTGGGTAATTATGTGGGAATCGAACCCACAACCCAAGTGCATTGGCACATGATGAAATGAACATTCACGTAAAAAGGAGTGAGTAATTATGAAGGACAAATGTGCTAAGGCTAATGAATGTGGTGACAATATGATAAGAGGCTAATGTGAAGTATGAGAGCAAATTCAAATGATCCTAAGTAAATGTCACCAAAACGTACACACCTATGAGAGTGTAAAGTTAATGAAGAGACCAGTCTCTAAGAACACTCTAATGAAAGTACTAAAAGTTAATATATACTTAATACTAATGGTGAAATGAGAAATCATCTAATGAGCTATGATGTCCTCACGCTAGAAGCCATCTTCTATGATGTATGAGATGAATGTAATGGAACTTTATACTGAGCATTGATAGGCTAGCAATGAGCGGTGATTCCTTCTTTGGGGAAGGCAGAGGTTCATGTAATTCTCATGAGATGAGACTGTCCATCTAGACGAGTATGGGTCTCCTTATATCTCGTAGTCTTTGAACCTATGTAGCCAACATAGGGTTCTAGCAGGGTTTAATTCCTTATATACGCTAGCATGTTTTGGTTTCACTTTGGCCAGTGATTCCACCTCTTTCCGGTGTGGGGTAGACACTCGATTTCTTGATGCTCACATTATCTATGTCGATTAAAGTTAAAATTCCCAAAGAAAGAATAAGGCCAGCCTCATGTTATGCACACAATGAAATGAACGATACCATAGGTGTTTGGGTAGGATAATCAAGAGGTTAACTAGACTCATTCTTAGTCATTGCACAGTGAACCCAATGACAGTCTAAACTACATCCTAGGCATAGCTGGTGTTACACTAGCCTATGAATGAAATGAAATGATGTATATTGAATGAAGCAGACTCTGTGTTTGCTAAAGAAGGCTCTCTAGTTGAGGTCATATGTTGAGCCCTCATTTTGCGAAGTCCTAATGTTAAGTCCATAGTTCCAGGGTCTCATGACATATGGAACGAATGAAATGAAATATCATATGTGCTATATGAAATATGTTATGTGCTATATGAAATATGTTATGTGCTATGTGCAATATTTGTATGATGATGCATGTTACTCTCATCACATGACTTTCTTAATCCGATTTTTGCAAGTCCACTGACTTGATTTTCAATGACTCATATGTTAAGAGAGAGCTATTCTAAATCATGCATGTCCGTGGTGTGTGCTTACATATACCCATACTTAGTACTAGTGTGTACTAATTCCATATATTTATCTACTTTTAGGGGCAGGTGCAGCTCGATGGTAGAGCTTACGAGTCGACGCAGAAGTTATTCGGACGTGGAGCTTTCATCAGGATTTGGTAGGTCCTCATGCTTTCGAGGATGCTTATTGATTTATTCTAGCGTACACGTAAGCATGAGCTACTGGAGTATGTTCCTTTAACATTTCTTTCGTTTTTTATTTTTAGACGTTGTATTGGTGCCATTTTGGAAACTCTATATTTATTACTATATCTTTCATTTGATTATCTTAATTTAGATGGTTGTTGTGAACGCTTATGAGTTTAAGTAGATAGTATTCTTCGAGATCAATATTTTCCAATATAATTTTTAAATTTTACATGGTGAATATTAGGGAGGATGTTCTGGTTATTAGTGCATGTTGGGACAGCCATGGTGGGGAGTCACTTTAAATCAAGCTATGCGCTTGTTCGAGCACTTCTAAAGTAATGTTAGCTCTTCAAGTGATGGTGATCAGATACCATGATTAATATTGCTTCTATTACATTATTATGTTTAAAGATTGTTTTATATATGTTATGATAAGGGATGTGGCTGGATGTGTGGGAAATTTTTGGAGACTTAAGGGACTTAAATATTGCATGGAGTTTTGGTGAGGACTTGATTTGAAGGTTGTACAATATATAGATGTGATTAAAGGGATACTGAAGGAAATAAAACACTAGATAGATAGATTGCAATTTATTGCTTCGTTACTCTTTGGGTGTGATCAAGTGGCTCAAATTGATTGATTAGCTACTAATACTAGTCTTACAACGTATTTTATTGTAGATTAGCGATATGAAGAGAAGGCTCTTAGTAATTGATACGCTCAAACATACTTCTCAACTAAGAAGTAAAGCGGTCGTAACAAGTAAAGAACCCAACTAATGAGGTTTGGATCATTCGCACGAGGAAAATAGTTCAGACTTAACTTCAATCTATTATTTCTATTATTTAGTCAATTATTTCCTTATAAAACAAAGACAATAAAAGGGGGGGGGTTATTTCTAAATTAATGAAAATAACTAACTAAATTAAAGTAGACACCTAACAGATTCAAATGTTGGATTTTAATCAATTAACAAAAGTAACTAATGTTTACGTGTTCCCCACAGGTTCCTAACTTGATAATTCTAACTATAAAAATTCTTTCCTAGTATCTTGCGTGAAAACTGATAAGTTATGTATTTCTAAATCCTTGGTCCGACATCTAGAAAATTTCACTCCGCACCTTGGTCCGGCTACGTGTGTTGCTATACTAACCCTTACCTTTACCTCATATTAAGCATTGTATTTGATATTTGACTAAGTTATTACCTCTTACCAATTAATATAGCCTATTAGATAGTATACACTAAATCTGTGTTGATAATTCTTTTCCTATTATCTACCTCCTTAGATAGTTACCCATAGTCATAATCACAATATTCATATATATAATGTAAGAATTCATGCACTTACTTCAATGAGAACGAATAAAATTTAGAAATTTACTTGATTAATCGACAAATTTACCAACAATAAACTCTAGAGAAACGTGTAACAATCCAAAGTCTAATATCCAAAATAATCTACTAACAAAGAATCTACCATAAAAGTGTTTTTAGAACTGAGAGTCTAACCCCAAAAATGAGGTTTGTACAATTATTTATAAAAAAACAAAAACCTAACAAAAGAAGGACTCTAATTGTTGAAAATATGTAAAAACGCGGCTGGGTCGACGGACCTCGTGACGGGACGTCGTTGTCACGATGAGCCGTCATGGAATCCGTCATCCCATACTTTGCAAAATCTTCTTCTGCTCTCTTCATTACCCTCGACGGCAGGTATGATGGACCGTTCCAGGCACGACGGTCCTTCGAGGGTCTCCGTTCACTAACACTTAAATTCTTGGAATTTGGGTACTGGGACTACTTCTCTGATCATCACAACGAACCAGCAGGACAGACCGTCGTGGCTATGACGGTACATCATGCACTTCGTAACCCCACACTTGTCAGACTTCCCCATATTTTTTCAGCAGCTTCACTATGATGCCACCTATGGATCGTCATTGGCACGACAGACCGTCACAAGCTCCGTAGGTGGTAAATTTTCTGCATTTCTTGCTCAAAATCTTCCGCGTTAATCTTTAGACAAATTTCCTGCAAATAAAGGGAAACTTACATAAAAATCAATACAAAAGGCTTTTGGACATACACTAAACTCAAGGAAAAAGCATTAAAAATACTCTGAAACAACCAAGGCATATCAACACCCTCAACTTGAATTTGTTGTTTGTCCTCAAGCGACGCATTATGACTCACTACAACAATCTTTGTACAATAATATCCATGTTTTAGCTTTCGCAATCATTTGGCGATCAATCACGATCTGTATCATCATATTTATGCATGTTATCACAATTAGGCTTGAATTATGTGGAATCATACCATGACACAGACTCACCACCCACTAACACCTATCCTCTTCGATTTCTCACCGAGGTGCTAATATTTCCGGTATTGCAACTAGTGTCCTCACTTCAAAACAACATCCTCATTTTTTACACAATGATTTCAGTTTGAGTATTAGGATTACTTTTAAACACTCACTCTCAGAACAAATTCACAACTCATTCATACATATTGCCATAAGCTTGCCCTTATTTTCACTGCTTTAAGTTCTCTATACAACTTTTAGTATCACGATAGGAGTTTCTTAGCTTGTAACATAGGCTCAAGGTCAGGTAGGGTATATTTAGGTATACTTTAGTTACTTTTTTTTGCCCTCCTTGACATATCGGCTAAACATACCACTTTTTATCATTTTATTTTGCCAATTTATTATATGCTTTCACCTTGCTATTTTCCCTTATTTATTCTTATCTGTAAGTGACTCTTTTCTTTTCTTGCTTGTATTTATTGTATTATATATACTTTTTCCACATTTCTTTCAACTATTTCTTGAGTCTCTTTTATTTTGTTCTTTTTCTCTCTTTGTTTTTTCAACCCCACTTTCCAGAGCATTCCTCATAATAGCCACCCTCAACTCATGGCTTTGCCATGAGTCAAAGTACACAATACCCAAAGTTGGGTCAGGGCCATAAAAAGGTTGTTTACTCCATTAGCCACCCTGAACTTATGTTTTTCGCATAAGCTGAGGTGCACATGTCCAAGGACGGACCAGAGCCAACACATTATTCCCAAAAAAGATCAGTTGGGGTGAAAAAGAAAGGTCTAGTTTAAGCTCAAATCATTTGGATCAAAGAAGGATTAATTTCATTTGTTTTTTTTATTTAGGCTAAAAATGGGCTATATTGAACAAGGGCCTATGATCCTTTCCTAATTGTCTATTAAAGCTTACTTTTAGCAGGACTTACCAGGCAAGTTCTAGCTCAGTACAAATAGTGGACTATTCAAATATTCCTCACACTCACTTGACATCTCATTATTCTACCACATTATCAGACACCTAGTTTGAATTTTAGACTTAGGGTCATGCAGTGGTGTATCTCTATGTCATGCTTAGAGCCACACATTTATCAATTACTATGCCTAATCATGCATCATTTTCATTTCATCAGGATATCATTTTAGCCATCATGCTTCAGAGTTAAACTATGTACATAAGATTTAGACATGCCGGTTCAACAATAAAAATAATCAGTCTCTTGGGGAAAAAGAACACAAGCAAGAAAACCCCAAAAGTGGATAGTGAATTGGGCTAATCAGACTTAACCCTAGCACTCAATTTCCATTTACCCCACCCCCCAAAAAAAGACATGCAATTGTCCCCAATGGATTAAAAAATTGAAATACGAGAGTGGTAGGTGAAGCAAACCTGGAGCGCAAAGCGCAGACGATCAGCAAGTTAGTCGGTCCGGTTCCCCAGAACCCACTACCTCTGTATTCTGGACACCCTCAGAAGTGTCCTTATCAGCAACAACACTATCAGTAGTGCCTCCCACAATTGCCACATATCTAGAGCTAGATTCCCCAACAGCTGACTCTACAGCCCTGATCCGACGCGCATCCTTCTCTGCAAGCGAGGCTCTCCTCGCAGCCTCCATCTCACGGCGTTCCTTCTTCCGTGTTCTAGCCTCATCCTCTTCTTGACCCTTACGCATCTTGGCATGCTCTCGAGGGAGAGGTGGTGGAAACTCAGAAGTGGTGAATAAGGCCGCCATCACTGTGTCCTCAGCAGGCTTTGCAGAAGGGGCCTCAGACTCAAGCACCCTAGCCTCTAGGATCATATCAATGTCTGCTCGAAGACTCTCGACCACAGCATGAAGGGTCGACACGTCCACCTGAGGAGCTGGCCGGGCTAGCACCCACAACTCAAAAGCGTCCAAGCATTGATGAACCTCAGCGATCGTCCGCTCTGTGTGCCGGACCATTTTCCGCTCCAAGTGTTCTTGTGCCTCAGCATTAGACCTCTGCATCTAAGGCTGCATGTGATGCATAAGTGTAGCCATCTGTGCCTCTAGTTTCTGGACCCTAACAGCTGGACCAGAGCGGGGAAAGGGGCTGAGTGAGAGGAGCTCAGGGCATTACTACTACCCGGGATAGACTTGATGGGGTAGTGTCCATGGTTTTAGAAGCAGCCTGCATATCCGTGCAAGCCTGTGCTACCTTATCAACAAGATTTTCACCAAGTGGAGACAACTCTGGACGGGGCCCTCTGCGTGGAGACAAATCATTGGCCTCATCCCTGATGAGGCAGATATCAAAAGTGTCCAACGGAATCTTGAGCTGATCAATGTGCCAAATGGGCACACTGTGGACCTGCATAAGGAAAGTATCATTCACATAGAAGGGTAAGTAATTGTGACCTTAAAAGTCCTCTCGTGCATGACCGCTTGTAGAAGCCAAGCAAAGTCCACCTCAAACCCGGCTATCATCGCCCCCATGCACCATCCCATGTGACTATATTATCAGCGGCCGTGGGGGAAAGGCAGTGGCGGACAATCAACCATAAGAACATAGCCTTGAAGGTCAAGTTAGCCTTCATGATGTGTCCCTTCTCCATCAACAGACAAGTGCAGGGCCATCCACCTCTTGGTGGTCTCTCTCAGCGATGGTTCACACAAGAATTGGCCATCTTTGACAATTTGCCACAGGTAGTCGAACTCGGCGGTGAGAGGGGTCTGGTTGGCATCAACATCCTCGCCGTGAAGATATTGGTGGATGGTAGGCAGGGATATATCGACCTGAATGCCACGTACTCGGACATGCTCAAGTGGGGCCTATTTTTCAGGGGCAGCTCACCTAACAATATGTGATTTGAGAGTAGCCCCGTAAGAGGCGTAGAACTCTCGGACCAACTCTTCACTATAACGGCCCAAAGAATGCGTTGTCCACTCTAGTGTGAGGGTCCGTGTCATGACTCCTTTATCATTCAGAAACTTTGCGTCTGAATAAACTTGTTATTGCCCGTACCATGTGTTGGGCTAGTCGGCAACCATGGTGAGAGCACGAGTCGGTGAGCCAAGAGTGGAATCAGAACTGTCAGCCTCATCAGACGAGGAAGACTGTGCAGCTGTGGCGAGGGTAGGGACTTCACAGACCCGGAGTCTTCCTCTGACCACGAAACTCCTAAGGAGCTAGACGCTCTTTCTTCATGAGTAGCTGACCTAGAAGTTGTGCCGGTCAGTGTGCACTTCTCATCAGTCTAGGAGGAAATGACTACACCGGACGCCACCTTTTTGGGCATAGCTCTAGTAGCATGTGCAGCTCGTGATGGAGTGGCAGTGCCTGGGGGCACGTACTCATGATCATGCTCATCATCACATCCTATGATCAGGCGGGCAGACGGGGCGACAGACTTTGAACGCCCACGTGCGTAAACTCGATCATGTTTTTGTGCCATTAGACATAGTAACTATAAAGAATCAATATTAGTATGAGAAGAAGCAAATAAGACGAGCAAAAATGACACAGAATAAATATAAGAGCTAAGCTGTAATGACTTTTCTGTAGTTACTGTGAAACACGACGATCAAGGTGACGGCTCGTCGTGAGTACGACGGACCGTCATGGGGTCCGTCATGTCTTACTTCAACTATGTTGATGTGGAGACCCCTGAAGGAAAGTCTCCAACAAGTATGACGGATAAGCAGGACGGTCCGTCGTGACAATGACGGTCCGTCATTGATGTCTGTCGTGGGGTACTTAGAAAAGAGTATGGAAACCCTTAGGAGAGAGGTCTCTAAACGTCGCAGCGGTTATGCAGGACGGACCGTCGAGGGTATGATGGTCCGTCGTAGATGTACATCAGAGGACACTTAGAAAAAGTAGGAGACCCTTAGGAGTAGGGTCTCTAACAATAAGAACGCTTGTGCAGGACGGATTGTCGAGGGTATGACGGTCCGTCGTAGGTGTCCGTAAGAAGACACTTAGAAAAAGTGGGAGACCCTTAGGAATAGGGTCTCTGACAACTAGAACGGTCGTGCAGGACGGACTATGGAGGGTATGACGGTCCATCGTAGATGTTCGCAATAGGACAATTAGAAAAACTGGGAGACCCTTAGGAATAGGGACTTTGACAACCAGAACGATTATGCAGGATGGACCGTCGAGGGTATGACGGTCCGTCGTAGATGTTCATAAGAGGACACTTAGAAAAAGTGGGAGAGCCTTAGGAATAGGGTCTCTGACAACCAGAACGGTTGTGCAGGATGGACCATCGTGGTAACGACGGTCTGTCGCATGTGTCCGTTGGTGGACACTTGGAGAAAATTTGACAACGAGGTGTTGGAAGGGACCCTATGACGGTCCGTCATGGGTACGACTGTCGGTCATCGGGGGTTCGTTCTGTTATACAGTGAAAGAACTAGGGATGCCACAATCATCCCCTATGACTCAAATGGAATTTTTATTGTTAAAATCTACATGTATCTAAACCGAATAGCCTAACTAGCAATGCTAAAGCACATATTTCTCGTGTTTTAACAATGCTATTTAAGGATTCTTAACCTAGGTCAAACAAAATTTGATCAAAGCATGAAGACCCACCAAAAAGAAATAGGCTAATACGAATTTAAAAAAACAAAAATGCAATGTAAATGGGTAGAAATCAGAGACACATACTTGAAAATTTGAGAAAAACAAGCATGGAAGGTACTTGGTGATTAAGAACAGAATCACAGCAGCAGACTCTGACCAGTAGAAAGGAGATATCTGGAATTAGGGAATTTGGTGAATCGATCGGTTGATAGAGAAGGGGTAGGAAGTTGGAAGTTGAAAAGGGAGAGAAAATAGGAAGGAAATGGGTGAAATGAAGGGGTGGGGTTTTTAAAAGTTGCCAATTTTTTAAATTACCCCAATCCAGTCAGGTCGGTTACACTCATTAATGATGCAACGAGTCCCTGACGATGGTTCGTCGCAGATGCGACGATCCATCATTGGTTCCATCACGTGTGCCCTAGTTTTGAAAATAAATGATAGACGTACCTGGCACGACAGACTTATGCGACGGTCCGCCGCATGCGTGACGGTCCGTAGATGTGTCTGTCAGTGACTGTTGCAGAGTAATTTTCTACAGAATTTCCTGGTGAAGTGCCTGCAACTTTAAAAACCCATCAATAGAAAATGCTACCATTACTTAGAAAGAAAAACTATAAGTATTGGGTCGCCTCCCAACCAGCGCCTGATTTAACATTGTGGAACGACTGAGGACACTTGATTACTCAGACTTCATCAAGATGGTATACCTCGATCACTTCATTCGCCGATTCAGCATGCCTGAAATAGATTTCTATGCATTGTCCATTCACATTGAACCGCACACCCTCCTTAGTTTCCAACTCAACTGCTCCATAATGGAATAGTTGGGTAACTAAGTAAGGACAGTCCATTTGGACTTGAGCTTCCCTGGAAACAAGCGCAACCTAGAATTGAATAAAAGCACCAAATCCCCAACCATAAATTCTCATTTTTCAATTTGTAGGTCATGGTACTTCTCCATCTTTTCTTTCTAGAGGTCTAAGATTTCAGGCAAAATTCATCTAGTTCATTCAACCTACTTAATCGTTGTTCTGCAGCTTCATTCCAATCAATTTTCAACTTCTTCATAGCTCACAGGGCTTTATTCTATAATTCAACCGGAAGATGAAAAGCTTTTCCATATATAAGTTGTTATGGGGACATACTTATGGGAGTCTTATCCGCTGTCTGGTAGGCCCAAAGATCATCATCAAGCCACCTTGACCAATCTGTTCTACTAGCGTTCACTGTTTTTGACAATATCTATTTGATCTCCCTTTTTGACACTTCAACTTGCCCACTAGTTTGAGGGTAGTAAGGAGTGGCCACATAATGGCGAACCCCATATTTCTCCAATAATCCCTTGAACAATCTGTTGCAAAAGTGGGAGCCCCCATCACTATTAATTGCCCTTGGGGTGCCAAAACGAGAGAATATATTCTTTTTTAAGAACGCAGTGACACTCTTCCCTTCATTTTTTGCGGGGGCGATAGCCTCCACCCATTTATATACGTAATCAACCGCTACTAAAATATACTTCATTACATGAGAACTCACAAAAGGGCCCATAAAGTCAATACCCTAAACATCAAATGACTCAATCACAAGAATGGGGTTTAGAGGGAGCTCTTGCTTTCTTGAAATGTCGTCATTTCTTTGGCATCTATCACATGCTTTAGCAAACTCATGAGCATCTTGATGAAGAGTTGGCCAATAGTAACCACATTGAAATATCTTATGAGCGATTCAGATACCACTATGATGTCAACCAACGGGTGAGGAATGGCATGCCTCCGAAACACTCAACATCTCACATTCTGGCACACAACGCCGAATAAGCCCCTCGGCACAACTCCTATATAAATATGGTTCATCCCAAAATATCTTCATCATATCGTACATGAAATTTTTTCTTTGATCAAAGGACAAGTCTGATGGAATAATATCACTAGCCAGATAGTTTGCGAAATCTGCAAACCATGAAATCAAGTCTTGTGAGGCAGCCAATACATGCTCATCGGGGAAAGTATCATCAATATCAGTTTTATCCCCTAACTCTCTCATAGCTTCATCTTCTAGTCGGGACACGTGATCGGCAACTTAATTTTTGGTCCCTTTTCTATCCCTCATTTCAAAGTTAAATTCTTGTAGTAGTAATACCTAACGAATCAACCTCAATTTTGCATCCTTCTTTGCCATCAAATATCTCAATGTTGAATGGTGAGTATGCACTATAACTCTAGTACCTAGGAAATAGGAGCGATATTTTTCTAAAGCAAAGACTACTGCAAGGATTTCTTGCTCAGTCACTGTGTAGTTCTTCTGAGCTTCATTTAGAGATTTACTAGCATGGTAAATGGGGTGAAGTATTTCGTTCTTTCTTTGTCCAAATACTACACCAAGAGCAACCCCACTAGCGTCGCACATCACCTCAAGTGGACTAATCCAATCTGGAGAAATAATGATAGGTGCGGACACCAATTTTTCTTTTAGCTCGCCGAATGCTTTGAGACAAGATTCATCAAAATAAAATTTACAATCTTTCTCCAGCAGTTTGCACAACGGATGTGCAATTTTTGAAAAATCATTGATGAATCTCCGGCAAAAACATGCATGCCCAAGAAAGCTTCTCACACCTATTACAGACATAGGTTGGGGAAGTCTCTCAATTACCTAAACTTTAGCTCGATCAACCTCTATACCTTTTTTTGAAATGTGATGACCCAAAAAAATACCTTCTTTCACCATGAAGTGGCATTTTTCCCAAATTAGTACTAAATTGTAGTCTTCACATCTCTTAAGGACCTCAGATAAATTGTTCAAACACCTCTCTAATGAATCACCAACCACAGAAAAATCAACCGTAAAAACTTCTATAGTATCTTCCACCATGTCAGAGAATATCGACATCATACATCTCTGAAATATGGCGGGTGCATTGCACAACTCAAACGGCATTCTCTTGAACGCAAAGGTCCCATATAGACAAGTAAAAGTGGTCTCTTAATCTTTTGGTGCAATATAAATCTTGTTATACCCCGAATATCCTTTAAGAAAACAGTACCACCCTTTTCTGGCAAGTCTATCCAAAATCTGATCCATGAAGGTCATAGGAAAATGGTCTTTTTCAGTCCATGCATTTAATTTGCGATAATCCATACACACCCTCTATCCAGTAAACGGTCTCAATGGAACAAGTTCATTTTTCTCATTGGGGACCACAATCATTCCCCCTTTATTAGGTACACACTGAACATGGCAAACCCTACTACTATCGGCGATCGGATAGAGTACTCCGACATCCAACCATTTAATGATTTCCTTCTTCACGACCTCTTGCATAGGTGGATTAGAGCATCTCTGGTGCTCAATACTTGTCTTATGATCGGGCATGAGTTGGATTTTATGAGAAAAAATACCAGGAGGGATCCCAATAATGTCGGCAATAGTCCACCCAATAGCTCTTTTGAACCTTTTTAAAAATTTACCCCTAATCAAATTAACAAATAAACAGACAAAATAGTCATGAATTAATGCTAAAGTATCATACCATCAAACCACAATACGCATGTTTTTTAAGGTAGTAACTAGTCCTAATTATATTCAAAATAAACCAGCCAAACTACAGTGATTAAATGAGTTGTGGCTATTTCATCCAGGCCGGTAAACATCCTAATAAGTTACCACACAAGTCCAAAACTGATTGTGAATATGAAAAGTAAGTTATACTATATCATCACATATATGAAATTCTTCACTTATAAGCAAATGATAAGATTTCAATTGCAATAAAAAATCATTTAAGAATATTATTGACCACAATATATTACTTCAAGCTAGATTGTACTCATAACACATTCAAACAAGCTTCAACACAAAACAAATCTATAACACACTTATGCCACATAGTAATTAGAGAAACAAATCAGACCAACAACTAGACATATGAGGTGGAACTTATATCAATATTCGATCAAGATAATAGATAAATAGGAAATCTTAAGAAAACAATGGTGGTGAAACATTAGTTTAAGCACCTACATCACAAAGAGAACAAATAAATAAAGTCAAGAAGAATCATTTACCTTTTTCGGACAGCGAGACTGAGACGACGAGAGAAGAGCAATTACTACACCATAAGCGGAACTTCACCTGATCCCGTCGAGCTACGACTTATTCGAACAGAAAAACCTAATCCTTTTTGAGCTCTTTATATACGTTTGTTTAGCTAATATCTTTTTTAGAAAATTCTCTATATTTTGGATAATAAATTAGTGTTTAAATATCCCCTAAAATATTAAAGAAAGGAAAGTATATATAGAGAGAAATCGGACGAGCAAGAACAAAGAGATGCCTCCACTTAGACGATTCTCAAAACGAATTCGTAAGAGGAAAAGAGAGAAGAGGAGGAGAGGCATGCACTTCGTGCAATAATAATTTTTGTAATAGTCATAATATGTTAGTAATAAAAAAATATAGTCTAGAATCTATATATTTAAATTCAAGATTTGATCTAATTTTTATCAATAAAATTGGGATAAGACATAAATGCCCCTCTAGACTATGACCGAAATATCAGAGATAGTCCTAAATTTAACTAGGATCATATTACCTTCTAAGCTAATATAAAATGGAATAATACACCATAAATGAGGACATGACATAGAGAGTGTGCACATTCGTTTGAAGGGAAGTGATGAATGCATAAATTGGATACAAGTCATTTTAATTGGTAACTTTATAATTAGTCCTTCAGGATGTATTAGTTATTATGGAGGGTGGTTATCCACACATGTGACCCAATATTGATCCCCCTCAATGCCTTCTGAGTCGATCCTGTTGCATAGGCTTGCCTAGTGCGGTGCACATTCCCTCTGTGGTTTGCAGGCTATTACACATTGGAGGGTTTACCTAGTGTGCACAAAGTGCTAACCCAGACAGCAGAGGCTGTGGAAGACGTCAATTTCACACATGTTAATTTTTGTCGATTTTAAGAAAGAAAGTGATGGCGAAGTGGTGATTCGGTTGTTTGTTGGTGTTTTGGAGAATCTAGTAATGGAGCTTCCGTAGTGATGTGAGAGTTACTATGAAAGGAATTTGGATGGTGGACATAATTGGAAAATATGGAGAGGGAAAAAAAGAACATTGAAGAACTAGAATGGTGAAGAAGAAGGAAGAAGAAAGAAGTTAGCGTATGGGTGGGGGATGGGTATGGGTATGGGGTAAAATAAAAATGGGTCAACATTTTTAATTTTAATTTTAGAAAATACACTTTGAATTAATTAATTATTCTAGACCAACTTTGAAGATCCTATTTTTATTATATTCATTTGATCACGAAATCAAGTAATTGCAGAAGGTAGTAAAGAAAGAGTTTAGATTTTACATATAAATAGTCTTTCACTTATTCAAACAAGTACTATGTAGTATACATAAAAAGATAGAACACATAAAACGAAATAATCTTTTATGAGACTAGGGAAAATGAAAGCAAACTATTGAAAGAGAAGTGCATATGCAATTATGACTAATGAGAACTAAACATGTATATCTTATCTACGCAATAAGAAACAACTAGTTCACAGTCAACCACAAATTGTATACTAATAAGAATTGAATAAACTTACTTTGCCTTTGTTAATTGTTAATCAAGTCGGTTCCTCATCATATCAAGTAGGTTCCTCATCTTTGTATGTCAAAAAGTATTACAAGGAGCAACATTAAAAGACAAAGTGTAATTCAATAGAAAACAAAAATTCATAAACTAATCATAACAAATAATTAAACATTTAGAACAAGTTATCCTTAGACTACCCATGAACAAAAAGAACAGAGCAACATGTAATATCATTTTCTAGGTATTGACATATATTATTATATTTATATGGACCAATACAAAAACAAAATAAAGTAAAAAAAAGAAATATATTTGATACACGAAAATTGATAAAATGGTATTGTTTCCACCTACCTATAATGAAAATTTCCACTTCCCTTTCCAAAGAAGGAATTAAAAGAAAACATCACCTTCAAATGACTTATTCTCTTCATTAACTTTGATGAAGTCAAATCTTTCAACATTACCATCTTTACTATTCTGGGGCTATAAGTGGAACACCGTCACATTAGTAAGTGCACACAAAATTGGATTCATAGTAAACATACACTAAAAGAATTAGAATGCATAAACAAACATATGTGGATTTAATAGAAAGTGTACTAAGCTAGTTATGAAAAGAATGACTCACAATTTTTTGGAGCATCTTGGTACTCAAGTCTAACCGTAGACAATCAATTAAAAGGGATGAAGGGCAAATTAACACATCAAAAATCATAACTACAAGTTCAAGTGAGAAAGAAATAATCAACACCACTATAACAAATCCATTATATTAAACTCCACAATTGAAAGGAAACAGAAAATTTATTAATGGACAATAAAAAAAACAAGTGGGAATTATGTCATATGAAATGATAACAATGTGAGCTCTCTATCTAAACATACATAGTGAAAAAGAACTGAAACGCCATTTTTGCCTTCACGGGCTTCACTCAAGGGAAAAAATGTCGTCATCCTCTCATTTTTTATAGTGTCAACAAACAAAAAAATAACCCAACGATTTGGAAAGTAAAAAATAAAATAGAAAGGTAGAGTTACACACTTGAGAAACAACATATGCATCGGCTGGTGGGGAAGACAGAAAGTCGAAGAAGCAAGTGTTGTAGAGGGAGTCAGTCACTTCCTCAATTAGTTTTCAAATTTATTCTTTAATTTTTGATAGAATAGTCATAGTCATTTCCTTTTGTTTTATCTTTTTCTTTGTCGTTGTTCGTAGGATGTTAAGTTCTTCTCTTTGATAAATAATAATATGGTCCTTGAGCTAAATTAACTTTAATAAACACACCACTATCATAAGTTATTTATCAATTTACACTACCACATATAGTGAGTTTTTGCATATAAAGAATATAAAACTTACAATTGCTTAAGCTTAATGATCTACACAATCATAAAATTAAAGACTTCTCTCATCACCCACTAATTGGAAACATATAAGCTCAAGTATTTGGAACAAATGATACTAACTTTACTCAAACATAGCATTTAATTTGAACACAAAATAAATTTGAAATAAGCATTTGTGGATAAACATAAATACAAACAGAGTTACCTTATGGTAAACTCTTCAAATACTTTGCTTAGTAAGTTTTCTTTATTGTGTGAATGCACTAATAAACTATTAACAAAAGAAGTCAAACCTAAAGATTTAAGTGATTCAAACTCTATTTCTCTTATATAACATTTATTATGCAAGACTCTTGGTGTTGCAAATATTTATGTCTCAAAGATTTTACCATGGCGCTTTGTGAAAAAATTTCGGGTAGGCTTCATCAACATTGATATTGGAAATTTCTAATTGAAAAAAAATAAGATAGTTCACTTACACATGCTTCAATTGCAAAAGAATTTAAGATAAATAAAATATGAACACTAGTAGGCTGAGACATTTCATTCAAGCTCGTCTTTCTTTGTCTAATATTTTAGCACAAAAAAGGACAGGAAAATAAGCTATTAGAATGAATATCTAAATATATGATAAACTAGATACATATGAAGATTAAAATATCTAATTCTAGTATGATTTCTAGAACCTTACTAGGACCGACACCTCAATGTAAAACAAACAACTATTATGGCAGATGAAAGTTGCAGACTAATTGCTCTTGCAACTTTCATATCCTTAGGAAGCTTATAGGAATAGGTTCAAGTGACATGATTCATCAAACTAACAAAAGGTATTATTTTGTTCTTAAAAAAGAAGAGCGGATAAATAAACTTACAAACAACATCATTGATTCAACATTTTAGTTTCATTCATTGCTGTCCAATGGATGAAATAACAACGTGCACCTAAAGCTTTCTTCTTCAATTGTTCAAGAATTCGATGAACATTTTTATGTTAATCTACTACACTTGGGACATGGCATTCCTTATCCCAATTGCTTTCCCCTGAATGATTATATATATCAAAGCTATATCAAAAAAATTCCAAGGAACAATGTAGCTCAATCCTTCTAACAGAATATAACAATATTTGTTGCTTTTAGTATCAACTGTCAAACTACTTTACGTAAAGTATATGATATGTTTATGTTCATCTCGTGAAAGAAAAAAAAATATAGAGTACTTGGGCTATATATTCATTATTCTTATAGATCATGTTAAGAGAAAATATCCTAATAATATTGAGAAAATGATACTTTGAAGTACATATACAAAAATTGTGAATTTCTATCATGAGTAGAGTAGAGGAATGTCAAATACAAGGTCAGAGGAGTCATGCTCCAATACACCACCAAGAAAATATTAAGGATAATATGTCGCTCAAAGTAAATAGAATCCTCAAAAGATAATAAACTCTACAAGATATATACATTTTAAAGTTAACATAATAAACTATACAAGTAGACCAGATTTAGATTGTCGAGACATTCATAAGTTATCAGAGATCTAGGGAGCTTGGATTAATCCAAGATCAAATGTTTCATCATCCTTACATAACCCAAATACATACCTTACCCTCTAGAACGAAACTAATGTCAATTAAAAGAAACTATACATGCTAATTTTCTTGAATTTGAGAAATAGGTTTGAAAAAAATAAAAATTCAAAATTGAACTGATTTGTTTTGGTTTGAAAATTCGGTTTGCTCAAATTTGATTGGAAATTTTATGTAGAGAATGAGAAGAAGAAAGTGAATGGACTACCCAACCATCAGATAGGGTTTTGCTTGTCCTTTTGGGAAGGGGTAAAATGGAAAACCTCAGTAGTTTATTTTTATATAAATCTCCCTAAGTTTTTGTTAGGATTTATATAGAAGATAATATTTGAAAAGGTTACTCAATTTTGAAAATTTGTGTTTTTTTGAATTTAATTTTATATGATTTAATATTTGAAAAGGTTTTCAATTTGAAAATTTATCTTTTGTTTAAATTTTATTTGTATTAATAAAATTACTCAATAGGTATTTATGGTAATTAAATCATTTAAATAATTTTTCATATTTCTTAGTGCAATCAATATGTTGTTGTGTCTATAAAAGTGACTATATTTTCGCTATATATAAAATGGTTTGATAATGTTTTTATTACTATGAATCTAGTACTACTATAATATTTATTGTAATATGAATTTCTATATATAAGTAACTTGATTTTTCTTATCATTTATATCCTTTAATCTTAATTAGCGCAAGTTAGTGGTAGTCTTTTTCCGATAATATTGCGTGACAATAACATGTTCTATTGGTAATTAAAAGCTAACATATTGATTACTGCTAATAACATCCAAAATCAGTGATCAATCATCACTATCTCCCTCTTTATTTTTCTATACACGCATAATTTTATATATATAGCATAGAGTATTGTCAGTACTTGAAAGGTTCTATGCATGAATTATAGAATAAAGCTGAACAGATATTTATATAATTGAACAAAGTATACTAAACAATGATATAATCTGAACATGATGAATAAGGCTTTAGGTATTTGGTTAAGGATTTTTAGGTTAGGGTTTAGATCTTATGTTATTCTAGGATTTTTTAGGTTAAGAGTTTTTTTATTTAAGATTTTAAAGATTTTTTAGGATCATTATTGTTTTGACGGTTTAGGGTTTCTTACATATAATGTTTCTTTGGGTTTAATATTTAGGATCTTAGGTTTTAGGTTTTAGGGTATTAGAGTTTCTTAGAGCTTAGGGTTTATAATGGTTTTAGTTTAGAGTTTCTTAGGATTTACGATTTAGTGTTTCTTCGAGTTTCTTAGCATATGTTAGGGTTTCTGGGTTCAGAGCTTAGGGTTTAGCTTTAAAGATTTTTCTGAGGTTTTTTAGGGTTTATAAGGCTTATGATTTTCTCAATGATTTTTTAAGTTTAGGGTCTTAAAATGTTTTCAAGGCATTTAAGGTTTTTTAGGGTTTCTTATGTTTAGCCTTTAGGCCCTAAAGGGCTTAAGGTAGGTTTCGAGTTGTCGATTAAGAGTTTTTTAGGTTATGATTTATTTTAGGTTTATGATTTTTATGTTTAGGGTTTAAAATGTTTTTAGAGTTTTTTAGTTTTTTTTTTAAAGATTTAGGTTACTTAGGATTTAAGGCGTAGGATAGAGCTTCTTGGGTTTAGCCCTAAGGATTAGGGTGAAGGATTTAGGATTTCGTTGGATATAGAGTTTAACATTTAGTATTTCTTAAGATTTAGGGTTTTCAATCTAGGTTTTTTATTTAAAGGGTTTTAGGGTTTAAGGTTTAGGACTTTATATTTTGTAGGTTTAGAGGGTTTTTTGGTTTGGGATTTTAAAAGGGGTTTTCAAGATTTTTATGATTTATTTTTTTATGTTTTAGGGGTTCTTAGGGGATTAGGGTTTAGGGATTAGGATTTTAGATGTAAGTTTTTTCGGGGTTAGGGGTTTTCGGGGGATTTCTTTTAGGTAAAGAAAATGTCTTCCATTAAAAATATTTTCCTGAAAAACAAGTAGATTTATGACTTATTTTCTCATTTTGGTCTGTGAGTAAATTTTTTTTAGGAAATGATTTTTAGTATTTTATTTATGAATGAAAAGTATTTTTGAGAAATATCTTTTATTTTTACTAGAGCAGAAATAATTTTTGAAATTAAAATATTTTTAAAAAAATTAATTTGTTTTTTGGGGGGGGGGGGGGGGGGTAGGGGTGAAAAAATAAAATTTTGAGGATGAAAATATTTTTTAAAGTTTTTTTTAGGTGGGGGTCGATAGGGGTGGGTGGGTGGAGGTTCGAGGGTTGGGGTGAAAAAAATGAATTTTTGATGTTGAAAATATTTTTTTTTAAAAACTTAAATTACTTTTTTTGGATGGGGGCTGGTAGGGGTGGTGGGTGGGAAGTCGAGGGTAGGTGTGAAAAAATGAAATTTTAAAGTTGAAAATATTTTAAAAACAATAAACTTAAACTTGTTTTGGGGTAGGAGGGTGTGGTTCGGGGCTGGTAAGGTGGGGTGGGTAGGGGGAGGTTGGATGACATTTTTAAAAATGAATTTTTTAAATTGAAAATATTTTTTAAAAAAATTTAAATAAAATTTATTTTGGGATGGGGGCTGGTAGGGGTGGATGGGGGGGGGGGTAGGTGTGAAAATATGAAAATTTGAACTTGAAAATATTTTTTAAGAAATAAACTTAATTTTTTTTGGGTGGGGGGCTAGAAGGGGTGTGTGGTTGGGGGCTGGATGGGTGGGGTGGGTAGGGGGAGGTTGGATGAGAGTTTTGGAAAATGTTTTCCTTTTGAAATCTTATGATTATGATGTGCGAACTCTTAATGTTAGTTTGGGATCACTCGTGATCCTAGGTGCCGTGTTACGTCAAGGAGGTAACCTCGGGGTGTAACAAAAACTAGGTCAAAATAAAAGCCTCAACTGACTAGAGATACTGGGATATGCCCCCATCCTAAACCTCCAACTGACTAGAGATACTGGGATATGCCCCCATCCTAACTCTAGAAAAATTGAAACTAAAATGGAAGTCTAAATATAAAATATGTCAATCGTCCTTGAAAAAGGAGGACTCTTCACTAATGTCATTGAATACGGATCGAAAAATGATATCCATGTGATCTGAATGATGAGGACATGAATCTACATCACAAGAAGATGTAGCTTAGAGTATGTGTCAGTACTTTATAGGTACTGAGAATACATGATAGGATGAATCTCAACAAATATATAAACTGTACAATGCATCAACAATAACATAACATGAATATGATGAATAAGGGTTTCAATATTTGGTTAAGGTTTTTTAGGTTAGGATTTTGAGCTTAAGTTATTTTAGGATTTTTTTAGGTTAAGAGTTTGTTTCAATTTATAATTTTTAAAGATTTTTTAGAATAATTATTGTTTTTAAGGCTTAGGATTGTTAAGGCTTAGGGTATTAGATTAAGGATTTTTTAGGGTTCTTAAGGTTTGTTTTAGAGATATTTAGTTTTAGGGGTTTTAAAGGTATATATGATTTTGTAGTGTTTAGTTTTTTTTTAGAATTTAGGATTTCATTGGGTTTAGGTATAAGGCTCAGGGTTGGGGATTTATCCATGATAATTAGAGTTTAGGTTTTCTAGGGTTTGAGTTTAACATTAAAGTCCTCCTAGTTTTTTTTGGGGGTGTTTTAGGGTTTAGGGTTTAGTGTTTTAGTTTAAGGGGTTTTCTAGGGTTTAGGTTTGTTAGGTTTAAGATCTTTAAAGGTTTTTTTAGGTTTCGAGTTTTTAATTTTTTTTATGTTTTCTTAGGGTTTGGGTGTTGGGCTTATGATCTTTTAAGGATTTACGATTTATGATTTCTTTGGATTTAGGGTTCAGAGTTTTGAGTTTGCGATTTAGGGTTTTGTAGGGATTATGTTTTTTAGGGCTTAAGGTTTTTTCAAAATGATTTTTGGAGCACTTGGTACTCAAGTCTAACCCTAGACAATCAATCAAAAGGGATCAAGGGAAAATTAACACATCAAAAATCATAACTATATGTTCAATTGAGAAACATATAACCAACACCACTACATTAAATCCATTATATCAAACTGCACGATTGGAAGGAAACGAACAATTCATTCAATAGCAGAGTTAGAATGGACAACAAAAAAAACAAGTGGGAAGTATGTCATATGAAATGATGGGCAACAATTTGAGCTCTAAATCAAATTATACACAGCGAAAAAAAAATTGAAACGTCATTTTTGCCTTCACGCACTTCACTCAAGGAAAAAAATGTCATCATCCTCTCATTTCTCATGTCAATGTGCATCTACAGAGATTTGCTTAATTGCATCAAAAGTTATTATTTTTATTATGCCTATGTGTGTATGTTGAGCCTTATAATTAAAAGATAAGCATGTCTCAAGTGCATAATGATGTGAAGTTGGTGTTCCTTGCAAGTTTTGTGCATTGACTATGAAGTTGTATGTATGATTATTTGTATGTGCATGATTTTATGTGTTGTTTGGAGTTTAAAGTCAGTGGAAATGACCCTAACACCTAGGGGACATGTTTATGGTCAAAACGTCTAGGTACGACTCCCCAAAGACCAACCTAAGGGTCCTTGAGGAGGACCTAAACTTTTGGGAGAGTAGCTGCCAAGGCAGTTTGTGGGCAGTACCTTGAGGGAGTGTGTAACAGCTCGAATTACGCATATGGTTGTTCTATTCTTGTGATACTGGCCTTATAGTATAGGTGAGATACCATGTTCCTTATATGATTAGTGTTGCTTTAAACTAGCGCGGAAAGTGATGTGATGCCTTGCACGTTTCCAGCATGTGTACTTTAAGTTAACTCCGATGGAAATATTTAAACTAGAGATAGTAAGGTGGTAATTGAGATTAAAGTTGAAAGTTAAGTTCTAAGTTAAAGAAAAAGGAATTAATATTCAAAAAATGAAATAAAATAATTGAGCTTCTTGCTTGGCTTAATTAAGCTGCTAGCTGCATCACCTACTTGAGCTATATGGATATAGTTAAAGGCCCAATTTGATGGGCCAGATTTAGGCTTATATTAATGGGCTCACTTGAAGCCCAAACCTTAAAAGAAAATAAACATGAAAGAAATCCCAAAATCCAAATCTGCAGAGGCCCAATATAGTTATATCCATAGTGAAAGCAAGTAGCCGTATCACCTAGTTTGACCTTTTAAGCTGCTTGATGTACATAGGCAGGTGCATCATCTACTTGACCAATTAGTGGATTAAAATGGACCCCGAAAAAAGGAGGTTCTAGAGGATTTTTTGTGGTTAATAAAGTTTCATATAAATCCAATATGAGCTGATATTTTTACCCTTTAACATATAAAAATGAGAATTAACTCCAGTTCTCTCTCTCTCTTTTCTCTTAAAGATTAAGACAACAACCTTAAATTTCTTCTAGGGTTCTTGAAGAAACCCTCATATCTGCAAATCAATACAAGTGAAGAACACATGGATTTATCTTAATTCTCCCATGGATGATTAGGAAAACATTTATTCATGCTCAAGTATAAGTACAAAGGCAGAATATTTCCAAAAGCTACTGCTCACTTCCTTAGTTATTGAGGTACCTTTTTCTTCTTCTTTTGTTTTAAGTGTGAAAGGAAGCTAAAATTATAGACGAATTCAAGTTATAAGGAGAAGTTGCAGAAATTGAGGTAAGGTGACTGCTCCATTTTTGTCCTCCTTATGTATGAGTTTGAGTAAGGGAAGTAGGGTGTGCTGTCATGAAAAACTCAAGGGGGTGGTGAGTTTAATAATTGATTGTATGATAAATAATATCTTGGACTATTTTATGTGTATTGTTGTTAATGCATCTTGGTTAATCTTGGGAAAGGATATATAATGTATATGTTGGACAGAGAATGAGCATGTGGTGATACACAGTATGTTAAGGGCTGTATGGGCTCTTTATCTATCAAAGTTAGATATTGTTTTACGAGGCTCATGGTGTATAACTGCTAATTTTAGTTTATCATTACTTAAATTGTAGATTAAAACCGAAAAAGGTAGGCTGAATCGTGATAGTTATATTGGTCAGAGGATAAGGTATGTAAGTCTATTTGATTCCATATTCCTTGGCATGAAATCTGATACTTGCAAATAATATCAATGAAGTCAAATCTCCTAAGTTCTATCCTGGTAAAGGAAACATAGTGGCATCGTACTATCTCCAAATAGCCTACAATATTTTCCCCTTCATTATATGTTCATTATTCTATACTTGTGTTATAACCCCCATGTGCTGGTATAGAAATGGTATTTGCAAAAGCAAGGCTGCTGAATCCTCCTTTTTGTCAGTTGAAGTCAATTGTGTCATATTAAGCTCAGAAGTAATGTGTTAAGGTTACATAGCTCCTTACGTCATTGTTACTTCCTTGAAGTATTATATTCATGTCTTCTACTACTGGTCCGTATTTCCATATCTCCAAAATGATTATGACCACCAAAACAACAATCTCAAAAGAGCTATGAACTGATAAACAACAATCTCAAAGATTAAAGAATATAAGTGAAGCAATTGGTATAATTACGGGTGGCAGCCCAGGGGAAAATGCCTAGCATGGGTGTCACGACCCAACCCGATGAGCCGTGACTAGTGCCCATTTTGGACACCCATATACAAACCTGGTAAGTATAACCAACTGAAACTAAGACAATATGGAATTTCATCAAACCAATCCAACCCCAACGTCATATATATATAAAAAGGACCTGTCTCATAAGGAGTCATAACTATTCAACCGTAAAAACATACGCGAGCCGACAAGGCCGCCACAATCCAAAGCATAATAACATACGTAAGCCGACAAGGCTGCCACTACACAATACACAATGATGTACGCAGCCGACAAGGCTGCCCCTGTATAAGCGGACATCCCAAAGAAACCATGTCCGGACCATTATCCAAAACATATATATACAACCCACATAATGTCCACAGACCTCTAAGAGTACAGTAGTGAAACTCGATGGGACAGGGCACCGCCATACCCATAGACGAGCAAAAGACTACACAAAAAGTTATGTACCAAAAAGACTGGACTCCGGAACAGTGGAGCTCTCCCAATCAGCAGAGTAGATATCCTAGGCTGGAGAATCACCAAACTGTGCGTCTACACCTGCGGGCATGAAACGCAGCCCCCCGAGGAAAGGGGGGTCAGTACGGACAATGTACTGAGTATGTAAAGCATAAGGTAAAGATGACAAGATACCAATATGGCAAGTCGAAACAAAATATCGCTACACATATACCCTTTTAAGTGAAAATCATGCATATCTTTAACATATAAGGTGCCAAGCTTCCCTAGTAAGGGGCTCGGCAAAATAATCATCACGTCATCTCCGTCATCATCATCATCATAACCATCCTCATCACCAATCATATAGATAATATACATACCCGGCCCTCTAGTGAGGGACTCGGTGACATATGCAAGAAACTCCGCACGAACATTACCCGGCCCGAGACTCGGTGAAATGATAAATGACTCTATGCACGAGCAGAATATTATGAGAAACCATATGCAATTAAAATCATTTCTTATAACTCAATAGAACAATCAACGTGAACCAGCAAGGAGTATTACTAAAGATTAACGTTTTATCAATAATATGAACCTTTAATACGATATGGAAACGTAAAATCTCAATGACTCTAAGAAGCACTACCATAGATATGAGAAATCATCATAGCCTTAGACGTAGCCAATATATAGAGGAATAATTGTGGAAGCAAGAATATACGTCACCTAGACGCTCTAGAGGTAATTATGAAACCTGTCCGTTATTCGCTTATTTTTAAAAGTCATACCAAACAAAGAAATAAGGGACAATATTACATACCGTATAGTCGAGCCGCAAGTCCAATATTTACTGCTCAAGCTATTAATCTATAACAAGCAACAATCGTGCCGCAATTAGATAAACGTCGCGCTTTACTATCTTGTAAGCTAGCTAATAATCTAACGAAAATCCGGCAGCACTTCCCCTATTTTCCTTACTTCGTCCAAATCCGACAACAACCCAAATTATCCACAGCAATACCAATAACACATATAACCCAATGAATCATATTAAACAACCCCCTCCCCAAAATAGTTCCGTCTCGGCAACCATAGCAGCGAAGAGATGACACACCGAGCGATACCTCGTTTTATAATTCGCAACACATCTACCTTATCGTATTCATCCTTTGGAGTATATACTCATAATCACATTTAACATATACATAATGCCAAAACAAAATTTCCCGCAGTTTGCTTTAATCAAAACAGCCCAAGCACCAACACGACACCACTAGTAATCCGATTATGATTTCCATTCATACTTAGCACATTCAATAACTAAAATAAACTTCCTAAGCTACAGGTCACGCCCCTTCTTAATATTAATGGATAATTAACAAAGGTATCCTAAAGAATTAACACACCAAGCAACGAGATCACTAACCAAATTATTTGCAGCTGCAGGTCAAGAGTTGTAGGGTTGGTTTCTCCATTTCCATGGCTGCCTAAGCCAAGTGGTGAAGAAGATGATATGCAGCATTGCATTTCACCACTTTATTTAGTATGGAGTGGATTTCTCCACCTCATTTATAATATGAAGTGGAGGCAGCACCCCTCTACACGTGTCCACTAAGGCCAGCTCCCAATCTGATCCCTGTTTAATTTTTGCCTTGAGTGGTGGGGCCCACTGGATTAAATTAACCCTAATCATCCACTAATTATGAGTGGTGGGACCCACTGGATTAAATTAATCTTAATCAGCCACTAATTAATCTCTCACATAAAGTTAATGGCACTTATATAAGCCAAATCATACTTAATATCACATTTGGAATTAACATCCTTGCCTAATATTTATTTAATCACTTGGAACTTAAAATAAAATCTCATTCCCCGGACTTACGTCTACTAGATCATGATGCGCACTACGTATAAAAAAAATACGAGGCATAACAATGGGTCGACCCCAATTGGTACATAAGGGTGGAAGCTCAGGGGCGAAAGCGTAGCATGGGCCATTCTCTTTAGAGATTATTGTTTTTGTGGTCATAAACATTTGGGAGATATGGAAATAATACTTCAATGCAATAACAATGACATAAAAATCTATGTAACATCAACACATTACTGAGCTGAATGAAACAATTGACTTCAACTAACAAAGAGGAGGATTCAGTAGAGTTTCTTTTACAAATACCATTTCTATACCAGCAAATGGGGGTAATTACACAAGTATAGAATAGTGAACATATAATGTAGTAGTCCTATGCACTAAGGATATGTAGAGATATTGCTAGCTATTTGGAGATAGAACGCTGCCACTATGTTTCCTTTACCAGGAATAGAATTTAAGAGATTCACTTCTTTGATATTATTCGCAAGCATCAGATTTCATGTCAAGGGATATGGAATAAAATAGCCTTACATACCTTATCCTCTGCCAATATAACTATCATAATTCAGCCTCCCCTTTTCGATTATAATCTACTATTTAAGTCATGGTAAACTAAAATTGGCAGCTATCACACCGTGAGCCTCGTAAAACTATTGTTAACTTTGATAGATAATGAGCCCATACAACCCTTGACATAATGTGTATAACCACACCCTCATTCTCTGTCCAACATATTTATTATATATCCTTTCCCAAGATTAACCTAGCTACATTAACAACAAAACATCACCATATATTCTTTATCATACAACCAATTATTGAATAAACCACTCCCTTGAGTTCTTTATGACAACACACCCCTAATTCCTCACTCAAACTAATACATAAGTTGGACAAAAATGGAGCAGTCACCTTCCACATCTTCTCCTTATAACGTGAAGTCGTCTAGAACTTCAGAGCTTCTCTTCACACATAAACCAAAGAGAAGGAGAAAATGGTAACTTAATAATTAAGGAAGTGCCAGTAGCTTCTGCAAATATTCTGCCTTTGTACTTATACTTGAGCATAAATAACATGTTTTCCTAATCATCCATGTAAATCCATGTGTTTTCTTTTAACTTGATTTGCAAAGAACTCTAGAAAAAACTTTAAGGTTGTTGTCTTAATCTAAGAGAAAAGAGAGGAGAGAGAGCGAGAGAGAGAGCGAGAGAGAGAGAGAGAGAGAGAGAGAGAGAGAGAGAGGCTGGAGTTAATTCTCATTTTATGTGTTAAAATGGGTGAAAAGATCAGCTCATATTGGATTTATATGAAGCTTTATTGACCACAAAAATATCCTCTAGAACCTCCTTTTTTTGGGTACATTTTCAGCCACTAATTGGTCAAGTAGGTGATGCACCTGCATATGTACATCAAGCAGCTCCAAAGGTCAAACTTGGTGATGCACCTACCTGCTTTCACTTGTGATTTAACTATAACAGATTTGGATGCTGGGCTTTCTTTCATTTTCATTTTCTTATAAGGTTGGGCTTCAAGTGAGCCCATTAATATAAGCCTAAATCTTGTCCATTAAATTTGGGCCCTTTAACTATATCCATATAGCTCACGTAGGTGATTCAACTGGTAGCTTAATTAAGCGCATCAAGCAGCTCAATTATTTATTTCATATTCTGAATATTTATTCCTTTTTCTTCAACTTAGCACTTAACTTTAAACTTTAATCTCTATTACCACCTTACTATCTCTAGTTTAAATATTTCCATCGGAGATAACTTACAGTACACACGCTGAAACGTGCAGGACCTCACATCACTTTTAAGGCTAGTTTAAAGCAACACTAGTCATATAAGAAACATGATCCTGCATCTATACTATAAGTCAGGTATCACGAGAATATAACAAGCATATGCTTAATACAAGATGTTACACACTCCCTCAAGGTACTGCCCACAAGTTGCCTTGGCAGCTTCTCTTCACACATAAACCAAACAAGAAGAAAAAGGTATCTTAATAATTAAGGAAATGAGCAGTAGCTTCTTGAAATATTCTGCCTTTGTACTAATACTTGAGCATGAATAACATGTTTTCCTAATCATCCATGGGAGAATTAAGCTAAATCCATGCGTTTTCTTTTAACTTGATTTGCAGATATGAGAATTTCTTCAAGAACTCTAGAAAAACTTTAAGATTGCTGTCTTAATCTTTAAGAGAAAAGAGAGAGAGAGAGAGAGAGAGAGAGAGAGCTGGAGTTAATCCTCATTTTTATGTGTTAAAATGGGTGAAAAGATCAGCTCATATTGAATTTATATGAAGCTTTATTGAGCACAAAAATATTCTCTAGAACCTCCTTTTTTTGGTCCATTTTCAGCCACTAACTGGTCAAGTAGCTGATGCACCTGCTTATGTACATCAAGCATCTCCAAAAGTCAAACTAGGTGATGCACGTCCCTACTTTCAGTTGTGATTTAACTATATTGGGCCTTGACAGATTTGGATGCTGGGATTTCTTCCATTTTAATTTTTTATAAGGTTGGGCTTCAAGTGAGCCTATTAATATAAGCCTAAATCTTGTCCATTAAACTTGGGCCCTTTAACTATATCAATATAGCTCACGTAGGTGATGCAACTGGTAGCTTAATTAAGCGAATCAAGCAGCTCAATTATTTTATTTCATATTCTGAATATTTATTCCTTTTTCTTCAACTTAGAACTTAACTTTAAACTTTAATCTCAGTTACCACTTTACTATCTCTAGTTTAAATATTTCCATCGGAGATAACTTACAGTACACACGCTGAAACGTGCAGGACATCACATCACCTTTTGGGCTAGTTTAAAGAAACAATAGTCATATAAGGAACATGGTCCCGCATCTATACTATAAGTCAGATATCACGAGAATATAACAAGAGTATGCTTAATACGAGATGTTACACACTCCCTCGAGGTACCACAAGTTGCCTTGGCAGCTTCTCTCCCAAAGTTTAGGTCCTCCTCTAGGACCCTTGGAAAGTCATAGCTACACTTTTTGACCCTAAACATGTCCCCTAGGTGTTAGGGTTATACCCTCTGACTTTAGACTCTAAACAACACATAAAATCATGCACAATGTACTAGGACACACTAGCATACATACAAATAATCATATATACAACTTCATAGTCATTGCACCAAATTTGCAAGGAACACAAACTTTACATCATTTATGCACTTGAGACATGATTATAATTTCATTATAAGGTCCACATACAATAAATTACAAACCACACATAGACATAATACACATAACAACTTTTGAGGCAATTAAGCAAATCTCGTTAGATGCACGTTAACATCAGAAATATAGATTAAATACCAATTTTCCCATGTAATCATAATATCATTAAGAGCATACAAAACATTATATCATCAAAGATACTCATAACATAAGGTGAACATACAACTCTTCAACTCATACAGGACTCCAAAATATAGCAAAACCACTAAGAATTTTGGTCTCAAGCTCGAATAAGAATAGAGGGAAAATAAAAGGATATCAACCACCTTACAATTCAAATCATTCTCTCCCACTTAGGTTAAACCCATCTAAGAACAATTTAAGACAACCATAAAATACTACGACTCACCGGGGCCTTTATTCCGGATAGCTGCTTAGCTTATTCTCGTCAAATCTTTCTAGGACTCATACTCCATAACCCACTCTACCTCTCATAAGGTGGGAAATCATACAAACCTAACTCATGAGCTTATACAACCCTTGACATAATGTGTATAACCACACCCTCATTCTCTGTCCAACATATTTATTATATATCCTTTCCCAAGATTAACCTAGCTACATTAACAACAAAACATCACCATATATTCTTTATCATACAACCAATTATTGAATAAACCACTCCCTTGAGTTCTTTATGACAACACACCCCTAATTCCTCACTCAAACTAATACATAAGTAAGACAAAAATGGAGCAGTCACCTTCCACATCTTCTCCTTATAACGTGAAGTCGTCTAGAACTTCAGCTTCTCTTCACACATAAACCAAAGAAGAAGAAAATGGTAACTTAATAATTAAGGAAGTGAGCAGTAGCTTCTGCAAATATTCTGCCTTTGTACTTATACTTGAGCATAAATAACATGTTTTCCTAATCATCCATGTAAATCCATGTGTTTTCTTTTAACTTGATTTGCAAGAACTCTAGAAAAACTTTAAGGTTGTTGTCTTAATCTTTAAGAGAAAAGAGAGAGAGAGAGAGAGAGAGAGAAGAGAGAGAGAGAGAGAGAGAGAGAGAGAGCTGGAGTTAATTCTCATTTTATGTGTTAAAATGGGTGAAAACATCATCTCATATTGGATTTATATGAAGCTTTATTGACCACAAAAATATCCTCTAGAACCTCCTTTTTTTGGGTACATTTTCAGCCACTAATTGGTCAAGTAGGTGATGCACCTGCATATGTACATCAAGCAGCTCCAAAGGTCAAACTTGGTGATGCACCTACCTGCTTTCACTTGTGATTTAACTATAACAGATTTGGATGCTGGGCTTTCTTTCATTTTCATTTTCTTATAAGGTTGGGCTTCAAGTGAGCCCATTAATATAAGCCTAAATCTTGTCCATTAAATTTGGGCCCTTTAACTATATCCATATAGCTCACGTAGGTGATTCTACTGGTAGCTTAATTAAGCGCATCAAGCAGCTCAATTATTTTATTTCATATTCTGAATATTTATTCCTTTTTCTTCAACTTAGCACTTAACTTTAAACTTTAATCTCTATTACCACCTTACTATCTCTAGTTTAAATATTTCCATCGGAGATAACTTACAGTACACACGCTGAAACGTGCAGGACCTCACATCACTTTTAAGGCTAGTTTAAAGCAACACTAGTCATATAAGAAACATGATCCTGCATCTATACTATAAGTCAGGTATCACGAGAATATAACAAGCATATGCTTAATACGAGATGTTACACACTTCCTCAAGGTACTGCCCACAAGTTGCCTTGGCAGCTTCTCTTCACACATAAACCAAACAAGAAGAAAAAGGTATCTTAATAATTAAGGAAATGAGCAGTAGCTTCTTGAAATATTCTGCCTTTGTACTAATACTTGAGCATGAATTACATGTTTTCCTAATCATCCATGGGAGAATTAAGCTAAATCCATGCGTTTTCTTTTAACTTGATTTGCAGATATGAGAATTTCTTCAAGAACTCTAGAAAAACTTTAAGATTGCTGTCTTAATCTTTAAGAGAAAAGAGAGAGAGAGAGAGAGAGCGCTGGAGTTAATCCTCATTTTTATGTGTTAAAATGGGTGAAAAAATCAGCTCAAATTGAATTTATATGAAGCTTTATTGAGCACAAAAATATTCTCTAGAACCTCCTTTTTTTGGACCATTTTCAGCCAATAACTGGTCAAGTAGCTGATGCACCTGCTTATGTACATCAAGCAGCTCCAAAAGTCAAACTAGGTGATGCACGTCCCTACTTTCAGTTGTGATTTAACTATATTCGGCCTTGACAGATTTGGATGCTGGGATTTCTTCCATTTTAATTTTTTATAAGGTTGGGCTTCAAGTGAGCCTATTAATATAAGCCTAAATCTTGTCCATTAAACTTGGGCCCTTTAACTATATCCATATAGCTCACGTAGGTGATGCAAGTGGTAGCTTAATTAAGCGAATCAAGCAGCTCAATTATTTTATTTCATATTCTGAATATTTATTCCTTTTTCTTCAACTTAGAACTTAACTTTAAACTTTAATCTCAGTTACCACTTTACTATCTCTAGTTTAAATATTTCCATCGGAGATAACTTACAGTACACACGCTGAAACGTGCAGGACAATGCTGAAACGTGCAAGACATCACATCACTTTTTGGGCTAGTTTAAAGAAACAATAGTCATATAAGGAACATGGTCCCGCATCTATACTATAAGTCAGATATCACGAGAATATAACAAGAGTATGCTTAATACGAGATGTTACACACTCCCTCAAGGTACCACAAGTTGCCTTGGCAGCTTCTCTCCCAAAGTTTAGGTCCTCCTCTAGGACCCTTGGAAAGTCATAGCTACACTTTTTGACCCTAAACATGTCCCCTAGGTGTTAGGGTTATACCCTCTGACTTTAGACTCTAAACAACACATAAAATCATGCACAATGTACTAGGACACACTAGCATACATACAAATAATCATATATACAACTTCATAGTCATTGCACCAAATTTGCAAGGAACACAAACTTTACATCATTTATGCACTTGAGACATGATTATAATTTCATTATAAGGTCCACATACAATAAATTACAAACCACACATAGACATAATACACATAACAACTTTTGAGGCAATTAAGCAAATCTCGTTAGATGCACGTTAACATGAGAAATATAGATTAAATACCAATTTTCCCATGTAATCATAATATCATTAAGAGCATACAAAACATTATATCATCAAAGATACTCATAACATAAGGTGAACATACAACTCTTCAACTCATACAGGACTCCAAAATATAGCAAAACCACTAAGAATTTTGGTCTCAAGCTCGAATAAGAATAGAGGGAAAATAAAAGGATATCAACCACCTTACAATTCAAATCATTCTCTCCCACTTAGGTTAAACCCATCTAAGAACAATTTAAGACAACCATAAAATACTACGACTCACCGGGGCCTTTATTACGGATAGCTGCTTAGCCTATTCTCGTCAAATCTTTCTAGGACTCATACTCCATAACCCACTCTACCTCTCATAAGGTGGGAAATCATACAAACCTAACTCATGAGCCCATACAACCCTTGACATAATGTGTATAACCACACCCTCATTCTCTGTCCAACATATTTATTATATATCCTTTCCCAAGATTAACCTAGCTACATTAACAACAAAACATCACCATATATTCTTTATCATACAACAAATTATTGAATAAACCACTCCCTTGAGTTCTTTATGACAACACACCCCTAATTCCTCACTCAAACTAATACATAAGTTGGACAAAAATGGAGCAGTCACCTTCCACATCTTCTCCTTATAACGTGAAGTCGTCTAGAACTTCAGCTTCTCTTCACACATAAACCAAAGAAGAAGAAAAAGGTATCTTAATAATTAAGGAAGTGAGCAGTAGCTTCTGGAAATATTCTGCCTTTGTACTTATACTTGAGCATAAATAACATGTTTTCCTAATCATCCATGTAAATCCATGTGTTTTCTTTTACCTTGATTTGCAAGAACTGTAGAAAAACTTTAAGGTTGCTGTCTTAATATTTAAGAGAAAAGAGAGAGAGAGAGAGAGAGAGAGAGAGAGAGAGAGAGAGAGGAGAGAGAGAGAGAGAGAGAGAGAGAGAGAGAGAGAGAGAGAGAGAGAGAGAGAGAGAGAGCTGGAGTTAATTCTCATTTTATGTGTTAAAATGGGTGAAAAGATCAGCTCATATTGGATTTATATGAAGCTTTATTGACCACAAAAATATCCTCTAGAGCCTCCTTTTTTTGGGTACATTTTCAGCCACTAATTGGTAAAGTAGGTGATGCACCTGCTTACGTACATCAAGCAGCTCCAAAGGTCAAACTAGGTGATGCACCTACCTGCTTTAACTTGTGATTTAACTATAACAGATTTGGATGCTGGGCTTAATTTCATTTTCATTTTCTTATAAGGTTGGGCTTCAAGTGAGCCCATTAATATAAGCCTAAATCTTGTCCATTAAATTTGGGCCCTTTAACTATATCCATATAGCTCACGTAGGTGATGCAACTGGTAGATTAATTAAGCGAATCAAGCAGCTCAATTATTTTATTTCATATTCTAAATATTTATTCCTTTTTCTTCAACTTAGAACTTAACTTTAAACTTTAATCTCAATTACCACCTTACTATCTCTAGTTTAAATATTTCCATCGGAGATAACTTACAGTACACACGCTGAAACGTGCAGGACATCACATCACTTTTCGGGCTAGTTTAAAGCAACACTAGTCATATAAGGAACATGATCCTGCATCTATACTATAAGTCAGGTATCACGAGAATATAACAAGCATACGCTTAATATAAGATGTTACACACTCCCTCAAGGTACTGCCCACAAGTTGCCTTGGCAGCTTCTGTTCACACATAAACCAAACAAGAAGAAAAAGGTATCTTAATAATTAAGGAAATGAGCAGTAGCTTCTTGAAATATTCTGCCTTTATACTAATACTTGAGCATGAATAACATGTTTTCCTAATCATCCATGGGTGAATTAAGCTAAATCCATGTGTTTTCTTTTTAACTTGATTTGCAGATATGAGAATTTCTTCAAGAACTCTAGAAGAACTTTAAGATTGCTGTCTTAATCTTTAAGAGAAAAGAGAGAGAGAGAGAGAGAGAGCTGGAGTTAATCCTCATTTTTATGTGTTAAAATGGGTGAAAAGACCAGCTCATATTGAATTTATATGAAGCTTTATTGAGCACAAAAAATATTCTCGAAAACCTCCTTTTTTGGTCCATTTTCAGCCACTAATTGGTCATGTAGGTGATGCACCTGCTTATGTACATCAAGCAGCTCCAAAGGTCAAACTAGGTGATGCACCTACCTACTTTCAGTTGTGATTTAACTATATTGAGCCTTGACAGATTTAGATGCTGGGATTTCTTTCATCTTCATTTTTTATAAGGTTGGGCTTCAAGTGAGCCTATTAATATAAGCCTAAATCTTGTCCATTAAACTTGGGCCCTTTAACTATATCCATATAGCTCACGTAGGTGATGCAACTGGTAGCTTAATTAAGCGAATCAAGCAGCTCAATTATTTTATTTCATATTCTGAATATTTATTCCTTTTTCTTCAACTTAGAACTTAACTTTAAACTTTAATCTCAGTTACCACTTTACTATCTCTAGTTTAAATATTTCCATCGGAGATAACTTACAGTACACACGCTGAAACGTGCAGGACATCACATCACTTTTTGGCCTAGTTTAAAGAAACAATAGTCATATAAGGAACATGGTCCCGCATCTATACTATAAGTCAGATATCACGAGAATATAACAAGCATATGCTTAATACGAGATGTTACAAACTCCCTCAAGGTACCACAAGTTGCCTTGGCAGCTTCTCTCCCAAAGTTTAGGTCCTCCTCTAGGACCCTTGGAAAGTCATAGCTAGACTTTTTGACCCTAAACATGTCCCCTAGGTGTTAGGGTCATACCCTCTGACTTTAGACTCTAAACAACACATAAAATCATGCACAATGTACTAGGACACACTAGCATACATACAAATAATCATACATACAACTTCATAGTCATTGCACCAAACTTGCAAGGAACACAAACTTTACATCATTTATGCACTTGAGACATGATTATAATTTCATTATAAGGTCCACATACAATAAATTACAAACCACACATAGACATAATACACATAACAACTTTTGAGGCAATTAAGCAAATCTCGTTAGATGCACGTTAACATGAGAAATATAGATTAAATACCAATTTTCCCATGTAATCATAATATCATTAAGAGCATACAAAACATTATATCATCAAAGATACTCATAACATAAGGTGAACATACAACTCTTCAACTCATACAGGACTCCAAAATATAGCAAAACCACTAAGAATTTTGGTCTCAAGCTCGAATAAGAATAGAGGGAAAAGAAAAGGATATCAACCACCTTACAATTCAAATCATTCTCTCCCACTTAGGTTAAACCCATCTAAGAACAATTTAAGACAACCATAAAATACTACGACTCACTGGGGCCTTTATTCCGGATAGCTGCTTAGCCTATTCTCGTCAAATCTTTCTAGGACTCATACTCCATAACCCACTCTACCTCTCATAAGGTGGGAAATCATACAAACCTAACTCATGAACATCAAGACTACCAACCAACCTAACTAGTTGAGTGTAACATCATCCTCTTAGGATTTAAGTTTAGAAAAACTCTTTTAAACCTCTCCTCATTCACATCTGAGGCACAACATAACTCCAACTCATGGAATAAAACTCTCTCTATCTCTTTTCACTTCTAGGGTAGGTTCATCTGGGAACTAATAGTTTAGCTATATGGGTTCTACCATTTGCTAGCATAACTTCACAATTACCTTGCTAGGTAACCACACTACTTCCCCCTCTCGGGAGTAAGCCTACATAAGAACTTCGATCGAATAAAAGGAAAACTATGAAGCATTAATCACACAAAAAGGCAACTTTCCACTTTCACAATTTACTACATTCCTCCAAAACTCCTCAAGTATACACCTTAACTCTCTACTATCATCACACATAACCGTAAGATAACTCATCATCCCAAAAAGTATTTCACTCCACCACGACAACTCTCATCATGCTAGAACTAAATCACTTACAACTTTACATCACAATGCCTTAAATCTCATAGATCGCACATAGTCATATTTGGCATCACATCAAACTTTTCCAAATCCACCTTCACATATACTCATCTAATCACAAACCATAATAAGCATCAAAACTCACCTTCTTCTCCCTCAAACCTTGCAACATCATCCTTTTCAAGTAATCACATCTAGAAGACCATCATACAAGGTAAATAAGAGAGAGATCTTGTCAAGTTAAGCTTTATGGCACGACACAAGAGTAATAAAGGAAGTGAAACTTTTATTTTCCTATAGCCTCTCACTCATAAATGTATCACGACTCACACCAATGAACAAGACTTTACTAGACGTGGCTTGTGAGAATTTGGACCCTAAGACTATCTCCATAACCTTATGCTCCAATACAAAGTTTGTCACAACCCAAGAGCACCCCCAAGTCTTGATGCGTCATACTTGACCTCTCAGAGGTCTTATACAAGCCTCTTAGACTTCATTCATCACATAGGTATGAAAAGTAATCCAAAATTTAAAAGTTTTAACAATAAAGTCAATAAGGAAAATCTATTATGAAACAGAAGAAGAACTAAGTCTCATCACCAGAAGCCATCTTACACACATCTTATTCTTATCGGGTCATAAACCTTGCATTTAAAGAAAGATACTAGTCTTTATACAACGTCTTTAAAGAAATAAAACTAGAAAGAACATCATGCTCCAAGCTTCAACTCTAAGAACTCACTTCCTTCCACCTATACTTAAGAATATGAAGTTAGTACAATTAAGCACTAAGTATGACAATCATGCAAACACATGCTTTAAAGAGGACATTTTTGTTTAAAACTATTCATAACGTCAATTTAGTAAAATCCTCATGAATCATCATATAAGATACATAGAAACCAATCAACTCACATATATAAGTCATTCTTTATATTAAGATAAATCTTCATATAGACCGTTATCTTTTCCTTTACACCTTCACCTCAAGTAACCCTCAAGCATCATTTGGTACAAAGAGTGGATAACGTTCCATTCGACCATCAACCCTCAAGAAATACTCTACGGCCATGCTAACTTCTTGAAATCAATCACATTCATTCATAAGACATAGGCATAATATAATCATAATCATAAAGTAACCTATTACTATTTAGACCCTCCAAAGTTATCCTAAGACTCACAAAGGTAACACAAACAGATCGCCGATACAACCCATCAATACACACCTAATTGTTTAAAACTACCAAGGATAAGGATACTTCCTTTCCATCATAACTCAACAAGTCAACATTCATTACTAGAGATACTAGAGAAAACATTCATTTATTTAAAAACTTCACATAAAGACCATCCCCTAGGATAACTCTAAGTTACACTAGTGCAATGTGAAAGTAGTCCCATTCCACTACTCCCACTCAGTGCTCCTTTGGAACCATCCTAAACTAGGCATATCACATTCAACAAGTCGCATAATCTTCATTAACATTAGATATAAGACAAACATGCTTCATCAACATTAGACATAAAGTCAACTTACTTCATTAACATCATATAGAAAGCCCATTCATTAATTTACATCACAATGATACACCAAGAACCCCTCCAATTTTCCACTTGTGCAATGCATAGATGGCGTCCCATTCCACCACCTACCCTAACTAGCACACCCCTAGGAAGACTAGTTCATTACATTCATTTGTGGGGGCTAGATTTTACCAATATAGACCATGGGATCTTAATATGGAATCCTTGTATTAGCCCTACCGGATGAGGGATCCCACATTCCTAAGATAGGGTCAATCTGTTAGCCTTTTTGTGGAACACCACTCTCTAGTCCTATGTGGGTGCATGGTTAAGGGATAGGGAGTTTGCTTCTAATTACTACATCTCAACACACGAAGAGTAACCATCTCAAGAGATTGCTTTTGGATACTACATCTCTACTCATGAAGAGTATCCACCCCTTTCAAATCTTCTCGGTGTTAAGAATTAATCCCCATGGATTTTATACTTTCATTACATTCACTAGCTTATATGTTAAAGGATTGCTACTAAGTACTACATCTCAACTTACAAGAGTACCCATCCCAACCTATCATTCATTCATTGGAAAACTCTTAGGAATATTGAAGTTGTTACTAGACACTACATCTCTACTCATGAAGAGTGACCACCCAAAAATTACCCATTCATTCATTAGAGTTCTATTGAGAAAATCTTTCAATAGCCTCACATTCATTACATTTTCATTATCTTCACTCATTCATTCATGTGTGTGTATGTGAGAAAGCCTTCCAAATAATAACCATTATTCATGACATCATCTTCTAAACATGATCATACTACATTCATCATGATCCACACACACAACCATGCTTAATATTCACATTATACTCCAATAATTATGCTATCTTCAAGAATCACATACATAACATCATAACCCATATTTATACATAAGCATCATAACATTACTACACTTCGTATTCAATGCCTTCAAGGGTACAACCACAATACATCTACATATTCATGTATATTAACTAAACACCACCACCAAAAGTGCACTATACCATACAAGAGCAATTAATAAGAATAAGTACAATTAGGTCAACTTACCCTTCATTCAAGCCAAGATCACCCTTTCACAATTCTCCTAACAATTCATCATAATTAGGCTTGAATAGCAATATATAACCATAGTACGACATAGTATAAAGATAATTCTAACAATATCCAATCACATTCATCAAACCCACTTTGCAAGACAATTTTTAGGAGATTTGGACAAAACATGGGTTCTTCAAGGAATTCCATAAAAATCTTCTTAAAGAGGTTCATTAAACATTACTACATAAATATCATGACTTAGAAAACATATTACGAATGAACCCATACATAAATTAGAAATTGGAGAAATTGATCATTGATTCATTTTATGAAAACCTTTGAATTGGACTTCTTGAATGAGAGGTTATTCAAGAATGAAGGATTCAAGAGTGAACTAAGAGAGAAGTGAGAGCAATTCGATTTTTAATTTGGGGATTTTTTTTTGGTTTGGGAATAGGTGTAAAATGACTCATATTCAATACATAATACCGTTATACCTCGAAAATCCAATGACCTAGCCTAAAGCCTAACCTAAAGAATAATGATTAAAATGGTATCTCCAGACATAAAATAATGTTATAAGCTTGATTTAGAAGTATATGTCACACCCCAACAATAGGTGAGGTGGACAATCACCTTATGTACTCATGATTTATAAGTAACCTATGATGAGAAAGTAAATTACTATGTGGATTACTGATAAGAAGCTTCATATACAACACATTTTTACTACCTGGACTGCTACATTTGACAAGTGAAGGTATGAATATAGATGATAAATTTACAATGTCTAAAAAGCCTCTATTGAAATCCATTCTATGAAAATATGCATATTAAAGACTCAGAAAAGCTCCAAATCAATTTGGAGCTCACCAATAACCATTGAATATCATGTGATTCTATTGGGGAGATCTACTTTTGAGTACTTGTACGTGCAACATGAAATGCAGCCCACAATAAGGGACGTCAGTACGAACGAATGTATTAAATATGTAAGGCATAATACAACCATATGTAACATGAGAGCTCAAGTGAAACCAAATACCAATAGATAAGGATTAGAGACCACCTTTATTTGTGCTTGAGGAATCGTTCATGTTACATTATTTTCTTTACTTTTCTGTACATAATCTTTATATGACATATGATACAAATGACCAGCTGATCAGTGGTAGAAGAGGATGACCCATGCTAGACATTTTAACCCCTGGGATGCTGTCCTCATAATTCCATAAATTGGGATCGGCCCATGCTAGGCTTTCGCCCTTGAGCTGCCACCCTTCCATACCAATAGGGATCGTCCCATGCTAGGCTTTTGCCAATAAGATGCCACCCTTCTATACAAATTTGGATAGAATCATGATAGGCATATGCCCTTGGGCTGCCACCCATAATTATACATATAGCGTCATTTAGATTTTTTAATCCTTGAGATTGTTGTTTTAATATTCATAACTCTTTTGAGATTGTTCTTTTGATGTTATCCTTTTTTAGATTTGGAACTAAGGACAAGTAATAGAAGACATATGAATATGGACTTATGATAATAACAATGACATTGGAAGAAAATGTGACATGAACTTCTAATACATAAGAGCTTATGTGACTCAGTATTCAATTTGACATATCAAATTGAAGGACATATCAAGTGAGAACATTTAACATTAAGCCAAGAGATTTGAACTCGATATGATAGCCAAATTCTCACTAACTATTACAAAATACAAGGTATACATGAAAGTGGAACCAAGGGAGAATGTGGATATATTCGACTTAAGGACATATACATGTTCCAAGTATTACTTACATATACATGTACTATAGAGCAAGTAGTTATCCTGTGAGGTAACATTATAGTCTAACACAATAGGAGTAATAACCAACAGAGGGAACATATGAAAATGTGACAAGATGACATATCTATAAGCAATTGAAGCAAATTGGCATGATGTATAGGCAGATAGTACCATCTTTAATCTAGGACCATTTTGATTTATATAAGGGAAATCCATGCCAGGAGTACTTTGATGATGAAACAAGATTAAGCCTATGCTTGGTAGAGTAAGCACGTGCACTTTTAGTAAAAACTCATATTAGAGTACTCCATTCAATGCTCTAGGGATTAGGAACTGCAACTATGGATCAAGGACACTTAGAAAAATGACTTTTTGTAATGCAATTCATGCTTAAGAAATAGGAAATCAAATAGGCTTACATACCTTGCTATACAATAAAAAAGTATGACTTAAACTCCTCTTCAGATTACTAATCTACAAAAAAATAAGTTATAAGACTAGTATTAGTAGCTAATCAATAATTTGAGCTACTTGATCTTGCCAAAATAGTAACCAAGTAGTAGGCATGAAATTTATCTCGCCAATGTTTTCTTTCCTTCCCTTTCTTTTAGGTAGCGTATAGACGCAAAACTCCTTGCAATATTTAAGTCCTATAAAGTCTCCTTAAGTTCTCCACACCTCCAGTCACATCCCCTATCATAACATACATAAAACAATCATTAAGCATTATTTGATGTAACAAAAGCAATATGAATCATTGTTTCTGATCACCATCACTTGAAGAGCTAACATTACTTTTTAAAACACTCAAATAGCTCATAACTAAATTTAAAGATGACTCCCCTCCATGGCTGTCCCAACATGCACTTATCACCAGAACATCTTCCCCAATATTATACCATGTAAAAGTAACAATTTCCAGCTCCCTAACACATACCAAGTGTCCTAATTAACTCAAGCACAAGAGGGAGAAAATTGCTGTAGCTTGCCTTGCTAAACAAAACTACCACAACTTGGATTATTCAAGTTAAAGGTTGTCCTCTTTAACTTGTCTTAACTTATACCTTTCAATAGCTTTAACTCCCTAATATTCAAGAACCCTAATGGTATTTAATGGATGTTGCATGAAGCTGAGAGAGAGTAGAGAGAAAGCTCTAGAAATCATTTTTTTTTTGTCAAAGTAAAAATGATTGGAAAAAATCTGATTTCAAACCCTTATAAATGGACCTTCTTTGGCTGACTTTCTCACTCATTTTGTGTCATAATTTGTCAAGCAGGTGAGCCACCTACTTGGACTTCACTTGGGCCATTTTGGACTTAAGAACATTGGGCCTTTAGCCACTTTTCTTGTACTTCATTTGCAGCCAACAATGTGTAGATAATTTAGGCCACACATCTATGTAGGTGATGCAACTAGTTTCCATTAAAATTATTTCTTGTGGGCCTAGGAAGATTGGACCTTTGCTGTCCATTTTCCCCTTATTCTTCTATTCAACTTTGGCAAGGTTAATTCAAGTAGGTGTAATGTGCTTTGCCCAATAGCATGGTCAAAAGAGTCTTAGTAGGTGACACATCTACTTGGTCTTTGGGATGGTCAATAAGTCAAAGTAGGTGATGCACCTACTAGTTTAGTGTAGTCAAGCAAGCACCTCAATATTTTATTGCATCCTAGACCTTAATGACTTTAACATAACTTTAAACTTATATAAACTATGTCACTCTAAACTTTAGACTCAAATATCACCTTATGATCTCAGGTTTAAATACTACCATCAACTTCAACTTAATCGGGTCGCATCAAAATCTATGGACAGTTCACCTTAAATCTATTATGTTACCACTAGTCGCGAATCCATAACTATAACATAAGGAAGTTTATAAGCATTATATAAATAGAAATAGTACACGTAGAATACGGGGTGTTACATAAAACGTCAAGAGATGACCATGACGTTCGTAAACTAGTGAAATTGAACTATTAGACATCCTTAGGTATTGTGAAGGTTTGGGATAGTCGTATTGAGGGTAAAACTTGTAAAAATACTTAAAATGCGTAAATAATATTTTTAGGATCAAAATTTATAGGTATGACCCCCAAGGACCACCCTAGGGGTCGTTGAGGAGAACCCAACCATGGGCCAACAAGCTGCCAAAGGCCTGCACACATTTGTACATAGAAGGAGTATGTATGTGTCACATACTAGCTCCCCCATGGACCAAATGTTTGGTCCGCATCGCGGAAATCATCGCGGACTCTTCCTTCTCAATATTAATTCCAGAAAATTTGGGGGAAAAGCTCCGTGATGAGTAGTTGTTCCCCGACGAAAATCTGAAAATTGAAGTCAAGATTGACATCACAAAAAGGTCTAACTTAGTGAGGGTCTTTTGGTTATTTTAGGTGAGGGGCATATATTGATTTTAAGGCAGGTTTATACCATTTTTACACACCCAAATTAAATCCCCAAATTGAAATCCAAATTACTCTCACTTCTCTCTTAATTCTCTCTCTACTCAACCTCCATTGAAGAGCATTGGAGCTTGAAGAAGAAGACCGATTCTCCAAGTTTTCTACCCAAAGTTGTGACTAAAGGCTTCATTAAGTATGGATTCTTTCACTCTTGGGATTCCTTTCCCCGAGAGGTCTATTCAAAAATGATTTCAAATCCCCCAGGTTTTATCCACTAATGGGTCTTCTTTTAAAACCTAAATTATGGATCAATTATGATGAATTATGATTACTTAGGGTTATTTAAGTGTATAATGATGGGTAATTATTTTGAATTGAGATTCCATTGGACACATGTTCTCCCCCAATTTCCATAATCTTGGATCTTTTTTGATGAATTGTTTGAAGATGATAAGTATATCAACTGTTACATTGGTGTTAATTGTATTATTACTTCATGGACTGCCTTGTATCATGTATTGATTGGGTTTTGATCTAATTCTTAAGAACACATGAATTTCCCTCTTCTCCAAACCCTATCTCTTGAATTAGGTTGAATCATGATTAGATGTGATGTAATTGAGTATGTTCTTGTAATTGACTATCCTATTATGATTATAATGGATTTGATGAATACATATTATTGATTTGGGATGAAGACTTGAATGGGCTTCATGGAGGCCATTGGTAAGACCTTCAAGGTCATGAACTAGCTATTGTAGTATTGTTGGCTTATATTTTGTCATGTTGGTCAATTGAGGTATGAATGATGAAGTTATAAATGTATGATCATGATATAACTATGATGGTTGTGAGATGATGATAGGTGTACTATGATGAGGGATTGAAGGTAATTCCTATGTGCATCTTATGGTTATGCAATGATGCAATGTTCTCAAATGATGTTGGATTTGTGATAAAAGGACATTCTCATCCTATAGCCTATGAGCTATTAACATGTTATATGATGGGTTAAACTCCTAAAACCTATGTTATGAATTGATATTAAGAAAGACTTAATAATACTTCAAAAAGGGAATTTAGCTTAGCACATAATGAACTTGACAATTAGAGGGGTCTCTTCACGAGGAAGCCTCCCCCGATGTTCTCATGAGGTGAAAACTACCATGCGAATTAGCATAAAGAGGGTTTCTTGTTACAACCTTCGAGTTTCTTAACTATGTTGCCCCATAGGAAACTTAGCTAGTGGATCCACTTAGATGCTATTATGATGTTAATGTCCTACCTTGGCAAGTAGGATGCCCTCCTTTCGGTGTGAAGGGTTGACATCGGATTCCATAGTTAGCTCGCATGGTCTAATTTCAGTTATTGAGAAGCTTATTGAAAGTAAAATGACTGAATGAAAGTGTTACACCTCGTATTTTTATATGTCGTGCGCGTCATGAACTAGTATATGTAAGTTCGGGAAATGAGATTTTATTTTAAGTTCCAAATGTTTAAAGAAATATTATGCAAGGATGTTAATTCCATATGTGATATTAATTAGTGTGGGATTAATTAGTGGCTGATTTGGATTTAATTTATCGAGTGGGCCCCACCACTTAAGGCAAAGTAAAAATTCAGATTTTGGAGATGCAATTAGTGGAGCATGTGTGGTGGGGGGCTGCCTCCACTTCATATTATTAAGTATTAAAAAGAAATAAGATTTTGGAGATGCAATTAGTGGAGCATGTGTGGTGGGGGGCTGCCTCCACTTCATATTACTAAATATTAAAAAGAAATTCTGATTTGGGGATAGAATTAGTGGAGCATTTGTAGTGGTGGGCTGCCTCCACTTCACATTGTTAAATGGTGTAGTGAAATGCTTTGCAAGCATATCATCTCTTTCACCACATGACTTGGGCAGCCATGGAAATGGAGAAAACCAGCCATTAAACTCTTGGACAGCAGCTACAAAGAAATTGGTTAGTAATCTCCTTGCTTGGTGTGTTAATTCCTTAGAATACCTTTGTTAATTAGACATTAATGTTAAGAAGGGGACGTGAACAGTATCTTAGGAATTTGTTTTAGTTATTGGATGTGCTAAGCATGAGCAGAAACCATGATCGGATTGCTAGTGGTGTTATGTTAGTGTTTGGGCTGTTTTGATTAAAGGAAACTGCTGGAAATTGTATTTTGGTGTTATGTATATGTTAATATGCTTATGGGTATATACTACAAAGGATGAATACGATAAAGTAGATGTGTTGCGAATTATAAAATGAGTTATCACTCGATGTGTCGTTGTTTCGTTACTATGGCTGCCAAAACGGAACTGTTTTGAGGGAGGCTGTTTAATATGATTTGTTGGGTTATATGTGTTGTTGGTATTGCTATGGATAATTTGGGTTGTTGTTGGATTGGGATGAAGTAAAGAAAATAGGGGAAGTGCTGCCGGATTTTCGTTAGATTATTAGCTAGCTTACAATAAGTAGTAAAGCGCGACATTTATCTAATTGTGGCACGGTTGTTGCTTGTTATAGATTATTACCTTGAGCAGTAAGTATTGGACGTGCAGCTCGACTTTTCGGTATGTAACGCTATCCTTTCCTTCTTTGTTTGGCATGACCTTTAAAAATGAGCAAATAACGGACAGATTTGATACCTACTTCTAGAACGTCTAGGTGACGTATATTCTTACTTCCACAACTATTCCTTTATATATTGTCTATATCTAAGGCTATGGTGATTTCTGATATTTATGATAGTGCTTCTTAGAGTCATTGAGATTTTACGTTTCCATATCGTATTTAAAGGTTCATAATCTTGATAAAACATTAATCTTTGGTAATACTCCTTGCTGGTTCAAGTTGGTTGTTATATTGAGTTATAAGAAATGATTTTAATTGCATATGGTTGCTCATAATATTCTGCTCGTGCATAGAGTCATTTATCATTTCACCGAGTCCCGGGCCGGGTAATGTTCGTGCGGAGTTTCTTGCATATGTCACCGAGTCCCTCACTAGAGGGCCGGGAATGTATATTATATATATGATTGGTGTTGAGGATGGTTATGATGATGATGATGACGGAGATGATGTGATGACTATTTCACCGAGTCCCTCACTAGAGGGCCGGGTACGTATGATGTATATATAATGATGATTATTTTGCCAAGTCCCTTACTAGGGAAGCTGGGCATCTTATATGTTAAAGATATGCATGATTTTCATTTAAAAAGTACATGTGTAGAGATATCTTGTTTCGACTTATCATGTTGGTATCCTGTCATCTTTACCTTATGCTTTACATACTCAGTACATTGTCCGTACTGACCCCCTTTTCTCGGGGGGCTGCGTTTCATGCCCGCAGGTGTAGACGCTCAGTTCGGTGATCCTCCTGCCTAGGATATCTACTCTGCTGTTTGGGAGAGCTCCACTGTTCCGGAGCCCAGTCGTTTTGGTACATAACTTCTTATGTAGTCTTTTGCTTGTCTATGGGTATGGCGGGGTCCTATCCCGTCGAGTTTCACTACTATACTCTTAGAGGTCTGTAGACATCGTGTGGGTTGTATATTTATGTTTTGGATAATGGTCTGGACATGGTTTGTTTGGGATATCTGCTTGTACAAGGGCAGCCTTATCGGCTGCATACATCATTGTGTATTGTGTAGTGGCAGCCTTGTCGGCTGCGTATGCTATTATGCTTTGGATAGTGGCGGCCTTGTCGGCTCGCGTATGTTGTTACGGTTGAATGATTATGACTCCTTATGTGACAGATCCACTTATATATATATATATATGGCTTTGGGGTTGGCTTGATTTGATTAAATTCCATATTGTCTTAGTTTCAGTTGGTCATACTTTATAGGTTTGTATGTGAGTGTCCAAAATGGGCACTAGTCACGGCCCATCGGGTTGGGTCGTGACAAAGTGGTATCAGAGCAGTTCTTCCTCGGAAGTGTCTACAGACCGTGTCTAGTAGAGTCTTGTTTATCGGTGTGTTGTGCACCACATCTATAAACAGGAAGCTACAGGACTTTTAGGATGTCATCCTTTCTTCATATTCTAGATCGTGCGATAGAGCTATAATACCAGGATAATCCCTCTCTAACGAATCCCTATGTTTTCAGTTATGCCTCCAAAGAAAGCAACAGCCGCCCAGAAGGGCAAATCGGTAGCAGAAAGTACTAGTCAGACCCGGAGAGTTACTAGGGCCCGTGCCCAGTCTATGCCTGGTATTGTGCTCCAGTCGGAGAGCTCTACTACACCGCCACCGTTAGAGGAGCTTAGAGCAGCAGCAGCTCCAGTTCGGGGGACACCACCACCAGCCCCCGAGGCCCCAGAACCTGAACCTCCAACTCCTCAGCCAGGGGTAGAGGATAGGGCCATGAGAGATGCGGTTCAGTTGCTGACTAGATTAGTGGCAGGTCAAGCTCGCAGGCATGGACTAGGAGTTGATCATGCGGACAGATCTGATAGCTTAAGGGCTCGTGACTTCTTAAGTTGTAATCCTCCAGAATTCTTTGGGTCAAGGCCCCAGGATGATCCGCAAGAGTTTATTCGTCAGATACAGCGTACATTGAGAATAATCAAGGCTTCGGATATCGAGTCTGTCGAGTTGGCTACGTATCGTTTGCGGGATGTAGCTATTAATTGGTATGAGTCTTGGGAGTTATCTAGGGGTGAGGGTGCTCCTCCAGCGGTATGGGATGAATTTGTGGAGGCTTTCCAGGGCCACTTCCTGCCTCCAGAGATGAAGCGAGCTAGAGTCGACAGATTCTTGCGTTTGAGGCAGAATGGCAGGAGCATTCGAGAGTATAGCCTCGAATTTGATTCATTGGCTAAGCATGCACCTACTATTGTGGCTGATATGGCAGACAGGGTACACCGTTATGTGATGGGTTGGATCGTTATCTGATTGACGGTTGTATGGCTGTGACTCTTCAGCCAGGTATGGACATTGCTCGGGTGCAAGCATATGCACAGGGGGTAGAAGATCGGCACCGGGGACGTCAGTCAGATAGAGATTTTAATGGAGGCCAGCATAAGAGGGCTAGATCAGCAGGTTATCCTAACGAGTTTCGAGGCGGGCAGTCTCAGCAACATGTTAGATTTCTTCCCAGCCAGCACAAAGTGCACCCCCACGTTCCATGGGTAGGGGGTTCGATCGTACGGGATATTCGGAAGCTGGTCAGAGCTCTAGGACGTCAGGGTCACAGATGGGCAGGGGTTTGAGCCAGTCGAGGCCACCTTTGCCTCGGTGTTCTCGCTGTGGTAGGTCCCATCCTGGGGAATGTCGTTGGGCTACAGGTGCGTGTTTTTCATGTGGCCGTCAGGGTCATACTATGAGGGAGTGTCACCTGAGAGGTAGTGCGGGTGGTATTGCACAGCCTTCTGGTTCTGTTGCTGGTTCATCTCCTTCTGTGGCTATGCGTCCTATGGGGCAGGGTATTCAGGCGCCAGCAGGCCGTGGTAGAGGACGTAGTGGAGCTTCCAGTTCTAGCGGTCCCTCGAACCGTTTATATGCTTTGGCTAGTAGGCAGGATCAGGAGGCGTCACCTAATGTGATCACAGGTATATTATCACTATTCTCCCGAAGTGTGTATGCATTGATAGACCCAGGTTCCACCTTATCATTTATATCTCCCTTCGTTGCTAGTGGGATTGGAATAGAGTCTGAGTTGATAGAACCATTTGAGGTAGCTACGCCTGTAGGAGATTCTGTCATAGCTACGCGAGTATATAAGAATTGCTCAGTGGTTATATATAGTCGTCGTACCGTAGCAGATCTAATAGAGCTAAATATGATTGAGTTTGATATTATCTTGGGCATGGATTGGTTGGCTGCTTATTATGCTAATGTTGATTGTAGAGGGAAGATAGTACGATTTCAATTTCCAGGGGAACCGATTATAGAGTGGAAGGGTAGTACAGTATCACCGAAAGGTAAGTTCATTTCATACCTTAAGGCTAGGAAGATGGTTAGAAAAGGTTATATTTATCATCTGGTTCGGGTGCAAGACATAAAGGTAGAGGCACCGACTCTTCAATCAGTCCCAGTAGTTAATGAATTTCCCGATGTATTTCCAGAGGAACTTCCAGGCCTTCCTCCAGAACGGGAGATAGAGTTTACTATAGATGTACTGCCACATACCCAGCCTATATCTATACCTCCTTATAGAATGGCACCTGCTGAGTTGAAAGAATTGAAAGAGCAATTGAAAGATTTGTTAGAAAAGGGCTTCATCAGGCCTAGTACGTCACCTTGGGGAGCACCGGTACTGTTTGTGAGGAAGAAGGATGGGTCGCTGCGGATGTGTATCGATTATAGGCAGCTGAACAAAGTAACAATAAAGAACAGGTATCCCCTCCCAAGGATTGACGATCTATTTGACCAGTTGCAGGGTGCTAAGTGTTTTTCAAAAATAGACTTGCGGTCAGGTTATCATCAGGTGCGGGTAAGGGAGGCAGATATTCCAAAGACGGCATTCCGGACCCGATACGGGCATTATGAGTTTAGAGTGCTGTCTTTTGGGCTGACTAATGCTCCAGCGGTGTTTATGGATTTAATGAATAGAGTGTTTAAACCATTCCTTGATATGTTTGTTGTTGTATTTATAGACGATATTTTAGTCTATTCACGCTCTGAAGAGGAGCATGCAGACCATTTAAGGACGGTACTTAGGGTGCTTCAACACCAGAAGTTGTATGCTAAGTTTTCTAAGTGCGAGTTCTGGTTGACTTCAGTGGCATTCTTGGGGCATATTATTGGAGCTGATGGTATTCGGGTAGACACGCAGAAGATTGAGGCGGTAAAGACTTGGCCCAGACCTACAACACCTACTGAGGTACGCAGCTTTCTGGGGTTAGCAGGATATTACAGGAGGTTTGTAGAAAAGTTTGCCTCAATTTCAGCGCCTTTGACAAGGCTAACTCAAAAGGCAGCCAAGTTCCAGTGGACTGATGCATGTGAGCGAAGCTTCCAGCTATTGAAAGACAAATTGACTACAGCTCCAGTCCTAACTCTTCCGGAGGGACCAGACGGCTATGTTATTTATTGTGATGCTTCCGGTGTTGGGCTAGGATGTGTATTGATGCAGCATGGCAAAGTTATAGCCTATGCCTCCCGACAGCTTAGGAAGCATGAAAAGAACTATCCTACTCACGATCTGGAGTTAGCGGTCGTGGTTCATGCCTTGAAGATATGGAGGCATTATTTATATGGTGTCCATGTGGACATCTATACAGATCATAAGAGTCTCCAATATATCTTTAAACAGAAGGAGCTGAATTTACGACAGAGGCGGTGGTTAGAGTTGCTAAAGGATTATGATATTGATATTTTGTATCATCCAGGGAAAGCGAATGTTGTAGCAGATGCTCTTAGCCGTAAGTCCATGGGTAGCTTGACAGATGTACAACCAGAAAGGAGGGAGATGGTTCGGGAGATTCAGCGGCTATCAAGCCTTGGAGTCCGTCTGGCTAATTCAGAAGATAGTGGAGTTTCTATCAGAGAGGTTGCTGAGTCCTCAATCATAGATGAGGTAAAGAGACACCAATACGAGGACCCCATTCTGGCACAGTATAGAGATGCAGCTCTTAAAAAGGAAAAGACCCCATTTAAGATTACACCTGATGGAGTGTTACGATATGAAGGCAGATTGTGTGTACCAGATATTGCGGGGCTACGACGGCAGGTTATGGGAGAGGCACACTCTGCCCGTTATTCTATTCACCCAGGGTCAACAAAAATGTATCATGACCTCAGATGCTTATACTGGTGGGATGGCATGAAAAAGGACATAGCGGAGTTTGTTGCTCAGTGCTCGAATTGTCAACAAGTCAAGATCGAACATCAAAAGCCTGGTGGATTATTACAGGCGATAGAGATTCCGACTTGGAAATGGGAGATGATTAATATGGACTTCATTACAGGCTTACCTCGCACCCAACGGAAGTATGACTCTATATGGGTTATTGTAGATAGGCTGACGAAATCGGCCCATTTTCTTCCAGTCAGGACTACTTATTCGGCTGAAGATTTTGCGAGGTTATATATCAGGGAAATAGTGAGACTTCATGGGATTCCCACGTCCATTATATCAGACAGAGGAGCTCAATTTACAGCCAACTTTTGGAGATCATTTCAGAAGGGATTGGGGACACAGGTGAACCTTAGCACAGCATTTCACCCTCAGACTGATGGGCAGGCTGAGCGTACTATTCAGACTTTAGAGGATATGTTGCGGGCCTGTATTATTGATTTCAAAGGTAGCTGGGATGATCACTTGCCGCTCATTGAGTTTTCCTATAATAATAGCTACCATTCTAGTATCCAGATGGCACCGTACGAGGCCTTATATGGGAGGAAGTGCAGGTCACCTATTGGTTGGTTTGATGTTGGCGAGACTAAGTTGATAGGTCCGGATATGATTCAGCAAGCTGTTGACAAGGTGAAGCTTATTCAAGAAAGATTATTAGCAGCCCAGAGTCGACAGAAGTCATATGCAGATAATCGGCGTAGAGATTTGGAGTTTCAGATTGGTGATTGGGTATTCCTGAAGGTATCACCCATGAAGGGTGTGATGAGATTCGGCAGGAAGGGGAAGCTCAGTCCGAGATACATTGGGCCTTATCAGATTGTTCGTAAGATAGGCAAGGTTGCATATGAGTTGGATCTACCATCTGATTTGGAGGCGGTACATCCAGTCTTCCATGTATCGATGCTACGTAAATGTATTGGTGATCCTTCTAGAGTATTCCCTGTAGATGATGTTCAGGTAACAGAGGAGTTGTCATACGAGGAGAAACCCGTAGCTATACTTGATCGCCAGGTTAGAAGGTTACGTACAAAGGATGTGGCTTCCGTCAAAGTTTTGTGGCAAAATAATAATAGGGAGGAGATGACTTGGGAAGCGGAAGACGAAATGAAGAATAAGTATCCTTACTTGTTGCCCGTACCTGCAGGTAATTCAATTCCTAGCTTGACTATATTGATTGATAAACGAGATTATGTAGTAAGTTATGACTCTGTGATGCATCTGTAAGTTACGGAATGCAGGTTGATAGGTATAACTGTTAGAGAGAGCTCGCTGAATATTTTTTTGTAAGACGCTAACTTAACATTCGAGGACGAATGTTCCTAAGGGGGGAAGGATGTTACGCCTCGTATTTTTATATGTCGTGCGCGTCATGAACTAGTATATGTAAGTTCGGGAAATGAGATTTTATTTTAAGTTCCAAATGTTTAAAGAAATATTATGCAAGGATGTTAATTCCATATGTGATATTAATTAGTGTGGGATTAATTAGTGGCTGATTTGGATTTAATTTATCGAGTGGGCCCCACCACTTAAGGCAAAGTAAAATTCAGATTTTGGAGATGCAATTAGTGGAGCATGTGTGGTGGGGGGCTGCCTCCACTTCATATTATTAAGTATTAAAAAGAAATCAGATTTTGGAGATGCAATTAGTGGAGCATGTGTGGTGGGGTGCTGCCTCCACTTCATATTACTAAATATTAAAAAGAAATTCTGATTTGGGGATAGAATTAGTGGAGCATTTGTAGTGGTGGCTGCCTCCACTTCACATTGTTAAATGGTGTAGTGAAATGCTTTGCAAGCATATCATCTCTTTCACCACATGACTTGGGCAGCCATGGAATGGAGAAAACCAGCCATTAAACTCTTGGACAGCAGCTACAAAGAAATTGGTTAGTAATCTCCTTGCTTGGTGTGTTAATTCCTTAGAATACCTTTGTTAATTAGACATTAATGTTAAGAAGGGGACGTGAACAGTATCTTAGGAATTTGTTTTAGTTATTGGATGTGCTAAGCATGAGCAGAAACCATGATCGGATTGCTAGTGGTGTTATGTTAGTGTTTGGGCTGTTTTGATTAAAGGAAACTGCTGGAAATTTTATTTTGGTGTTATGTATATGTTAATATGCTTATGGGTATATACTACAAAGGATGAATACGATAAGGTAGATGTGTTGCGAATTATAAAATGAGTTATCACTCGATGTGTCGTTGTTTCGTTACTATGGCTGCCAAAACGGAACTGTTTTGAGGGAGGCTGTTTAATATGATTTGTTGGGTTATATGTGTTGTTGGTATTGCTGTGGATAATTTGGGTTGTTGTTGGATTGGGATGAAGTAAAGAAAATAGGGGAAGTGCTGCCGGATTTTCGTTAGATTATTAGCTAGCTTACAATAAGTAGTAAAGCGCGACATTTATCTAATTGTGGCACGGTTGTTGCTTGTTATAGATTATTACCTTGAGCAGTAAGTATTGGACGTGCAGCTCGACTTTTCGGTATGTAACGCTATCCTTTCCTTCTTTTTTTGGCATGACCTTTAAAAATGAGCAAATAACGGACAGATTTGATACCTACTTCTAGAACGTCTAGGTGACGTATATTCTTACTTCCACAACTATTCCTTTATATATTGTCTATATCTAAGGCTATGGTGATTTCTGATATTTATGATAGTGCTTCTTAGAGTCATTGAGATTTTACGTTTCCATATCGTATTTAAAGGTTCATAATCTTGATAAAACATTAATCTTTGGTAATACTCCTTGCTGGTTCAAGTTGGTTGTTATATTGAGTTATAAGAAATGATTTTAATTGCATATGGTTGCTCATAATATTCTGCTCGTGCATAGAGTCATTTATCATTTCACCGAGTCCCGGGCCGGGTAATGTTCGTGCGGAGTTTCTTGCATATGTCACCGAGTCCCTCACTAGAGGGCCGGGAATGTATATATATATATGATTGGTGTTGAGGATGGTTATGATGATGATGATGACGGAGATGATGTGATGACTATTTCACCGAGTCCCTCACTAGAGGGCCGGGTACGTATGATGTATATATAATGATGATTATTTTGCCAAGTCCCTTACTAGGGAAGCTGGGCATCTTATATGTTAAAGATATGCATGATTTTCATTTAAAAAGTACATGTGTAGAGATATCTTGTTTCGACTTATCATGTTGGTATCCTGTCATCTTTACCTTATGCTTTACATACTCAGTACATTGTCCGTACTGACCCCCTTTTCTCGGGGGGCTGCGTTTCATGCCCGCAGGTGTAGACGCTCAGTTCGGTGATCCTCCTGCCTAGGATATCTACTCTGCTGTTTGGGAGAGCTCCACTGTTCCGGAGCCCAGTCGTTTTGGTACATAACTTCTTATGTAGTCTTTTGCTTGTCTATGGGTATGGCGGGGTCCTATCCCGTCGAGTTTCACTACTATACTCTTAGAGGTCTGTAGACATCGTGTGGGTTGTATATTATGTTTTGGATAATGGTCTGGACATGGTTTGTTTGGGATATCTGCTTGTACAAGGGCAGCCTTATCGGCTGCATACATCATTGTGTATTGTGTAGTGGCAGCCTTGTCGGCTGCGTATGCTATTATGCTTTGGATAGTGGCGGCCTTGTCGGCTCGCGTATGTTGTTACGGTTGAATGATTATGACTCCTTATGTGACAGATCCACTTATATATATATATATATATGGCTTTGGGGTTGGCTTGATTTGATTAAATTCCATATTGTCTTAGTTTCAGTTGGTCATACTTTATAGGTTTGTATGTGAGTGTCCAAAATGGGCACTAGTCACGGCCCATCGGGTTGGGTCGTGACAGAAAGTAAGAAGATGAACACTAACTAGGACTACTTAAGATGTGTTACTTAGTGTATGTAAGGGTATGGGACTTTACCTATTGTTACATTACTAAATATGAACTAGGATGAAAAAGATCTTCACTTGCATTTTAAGGGATGTTAACTTTTTAATTTAATGTGTAAATGAGTTTATAGTTCAGTCCGGTTGAGTTTAAAGTCAAATGTGAAAGAACGACCAAGACGTTCACATATTAGTCGTCTATGTGCTTGTGTGTTCCTTAGTGTTTTGATGGAAGGTAAGTGTGTTTTTGAGCATGTTTTTCATTTTAAAGTCCGGGAACGATTCCCCCAAGGACCCACAAAGGGACTTTGAAGAAGGTCCCACCTTCAAGCCAAGAAGCTGCCAGACAGCATGAACGACGGCACCATTTGACGGGTCGTCAATGGTGGGCGTCTATAAGGCCTGCTGGTTTTGACTCTCTGTCATAAATGATGGACCCCACTGAAGAGGAGTTGATCAATCGACGTCCAGTAATTTGTGGGCGTCGTTTGGGCCTGCAATTTCCTGCAGCAATTCGGCCAACTTATGGGTGAGTTGGTAATTTCACTCCAAGTCTTTTTAAGTGCATGAACATTTGTTTTATGTGTATTTAGGTATTTTAAGTGTATTAAATGGATTAAACCCTTTTTAGAGCCTAACACATAAATCAAAGTGCTTCCCTCCCAGAGTTCTCTCAAAACACCCTTGGGAGCTTGAAGTCAAGATCGAGCTAGGGTTGTGGATTCTAATGGATTTCTTTTCCAATTATCTTGGGTTTTCTTCTAACAAGGTATAAGAGTTCTTTATCTAAGGCTTTATATCACCATAGACCATGATTTCAAAGATTTCAAAGTTTATTAAAAAGTCCAATTTTCGCTCGAACTCATGGTTCCAGCATGAACAGATTTCAAATGATTAGATATGTTATTATTGATGTTAAGTTGATGTTTTTCAATGAAAATATCCATGAACCCTTGATTTTCTAAAGTCCCTACATTTGGCTATGAAGTGGGTCTATTGTTTATGATCTAATATTGATGAAATAGTGATTATAATGAGTTTTATTGATTTGTATTGCTAATTGTGCTATTATGGAGAATCCATCTCAAGTGTTCACTCCACACCGAAAAGAAGTGGCTCACGACTATAGTGAACCAAGAACATATCGTGAGCATTAACAGATATAGATAATGTTAGCTAAACATGAAATCCAATGTCTGCCCCACACTTAAAAGGGGTGGAATCACCGGCCAAAGTGAAATCGAACATGCCTTGCTCGCATAGGTGGAAACCACTGGCTAGTTCCTATATTAGCTAGACATAGTTTGAAGACTAGGGCTCTCATGAGACTGACACGTGCAAGCACATGCTCATAACTAGTCTATCGGTGCTGTGCTCACTTTCATTATCGTATTTATTGTTTAGAGTTGACTCAAGCATTATGGAAGCTTGCTTCTATATTGAGATTTACTTACTCTTTTGATGACTTGTCATCATTGCTTTACATTGATGAAATGTGAATTGTCCTTACATATCATCCTTACTTTAAATTTATGAATGTGAATTGTCCTTACATATCATCCTTAGGTGTTAATAAGACTAGTCTCGCACATTCTTACACCTTCATTCGTGAGTATTCTTTTAACATAGTAGCTTAGGTGTAAGTAAGACTTGTCTCACTTCCTTTAACACCCCATTCTGGTGACTTACTTAAATTAGATCCCTTTGAGTATATTATAACTCACTTTACTTCTTTACTTTAGTGTAGTAGCTTCATTTCATCATTTATGGACGATGAACACTTGTTTCAATGAGTTAGATATGTTCATGGTTCGTTCTTGTAGAGCATGTTAGGAGTTGTCCCAATGAATGGCATGCCCTTGGTTATGGATTCATTGATGTTACTTTAGAAGTGCTTATAATATATTTGATATTCTAACTACACAAGAGTGCCATGTAATTAGTATTGGCTCAAACATTTGGATATTAAACTACATAACCGTTTTTGTTGGTATAAGCCAATTTTACGTATGTTCATAATTAAATTGAATATGTATGAACCTTTAGCCTTCAATCATTTACATAAGCTCCTATCCATTAGTATGCATTCATATTGACAAAGTAGTGTTAGCCAATCTTAGTTCATGACTTTAGGCATAACATTTTTAAGTATTTCGGATAGCATCATATTAACATTTGATGAATATAATATCTTCATAAAGTGACAGTAAGTATGCATTAAGACGTCACACATCACACTTAACGTTTTCAAAACTTATCTTAGTAATGCATCGTTCATTAATTCACGTAAGGAACCCTTAGCTATCAAACATGTTCAATTCATAGTTCATTCGACATTCATAATTCAAGAACATTACACATAAGATCTGCTATCACCACATACCAACAACATGATCTCTAACCTATTCAACATTGAATCGAAAAGGATACTAGGGAGGAGTTCGACGAGAACACGGGGACAATCCTAGTTTTCAAGATCTTTGAATTGTTGGAAAAAAAGTTCTCTTGGAGAAAGAAGTCCAGGAGATAAACCCATACATTATGTAGATTCAAATCTACGATGATCACCCTAACAAAATCCTTGAAACCCTTGAAATTGCCCAAGAAAAGCCTCTAGCGTTCTTATGTTCTTGCGGTTTGTTGTTTACTGCCTTAGTCGTGAGTATCTTGTGAATGGACGTGATTTCTAGGTTTTTGGAACTGATGTTAAATTATTCAATTTTAGATTAATTAACTAAATTAATAAATTAATTAGTTAATTACTAAAATACCCCTCCTAAGGTGACTAGACATAGGAGGACCATTGACTTTGCCAATTGCAATTTTGACTAATTGTCTCGGCTGACCAAGGCTTAATTTAATTAATTTAATGGATATTAATTAAACATGGGACTTAAGGAAATTAACAAAACACCCCTAAGTCACTAGGACCACAACTAACAACTTTGGACCATCCTAGGTTTAGGTACTAGGTTGTCCCTAAGTTAGTTAGGTGTCATCCGACTAGGTCTTAGGTTGTCGGGTCCCTTGGCTGGTCATTTTTTATTGACCCTAGGTTATTTAGCTAGTTGGTTAAGTTAGTTAGGGTGTTGAGTTGGTTAGGAATCCCGGCCCCACCTGGCTGGATCCATCCGCGCACATGCCCCTAATCGCCTAACCAAATTCAGTTAGCATGTCTCGTGGTCCCCCTCTCAGCCGGTTAGACCATGTGCTTGCACATGGGTTTGTTGCACTTCCATAACTAATTTATCTTGATGGCTCATTTGGGAATGTTTACTTATTTTCCCAAGGACCCTCACCATGTCCTTGGGTACTGCTTAATGTATAAGATCATTTTAGTTGGTCATGTACCATGGTATCTAGGCTTGACACTTGGATGCCTCATACCTTTTGTGAGTTAGAAGAAACATATTTTATTATATTAGGGTCTTCATTGCAGGTACGTTTGTTAAACATCAATCTTTGATTGGGGTATGACAACCCAAAAAGTATATCTCATATTTGTATATAGAAAATTGGCTAATATCTCTTAGCTATTTTTTCTACACTATGCCCAATATTTCTCAATATTGGGCATTGAGGTGCCTATGTACCCCTAATAGGCTATCCTAAGGGCATACTAGGCTCTTTATTATACATATGATTTTCTAGAATGTTACAGGGGCGTAGGTTGACACTTAGGCGTGGGAGGTTGTTCTCCATTTGGACCAGCCTCTGACCAAAACCATGGACCAGCAGGACGGTGGTTGGGTGATAATCGTAGGTGACCAACCGTCGATGGTGGTCTATAGCCTCCACAGTTGACTGTTAAGTGAAAGGGTGAATTTACCAATTCACCCCGTGTCTAAATAAATGTTTGGGAGGTTTCCTAAGGGGATTCTAGGTATTTCAAGTGGTTTTATAATACCTAACCACATGATGAATTCATTATTCCAAATAAAAACCCAAAATCTCTAAGAAATTCTCTAGAACTCCATTGAAATCAAAACTGAAGATAGAGCTCTGATTGAAGATTGTTTGGTGATTCGTCATCAATTATTCATCAAATTTGTGGTCTAGCATTAATTAAGGTTTGGTTATTCATCCTTGAAACTCTTTTATTCAAGGATCCAAACTTCAAAGTGATTTCCAAAGTCTTCTAAAGATGAACTTGTCAAATTTTGAAATCTATCCATGCGTTCTTGCATAAAATATTTTGAATCATTATATGTTGATTTAGTTGATGTTAATTAGATGATTTTAATCTAATTACTCTATGAACCCATGTAATTCATGAACCCTAGCTTTTGACTACTTTGTGGGTGAATTGATCATGTCTTAATGCTATTGAATTATTATGTAGTTTTATTAGGGCTATTGAATTATAATAGAATCATATTATATTGTTAGTATGCTGCCATAAATTCATAAATGTATGTTGAATTACCTTTGATTCATTGTCTATTGTAAGTATGTTATCATGGCCTTGGGTAGGACCTTTGAGTATTGTGTTGGATGATTTAGCGCTGGATTGAAGTGCTGAGAGTGTATTGGTGGTATGCTGCCCTATTTCTCCTTGTTATATTTAATGTAGGTCTTGAATTATGTTGTGGTTGGTATGGTCCACCTTATGGTGACGGTGCTATGTGCTTTACTTGTGAATTATGTGGCCTCGTTGGCGTTACTTTATGAATTATGATGATCATGGCCTTGTCGGCATTACTTGATATATTATGATGATTTGTGTAGTTAATTTATGTGAAGTATAATCATATCTATCTAGTGATGAGTAAGGTGAAAGTATGTGTTCTTCTATTGACATTAGGTGATCATGTTAGACTATGACTATTTCCTTAGGTGTGTAGTCTTAGGATTGATGTATGATTCTTCCTACTTGGTTATATGACTCTTAAGATGGTTATATTGATGATATTATAGTAGTTAAGGGTGACCTATAGATGATATTTTTTATGCCTATGTGCTTCTAGAATGATATGTTATATATGAAGTATGTGTGTGGCTTGTCTTGGTAGACTTTTTTCCCTTACTTGACACATGTATAATGTGAATATGACTTCTACAATTAGTATGCTAAAGCTCCTAAGTCTTGTATGTATGATTGACATGTTACTTTGAACATTGCTAAGAAGGTCCTTTATATCAAACCTTCATCCTAGACGTAAGGTTATGATATCCTTGAAGTTGAAAGTCGTAACGATATCCTGCTTGTGTGAATGGTGGACTTAAGGTTGATTGGCGGAACAACATGAAATCATCCTTAAAAAACTTATTGAGCTATCCTCTTAGACATTGTAGGTAGCCCTAGTGGCTCTCTTTGATAAGGTGAAATGTGATTGGGTTATGAACTAGATATGCAACCTCTTCATGTGATCCTTTATGTGAAATACATTATGAGAACAAAGACTAGTACAAAGTGGGTATGATTTGGAAGTTTCTCTATATAATATTACACTAGAGAACAAATAAATCCTTCATATTCCATAACCATGTGCCTACATGGGATGTTTTCTAGTTCTACCATTGGCCCGTAGAACAAACCTCCATCGGAGTAGGTTCATGACTCCGGATTCAATGCCTATATGGTCTATGTCGATTATTGCCTATTCTCATTTTATGAGATACGTGCTAGTGTTGGAGAAGTTTTATGAAGTTTAGGTGGGAGTATGAGATGATATCTACACATTGCACGATTAGTCTTTGAAGATGTTAGTGAGCGAGTCCATAGGTCTTCTCCAAGACCATTACTTGGATGTCCTTATATGTAATGAATGTATCTTAAATGAACTAATAAATAGAATGACTTAAGTTAGAAAGCATGTTAATGAATAAATACTTATCTAGAGTAGTTTAAGGGTTGCCTAGTTAAAGTGTGAAGGGGTCATAAAGGATGACTCTAGTTGGTTTACAAGTAGACATAATCTAAACTTAGAAAGTCTTAAGGATTATATAGGTAATCTTGGAGAGGGTGTGTGGGCGTTCTCTTCTTGAATTACTTAAGTAAGTCTTTTGATAACCTTCGAGAGGAGAATTCCATATTATATTATATGTTATTGTTTGATGTGAGAATGATCTTTTCCTAGGTACTCGAAAGGATCTCTTAGGTGTGTGAATGGATTGTATGGGCGATCGCTTCATCACTCACTCAAGTGAGCCTTAGAATCATCTTTGGTAGGAGGATCTCATATTTATGTAATTTGGATGTATTTTAATGCTATATTGTGACAGGTGAATTTTAGATGAACTTAGAGTGGAATCTGTGTAAGCTCACTATAATGTTATTGTAACTTTCATATAATGTGGCTATGAATTGTAATGTCTTCTAATTATACTATGGTGCTTTAATGAAAAAGAGCATTTTTCTCATAAATGTTCATTTCTCATGATTTTATGCATTAAGCCATACTTAGTACATGTGTTTGTACTAGTTCCATACTTTTGTTTGTCTCTTAAGATGTTAGCACGTGAGAGGTATCTTGAATCAAGCTTGGAATCTAGTTATCGTTCAAGCATAGTTGAAGTATTTCCTCATTTCAAAGTATTTTAATAGATATTAGATTGTTATGTTTTGATTGTATGGTCCGTGACCCAAGTATTTCTTAAAGTCTAAGGATAACATATATTGAGTCTTAGATTTTCTATTGTTTTTATATGAAAGATATTTTAAGATATTTCGTGTGAAAAGTTTAAATTCCACACTACTTTTCATACATGTATGTAATGGATGATGTCTAAGGGCTTGTACAAGACCTCCGAGAGGTCAAGTACACCACGTTGCGCTCCAACAGTGCCATATCTTCTAGGGTGTGCTCTGGGGGTCTGACAAACTCCTTGCAGATTTTCATCTATAATCAGTGATACCCAATTCCACTGAGGGCCTTAACTTTTTCATCTAATTTACATAGATGGGATTAAGGAATGTAGGGGGACTTGTCTCAAAATACTTATGGATCATGTAATATGTTAGTGGCTTCATAGACTATGTCCAAATAAGCTCATATAGTTAGAGTTATTCCTTCCATACTGCCTTGTGGGTCCACTAAGATAGTATATGCGTTAATTTATTTTATATGTATAAGAATGTCTTTTCGTTCTAGTTGATAATCAATGCATTACTTAATATAATTTGCTTCTGTCCCTTGTAGGTATGTCCAGTTAAGTGGTTCGTTCGGTCATTGAGGTATCAATTTGAGGCATGAGTGCCAGTCTGTCTAACTTAGGCTTGAGGCGTGAAAAAGAAGTTCCCATTGTTATTCTAGATCGACATGTTAATAGGTTAAGGAATAAAGAGGTAGCTTCTGCAAAAGTACTATCGAGGAACCAACAAAAAGAAGAAGTTACATGCGAAGCAGAAAAGGCAACGAAATTGAAGTATCCTCATCTATTTAACATCGATGAGAAAGATGAAAAGGCTTAGTTGAGGCATTGACAAGCACATATAAGTCTATATTTCCAATGCGATTTGTTTTAGTACTTAGGCTTGAATTTGTTTGGGCTGGATAACCATGATAACATTCGAGGACAAATATTTTAAAAGGGGGAAGATGCAACAATCCATATTATGCATACCCTTGTTCTGTTCTTGTGATACTTGACATAGCGTTATAGCATAAGCGAGGGACCATGTTTCTTATATTATTAGTATTAGTCTAAACTATCTCGGAGGTTATATAATGTCTTGCATGTTTCAACATGTTTACCGCAAGTTAACTCCAACAGAAGTGTTTAAAATCTAGACAGTAAGGTGATAATTGAGCTTAAAGTTGAAAGTTAAGTGCTAAGTTAAACTAAAAGAGGTTAATATTTAGAAAATGAAATAATATAAGTGAGCTGCTTGCTTCAATAATTGACCAGTCCAAAGGACTAAGTAGGTGCATTACCAACTTGAGCTATATGGATCTAGTAAAAAGGCCAAGTTTTATGCATCAGATTTGGGCCAATGCTAATGGACTCAGTTGAGGACCAAACTAAGTTAAATAAAAGAAAAATGAAACTAAAACCCCACATCCAAATCTTCCAAGCCCAATATAAGTTAACCCCAACTAAGTAAAATGGAAAGTAGGTGAATCACCTACTTTTACCTTTTGAGCTATTCGATGTACATAAGCAGGAAGTTCTTGAGGATATTCTTAAATGTGAAGAAAGCTCAATATAAGATATGTTGGTTGCTATTCTCTCACATTTTTAATAGCTCAATATAAGATATGTTGGTTGCTATTCTCTCACATTTTTAATACACAATATTGAGAATCAACTCCAGCTTTCTCTCTATCTTCTCTTAAGGATTAAAACAACAATAGTAATGTTCTTTTAGGGTTCTTAGACAAACCCTCCGTTACCATTACGGCTAACTACTTCATGATGTATAACCTTACCACTTGGTTCAAGGTTCCACATAAATGATCTTCGTATCATCATGCAAGGTTTCACCTATATTCATTTATTCAAAACTAAGACCCTTTAGGTTCCTATGTAAAGACATCACATATTCACATAAGAATCAAGTAAGGGACCCCAAGTCTACCTAAACAAGACACAACATACTTCTATTTAACACAAATAGCCTATCTTATTTAGTGAACCTTTTCATTACCTTAACATTATCAACCTAACAATTTTAGACTCATCTAGCCAATTTAGGATCAACCATGTATCAACTCTAACATTGCACACTTAACACATAGCCATAACATAAAATGATTAACTAAATAGTGTCAATAGTCTAACACATACTTTCACATATAGGTAGATATGACCACACATCATCAAATCAACTACAAAAATTGCCATATAAGTTCAAGTAGTGCCGACAAATCCATGATCATCAATATTCTAGAAAATAACGACGACAAGGCCACATCAGTTCACATAGCACCGCCACCAAAGGTGGACCAAACAAATGATAGCATAATTGAAGTAGAAATAACATCAAAATAAAGGAAATGGGGCAGCATACCTCCACTCCATCATCAACACTTCAATTCAATGCTAAATTACTCAATTCGATAACACAAGACCCTTACCCAGGGCCATAACCAACAACTAAACATAAAAAACTACATTAATCAATAAACTAGGTTAAGTCAATGTAAATTCATCAATCTAATACAACCTAGATATCATCAATTTACTACAATTATTACATCATTAGAAAGACCATAAGAAACTACATAAGAATAAATCAACATTAGATCAATATCAAGTAACCCACATCTTAGTCAATATCTAGGGTTCATCCAATTAATGGGTTCATAGGTAATTTAGATTGAAATCATCAATACAATATCAATTATATCATAATTCAATGTTTAGAAATCATTTAGCAAGAACCCCTTGTAGAATTATGAAATTGGACAATTCATCTTTAAAAAACATCTTGAGAGTTGGACTCCTTGACGAAACAAATTTAAAGGATCAAAATCCATACCTTAAGGATGATAATTCTTCACTTTGTCGACGAATTTCTACTCAAAACGTAACCTTCAAGCTGTTTTCTTCATTTGGACTTCAATGCAGTCTTTGGGATTTCTTAAGGAATTTTGGGGTTTTGATTTGGAAGAATGAAATATTCTAAGTGCTAGACACTTATATACACATTTAAAATATCCAATATACCCCTAAATAAACCTCCACTACATACATTTAGAATTTGCTTGGCAGCAGACCTGCACAGAAAAATAGCTTCAACTGACCACAGCCTTCGATGGGGCGTCACCCACTGACGGGCCGTGCTGGCAACTGTCGGTGGGTTCAGAGACTTGACAAGTCTCTCTTCCTTCCCCCAGGCCAAGTCCCCACCTACGAAACCCATTTAAGGGGCGTCAACAGGCCTACGAGCCGTCGACTGCTCCGTCGTTTGGGTTTGCCTGGGACAGCCTTGAAACCAAGTTGGGTCCTTCCTCAAGGACCCTTGGATGGTCCTTGGCAATAATTTCCTAGAAGTTTCCAACCCAAATACGATCGTCTATGATTTTAAATACTCACATAAATTCATACAAAACGAACACATAAAACTTGACGAAACACGTCTAGACGCACAAGGTCAGTTCAAGGCATATCTTTCGAATGTTATGGACGTTCTTGGACATTTGACCTTGAAACTTCACGAAAATCGACACACTACCTATACATGATATAATAACTCATTTAAGAACCTTAAAATCTCATTAATCACACATAAGCACATAGCACATACTAGTCATTTAGGTGACTTAGTCGTCGAACGTCTTGGTCATCCCTTGATGTTTGACTTCCAACACACCTAATACTTTAGATACTGCCTCTATTCCATATATTATACATATTTAGGACCTTAGACCATCAAGACCAAAGTTTTAGGCTCTAGTTAACCTAGGTCATTTTCGGGTCTTACAGGTATTACATATATAGCATGAAAGTCTTATTTCAACTAAAATGTCCCTTTTATATGTGTTTTTGCATAATGCCATACTTAGTACAATGTTTGTGTTAACCCCATACTTTTATATACTTTATAAGTATTGGTTGAAGGCAAGCTGAGATTCACAGAAGGTAAATCTTGGGAAGTTAGCTCTCTCAAGACTCTTTATGTCCTCATATATTTGAGGCCATAGTCTATGTTTCCTTAATTCTAGTCAATATGTATTTTTCTTTCAATGAAAAGGGTCGTGACCCCAATATATTTAAGTTATGTCTTTAAGTTGGCTTGTGACGACGAGACTTTCCTTAGTATTTTATAAAAGATGTTTCTAGTTATTATTATTGTGAAAATTTTTAATTACGCACTACTATTCATATCTTATGTAATGAATGATATCTAAGAGGCTTGTGCAAGACCTCCATGAGGTCAAGTACACTGTGTGACGACTTAAGAGTGTTCCCTTCTCCTAGGGTGTACTTGCGGATCGTAAAAAATTGGTATCAGAGCATAAGGTTTTGGGAAATTTTTTAGGGTCCAAAGTCTCACAAGCCACGTCTTATAGAGTCTTGTTCATCGGTGTGAGTCGAGACACATCCATGAGCGTGAGACTATAAGGCGATATAAGTTTCACTTTTTTTTATTACTCTAGTGTCGTGCCATAGAGTTGAGTACTATAAGGTGTCTTTCTGAACCTCTTCTTTTGTTTTTATAGTACATGAATACGAGGACGACACCCGCTGGAAGAGAGGAGGGTGGAGTAGCTAATGAGAGGATCCTTCCCCGTGGTGAGCAAGTCCCTATAATTGACCAAGAGGATGTGAATTAGGATGTTCCACCTCAAGGACCTCAAGAACCTCAAAGACCTCAAGTGCCCCAAATGCCTCCAATGCCACAAGGTCCTAAAGCTTCCTATGTTGAAGGGGATATGTCTAACGCGAAGATAAGGGCTTCCCTTCGGGCTTCTACTCAACTAATGACGACTCAAGCTCAATTCATCACTAATCATGTGGTTGCCCAAGATAACCTAGGATTTTGACCGCAACCCAATGCTATTACTCTCACTTCTAGAATTCAGGATTTCATGAGGATGAATCCTCCTACTTTCCATGGCATTAAGGTGGATGAAGATCCACAAGGCTTTATAGATGAGGTGTTCAAAGTGGTGGATTCTATGGGTGTGACTGTCACGACCCAACCCTATGGGCCGTGACTAGTGCCTGTTTTGGACACTCACATACAAACCTGCTAAGTATAACCAACTGAAACTACGACAATATGGAATTTAATCAAATCAAGACAACCCCCATGCCATATATTATAAACTGGACCTGCTGTCATAGGAGTCATAACCATTCACCGTAACAACATATGCAAGCCGACAAGGCGCCACTATCCAAAGCATAATAGCATACGCAAGACGACAAGGCTGCCACTACACAATACACAATGATGTACGCAACCGACAAGGCTGCCCCTATACAAGCGGACATCCCAAACAACCCATGTCCATACCATTATCCAAAACATATATATGCAACACACATAATATCTACAGACCTCTAAGAGTATAGTAGTGAAACTCGACGAGACAGGGCCCCGCCATACCCATAGACAAGCAAAAGACTACACAAAAAGTTATGTACCAAAACGACTGGGCTCCGGAACAGTGGAACTCTCCCAATTAGCAGAGTAGATATCCTAGGCGGGAGGATCACCGAACTGTGCGTCTACACATGCGGGCATGAAATGCAGCCCCCCGAGGAAAGGGGGTCAGTACGGACAATGTACTTAGTATGTAAAGCATAAGGTAAAGATGACAGGATACCAACATGATAAGTCGAAACAAGATATCGCTAGACATATACCCTTTTAAGTGAAAATCATGCATATCTTTAACATATAAGGTGCCCAGCTTCCCTAGTAAGGGACTCGGCAAAATAATCATCATATATATACATCATACGCACCCAGCCCTCTAGTGAGGGACGCGGTGAAATAGTAATCACATCATCTCCGTCATCATCATCATCATAACAAAATCTCATCACCATCATATATATAATATACATACCCACCCGGCCATCTAGTGAGGGACTCGGTGACATATGCAAGAAACTCCGCACGAACATTACCCAGCCCCGGGATCTTGGTGAATGAATAAATGACTCTATGCACGAGCTGAATTTATGAGCAACATATGCATTAAAATCATTTCTTATAACTCAATAGAACAATCAACGTGACCCAGCCAGCAAGGAGTATTACCAAAGATTAACGTTTTATCAAGATTATGAACTTTAATACGATATGGAAACGTAAAATCTCAATGACTCTAAGAAGCACTACCATAGATATGAGAAATCACCATACCTTAGACATAGCCGATATATAGAGGATAGTTTGTGGAAACAAGAATATATGTCACCTAGACGCTCTAGAAGTAAGTATAAACATGTTTGCTATTCGCCCAGTCATTTTTAAAAGTCATGCCAACCAAAAATAGAAAAATAGCGTACATACCGTAAGTCGAGCCGCACGTCAATATATTTCTGCTCAACTGTTAATCTTAACAAGCAACAATCGTGCCCATTAATAAACGTCCGCTTTATACTACTTATTGTAAGCTAGCTAATAATCTAACGGAATCCGGCAGCACTTCCCTATTCCCTGCTCTTCGTCAATTCGATAAACAACCTTCCTTTCTTCAGTCAACACACAACACAATATATCCATCCAAGTCCAACCATACACAATCACCCATATAACCCAACAAATCCACATATCACATTAAACTAGCCCAACCCCCACCGCCAAAAACAAAAAAAACCAGTTCCATCTCGCAACCATAGTAATGAAGCAACGACACACCGAGCGATAACTCATTTTATAATTCGCAACACATCTACCTTATCGTATCCATCCTTTGGAGTATATACCCATAACCACATTAACATATACATGACGTCAAAAAACAGAATTTCCCGCAGTTTGCTTTAATCAAAACAGCCCAACACTAACACGACACCACTAATAATCCGATTATGGTTTCTGTTCATACTTAGCACATTCATAACTAAAACAAATTTACTAAGCTACTACGGTCACGCCCCCTTCTTAATATTAACGGCTAATTAACAAAGGCATTCTAAGGAATTAACACACCAAGCAGCGAGATTACTAACTAAATTCTTTGCAGCTGCTGGCCAAGAGTTGCATGGTTTGTTTTCTCCATTTCCATGACTGCCTAAGCCAAGGGGTGAAAAAGATGATATGTTGCAATACATTTCACCACCTCATTTAATATGAAGTGGCCCCCTCTACACGTGTACCACTAAGGCCAGCTCCCAATCTGATTCCTTTTAATTTGCCTTGAGTGGCGGGGCCCACTAGATTCTTTTAATCCTAATCAGCCACTAATTAATCCCTCACTTAAAGTTAATGGCACTTACATTAGCCAAATCATACTTAATATCACATTTGGAATTAACATCCTTGCCTAATATTTCTTTAATCACTTGGAACTTAAAATAAAATCTCATTCCCCGGACTTACATCTACTAGTTCATGACGCGCACTACGTATAAAAATACGAGGCATAACAGTGACTCTCAGAGAGAAAGCTAAGCTAGAAACTTATCAACTCAAAGATGTGTCTCAATTGTGGTTTGAGCAATGGAGGGATGAGAGACCCTTAAGGGAAGGTCCGGTAGATTGGGGAGTGTTCAAAGAGGTTTTTATCTATAGGTTTTTATCCATAGATTTAATGGATAGAAAGTTGGTCGATTTCATGAACCTTCGTCAAGTGAGAATGAGTGAGAAAGAGTATTCTCTCAAAGTCACCCAACTTTATAAGTATGCCTCAACCTTGGCAGAAAACTCAAGGTCTAAAATGAATAAATTTGTGATGGGAGTGTCTAGCTTGGTGGAACAAGAGTGTCGTACGACAATGCTCCATAATGATATGTTTATCTCTAGGCTCAGGGTCTATACTCAATAAATTGGGGAGTCCAAGCTTAGGGAGAGGAATGGGGATGGGAAGAGGCCTAGGGTGGATGACCCTGTCACGACCCAACCCGATGGGCCGTGACTAGTGCCCGTTATGGACTCCCACATACAAACCTGCTATGTATAACCAACTGAAACAAAGACAAATGGAATTTAATCAAATCAAAAGCCAACCCCAACCGTCATATATATATATATATATATATATATATAATATATATATATATATTATATATATATATATATATAGATATATATATATCTATAAGAGGAACTGTATCATAAGGAGTCATAACCATTCAACACGTAACAACATACGCGCCAACAGGCCGCCACTATCCAAAGCATAATAGCATGTGTAAGCCAACAAGGCTGCCCCTACACAATACACAATGATGTACGCAGCCGACAAGGCTGCCCCTGTACAAGCAGACATCCCAAACAAACCATGTCCAGACCATTATCCAAAACATATATATGCAACCCACATAATGTCCACAGACCTCTAAGATTACAGTAGTGAAACTCGACGGGACAGGGCCCCGCCATACCCATAGACAAGCACAAGACTACATAAAAAGTTATGTACCAAAACGACTGGCTCCGGAACAGTGGAGCTCTCCCAATCAGCAGAGTAGATATCCTAGGCGGGAGGATCACCAAACTGTGCGTCTACACCTGCGGGCATGAAATGCAGCCTCCCGAGGAAAGGGTGTCAGTACAGACAACGTATTGAGTATGTAAAGCATAAGGTAAAGATGACAAGAAACCAACATGATAAGTCGAAACAAGATATCGCTAAACGTGTACCTTTTAAGTGAAAATCCTGCATATCTTTAACATATAAGGTGCCCAGCTTCCATAGTAAGGGCCTCGGCAAAATAATCATCATATATATACATCATACGTACCCGGCCCTCTAGTGAGGGACTCGGTAAAATAATCATCACATCATCTCCATCATCATCATCATAACCATACTCATCACAAATCATATATATAATATACATACCCGGCCCTCTAGTGAGGGACTCGGTGACATATGCAAGAAACTCCGCACGAACATTACCCGGCCCGGGACTCGGTGAAATGATAAATGACTCTATGCACGAGAAGAATATTATGATCAACCGTATGCAATTAAAATCATTTCTTATAACTCAATAGAACAATCAACGTGAACCAGCAAGGAGTATTACCAAAGATTAACGTTTTATCAAGATTATGAACCTTTAATACGATATGGAAATGTAAAATCTCAATGACTCTAAGAAGCACTACCATAGATATGAGAAATCATCATAGCCTTAGACATAGCCGATATATAGGGGAATAGTTGTGGAAGCAAGAATATACGTCACCTAGACGTTCTAGAGGTAAGTATCAAACCTGTCCGTTATTGGCTAATTTTTTTTAAAGGTCATTCCAAACAAAGAAAGAAGGGATAGCGTTACATACCGTATAGTCGAGCCGCACGTCCAATATTTACTACTCAAGCTATTAATCTGTAACAAGCAACAATCGTGCCGCAATTAGATAAACGTCGCGCTTTACTATTTTGTAAGCTAGCTAATAATCTAACGAAAATCTGGCAGCACTTCCCCTATTTTCCTTACTTCGTCCCAATCCGACAACAACCCAAATTATCCAAAGCAATACCAATAAAACATATAACCCAACGAATCATATTAAACAGCCCCCCCCAAAACAGTTCTATCTCGGCAACCATAGCAGCGAAGCAACGACACACCGAGCGATAACTCGTTTTATAATTCGCAACACATCTACCTTATCGTATCCATCCTTTGCAGTATATACCCATAATCACATTAACATATACATGACGTCAAAAACAGTATTTCACGCAGTTTGCTTTAATCAAAACAGCCCAAACACTAACAGGACACCACTAATAACCCCATTATGGTTTCCGTTCATACTTAGCACATTCAATAACTAAAACAAACTTCCTAAGCTACTGGTCACGCCCCCTTCTTAATATTAATGGATAATTAACAAAGGTATTCTAAAGAATTAACACACCAAGCAAAGAGATTACTAACCAAATTATTTGCAGCTGCTGGCCAAGAGTTGCAGGGTTAGTTTTCTCCATTTCCATGGCTGCCTAAGCCAAGTGGTGAAGAAGATGATATGCTGCAATGCATTTCACCACCTTATATATAGTATGGAGTGATTTCACCACCTCATTTATAGTATGGAGTGGAGGCAGCCCCCCTCTACACGTGTCCCACTAAGGCCAGCTCCCAATCTGATTCCTTTTATTTTTGACTTGAGTGGTGGGGCCCACTGGATTAAATTAATCCTAATCAGCCACTAATTAATCCCTCACTTAAAGTTAATGGCACTTACATTATCCAAATTATACTTAATATCACATTTGGAATTAACATCCTTGCCTAATATTTCTTTAATCACTTGGAAGTTAAAATAAAATCTCATTCCCCGGACTTACGTCTACTAGATCATGACGCGCACTACGTATAAAAATACGAGGCATAACAGAACCATGTAAATCCAAACCGTAGAAGAGGTTCGATAATCAAGAGTCTTCTATGAGGAACAAGGATAGGGTTTCCAACTAAAATTCCCAAGGAGGTGGCCATGCTTTTGAGAGGTCTAGGTGTGCTACTTGTGGGAAGCAACACTTGGGTTTCTTGCCAGTACAGATGGTTGCTTTTGTTGTGATAGTAAGGGTCATTAGATGAGAGATTTCCCTAACCTCAAGTCAAAAGGGAAGGAGGTCAACCAATATCCTCATGGAGGTTCGGATCCTAATGCATAAAGGAATCATTTCTATGGACTTGCATCTAAAGGAGAAGACTAATCCAGAATGAAAGCCCCGGTAAGTCTTAATTATTTATGGTTGTTTGTTTTGTCTTAGATGGGTTTACCCTAAGTGGGGGAGTATGAGTTGAGTAGCAAGGTAGTTGATACCTTTATCATTCCCTTCCATTCTTATTTAAGCTTGAGAGTTAAAATGTCATAGTAGCAGCATGTTGCATGATGTTTAGAAGTCTAGTTGAAAATGAACTTCATTGTTCTCCTTGCATGGTGCATTCCATGAGATAATATTTATGTTGTAAGATGTGTTTATATGATCTTGTATCTCATATGGTCATGCCTTCATGATAAGTTGGTTAAAAGATGAATTATTGAATTATTAAGCATGCATCACTGTGAAGATTTGGTGCTCACTGTAAAGAATGTGAAACTTGACTAAATTATATTTTCATGAAGAATGGTTTAAATGTGTGTAGAAGTTATGTGATGAGCATGTCTAATGTTGTAGAATGTAGTTCCTCCATAATGAAATGAAGATGATGAAGTAAGAGTATGCTTTAAATTGTGGATACATTTCCAAATATGCTTGAGTTTCTCAAAAATGCTCAATGATATGAAGTTGGTGTTCCTTGTGAGTTTGGCGCATTGACTATGAATGTTATGACCTTGATGATATGTGTGGTATGCTGATATTTGTGTCCTTTATGTCCTTGAAATTGTTTAGTGTCATTCGAGGATGAATATTTTTCTAAGTGGGGGAGTCTATTACGACCCTCATAATGAAATAGGTCAAATTAGATCTTCACATGTGTTTAATAAGTTAATAACAATGAGTTAAAATGATGTATTTAAGCATTAAAGTCAGTTGGTGATGTTTGGAAGAGAAACATCAAGGAACGATCAAGATGTTCAGAAACTAGCCTCGTGAATGTGGTAGTGTGTCCCTATGTGTTGTATGAAGTATAGATCTTGTAAAAAGACTTTAAGTAGGTTATATAGAGTCGAAACGTCCAGGTCTGAACCCCAAAGGATCGCCCTAGGGGTCCATGAAGGGACCCCACCTTTGCCAAGCAAGCTGCCCAAGGCAGCAAGGTTTTGTTACTGGGAGAAACTTGTCCGCATCGCGGATTTGGTCCAGCATAGGCCAAAAGTTTTTGTCCGTGTCAAGGACATGTTGTGGACTCCCCTGTCTCGAAATTTATTTTCAAAAATCTTGCGAGCAGCTCCGTGTCGCGGACTTGTTTCACAACGATAATTCTGAAAATTCAAGTGAAGTTTGATTTGTCTAAAAATGTCCTTTTAATTTCGGGATGTTTTCTGTATTTTTTTTGGTGGGGGGGGGGTGTTAGATACTGATTTTAGTTCATTACACACCCATTCCAAACCAAAATCCCGAAGCCATCAATTAGAAATAAAAAAAAATTCAAAATTGTCAAAAGTTCTCTCAAACTCCATTGAACTAGAACTCAAGGTGGAGCTTAGGGTTGAAGGTTTTTGAAGTTTTCTTCACAAAAATATCGTGGGTTTCTCTTCATATTAAGGTATGGTAGTTATCCTTGAACTTTCTTTCATTCAAGGAGCCACTTCAAAGAGATTTTAAAAAGGGTTATCAAACTCCAACTTCTTCTATTTTTTACTCTAGTCATGGGTCTTTGCATGAAAACCTTCTAATGATTTAAATAAGTTGTCTTTAGTGTTAGTTGATGATTTTTATTTCAAAACTCCAATAAACCCATGCTCATGAATATTTCCAATGTTTAACTTATGAAGTGGGTTTAGTGTGTATACATATATATTGTTAGAATTTGTTAGAGGTGAATATATTTATGTTATATTATGGTTAGTCACTGCCTTAAATGCTAATTTATGATTAGTTATTGGTGAAATTTTGAAAATGTGGTTCAAGCTTAGATGAAAGGTTTGCTTAGCTCTTATTGTGAAATGATCTTGAGTGGTATGGTCCATCTTTGGTGGTGGTGTGTACTTGAAGTACATGATTATATTGTATAAATGTGTGTATTTTGATTATTGGCTTGAAGGCATAGAAGGTGAAGTGAAATGATGGTTGTGGTGTTTATGCATGATATGTCTTAGGAGATTGAAATGTGTATATTCATGATCTTATGTCTAAGTGAAGAATATGTTTATGTGAAACATTCTAGTGTGTGAAATATGATGAATGGGGGCATGAACATGTTTCGAAGTCAAGTTTATAAAAAATGGTGATTATGTGAAAGGTGTCCTCACATGAGTACCATGTACTCACACACTCTATGAATGAATGAATGAAGTTTATGAATATGAATGGGGAATTGTAGGGTGGACACTCTAGACCATCCGTATTATTCCTATAATATGAAAAAGGGGAGTTTTGTGGTGAACACCCTTCGTGAGTTGAGACGAAGTGCGTAACCTCACTATTCCCAAGAGATTTCAAAGATACGTTGGGGGATGAGCACCATTCGTGAGTTGAGATGTGTTGTCTAATACTTATCCCTCAACCTATAGTAATGAATGTTTAAGACTCTGCGGGGGAGTTATGCTTAGCATCGAGAGGATTTGATGAATGGGTGGTTACACTTTGTGAATTGAGATGTTGTATCCAATGTACCTCTTGAGATGAGTAATCCTCATTAGTAGAGAATCAGTTATTTAGAAGCAATATCTTCATCCCTTAACTATGTGCCCCATAGGAGTACCAAATGGAGAGTCCATGTAAAGGCTCAACAATGACCCTATCTTAGGCAAGTGGGATCCCTCATCTGTTAGCGGTTAATACCACGATTCCATGTCTAGCGGTCATGGTCTATGTCGGTTAAATCTATCCCCCACAAAAGAATGTAATGAACTAAGTCTTCCAAAGGGTGTACTACTTAAGGTGGTGGTTGTATGAGACGGTATCTACTCATTGCACAAATAGGCACTTAGAGGAAGTCTTCGTGTTTCCTTATATGAAATATATGAATGGGCTATTATGTGATGTAAATGAAGTTATATGACTTAATGTCTAATGCTAAGAAAGCATGTTAACGTCTTGTATGTTGATGTTTATGAATGATGAATGTGTTGTGCCTAATCTAAGGCTCTTCAAGGAGCACTTGGTGGGAGGAGTAGTATGGATGATACTTTCACATTGAACTTTTTGTGATATGAGCATTGTTTTGGTGAAGGGTTCTTGTGTGAAGTCTTTAAATGCAAGTGTGTTCCTCTATTGTCTTTGATGTTGAGTGTGGGTTTGGTACCCGTATGAAGTAAGCTTATCGTCGGTAGTGTTATGCCTCGTATTTTTTTATACGTAGTGCGCGTCATGATCTAGTAGACGTAAATCCGGAGAATGAGATTTTATTTTAAGTTCCAAGTTATTAAAGAAATATTAGGCAAGGATGTTAATTCCAAATGCGATAAGTATGATTTGGCTAATGTAAGTGCCATTAACTTTAAGTGTGGGATTAATTAGTGGCTGATTTGGATTAATTTAATCCAGTGGGCCCCACCACTCAAGGCAAAAATTTAAAAGGGATCAGATTGTGAGCTGGCCTTAGTGGACATGTGTAGAGGGGGGCTGCCTCCACTTCATACTATTAAATGAGGTGGAGAAATCCACTCCATGCTAAATAAAGTGGTGAAATGCATTGCTGCATATCATCTTCTTCTTCACTACTTGGCTTAGGCAGCCATGGAAATGGAGAAACCAACCCTGCAACTCTTGGCCAGCAGCTGTAAATAATTTGGTTAGTAATCTCCTTTTTTGGTGTGTTAATTCTTTAGAATACCTTTGTTAATTATCCATTAATATTAAGAAGGGGGCGTGACTAGTAGCTTAGGAAGTCTGTTTTAGTTATTGAATGTGCTAAGTATGAACGGAAACCATAATCGGATTATTAGTGGTGTCGTGTTGGTGCTTGGGCTGTTTTGATTAAAGCAAACTGCGGAAAAAATCTATTTTGGCGTTATGTATATGTTAAATTTTATTATGATTATCTACTCCAAAGGATGAATACGATAAGGTAGATGTATTGTGAATTATAAAACGAGTTATCGCTCGGTGTGTCGTTGCTTCGCTGCTATGGTTGCCGAGACGAAACTGTTTTGGGGAGGGGGCTGTTTAATATGATTCGTTGGGTTATATGTGTTATTGGTATTGCTGTGGATAATTTGGGTTGTTGTAAAATTGGGACGAAGTAAGGAAAATAGGGGAAGTGCTGCCGGATTTTCGTTAGATTATTAGATAGCTTACAAGATAGTAAAGCGCGACGTTTATCTAATCGCAGCACGATTGTTGCTTGCTATAGATTAATAGCTTGAGCAGTAAATATTGGACGTGCTGCTCGATTATACGGTATGTATCGCTGTTTCTTCTTTCTTTGTTTGGCATGACTTTTAAAAATAAGCGATTAACGGACAGGTTTGATACTTACCTCTAGAGCGTCTAGGTGACGTATATTCTTGCTTCCACAATTATTCCTCTATATATCGGCTAAGTCTAAGGCTATGATGATCTCTCATATCTATGGTAGTGCTTCTTAGAGTCATTGAGATTTTACGTTTCAATATCGTATTAAAGGTTCATAATCTTGATAAAACGTTAATCTTTTGTAATACTCCTTGCTGATTCACGTTGATTGTTCTATTTAGTTATAAGAAATGATTTTAATTGCATATGGTTGCTCATAATATTCTGCTCGTGCATAGAGTCATTTATGATTTCACCGAGTCCCGGGCCGGGTAATGTTCGTGCGGAGTTTCTTGCATATGTCACCGAGTTCCTCACTAGAGGGCCGGGTATGTATATTATATATATATGATTGGTGATGAGGATGGTTATGATGATGATGATGACGGAGATGACGTGATGATTATTTTGCTGAGACCCTTACTAGGGAAGCTGGGCACCTTATATGTTAAAGATATGCATGATTTTCACTTAAAAGGGTACATGTGTAGCGATATTTTGTTTCGACTTGCCATATTGGTATCCTGTCATCTTTACCTTATGCTTTACATACTCAGTACATTGTCCGTACTGACCCCCCTTTCCTCGAGGGGCTGCGTTTCATGCCCGCAGGTGTAGACGCACAGTTCGGTGATCCTCCCGCCTAGGATATCTACTCTGCTGATTGGGAGAGCTCCATTGTTCCGGAGCCCAGTCGTTTTGGTACATAACTTTTTGTGTAGTCTTTTGCTCGTCTATGGGTATGGCGGGGCCCTGTCCCGTCGAGTTTCACTACTGTACTCTTAGAGGTCTGTGGACATTATGTGGGTTGTATATATATGTTTTGGATAATGGTCTGGACATGGTTTGTTTGCGATGTCCGCTTGTACAGGGGCAGCCTTGTGGGCTGCGTACATCATTGTGTATTGTGTAGTGGCAGCCTTTTCGGCTTACGTATGTTATTATGCTTTGGATAGTGGCGGCCTTGTCGGCTCGCGTATGTTGTTACGGTTGAATGGTTATGACTCCTTATGAGACAGGTCCTCTTTATATATATATGACGTTGGGGTTGTCTTGATTTGATTAAATTCCATATTGTCTTAGTTTCAGTTGGTTATACTTGGCAGGTTTGTATGTGCGTGTCCAAAACGGGCATTAGTCACGGCCCATCGGGTTGGGTCGTGACAAAGAAGTGTATCAGAGCGGTTTTCCTCAGAAGTGTCTACATACCGTGTCTAGTAGAGTCTTGTTTATCGGTGTGTTGTGCACCACATCTATAAACAGGAAGCTACAGGACATTTAGGATGTCATCCTTTCTTCTTATTCTTGATCGTGCGATAGAGCTATATTAACAAGATAATCCCTCTCTAACGAATCCATGTGTTTTCAGCTATGCCTCCAAAGAAAGTGACAGCCGCCCAGAAGGGCAAATCGGTAGCAGAAGGTACTAGTCAGACCCAGAGAGTTACTAGGGCCCGTGCCCAGTCTATGCCTGGTATTATGCTCCAGTCGGAGAGCTCTGCTACACCGCCACCGCCAGAGGAGCTTAGAGCAGCAGCAACTCCAGTTCGGGGGACACCACCAGCCCCCGAGGCCCCAGCACCTGAACCTCCAGCTCCTCAGTCAGGGGCAGAGGATAGGGCCATGAGAGATGCGGTTCAATTGCTGACTAGATTAGTGGCAGGTCAGGCTCGCAGGCATGGACTAGGAGTTGATCATGCGGACAGATCTGATGGCTTAAGGGCTTGTGACTTCTTAAGTTGTAATCCTCCAGAATTCTTTGGGTCAAGGCCCCAGGATGATCCGCAAGAGTTTATTCGTCAGATGCAGCGTACGTTGAGGATAATCAAGGCTTCGGAGACCGAGTCTGTTGAGTTTGCTACGTATCATTTGCGGGATGTAGCTATTAATTGGTATGAGTTTTGAGAGTTATCTAGGGGTGAGGGTGCTCCTCCAGCGGTATGGGATGAATTTGTGGAGTCTTTCCAGGGCCACTTCCTGCCTCCAGAGATGAAGCAAGTTAGAGTCGATAGATTCTTGCGTTTGAAGCAAAATGGTAGGAGCGTTCGAGAGTATAGCCTCGAGTTTGATTCATTGGCTAGGCATGCGCCTACTATTGTGGCTGATATGGCAGACAGGGTACATCGTTATGTGATGGGATTGGATTGTTATCTGATTGACGGTTGTATGGCAGTGACTCTTCAGCCAGGTATGGACATTGCTCGGGTGCAGGCATATGCACAGAGGGTAGAGGATCGGCACCGGGGACGTCAGCCAGATAGAGATTATAATAGAGGCCAGCATAAGAGGGCTAGATCAGCAGGTTATCCTGACGAGTTTCGAAGCGGGCAGTCTCAGCAGCATGTTAGATTTTCTTCCCAGCCAGCACAGAGTGCACCCCCACGTTTCATGGGTAGTGGGTTCGATCGTATGGGATATTCGGAAGCTGGTCAGAGCTCTAGGGCGTCAGGGTCACAGATGGGCAGGGGTTTGAGCCAGTCGTGGCCACCTTTGCCTCGATGTTCTCGCTGTGGTAGGTCCCATCTGGGGAATGTCGTTTGGCTACAGGTGCGTGTTTTTCTTGCGGCCGTCAGGGCCATACTATGAGGGAGTGTCACCTTAGAGGTAGTGCAGGTGGTATGGCACAGCCTACTGGGTCCGTTGTTGGTTCATCTTCTTCTATGGCTATGAGCCTTCCTGGTATTCAGGCGCCAGCATGCCGTGGTAGAGGACGTGGTGGAGCTTCCAGTTCTAGCGGTCCCTCGAACCGTATATATGCTTTAACTAATAGGCAGGATCAGGAGGCGTCACTTAATGTGATCACAGGTATATTATCACTATTCTCCCGAAGTGTGTATGCATTGATAGACCCAGGTTCCACCTTATCATTTATATCTTCCTTTGTTGCTAGTAGGATCGGAATAGAGTCTGAATTGATAGAACCATTTGAGGTAGCTACACCTGTAGGAGATTTTGTCATAGCTACGCGAGTATATAAGAATTGTTCAGTAGTTATATATAGTCGCCATACCATAGCAGATCTAATAGAGTTAAATATGATTGAGTTTGATATTATCATGGGCATGGATTGGTTGGCTGTTTGTTATGCTAATGTTGATTGCAGAGGAAAGATAGTTCGATTTCAATTTCCAGGGGAACCGATTATAGAGTGGAAGGGGAGTACAGTATCGCCGAAAGGTAAGTTCATTTCATACCTTAAGGCCGGGAAGATGGTTAGAAAAGGCTATATTTACCATCTAATTCGGGTGCATGACATAAAGGCAGAGGCACCAACTCTTCAATCAGTCCCGGTAGTTAATGAAGTTCCGGATGTATTCCTCGAGGAACTTCCAGGCCTTCCTCCAGAACGAGAGATAGAGTTTACTATAGATGTACTGCCAGGTAACCAACCTATATCTATACCTCCTTATAGAATGGCACCTGCTGAGTTGAAAGAATTGAAAGAGCAATTAAGGGATTTGCTAGAAAGAGGCTTCATCAGGCCAAGTACGTCACCTTGGGGAGCACCGGTACTGTTTGTGAGGAAGAAGGAAGGGTCGCTGCGGATGTGTATTGATTATAGGCAGCTGACCAAAGTAACAATAAAGAACAAGTATCCCCTCCCAAGGATTGACGATCTATTTGACCAGTTGCAGGGTGCAAAGTGTTTTTCAAAGATAGACTTGCGGTCAGGTTATCATCAGGTGCGGGTAAGGGAGGCAGATATTCCAAAGACGGCATTCCGGACCTGATACGGGCATTATGAGTTTAGAGTGCTGTCTTTTGGGCTGACTAAAGCTCCAGCGGTGTTTGTGGATTTAATGAATCGAGTATTTAAACCATTCCTTGAGATGTTTGTTATTGTATTTATAGACGATATTCTGGTCTATTCACATTAAGAAGAGGAGCATGCAAACCATTTAAGGACGGTACTTAGGGTGCTTCAGCACCAAATGTTGTATGCTAAATTTTCTAAGTGCGAGTTCTGGTTGACTTAAGTGGCATTCTTGGGGCATATTATTGGAGCTGATGGTATTCGGGTAGACACGCAGAAGATTGAGGTGGTAAAGACTTGGCCCAGACCTACGACACCTACTGAGGTAGGCAGCTTTTTGGGGTTAGCAGGATATTACAGGAGATTCGTAGAAAAGTTTGCCTCAATTTCAGCGCCTTTGACAAGGCTAACTCAAAAGGCAGCCAAGTTCCAGTGGACTGATGCTTGTGAGCGAAGCTTCCAGCTATTGAAAGACAAATTGACTACAGCTCCAGTCCTAACTCTTCCGGAGGGACCAGATATGTTATTTATTATGATGCTTCGGGTGTTGGGCTAGGATGTGTATTGATGCAGCATGGAAAAGTTATAGCCTATGCCTCCCGACAGCTTATGAAGCATGAAAAGAACTATCCTACTCACGATCTGGAGTTAGCGGTCATGGTTCATGCCTTGAATATATAGAGGCATTATTTATATGATGTCCATGTGGACATCTATACAGATCATAAGAGTCTCCAATATATCTTTAAACTGAAGGAGTTGAACTTACGACAGAGGCGGTGGTTAGAGTTGCTAAAGGATTATGATGTTGATACTTTATATCATCCAGGGAAAGTGAATGTTGTAGCAGATGCTCTTAGCCGTAAGTCCATGGGTAGCTTGACAGATGTACAACCAGAAAGGAGGGATATGGTTTGGTAGATTCAGCGGCTATCCAGCCTTGGAGTCCGACTGGCTAATTCAGAAGATAGTGGAGTGTCTATTCGAGAGGTTGCTGAGTTCTCAATCATAGATGAGGTAAAGAGACACCGATACAAGGACCCTATTTTGGCACAGTATAGAGATGCAACTCTTCAAAAGGAAAATACCCCATTTAAGGTTACACCTGACGGAGTGTTACGATATGAAGGCAGATTGTGTGTACCCGATATTGCGGGGCTACGATGGCAGGTTATGGGAGAGGCACACTCTGCCCGTTATTCTATTCATCCAGGGTCAACGAAAATGTATCATGACCTCAGATGCTTATATTGGTGGGATGGCATGAAAAAGGACATAGCAAAGTTTGTTGCTCAGTGCCCGAATTGTCAACAAGTCAAGACCGAACATCAAAAGCCTGGTGGATTATTACAGGAGATAGAGATCCCGACTTGGAATTGGGAGATGATTAATATGGACTTCATTACAGGCTTACCTCGCACTCAACGGAAGTATGACTCTATATGGGTTATTGTAGATAGGCTGACGAAATCGGCCCATTTTCTTCCAGTCAGGACTACTTATTCGACTGAAGATTATGCGAGGTTATATGTCAAGGAGATAGTGAGACTTCATGGGGTTCCCACGTCCATTATATCAGACAGAGGAGCTCAATTTACAGCCAACTTTTGGAGATCATTTCAGAAGGGATTGGGGACACAAGTGAACCTTAGCACAGCATTTCACCCTCAGACTGATGGGCAGGCTGAGCGTACTATTCAGACATTAGAAGATATGTTGCGGGCCTGTATTATTGACTTCAAAGGTAGCTGGGATGACCACTTGCCGCTCATTGAGTTTGCCTATAACAATTTGAGCTACCATTCTAGTATCCAGATGGCACCGTACGAGGCCTTATATGGGAGGAAGTGCAGATCACCCATTGGTTGGTTTGATGTTGGCGAGACTAAGTTAATAGGCCCGGATGTGATTCAGCAAGCTGTTGACAAGGTGAAGCTTATTCAAGAAAGATTATTAGAGGCCCAGAGTCGACAGAAGTCATATGCAGATAATCGGCATCGAGATTTGGAGTTTCAGATTGGTGACTGGGTATTCCTGAAGGTATCACCCATGAGGGGTGTGATGAGATTTGGCAGGAAGGGGAAGCTCAGTCCGAGATACATTGGGCCTTATCAGATTGTTCGTCGGATAGGCAAGGTTGCCTATGAGTTGGATCTACCATCTGATTTGGAGGCGGTACATCCAGTCTTCCATGTATCGATGCTACGTAAATGTATTGGTGATCCTTCTAGAGTATTCCCCGTAGATGATGTTCAGGTAACAGAGGAATTGTCATATGAGGAGAAACCCGTAGCTATACTTGATCGTCAGGTTAGAAGGTTACGTACTAAGGATGTGGCTTCCGTCAAAGTGTTGTGGCAAAATAACAATAGGGAGGAGATGACTTGGGAAGCGGAAGACGAAATGAAGAATAAGTATCCTTACTTGTTCCCGTACCTGCAGGTAATTCAATTCCTAGCTTGACTATATTGATAGATAAACGAGATTATGTAGTATGTTGTGACTCTGTGAGGCATTTGTAAGTTACGGAATGCAGGTTGATAGGTATAATTGTTAGAGAGACCTCGCTGGAATTTGTTTTTGTAAGAGGCTAACTTAACATTTGAGGACGAATGTTCCTAAGAGGGGAAGGATGTTATGCCTCGTATTTTTTTTATATATACGTAGTGCGTGCATGATCTAGTAGACGTAAATCCGGGGAATGAGATTTTATTTTAAGTTCCAAGTTATTAAAGAAATATTAGGCAAGGATGTTAATTCCAAATGTGATATTAAGTATGATTTAGCTAATGTAAGTGCCATTAACTTTAAGTGAGGGATTAATTAGTGGCTGATTTGGATTAATTTAATCCACTGGGCCCCACCACTCATAATTGGTGGCTGATTAGGATTAATTTAATCCAGTGGGCCCCACCACTCAAGGCAAGAGTTTAAAAGGGATCAGATTGTGAGCTGGCCTTAGTGGACAGGTGTAGAGGGGGGCTGCCTCCACTTCATACTATTAAATGAGGTGGAGAAATCCACTCCATGCTAAATAAAGTGGTGAAATGCATTGCTACATATCATCTTCTTCTTCACCACTTGGCTTAGTAATCTCCTTGTTTGGTGTGTTAATTCTTTAGAATACCTTTGTTAATTATCCATTAATATTAAGAAGGGGGCGTGACCAGTAGCTTAGGAAGTTTGTTTTAGTTATTGAATGTGCTAAGTATGAACGGAAACATAATCGGATTATTAGTGGTGTCGTGTTGGTGCTTGGGCTGTTTTGATTAAAGCAAACTGTGGAAAAAATCTGTTTTGGCGTTATGTATATGTTAAATGTGATTATGATTATATACTTCAAAGGATGAATATGATAAGGTAGATGTGTTGCGAATTATAAAACGAGTTATTGCTCGGTGTGTCGTTGCTTCGCTGCTATGGTTGCCGAGATGGAACTATTTTGGGGAGGGGGCTGTTTAATATGATTCATTGGGTTATATGTGTTATTGGTATTGCTGTGGATAATTTGGGTTGTTGTCGGATTGGGACGAAGTAAGGAAAATAGGGGAAGTGCTGCCGGATTTTCGTTAGATTATTAGCTAGCTTACAAGATAGTAAAGCGCGACGTTTATCTAATGGCGGCACGATTGTTGCTTGTTATAGATTAACAGCTTGAGCAGTAAATATTGGATGTGCGGCTCGATTATACGGTATGTAACGCTGTCCCTTCTTTCTTTGTTTGGCATGACTTTCAAAAATAAGCAAATAACGGACAAGTTTGATACTTACCTTTAGAGCGTCTAGGTGACGTATATGCTTGCTTCCACAATTATTCCTCTATATATCGGCTATGTCTAAGGCTATGATGATCTCTCATTTCTATGGTTGTATTATGCCTTACATGTTCAATACATTATGTCGTGCTGACTTCCCTTATTGGGGACGCTGCATTTCATGCTGCCAGTACAAGTACTCAACTAGTAGATTTCCCCAATAGAAGCACACGATACTCAACGGTTGTTGGTGAGCTCTAGGTTAATTAGGGGCTTTTCCGAGTCTTTAGTATGTGTATTTTCATAGACGTACATCGTTGATTCCATTAGAGGCTTTGTAGACATTGTAAAGCTATCTTATGTCTTCATAATTTCACTTGTCACATGTATTTGTTCAGCTAGTCAACATGTGTTGTATATGAAGCTTCTCATCAGTAAATTTATCTGCATCATACTTTACATTCTCATCATAGGTCACTTATAAATCATGTGTTCATATGGTACTTGTCCGCCTCACCTAGGGTTATGGTGTGACAAGGCAATAGTCTTACCTTATTTTCTTAAAATTTGTCCTCTAAACTTGTACTTCATGAACTGAAACTCTCTTTCAAACTTTTAGTTGAAAAGGGGACAATACTCAAGAACCCTAAGGTGTTTTAGGACTGATTCTTTAAGCCAAGAGAGACCAAGAGAGAAACTTAAGAAATCTGAAAAAATTTCAAGTTTAAAATGGAGCAAAATGATAAAGATCAAATAAGGAAAGAAACAAAGAAATGAAAAATATGTAGATTAATACTCACTCATCCTACTGAAATTATGGGCAATATGGAATAAGGGCCCACCTCCCAATTGACTTCAACAACCTAACTTTAACCCAAGTAAGAATAATCAAATGAAACCAAAAATCACAAAGGGGTAACACTTTGATTAATCAAACTCAAAAGTTAACTAGCAATCCCAAGAGTTCACCCTAATTGTTTACACACTTATAAGATACTACAATTTGAGAGTCAATATTCAACATAGTCTATGTCTTGAAAAATGATAAAAGACTAATATTTATACTAAGGAAATAAAGACAACACATCTTTGAAACTTTACCCTTAATGAGTTAAGGGCCTCATTTGCTTGCCTTCTTTTGTGAGTTCTTTCATAGATACTTTTTTGACAATTCTACCCTTAATGAGGTAAGGGCTTTGTTTGGTTGTCTTCTTCTGTGACTTCTTTAATTCATTAAATGGCCATTAGCACACGTGACCTCTTTTTTCTTCCTTCTCATTTTTATGTACCGTAAACACACTGTATGTTCTTCTTTGATGACCTTCAATCTCCTGTAATGCTTCGCTTTTCATGACCATTGCATATAGTCCTAGGAGATTCTTTGCTTGATTCCGTATGAATGGTCTTGGGGGGTACATGCCACTCAAGTTAGTGTCATCCATGCTGCCAATGTTATCATCTTCCCCTACTTGAAAATAATTCTTCCTTAAATCCAAAGGATCACCTACAACACAAGGGGATAAATCTCTAAAATTGAAAACATTGTACTCACTTGGTAGGTCAATCATGTGAGCATTGTAATTGATTAACTTGACTACTTTGAAGGGTCCATCTCCTCTTGGGCATAGCTTACCTTTTTGTACTTGTGGAAATCTCTCCTTTAAGAAATGCACCCACACCCAATCGGGTTTGAAGATCACTTCCTTCCTCCCTCAATTCTTTTGAATGGCAACCATTAAATTGTTCTTTTTTTATGGCCTCTTTGACCAAGCATGAATGTTCATCATCTCTTTTGCCCTTTGCTTTGCATCTAGGGCTCACAACATCACTAGACAATGGAATCATGGTTATTGGAAACAAAGGATTAAAACCATAGCATGCCTCAAATGGATAAATTGCAATAGAGGAGTGGAAACACCGATTATAAGCAAATTCAATCAAAGGTAAACGGTTTTCTCAAGTAGTTGGGGTTCCTCTAATCATGCATCAAATCATGGTTCCAACAAACCCAATGACTACTTCGGTTCGTCCATCTGTTTGAGGATGTTAATAAGTAGAGAACATATGTTTGGTACAAAGTGTACCCCATAGACTCTTCTAAAAATGACTAAGAAACTTGGAATCCCGATCACTAACAATGGTTTGAGGTACTCCATGCAATTTAAGCATATTAATAACAATCAAAGATGTTACATGGGATGCATAATCACATTAATGTCATCAAATAAAATGAGCCATTTTAGAAAATCTATCCACTACCACAAATATACTATCATGTCCTCTTTTAGTCCTAGGAAGTCCCAGCACAAAGTCCATAGAGATATCCATCCAAAGACCGTTAGGAGTAGGAAGAGGGGTATAATTACCTTGGGGCCTAGTCGTGGCTTTGGCTTGCTTGCATTCTAGACAGTGGATACAAATCCTCTCCACGTCATGCTTCATCTTAGGCAAAAAGAATTGCTCCATAAGAATATAAAGTGTTTTTGGTACCCCAAAATGTCACATTGAACCACCACTGTGAGCCTCCTTGACAAATAACTCTCTCCATGAGCTCACTGGTACACATGATCGACCATCTTTGAACAAAAAACCATCAACCAATTGGTACCAATCAACTCGCTTCCCTTCAATAAGATTTTCAAAGGTATATTTGAAGTCGTAATCCATAGAGTAGAGTCCCTTTAAGCTTTCAAATCCCATCATTCTAGAAACCAAGGTATTGACTAATTAAAACCTTCTTGATAAAGCATCCCCTACCACATATTCCATTCCTTGCTTGTAGTTGATTACATATGTAAATGGTTTTAATGAATTTAACCCACTTAGTATGTCACTGGTTCAACTTGGATTGCTCCTTAAAATGCTTCAAGGACTCATGATCGGTCCTTATCATGAACTCTTTATTCCACAAGTGCATACAATTCCTTGTCATAAGTTGATTACTTGAGTGTAGCTCATTTCTCGCATCAAAACACCACCTATACCAACACCTGAAGCATAAAATTAAATTTCAAAGGCCTTATCAAAGTTGGGTAGTTGGAGCAAAGATGCGGAACTCAACATCAATTCCAAGGCTTGAAAAGACTTCTCCTGTTCCTCAACCCATACAAAAGGTACATCTTTTTTTTGATCAGTTCGGTCAAAGGAGCAGAAATTGAACTAAACCCCTCACAAATCGTCGATAAAAACATGCTAACTCATGAAACTTCTTACCTCGGTTGCACTGGTTGGGGATGGCCAAGTCTTTATGGACTCCACCTTCTCTTCGTCAACCTCAATCCCATTTGTACTAACCACAAAACCCAAAAACACAACTTTATCAACACCAAAGGAACATTGTTGAAGTTAGCAAGTATGTCATCAAAATACACCACAACAAACTTGTTGATGAAAGGGTTCTCGAACATGGTTCATCAATCTCATGAAAGGGCTTGGGAAATTTGTAAATCCAAATGGCATCACAAGCCATTCATACAACCCAAACTTTTCTTGAAGGTCGTCTTCTACTCATCACCTAATTTCGTACGAATTTTAATAATACCCACTTTGAAGGTCAATCTTGGAGAAAACGATAGTACCACATAGCTCATAAAGCATATCATCAAGTCAAGGAATAGGATGTCGATACTTAACCGTGATCTTATTTACAGCACTACAATACTATTTTTTGGGATCAAGAATTATTGGTATGGTACAAGGACTTAGGTTTTCTTTGATCAATCCTTTCTCAACAAGCTCTTCCACTTGCCTTGATAGTTTGGTATAAGCTTGACGATTGGGGATTTGTGAACCCGGTATAAAACCTATTTGGTGCTTGATTCCCCTCAAGGGTGGTAATCCAGCGGGCATCTCATATGGAAATAGCTAATTATAGTCCTTTAAAAGAGAAGAAATAATACTAGGCAAAGTGCTAGTATCTTAGTTAACATGTAACAAAAGATTGGCGCTGACAAGGCACACTACAAAGTAACTCATCCGCACCCTTTAAACACTTGCTTGGATTTGCTACCATACACATGTTCTTATTTTTAGCCAAGTCACTCCCCTCCTTTAGAACTATGGTGGAACTTTTGTGTTTACCTTTTGGCTCCTCGGATTTTATTCTCTCTTGAAGCTCCTTCATAGCCCTATATTCCTCACTCAATTGATATGGAGTCAAAGGTGTAAGCATATACTTTTTACCTCCAAACACGAAAGTGTATTTGTTAGATCTCTCTTGGTGCACAACATCTCTATCAAATTGCCAAGGCCTCTCCAACTGTAGGTGACATGCCAACATGGGAACCACATCACAAACCAATTCCTAATTGTATATTTAAACACTAAACCGAATACTTGCTTGTTTGAGGACCTTCAACTCTCCACTCTCATTGAGACATTGTAGCTTATAAGGATTGAGATGCTTGCTGGTTTGTATTTTTATACTCTCCACCAAGGAACTACTCACCACATTGTTGTAACTTGCGCTATCAATGATTAAGGAGCACACTTTATCTTGAATTTTGCATCTATCATGAAATACATTCTCCCTTTGGTCAAGTTTTTTTTTTGCTAGGGCTCCCACAATTCTTTTCACAACACATAAAATATTGACATTCCTGATCAAGTCTTCATAATCATCAAGCAAAGACTTCCCCTCATCCATAAAGCAAGCAAAATTCACTCTCTCATCGTGCCTTTCTTCTTCATTCCCCAAAGCACCTTCCTCTCCTTCATCCCTCTCTCCCTCTCAGTCATTTTTTCTTCTCCGTCATCTTCATATTCAGTCTTATATCCATTACGAAGAGCCACAATTGTTCTCCTAAACACCTTGCTTGACAATTATTCCCCGAAGCACCTTTGTTGACCCCGTGTGAATGGTCTTGAGGGGTACATGCCACTCATGTTAGTGTCATCCGTGCTGCCCACGTTATCACAAAAGATCTTATCTTTATTCCTTCAAAAGGGAGGTTTCATGGCCGACTTTCTTGACCAATTTTGGGCCATATATTGTCAAGTAGGTGATCCACCTACTTGGCCTTTTAGCTTGGGCCTTTGGGGACTTAAACACTTGTTGGGACTTGTGCCAATTAGTCCTCTGTTCCTGTCAATTTGGGCCATAATTAATATAAGTAGGTGATCCACCTACTTGGAGTTTTCAAGTGGGCCTTTCTTTTGGACTTAAGACTATTGGGCCTTGGCAGTCTATTTTCCCCTTTTTCTTCTACTCAACTTGGGCCAGATTAATCCAAGTAGGTGGTAGTGTACGGGGCACAGTTACATGGTCAAAAAAGAGTCTTAGTAGGTGATGCACCTACTTTGTCCTTTGGAATGATCAATAACTCAAAGTAGGTTATGCACCTACTTTGTCACCTACTAGCTTAATTAAGTCAAGCAATCAACTCAATTATTTTATTCCATTTTCTAAATATTAATCCCTTTTTCTTCAACTTAGCACTTAACTTTCCACTTTAAGCCGTTTAAATACTTCCGTCGGAGTTAACTTGCAGTACACATGTTGAAACATGCAAGGCGTTACATCACCTTGCAAACTAGTTTAACAAACACTAATCATATAAGAAACATGGTCTCTCACCTCTACTATAAGGCTATGTCAAGCATCACATGATTAGACCTAGCATATACATAATACATGATGTCACCGCCTCAAATCCCATTAAGACGGACAGACAACCATTACTCTAAAGGCCCAAGGGAATCAACTTGTAACATCTGCTTACTATGCATATAACTTTAACAACTATGTGACAAGTTCACATAGGATGCAGCGCTACAAACAAACATAAGTAGACCCAAAGTTACACACAAAACTTGGCCATTGAGGAAACAACTCGTTAAGAGACAACAGAGTCAGATACATAGGTCTACAAAGCTTCTAAAAGATAGAAAACCTTACAGTAGGTTGGGACAGACCCCGCCTTATCCTTAACTATGATACAATACCAAAATGAATCTACCAAGGACTCAGGAAAGCTTTTAGTCAACCTAGAGTTCACCAAAAGTAGCTGAGTGTTGTGTACCTCTATTGCGGAGGTCTACTAGATGGAGTACATGTTCGTATAGCCTCCCCCACAAGGGATCTCAGTACAAAGAAATGTACTGAAAATGTAAAGCAATAACATATATCAAATAATAGTTAGAATATATATGTGTGCATAACTCAGAAAGAAGACCACCTTCTTTGACTCTTGTGGGATCATGTATGTTACATTCTTGTTTTTACATTTTTGTGTGTTATGACCTTTATAGAGGATGACCTATGCCAGGCATTTTAACCCATGGGATGCAAGGATTTCGCCCTTGAGCTTCCATTCCACTTTACCAATTGGCATCGACTCATGCTAGGCTTTCACCCCTAAGCTTCAACCCTTATGTACTAGTTGGGATCGACCTGTCACGACCCACAAGTACACCCTAGAAGTTAGAGTGTTCTTGTGTCGCCACACGATAAATAAGACTTCAAGAAGTCTCATCTAAGTCACTTGTACCTTTCATTGCATAATAAACATACTAAAATGAGTAAGAATTTAAAACTTTCTTCACACATAAATAACTCTTTTCATAATCATTACACAACTGGAAGACTTCTATTTAAAACATTAAACCTTTAACAACATCTACTTGAACCATATAACTTTAGAGTATGCAACACATGTGACTAATCCCATACAAGATATAAAGTAAAGACTAAGACATAAAGGAACATGTGGATATTATCCTCGAATCGATGAGGACTCACCATTACTTCATATTCAACCTTTAGAAACCTATCCACCCTCCATGACATATCAAGACTTCCAATTCCCTACACATTAGTCAAAAAGAAAAAGAAGGGGTTAGCACATTAGATGTACTAAGTATGGAGCCATGCCAAAATCATGAAAAAGTGTTAGTACATAACATGCTTTTCATGAATTTCGATGAAAACATCATATTATAATCATAAGAACAACATTTAACACTTTAGAAATACATAAGAAATCATTTAAACAATTATAATATTTTTAAGAAAACATTACACTAAGCTACTTAACTGTTGCAGTGAAGTTCCTTCACTGTACAGTGAAGTTATTTAACTTCACTTTACAAACCTTTTTGCACATAATCCCGTCACTAAAAGCTATTCTAAGACTCACTTAAGCAACACAAAGAGAGACCGCCCATACACTCTCTCCAAGCATGCCTAGATGATCCTCAACACTACTTAGAATGAGACACATTTAATTACAATACATTAAGCACAAAACTGAGATCCTTTTATCAAAGGTGATTCCAAGGTTTACTTGAGTGAGTGTGGAGCGACCACCTATACAATCCCTTTCACACACACGCAATGGATCCTTTAGATGACCTAAGATAGAATCATTCTGACTTAACACATCAACACATAGATAATATGACATTCTCCTTCCAAGGACTATCAAAAGACTTACATAAGTAAATCAAGAAGATAACGTCCATGATTGACCTCTTCAAGATTACCTAAGTAATCTTTAAGATTACCTAATTTTGGATCATGTCCACATAAAAAACCATCTTCCTTAACTAGAGTCGTTCTTAAGACTTATCTTGGTAGGATAAGAAGTGATCATTCCTATGCCCCCTTCACATCTTAACTAGACAACCCTTAACTACTCTAGATAAGTACTCATTTCATTTACCATACTTTCTTAACTTAAGTCATTACATTCATTAGTTAAGTTAAGATTCATTCATTACATAAGGACATTCAAGTAATGGTCTTGGACCTAGGGACTCCAACTAACACATTTAAAGCCTATTGTGCAATGTCTAGATAGCGTCCCATACCACAACCTAACTTCATAGAACTTCTCTAATGCTAGTAAGTATTCCATATGATGAGAATAGGAAATAACATACATAGACCATGGTAGAAAACATGGAATACGGAGTTCTAACCTACTCCGATGAGGGTGTTCTACTTGCCAATAGTAGAACTTTGACGCATCCCATGTAGGCACATGGTTAAAGAATATAAAGGCGTGCGTGCTTTGTATTCTAGTCTCATCCTTTACTGGAACTACTTCCCTTACAATACTCACTCGGTGCTAGCTTTCATTCTCATAGATTAAATCTCATTGAGGTTCATACAAAAGGGTTTCATATCAAGTTCAAAACCCAATTACATTTCCCTACCAAAAAAAGGTCGACTAGGGCTACCTCACAATGGCGACAAGAAGCTCATTATGACTTCCCTAATTGTTGATATGATGTCGTTCCATCAAATCAACCTTAAGTCCATCATTCATTACATGAAGGATACCATTACGACTCTCAACTTTGAGTTTCATAACCTACCACTACGTTCAAGGTTTCACATAAAGGACTTTCTTATCATCATTCAAGGTCTCACATATCATTCATACATTCAATTCTAAGAAGATTTATCATCCTAAGTCAAAACATCTCATATTAACATCCATACATGCATCAAGTATGGGACACAAGTCTACCAACACAAGACACAACATACATCATCTTAACACATTTTACATGTCATTCTTTAAGTCACTTAAGGATAAGCATTATAATCTTTATGTCAGCCAATACTCAACAATATTATCATCAAAATAACCATTATAGATTCATATATTCAAGTAGGAAGGAACATGCATCAACCCTAAGACTACACACACAAGCACATAGTCATAGTTTACATGATTTCCTAACATACATTGAAAGAACACATACTTTCACATTACTTCACATATTAGATTGACATGATCATACTTCATATAAATCAACTATATAAATTATCATAATTTTCAAATAGTCCCGACAAGGCCATCATCATCATATTGCATAAAGTAATGCCGACAAGGCCACATCAATTCACATAGAACCGCCACCATAAGTGGACCAAACAAATCACAACATATTTGAAGTCTAATTCACATGAAATAAAGGGAATTAGGGCAGCATACCCCAACTCCATCTTACCACTTCGATTCCAAAGCTAAATCATCCAATTCGATACTATCATGCCCTTACCCATGGCCATGAACATCAATTAAATACATAAACTATAATACATCAATGAAACTAGGTCAATTCAATATAGAAATATCGATCTAATACAACTTAGATATCAATTGAATATATTTATCACATCTTTAGATAGCCCATAGAAAACTACATTAGAATTCATAAGTCTAAAGTCTATATCAATGCAATAAGCCTAATATTCAATAGATCTAAGAATATACAATACTTAATTGATCAAATGTAAACAGCCTATAAACCAATATATCATAATCTATACATGAGTCAAAAGCCCATAACAATCTACACATGAATTCATCAATATCAAAGCATGATCACATAACCCATATTTTAGTCAAATTGAGAGTTTTGTGAAGGTCAAGGGTTCATGGAGAATTTCATTTAAAAACATCAGTTAAACATCAATAAGATCATATCTTAACGTTTGAAACTCTATTGAAGAACCATCTTCAAGCAACATCTTCACCTTGAACTCTCATGGAGGTTTTTGAAAGAACTTTGGGAGGGAAAGGGTTTTGATATATATGCTAGAGTTTAAATAAGAGTTTTATGACTTATATTCTCTTAAAATACCCTTAAACACCCAAAATAACCGTCCTCCTATTTTATAAGACTTGGGGTGAATTTCCAAAACCCTGAACTTTTAACAGGAAAGCTGCCAGTTTTCAGCACCATCGACGCCCAACATCGACGGTCCATGGTCTCACCCACGCCCCTTCGATGGGGTCTTGTGGTTTGATCGTGAAGCCACTCCACCTGTATACTTGGAGGCTCCATCGATGCCCCAAGTCAACGAGCCGTCGATCCAATGTCTGGCTGCCATTTGGCTCGTCTTTTGGAAATGCATGCAAGCTTCCATGCAACTTCAAGTCTTAAGTTGGGGTCCTCCTCTAGGGCCCCTTGTGGGTCCTTCATGGAGTCTCGTACATGGAAGTTTCCAACCCAAATATGTTCGTATACGAGTTTAGGACCTCCCACATGAGTTTCTTTCGAAACGAACATGTAAAACTCTACAAAATATGCATAGACACACAAGGTTGTTTCAAGGCAAACCTTTCGAACATCATGGATGTTCTATGACGTTTCACCTGAAAACTTCACGAAACTTGACACACTGTCTATATACATTATAATAACTCATTTAAGGACCATATAATCACATGAATCACACATAAACACATAAAACCACATATGAGGCACTTAGGTGACTTAGTCATCCAACGTCCTGGTCGTCCCTTGATGTTTTACTTCTAATGCACCTTAACTCTTAGACACTTATTCAAACCCACAATATCAACAATTTTAGGACCTTAGACCATCATGAAAGAACATTTTAGGCTCTAACTTTACCAAAGTCATTTTTGGGGTCTTACATTCTCCCCCACTTGGACAACATTCGTCCTTGAAAGACACTTGCCACTCTCCGAGTACTTCAAAGACTAGGGATTCAATTAGAAACTGATGAACATACTATATAACATCTCATACAATACAAAATTCAAGAAAACATCAATTTCACATAATTAAGAGAATCACAACACAACAAGAAACTAGAAAACATCTATAATTCATCATGCTACAAAAGTCACATGCTCCTTCCAAATAGGAAAAAATCATTTTATATTCAATATTATGCTAATATACATTAATTCTAGTCATATTACAAAAATTTTCAACCCGAGAATCAATTATTCCTTTTGTGAAAATTTCACAGTGAACTCACAGTGCATTACAGTGAGTTCTGCAATTTTTGCAAAAATGCAACTTGTAGTTAATTTATGATATAAAATATGAAAGGTAACTTCATATAGCACTTTTTACAAGATAATCATGGCTTCATTAAATACACAAATGGAAGAAGTTTATGAAATTCAATTTCAACCAAACATGCATACCATAAGCAGAATGTTTGGAACTCATTTGTCAAAAATACTCCTACATAAATCAAGTAACTAAGAACTCTTTGTTTTAGGCTTGAATAAACACTTAAAGAAAGGTTAAGGGTATCTCGCTCCCGACGAACATACTCTTCACCATACTCCCCCACTTAGGAGAACCCCATTCTAAGGTCAACATAACATATACCATATGGAACTCCCTCAAGGTACCTTAAACCTTACTAATACTTTCACCAAAGTCTATCTCATGAAGACTAAAGACTCTAAAAGGTCTCATCATCTAACCACTACTTCCCCCTTAGTAGGAGAACTCACCATTACTCTTTAAAATCTCATCACCTCCCTTCCTATGGTTGGGGTCTTAAATAACTTCAACCATCTCAACAACCACTCCTTCAAATTTCTAACAATATACCTTACCATTCTTTCCAACTAAACTACCCTTCAAAAGGTAACTAAGCCAACCTAAGGTCATCAACACCATCTATCACACCTCATCTAATAAGTCACATCTCATCTTTTTTCTCCCTCAAACCAATCTTTGTAAAGTCAACCTCAAGGGACCAACACATAAGGGAAACAAGGAAAGACACAATATACAAAGCCATTAGGCACATTTAGAGGAATTATGAAGTGAAATTTTTTTTCTTATCATCCAATAGCCTCCTATTCATAATGTGTTGCGCTTCACATTATAAACAAGACTCTATAATATGTGGTTCATGAGACAACTAAGACCTCCCCAACCTTATGCTCTGATACCAAGCTTTTCACGATCCACAAGTACACCCTATAAGTTAGAGCATTCTTGTGACGCCACACGGCAAATGAGACTTCAAGAAGTCTCATCTAATCCACTTGTACCATTCATTGCATAATAAACATACTAAAATGAGTAAGAATTTAAAACTTTCTTCCCACACGAAGATTTCTTTTCATAATAATTACACAAGCGGAAGACTTTCATTAAAACATTAAAGTTTTACAACATCTCCTTGAACCCATCTAACTTTAAAGTATACAACACTTGTGACTCATCCCATAAAATACATTAAGTAAAGACTAAGACATAAAGAACATTTGTATATTGTCCTCGAATCGATGAGGACTCACCATTACTTCATCTTCAATCCATAGAAACCTATCCACCCTCCATGGCATATCAAGACTTCCAATTCCCTAAACTTTAGTCAAAAAGGGAAAATAAGGGGTAAGCACATTAGATGTACTAAGTATGGAAGCCATTCAAAAACCATGAAAAACGACATTTAGTAAATAACATGTTTTTCATGAATTTCGATTAAAACATCTACTATAATCATAATAACAACATTTAACACTTCAGAAATACATAAGAAATCATTTAAACAATTATCACATTTTTAAGAAAACATTACAGTGAAGTTTACTTAACTTCACCTTACAAACCTTTTTGCACATAATCCTCTCACTAAAGGAACTCAAAGAGAGACCACCCATACACCCCTCCAAGCATGGCAAAATGATCCTCAAGACTACTTAGAATGAGACACAGTCAATTACAATACATCAACACATCAACATGAAATCCTTCTACCAAAGGTTATTCCAAGGTTCACTTGAGTGAGTGTGGAGCGACCTCCCATAAAATCCCTTTCACAAACACGCAAGAGATCCTATAGATCATTAGGACATAACACATCAACACATAGATAATATGACAATCTCCTTCCAAAGACTATCAAAAGGCTTACTTAAGTAAATCAAGAAGATAACGTCCATGATTGACCTCTTCTAGATTTTACCTAAGTAATCCTAAGATTACCTAAGTTTGGATCATGCCCACATAAACAACCAACTTCCCTAACTAGATTCATTTTTAAGACTTATCTAGGTAACATAAGAAGTGACCATTCCTATGCCCCCATCACACCTTAACTAGACAACCCTTAACTACTCCATATAAGTACTCATTTCATTTACCATACTTTCTTAACTAAAGTCATTACATTCATTAGTTCATTTAAGACTCATTTATCACATAAGGACATTCAAGTAATGGTCTTGGACAAGACCTAGGGACTTCAACCAACACTTTCAAAGCTGATTGAGCAATGTCTAAATAGCATCCTATACTTCCACCTAAACTTCATAGAACTTCACTAATGCTAGTAAGTATTCCATATAATGAGAATAGGCAATAACCGACGTAGACCATGGTAGCAAAACATGGAATCCGGAGTTCTAACCTACTTTGATGAGGGTACTCCACTTGCCAATGTAGAACTTTGACATATACCATGTAGGCACATGGTTAAGGAATATGAAGGGTGTGCTTTGTATTCTAGTCTCATCCTTTAACTAGAACTACTTCCCTGACCATACTCACTCGGTACTAGCCTTCGTTCTCATAGATTAAATCACATTAAGGTTCATAGAAAATGGTTCCATATCAAGTTCATAACCCAATTACATTTACCCTACAAAAGAAACGTCTATTAGGTCTACCTCACAATAGAAATAAGAAGCTCATTATGACTTTCCTAAGTGTTGATATGATGTCGTTCCAGCCAATCAATCTTAAGTTCATCATTTATTACATGAAGGATACTATTAAAGCTTTTGACTTCATGTTTCATAACCTACCACTAGGTTCAAGGTTTCACACAAAGGACCTTCTTATCATTATTCAAGGTCTCATATATCATTCATACATTCAATACTATGAGGCTTTAACATCCTAAGTCAAACATCTGATATTCATATTCATACATGCATCAAGTAAGGGACACAAGTCAAGCAAGACAAGACACAACATACTTCACTTCAACACATTTTTCATGTCATTCTTTAACTCACCTAAGGATAACATTGTCATATTTATGTCATACTATACACTACCACATCATCATAAACAAATCCAATATAGACTCATATATCCAAGTAGGGACAACCATGCATCAATGCTAAGACTATACACACAAACACATAGTCATAGTTTACACGATTTCCTAACATACATAGAAAGAACACATACTTTTAGATTACTTCACATATCGATAGTCATGCTCATATTTCACATAAATATACTATACAAATCATCATAATTCATCAAGTAGTCCCGCAAGGCAATGATCATCATATTGCATAAAGTAACGCCGACGAGGCCAAATCAATTCACATAACACCCCTACCATCAGTGAACAATACCAATCACAACATATTTGAAGTCTAATAATTAACATGAAATAATGGGAATTAGGGAAGAATACCCCCCACTCCATCTTACCACTTCGATTTCAAAGCTAAATCATCTAATTCGATACTATAAGACCCTTACCCATGGCCATGAACATCAATTCAATACATAAACTATAATACATCAACGAATATAGGTAAATTAAATATAGATTCATCAATCTAAGACAACCTAGATATCAACTGAATATATTTTTCACATCATTATATAGCCCATAGAAAACTACATTAGAATTCATAAGCCTTAAGTCAATATCAATTCAATAAGCCTAATATTTCATAGATCTAAGAATATACAATACTTAATTGATCAAATTAAAACAGCCTATAAAGTAATTGATCATATTCTACACATGAATCTATCAATATCAAAGCATAATCACATAACCCATATTTTAGTCAAATTGAGAGTTTTGTGAAGGTCAAGGTTTCATGGAGAATTTCATTGGAAAACATCAATTAAAGATCATATATTAACGTTTGAAAATCTTTCATGCAAGAACCGAAGACGTAGAGTAGAAATTGGACTTTTCATCTTTTTGAAATCGTTGAAAATCATCTTTGAAATAGGATCTAAGGTGATAGCAAGCCTTAAATTAAGAATTCACATACCTTATTTGAATAACCCAATGATAATTGAAGAAGAAAATCCATTGAAAAACCATCTTGAAGCTCCATTTTCACCTTGAACTCTCATGGAGGTTTTTGAAGAAACTTTGGGAGGGTAAGGGTTTTGATTTAGATTCTAGGGTTTAAATGAGAGTTTTATGACTTATATACTTTTAAAATACCCTTAAACACCCAAAATAACCATCCTCCTATTTTATAAGACTTGGGGTGAATTTCCCAAAAACCCCAAGTCTTAACAAAAAAGCTTCCAGTTTTCACCATCGACGCCCAGCATCGATGGTCTGTGGTCTCACCCATGCCCCTTCGATGGGGTATCACGGTTTACTTCTGCAGACTCTCCACCTGCATACTTGTAGACTCCATCGACACCCCAAGTAGATTAGCCGTCATTCCATCGACTGGCCGTCGTTTGGCACTGCATGCAAGCTGCCATGCAGTTTCAAGTCTTAAGTTGGGTCCTCTTCTAGGGCCCCTTGTGGATCCTACATGGAGTTTTACCCGGAAGTTTCCAGCCCAAGGACCTCCCACATGAGTTTCATCAAAAACGAACACGTAAAACTCTACGCAACTTGCATAGACACACAAGGTCATTTCAAGGCAAACCTTTCAAACGTCATCGACGTTCTTGGACGTTTGACCTGCAAACTTCATGAAAATTGACACACTGGCTATATACATTATAATAACTTAGTTAAGGACCCCATAACCTCATGAATCACACATAAAAACATAAAACCACATATGAGGCACATAGTGACTTAGTCGTCGAACGTCTTGGTCGTCCCTAGCCGTTTGATTCCGAATGCACCTAAACTCTAATACACTGCTTCAAACTTACATTATAAACCATTTTAGGACCTTATACCGTCATGAAAAACATTTTAGGCTCTAGCTATACCTAAGTCATTTTTGGGGTCTTACATTCTCCCCCACTTAGACAACATTCGTCCTTGAATGACACTTGCCACTCTCCTCTGAACACTTCCAAGACCAGGGATTTAATTAGAAACTCATGACTATATAATATAACGTCTCATACAATACAAAAATCCAAGAAAACATCAATTTCACATAATTAAGAGAATCACAACACAACAAGAAACTAGAAAATATTCTATAACTCATCATCATACAAAACTCACATGATCCATTCTAAATAGAAAAAACTCATTTTGTATTCAATATCGTGATCATATACATCGATTCTAACCATATTACAACAATTTTCAATCGAAGAATCATTTAGTCAATTCTTAAAAAATTTCACAGTGAACTGACAGTGCATTACAGTGAGTTGTGCTACTTTTAGTAAATTTATTATATACACATGCAAAAATACAAATTTTAGTCAATTTATGATATAAACATGCTAATATGAAAGGTAACTTCATATAAAACTTTTTACAACCTGATCATGACTTCATATAATACACAAATGCAAGAAGTTAATGAAATTCAATTTCAACCAAACATGCATATCATGTTATGCCTCGTATTTTTATACGTAGTGCGCGTCATGAACTAGTAGATGTAAGTCCGGGGAATGAGATTTTATTTTAAGTTCCAAGTGATTAAAGAAATATTAGGCAAGGATGTTAATTCCAAATGTGTTGTTAAGTATGATTTGGTTAATGTAAGTGCCATTAACTTTAAGAGAGGGATTAAATAGTGGCTGATTAGGATTAAATTAATGTAGTGGGCCCCACCACTCAAGGCAAATTAAAAGGGATCAGATTGGGAGCTGGCCTTAGTGGGACACGTGTAGAGGGGGGCTGCCTCCACTTCATTTTATAAATGAGGTGGTAAAATGCATTGCAACATATCATCTCCTTCACCTCTTGGCTTAGGCAGCCATGGAAATGGACAAAACTAACCATGCAACTCTTGGCCAGCAGCTGCAAAGAATTTGGTTAGTAATCTCTTTGCTTGGTGTGTTAATTCCTTAGAATGCCTTTGTTAATTAGCCATTAATGTTAAGAAGGGGGCGTGACCAGTAGCTTAGGAAGTTTGTTTTAGTTACTGAATGTGCTAAGTATGAACGGAAACCATAATCGGATTATTAGTGGTGTCGTGTTGGTGCTTGGGCTGTTTTGATTAAAGCAAACTGCGGGAAAATTCTGTTTTGGCGTTATGTATATGTTAAATGTGAGTATGGGTATATACTCCAAAGTATGAATATGATAAGGTATATGTGTTGCGAATTATAAAATGAGTTACCGCTCGGTGTGTCGTTGCTTCGTTACTATGGTTGCTGAGACGAAACTGTTTTGGGAGAGGGGGCTGTTTAATATGATTCGTTGGGTTATATGTGTTATTGGTATTGTTGTGGATTATTTGGGTTGTTGTCGGATTGGGACGAAGTAACGAAAATAGGAAAGTGCTGCCGGAATTTCGTTAGATTATTAGCTAGCTTACAATAAGTAGTAAAGCGCGACGTTTATCTAATTGCGGCACGATTGTTGCTTGTTATAGATTAATAGATTGAGCAGTAAATATTGGACGTGCGGCTCGACCATACGGTATGTAACGCTACCCCTTCTTTCTTTGTTTTGCATGACTTTTAAAAATGAGCAAATAACGGACAGGTTTGATACTTACTTCTAGAGCGTCTAGGTGACTATATTCATGCTTCCACAACTATTCCTCTATATATCGGCTATGTCTAAGGCTTAATGATTTCTCATATCTATGGTAGTACTTCTTAGAGTCATTGAGATTTTACATTTCCATATCGTATTAAAGGTTCATAATCTTGATAAAACGTTAATCTTTGGTAATACTCCTTGCTGGTTCACGTTGATTGTTCTATTGAGTTATAAGAAATGATTTTAATTGCATATGGTTGCTCATAATATTTTGCTCATGCATAGAGTCATTTATCATTTCACCGAGTCCCGGGCCGGGTAATGTTCGTGCGGAGTTTCTTGCATATGTCACCGAGTCCCTCACTAGAGGGTCGGGTATGTATATTATATATATGATTGGTGATGAGGATGGTTATGATGATGATGATGACGGAGATGATGTGATGATTATTTTGCCGAGCCCTTTCTAGGGAAGCTGGGCACCTTATATATTAAAGATATGCATGATTTTCACTTAAAAGGGTACATGTCTAGCGATATTTTGTTTCAACTTACCGTATTGGTATCCTATCATCTTTACCTTATGCTTTACATACTCAGTACATTGTCCGTACTGATCCCCCTTTCCTCAGGGGGGGCTGCGTTTCACGCCCGCAGGTGTAGACTCACAGTTCGGTAATCCTCCCGCCTAGGATATCTACTCTGCTGATTGAGAGAGCTCCCCTGTTCCGGAGCCCAGTCGTTTTGGTACATAACTTTTTGTGTAGTCTTTTGCTTGTCCATGGGTATGGCGGGGCCCTGTCCCGTCGAGTTTCATACTATACTCATAGAGGTCTGTAGTCATTATGTGGGTTGTATATATATATGTTTTGGATAATAGTCTGGACATGGTTTGTTTGGGATGTCCGCTTGTACAGGGGCAGCCTTGTCGGCTGCGTACATCATTGTGTATTGTGTAGTGGAAGCCTTGTCGGCTTGTGTATGCTATTATGCTTTGGAAGTGGCGGCCTTGTCGGCTCGCATATGTTGTTACGGTTGAATAGTTATGACTCCTTATGAGACAGGTCCCCTATATATATATATATATATATATATATATATATATATATATATATATATATGGCATTAGGGTTGTCTTGATTTGATTAAATTCCATATAGTCGTAGTTTCAGTTGGTTATACTTGGCAGGTTTGTATGTGAGTGTCCAAAACGGGCACTAGTCACGGCCCATCGGGTTGGGTCATGACAGAACCATCTAACTTTAGAGTATACAACACTTGATACTAATCCCATACAAGACATAAAGGAACATGTGGATATTGTCCTCGAATCCATGAGGACTCACCGTTACTTCATCTTCAACCCTTAGAAACCTATCCACCCTCCATGGCATATAAAGACTTCCAATTCCCTACACTTCAATCAATAAGGGAAAAGAAGGGGTTAGCACATTAGATTTACTTAGTATGGAAGCCATGCAAAACCATGAAAAAGGGATATTTAGTAAATAACATGCTTTACTCGAATTTCGATTAAAACATCATACTATAATCATAAGAACAACATTTAACACTTTAGAAATGCATAAGAAATCATTCAAACAGTTATCACATTTTTAAGAAAACATTAAAGTGAATTTACTTAACTTCACTTTACAAACCTTTTTGCACATAATCCCCTCACTAAAAGCTATCCTAAAACTAACTTAAGAAACATAAAGAGAGACTTCTCATACACCCTCTCCAAGCATGCCTAAATGATCCTCATGACTACTTAGAATGAGACACATTTAATTACAGTACATCAAGCACATCAACATGAGATCCTTCTACCGAAGGTGATTCCAAGGTTCACTTGAGTGAGTATGGAGCGACTGCCCATCCAATCCGTTTCACACACACGCAAGGGTTCCTATATATTACCTAAGATAGAACCATTCTGACTTAACACATAAACACATAGATAATATGACATTCTCCTTCCAAGGACTATCAAAGTACTTACTTAAGTAAATCAAGAAGATAAAGTCCATGATTGACCTCTTCAAGATTACCTAATTAATCCATAAGATTACCTAAGTTTGGATCATATCTACATAAACAACCATCTTCCCTTAGTAGTGTCATTCTTAAGACTTATCTAGGTAAGATAAGAAGTGACCATTCCTATGCCCCCTTCACACCCTAACTAGACAACCCTTAACTACTCTATATAAGTACTCATTTCATTTACCATACTTTCTTATCTTAAGTCATTCCACTCATTATTTCATTAAAGACTCATTCATCCCATAAGGATATTCAAGTAATGGTCCTGGAAATGACCTAGAGACTCCAACTAACACCGTCAAAGCCTATTGTGCAATCTCTAGATAGCATCCCATATCACCACCTAAACTTCATAGAATTTCTCTAATGCTAGTAAATATTCCATATGATGAGAATAGGTAATAACCGACATCGACCATGGTAGCAAAAGATGGAATTCAGAGTTCTAACCTACTCCGATGAGGGTGTTCTTATTCCCAATGGTAGAAATTGGACATATCCCATGTAGGCACATAGTTAAGGAATATGACGGGCGTGCTTTGTATTCTAGTCTGATCCTTTAACTAGAACTACTTCCCTTACCATACTCACTTGGTGCTAGCCTTCATTCTCATAGATTAAATCACATTAAGGTTTATACAAAAGGGTTCCATATAAAGTTCATAACCCAATTGCATTTACCCTACCAAAGAAAGGTCGACTAGGGATACCTTACAATGGTGACAAAAACTCATTATGACTTTTCTAAGTGTTGATATGATTCCTTTCCAGACAATCAACCTTAAGTCCACCATTCATTAGGTGAAGGATACCATTACAACTTTCGACTTCATGTTTCATAACCTACCACTAGGTTCAAGGTTTCACATAAAGGACCTTATTATCATCATTCAAGGTCTCATATATCATTCATACATTCAATACTAAAAGGATTTAGCAACCTAAGTCAAAACATCTCATATTCACATTCATACATGCATCAAGTAAGGGACACAAGTTTAACAAGACAAGAGACAATATACTTCACCTTAACACATTTTTACATGTCATTCTTTAAGTCAATTAAGGATAACAATTATCTTATTTATGTCATCCAATACACAACCATATTATCATCAACATAACCATTATAGACTCATATATTCAAGTAGGAACAACCATGCTTCAACCCTAAGACTACACATACAAGCACATAGTCATAGTTTACATGATTTCCTAACATACATAGAAAGAGAACATACTTTCACATTACTTCATATATATATATATATATAGACATGATCATAATTCACATAAATTTACTATACAAATCATTATAATTCTTCAAGTAGTGCCGACAAGGCCATGATCATCATATTGCATAAAGTAACGCCGACAAGGCCACATCAATTCACATAGCACCGCACCATAAGTGTACCATACCAATCACAAAATATTTGAAGTATAATAAACATGAAATAAAGGGAATTAGGGTAGCATACCCCAACTCCATCTTACCACTTTGATTCCAAAGCTAAATCATCCAATTCGATACTATAAGGCCCTTACACATGGCCATGAATATCAATTCAATACACTAACTATAATACATCAATGAAACTAGGTCAATTCCATATAGATTCATTAATGTAAGAAAACCTATATACCAATGGAATATATTTATCACATCATTATATAGTCCATAGAAAACTACATTAGAATTCATAAGCCTTAAGTCAATATCAATTCAATAAGCCTAATATTCAATAGATAAAAGAATATACAATACTTAATTGATAAAATTGAGACAGCCTTTAAACCAATTTATCATAACCTATACATGAATCAAAAGCCCATGACAATCTACACATGAATTCATCGATATCAAAGCATGATCACATAACCCATAATTTAGTCAAATTGAGAGTTTTGTTAAGTTCAACGTTTCATGGAGAATTTCATTGGAAAACATCAATTATTATCAATTACATCATATCTTAACGTTTGAAATCCTTTCATGCAAGAACCAGACTTAGAGTAGAAATTGGACTTTTCATCTTTTTGAAATCTTTGAAAAACATCTTTTAAATTGGCTCTAACGTGATAGAAAGCCTTAAATTAAGAACTCACATACCTTATTTGAAGAACCTAATGATAATTTAAGTAGAAACTCCATTGAATAACCATCTTCAAGCTCCATCTTCACCTTGAACTCTCATGGAGGTTCTTGAAGAAACTTTTGGAGGGAAAGTGTGTTGATGTAGATACTAGTGTTTAAATGAAAGTTTTATGACTTATATATTCTTAAAATAACCTTAAACACAAAATAAATTTCCTCCTATTTTATAAGACTTGGAGTGAATTTCCTGAAACACCCAAGTCTTAACAGAAAAGCTGCCAATTTTCAGCACCATCGACACCCAACATCGACGGTCCGTGGTATCACCCACGCCCCGTCGATGGGGTCTCGTGGTTTGATCCTGCAGACTTGCAGGCTCCATCGACGTCCCAAGTTGACGCCCCGTCGTTCCATCGACTGGCCGTCATTTGGGTCGTGGTTTGGCACTGCATGCAAGCTGTCATGCATCTTCAAGTCTTAAGTTGGGGTCCTCTTCTAGGAACCCTTGTGGGTCCTACATGGAGTGGTACCCAAATGTTTTGGAACACAAATATGTTCGTATAGGAGTTTAGGACCTCCCACATGATTTTAATCCAAAACGAACACATAAAACTGTACGAAATATGCATAGACATACAAGGTCATTTCAAGGCAAACCTTTCGAACGTCATGAACGTTATTGGACGTTTGACCACCAAACTTCACGAAACTTGACACACTGCCTATATACACTATAATAACTCATTTAAGGATTTGTAACCTCATGAATCAGATATAAACACATAAAACCGCATATGAGTCACAATGTTGACTTAGTCGTTGAAAGTCTTGGTTGTCCCTTGACGTTTGACTTCCTATGCACCTAAATTCTTAGACACTGCCTCAAACCCACATTATAAACCATTTTAGGACCTTAGAAAATCATGACAAACATTTTAGAATCTAGCTTCACCTAAGTCATCTTCGGGGTCTTACACCACGACCCATGCAAGGCATTTGCCCCTGGGCTATCACCCGTAATCATACATATTGCTTCACTTAGATTCTTCCACTTTGAAATTATTTTTTATCAGTTCATAAAAATTTTAAGATTGTTCTTTGGATAATCATAGCTCTTTTTTGTTTTGGTGGTCATGATAATTTTTGAGATTTTAAAACACGAACCAGTAGTAGAAGACATGAAAATAATACTTTAAGGTATTAACAATAACATATGGGGCTTTATAACATCAACACATTACTTGTGAGCTCAAATGACAAATTTGACTTCAAATGTTTAAGAGGGAGATTCACCAAACTTTCCTTTGCAAATACCATTTCTATAATTACACAAGTATGGAGTAGTGAACATACAATGAAGTAATTCAATACACTAATGAGAGGGGAAAATATTATTAAACTATTTGGAGACCGTACACTGCAACTATGTTTCCTTTACTATAGCTTGGGAAATTCACTTATTGCTATTAGTAGCAAGTAGAAGATTCCATGCTGAAGAATATTGAATCGAATAGTCTTACATACCTTATCCTTTGACCAATACAACTATCACGATTCAGCCTCCCAATTTTAGGTATTAATCTACAACAATATAAGCCACGATAAACTATTTTAGCAGCTATCACACCGTGTAAGCCTTGTAAAACAGTTGCTAACTTTGACGGGTAATGAGCCCATACAACCATTAAAATAATGTGTATCACCACACCCTCCTTCTCTGCCCAATACATACATTACATATCCTTTTCCAAGATTACCCAAGATGCACCAACAACAAAACACCCAAAACAGCCTCAAATATTCTGTATCACAACCAATTATTGAACTCACCACCCCCTTTAGTTCTTTATGACATCACACCCATAATTCCTCACTTAACTCATACATAAGGAGGACAAAAAAAGGAGCAGTCACCTTATCTTAATTTTTGCAACTTTTCCTTTTAACTTGGAATCTTCAAGAACATCAACTTCCCTTCACACTTAAACCAAAGAAGAAGAGAAAACTATCTTAATAACCAAGTGAGCAGTAGTTTCTGAAAATAGTATGCCTATACTTAAGCATGAATAACATGTTTTCCTAATCATCCATGGGAAAATTAAGCGAAATACGTAATTGTCTTCACTTACCTTGTCTCTTAGAGATGAGGGTTTCTTCAAGAACCTTAGAAGAACTTAAGGCTGTTGTTTTAATCCTTAAGAGAAAAGAGAACAGGAGAGAGACAGAGACAGAGAGAGAGCTGAGAGAGCTGGAGTTAATTCTCAAATATTTTGTGTTAAAAATGAATGGGAATAGCACCCAATATATATCTTATAATGAGCATTTTTCACCTTTAAGAATCTCCTCTAGAAAACCTTATTTTCAGCCACAAATTGGTCAAGTAGGTGATGCACCTGCTTATGTACATCAAGCAGCTCAAAAGTCAATCTAGGTGATGCACCTACTAGATTTCACGCCTCATATCCCATTAAGACAGACAGACACCCAAAGCACTAAAATCCCGAGAGAAGCAACCTATAACCTGTTCTTACTATGCATATAACTATAACAATCGTGACAAGTTTACATAGGACGCAGTGATACAAACCAATATAAGTAGACCCAAAAGTAATATACAAGACTTGGCCGTTGAGGCCACAACTACTTAAGACATTACTGAACCATGTATATACGTCTAAAAAGCCTCTAAAAGATAGAAGACCTAGAGTAGGTCAGGACAGACCTCGCCTTACCCTTAAGTACGATACAATACAAAAATAAATTTACCAAGGACTCGGTAAAGCTCTGAAACAACCTGGAGCTCACCAAATGTAGTTGAGTATCGTGCGCTCCTACTAAGGAGGTCTACTAGCTAGAGTACTTGTTCCTGCAGCATGAAATGTAGCGTCCCCCGCGAGGGACGTAAGTATGAAAAAATGTATTGAATATGTAAGGCAATAGCATATGTAATATGAGGTCTCACATGAAATCAAGTACAAACATACGAGTGCATAGATCAGGAGAGAAGACCACCTTTATTTACTCTTGTGAGAGCATGTAAGTTACATTCTTTTCTTTACTTTTATGTACGCTATAATCTTTGTAAGGCATGTGAAACAAGTGACCAGGTGATCAGTGGTAGAAGAGGATGACCCATGCTAGGCATTTTAATCAATGGGATGCGGTCCTCATTATTACATAGTTTGAGTTCAGCCCATGCTTGGCTTTCGCCCCTGAGCTGCCACCCTTATGTACCAGTTGGGATCGACCCATGATAGGATTTCTCCCCTAGGCTGCCACCCGTAATTATAAAGATTTCTTCACTTATATTCTTTTATCTTTGAGTTTGTTGTTTATCAGTTCATAACTCTTCTTAGATTGTTCTTTGGATAATCATAACTCTTTTGAGATGTTGTTTTGGTGGTCATAATCATTTGGAGACATGGAAATGCAGACAAGTAGTAAAAGACATGAAAATAATACTTTAGGGTAGTAACGTTGACATAAGGAGCTATGTAACATCAACACATTACTTACTTTAAGAGCTTAATGACACAACTGACTTCAAATAACAAAGAGGAGGATTCACCAGACTTGCTTTTGCAAATACCATTCCTATACCAGCACATGGGGGGGTAATTACACAAGTATATAATAGTAAACATATAATGAAGTAGTTCTATGCACTAATAAGAGGGGAAATATTGTTAGCTATTTAGAGATAGTATGTTGCCACTATGTTTCCTTAATTAGGAATATAACTTAGGATATTCACTTCATTAATATTAATCGAAAGTATCAGACTTCATGCCAAGGAATATGGAATCAAATAGCCTTACATACCTTATCCTCTGGCTGATATAACTATCAAAATTCAACCTCCCCTTTTCGGTTTTAATCTAGCACACCATGACCCTCGTAAAAAGTAGCTAACTTTGACAGATAATGAGCCCATAAAGACCTTAACATAATGTATATCACCACACCCTCATTCTATATCTAACACATACATTATATATTCTTTCCCTAAGATCAACCAAGCTGCATCAACAATAATGGAAATAGAAAAGCCCCATATTCTTTATCATACAACCAATTATTGAACTCACCACCCCATTTACTTCTTCATGACAGCACACCACAAATTCCTCACTCAAACTCATACATAAGGAAGACAAAAATGGAGCAGTCACCTTACCTCAATTTCTGTAACTTCTCCTTATAACTTTGATTCTTTTAGAACTTTAACTTTCCCTCGCACTTAACCAAAGAAGAAGAAAAAGTATTTCAATAAATAGGAAGTGAACAGTAGCTGCTGGAAATAATCTTCTTTTGTACCCATACTTTAGAATGAATAACATGTTTTCCTAATCATCCTTAGAAGAATTAAGAACAATCCAATTGTCTGCACTTACCTTGATTTGCAGATATGAGCGTTTCTTGAAGAACCCTAACACATCTCAAAAGTGTTGTTATAATCTTGAAGAGAAAAGATAAAGAGAGCTTGAGTTAATTCTCAATATTTTGTGTTTAAGTGGTTGAAAGATATCTGCTCACATTAGATTTATATGGAACTTTATTAACAACAAAATTGTCCTCTAGAACCTCCGTTATTTTGGTTAATTTTCAGCCACTAATTGGTCAAGTAGGTGATGCACCTGCTTAAGTACATCACGCAGCTCAAAAGGCCAAAAACTAGGTGATGCACCTACTTGCTTTCACTTGGGATTTCGCAGATTTGACTGCTGTCTTTCTTTTATTTTTATTTTATTTTAATAGTTTTGGGCTTCAAGTGAGCCCATTAATATATGACTAAATCTGGTCCATCAAACTTGGGACGTTTAACTATATTATAGATCAAAAAGGTGATGCAGCTGCTAGCATAATAAAGCCAAGCAAGCAGCTTCATTATTTTATTCAATATTCTTAATATTACCTCCTTTTACTTCAACTTAGAAAGTAACTTTCAACTTTAAGCTCAAGTGCCACCTTCCTATCTCTAGCTTAAATACTTCCGTCAGAGTCAACTTACACTAAACACGCTGAAACGTACAAGGCATCAAATCACTTTCCGTATAGTTTAAACCATTACTAATAATATAAGGAACATGATCCCTCACCTACACTATAAGTCCATGTCATGTATAACATGGATAGAACTAGCAGATACATAATACAGGTCGTTACATCCTCTCCCCCCTAAAACATTCTTCCTCGAATGATAGCAAGGTTGTCCAGCCCAAAAACGTTTAAGCCTAAGTTAGTACTATTATTTATCACATTGAACATATAGACTTATACTTACTTGTCAATGCCTCCACTAACATTTTGATTGTTCTCACCAATCTGAAAGAGCTGAGGATACTTTAATTTCATTGTTTCTTCCGCTTCACATATAACTTTTTCTACTTGTTGGTTTCTCCAAAATACTTTTATAGAAGCTACTACTTCTTTATTTCTTAAATTCCTAACTTGTCGATCAAGAATAGCAATGGGTACTTCTTCATAAGTGAGATCTCCCGTAAATTGTACATCTTCTGTAGGAGTAATACGAGATGGTTCACCTATGAATTTTCAAAGCATTGAGGCATGAAACACCGGATGAATTCATGAAAGGTCTTGTTTGACTCAACTTTCCCTTTTTATCAAACTTCATCACCACTTTCATTGTAGACACCTTCAAGAACACCCCATTCCCTATAGAAAATTCTAGTCTTCTCCTTCTAATATCTGCATATGATTTATGTCGACTTTGAGCTATTTCTAGCCGCTGCTGTATCACTTTGATTTTTTCTGTAGCTTGATAAACAAGATCTGTCCCAAATAAGGCATTTTCACCTATTTCGAACCAGCCAATTCGTGATCTATACTTTCTACCATATGGATCTTCATCAGGTGCCATTTTAATGCTCGAATGGTAGTTATTGTAATAAGCAAATTAAATAAGTGGGAGGTAATCATCCTAGCTACCCTTGAAATTCAATATATAAGTTCGTAGTATATCCTCAAGTGTCTGAACTGTACGTTCTGCCTGACCATCCATTTGAGGAATAAATGTTGTACTTAAATTCACTTATGTTCTCAAACTCTTCTAAAATGACTTCCAAAAAATTGTAGCGAATTGAGCTCCTCTATAAGATATTATAGAGATTGGCACTCCATGTAGTCGAATTATATATTTAATGTACAACCTCACATACTCGTAAGCTGTATAAGTAGTCTTCACCAGAAAGAAGTGCGCTACTTTGGTAAGTTTGTCAACTATTACCCATATGGAGTCAAACTTCTGGAATGAACAAGGCAAACCAGTGACAAAATCCATGTTGATCATGTCCATTTTCAAATTGGAAGTTCTATACGCTGCATGTAACCTCCGGGGTTTTGGTGTTCTACTTTTACCTGTTGACAAAAGCCAAAAATTCTGCAATGTTCTTCTTTATGTCCCCCCGCCAATATATTTCTTTCAAGTCATGATACATTTTAGTTGACCCCGGATGAACATAGTATCTTGAATAATGTGCTTACATCATTATCCTCTTTGTTAGATCATCTACATTCGGTACACACAATCTGTATTACATCGAATTGCTCCCTCTTGTTTAATGTCAAATGCCTTTTACATTCCATGTTGTACATTCAACTTAAGATGTAAAAGAATAGGATCATAGTACTGCTTCTCTTTCACTACTTCCACTACTAATGAGGATTCTGCCATATTTTGCACAATAACCCCTTCGTCTAGAGATTCAAGAAGGTGAACGCCCAAGTTTGCTAGTTGGCACATGTCACGCCCCGAGCTACCCCCGAGACGCGGACACGGAACCTAGGACCACAAGTGATCCAAGATAATAAACTGTTGCGGAAGCTAAATCATACTTAAAATGAAAAGATGGGGAATACCCATATTCTATAACTTAGATATTTGAAAACAATGAATTTAATACAAAAGAAATATTAACTCAATACTAAGCTGAATCTAACTATGTCAGAAAATAGCCTCTAAACTAGACTAGAAATACTGGGACAAGCCCCAGCTAAATCTAGCAAAAACTGAAACTAAATGACTAAAGACTGAAATGAAACTCATGACTGTTGTCTTCGGAGAATGAGGACTCACCACTAAATCTGCTGAACTGGAGATCGGGAAATCGATCTATGCGTGATCTGAATGCTGAGAACCTGAACCTACATCACGAGAAGATGTAGCGCACGTATGCGTCAGTACTTGAAAGGTACTGAGCATGTAGGATAGAGTAAAGCTGAAATAAAACATAATTGAACAAGTACAAAAACAAGTATAATAATCTAAACGTGATGTGCTGATTTCTGAGCTAACTCGATGCAATGACCAATTTATAACATGCTGAAATTGAATATTGAATATACTGATAAATGGTCAATGCAGAGAGTTTGACAGAACTGTGGGAGCTTCTAATAACCGATAATAAAACCACATGAGCCAAATGTAGAGTCCGATGTATACGCCCCATCGAGAGGACCCAATATACCCTGCCAAAAGGTATAAACGCATCCTAATGTGATCACTAAACTGATTGCCCACAGAGGGGACTTACAACCTACTTGGCTAGTAGTTCTGGGTTTATTGGGTACACTAAACCTTAGTCCAACTCGGTATTATGCTACTACCAATGAATTCTGTAAATTAAATTATATCTGAATTTCTGTAAATACTGGATAGCTCGAAACTGAACATGCAAACTTGGAATGCAACAATTAATCTGGTAATTATGCATTTATAACTGCTGCATGTATACCTGAAGTGTCTGAAATATCTGACCTAGCATGTGTAATTCAAGAACTAAAGAAATACAAAGCTGGGGTTCTGAAACTCATGCAATAAACTGAATAATAACATGATAATCTGATTTGGAACACATAACTAATAAATTTATGAAGTTATAACAAAGTACTAGAAACCCTAGGCTTAATCATGACAAGAGAATCAAGAATCTGACGGAAAACTAGGGACCCAATGGGTGAAAGCAACCCACTAGTGAAATCTCACATACCTGGTGATGAAATCCAAGGAAAAATACTTATGTTTCGAGGCTGGAACTTCTGGAGCTTGTGGCGTTCTTGAACTAGGGTTCTTGAGCTTTTTTCTCCTCTCTTGCTTCTAATTTTCTAAGTTTTGATTTAATGATTTGACTTGGATATGTTTTAATTATGTATCTAGGCTTAAATTGACTAAAATATGATTATTTAGGGTCAAAACGACGTAACTTAGGGTTTAAATGGAATGGGAAAGGTCAAAAAGACCCCTGGGAAGGTTGCTGTCAGGCCTCACGACGGCCAGGACTGACGGTCCGTTGTGCGCCCGACGCCCCGTCATTGTGTCCGTCGTGAGGAACTGTTCGACAGGCCTTTACTAAAATGGGCATAAGTTTTTACTCACAGGTCTGATTTTAGCAAGGTCGGTGGATATGGAAAGATAATTCAATTATCTATCTGTGGAAAGGTAATGGGAGACCAATTCATTTTGTGCTAAGAGATCATTTTAAGTTGACCCAACTTCATTTTCCTTTAACTGGCTTAAAATTTTCCATCTACAGACCGTAGGTCCACCTACGAACCATGTTTGTCACCCATAGCTCTTGTCAGAGAGTGGTTGAAGGGAGTCTTGATCGACAGTCACACACTACGGACCGTCATTTAACCTACAAACCGTAAGTTCATTCGTCATCCAAGACTTAACCAATTTCTCTAGGCTAAAATTTTTGGGAGTTTCTGATCCCATCGACGGTTGTGAAGGATGGACCGTGGTTCAGGCTACGGTCCGTCGATACCACCGTTGGTAGCACCTGCAGATTTTTCTGAAAAACTAATTTTTGGTCTGTTTTGGCTACGGTGTGTTACATTATGTCCCCCTTTGGAACATAGTCCTTGAATTAAGACTAAACTGGATGAAATAGTGGGAGAGAGATGCAATGTCACGACCCAACCCGATGGGCCGTGACTAGTGCCCGTTTTGGACACCCACATACAAACTTGCTAAGTATAACCAACTGAAACTAAGACAATATGGAATTTAATCAAATCAAGCCAACCCCAATGTCATATATATATAAAGAGGACCTGTCTCGTAAGGAGTCATAACCATTCAACCGTAACAACATACGCGAGCCGACAAGGCCGCCACTATCCAAAGCATAATAGCATGTGTAAGCCGACAAGGCTGCCACTGCACAATACACAATGATGTACGCAGCCGACAAGGCTGCCCCTGTACAAGTGGACATCCCGAACAAACCATGTCCAGACCATTATTCAAAACATATATATATAATCCACATAATGTCCATAGACCTCTAAGAGTACAATAGTGAAACTCGACGGGACAGGGCCCCGCCATACCCATAGACAAGCAAAAGACTACACAAAAAGTTATGTACCAAAACGACTGGGCTCCGGAACACTGGAGCTCTCCCAATCAGCAGAGTAGATATCCTAGGCGGGAGGATCACCGAACTGTGCGTCTACACCTGCGGGCATGAAACGCAGCCCCCCGAGGAAAGGGGGTCAGTACGGACAACGTACTGAGTATGTAAAGCATAAGGTAGAGATGACAGGATACCAACATGATAAGTCGAAACAAGATATCGCTACACGTGTACCTTTTAAGTGAAAATCATGCATATCTTTTACATATAAGGTGCCCAGCTTCCCTAGTAAGGGACTCGGCAAAATAATCATCATATATATACATCATACGTACCCGGTCCTCTAGTGAGGGACTCGGTGAAATAATCATCACATCATCTCCATCATCATCATCATAACCATCCTCATCACCAATCATATATATAACATACATACCCGGCCCTCTAGTGGGGGACTCAGTGACATATGCAAGAAACTCCGCACGAACATTACCCGGCCCGGGACTCGGTGAAATGATAAATGACTCTATGCACGAGTAGAATATTATGAGCAACCATATGCAATTAAAATCATTTCTTAAAACTCAATAGAACAATCAACGTGAACCAGCAAGGAGTATTTCCAAAGATTAACGTTTTATGAAGATTATGAACCTTTAATACGATATGGAAACGTAAAATCTCAATGACTCTAAGAAGCACTACCATAGATATGAGAAATCATTATAGCCTTAGACATAGCTGATATATAGAGGAATAGTTGTGGAAGCAAGAATATACGTCACCTATACGCTCTAGAGGTAAGTATCAAACTTGTCCGTTATTCACTCTTTTTTAAAGGTCATGGCCAAACAAAGAAAGAAGGGATAGCGTCATACTGTATAGTCGAGCCGCACGTCCAATATTTACTGCTCAAGCTATTAATGTATAACAAGCAACAATCGTGCCGCAATTAGATAAACGCTTTACTATTTTTTAAGCTAGCTAATAATCTAACGAAAATCCGGCAGCACTTCCCCTATTTTCCTTACTTCATACCAATCCGACAACAACCCAAATTATCCACAGCAATACCAATAACACATATAACCCAACGAATCATATTAAACAGCCCCCCCCAAAACAGTTCCGTCTCGGCAACCATAGCAGCGAAGCAACGATACACCGAGCGATAACTCATTTTATAATTTGCAACACATCTACCTTATCATATCCATCCTTTGGAGTATATACCCATCATCACATTAACATACACATGACGTCAAAACAGAATTTCCCGCAGTTTGCTTTAATCAAAACAACCCAAACACTAACACGACACCACTAATCATCCGATTATGGTTTCCGTTCATACTTAGCACATTCAATAACTAAAACAAACTTCCTAAGCTACTGGTCACGCCCCCTTCTTAATATTATTGGATAATTAACAAAGGTATTCTAAAGAATTAACACACAAAGCAAAGAGATTACTAACCAAATTATTTGCAGTTGTTGGCCAAGAGTTGCAGGGTTGGTTTTCTTCATTTCCATGGCTGCCTAAGCCAAGCGGTGCAGAAGATGATATGCTGCAATGCATTTCACCACCTTATATATAGTATGGAGTGGATTTCACCACCTCATTTATAGTATGGAGTGGAGGCAGCCCCCCTCTACACGTGTCCCACTAAGGCTAGCTCCCAATCTGATTCCTTTTATTTTTGCCTTGAGTGGTGGGGCCCACTGGATTAATTTAATCCTAATCAGCCACTAATTAATCCCTCACTTAAAGTTAATGGCACTTACATTAGCCAAATCATACTTAATATCACATTTGGAATTAACATCCTTGCCTAATATTTCTTTAATCACTTGGAATTTAAAATAAAATCTCATTCCCCGGACTTACTTCTACTAGATCATGACGCGCACTACGTATAAAAATACGATACATAACATGCAAACCCCACTATTAAACACTGAGAACTGAGTTCTAACTGAATTGAGTTCTGAGTACATGCAATTACGCTAAAAATGAAAGTATAAACTGAGGGAACATGATTCTAAAACTGAATTTACGCATGAATGACTGTAAAACTGAAGAGGAACTATTACCTCAAGCTGGAGTGGAATCGGAAGGAAAAGACAAGGATACTTGGCTTTCATGTCTACTTCTCCTTCCCAAGTAGCTCCCTCTACGGACTGACTCCTCCACAAAACCTTGACTGAAGCGACTTATTTGTTTCTCTACCTTCTAACATGACGGTCAAGAATCTCAACTGGTACATCCTCATAAGAAAGACTATCTTTCACCGCCACACTCTCTAATGACACTATATAGAGGCTGGGTCACCCACACACTTCTTGAAGAGTGAGATGTGGAAGACCGGATGCACTGCTGCTAATTTTGCTGGCAACTCTAACTCATATTCCATCTTGCTAATCCTTTTCAAGATCTTGTAAGGGCCTACATATCTAGGACTGAGCTTTCTTTTCTTTCCAAATCTCATCACCCCTTTCATAGGTGAGACTTTCAAAAAAACCCAATCGTCAACTTGGAACACTAGCTCCCTTCTCCTTACATCTGCATAAGATTTCTGACGACTTTGGGTTGTCTTAAGTCTATCTCTAATGAGTTGCACTTTCTCCATAACATAAAGGACTGAATCTGGCCCTATCAGAGCTGCTTCACCTACTTCAAAGCAACCAACAGGAGATCTACATCTATGCCCATATAAAGCCTCATAAGAGGCCATCTGAATGCTGGAATGGTAGCTATTATTGTAGGCAAACTCAATAAGAGGAAGGTGATCATCCCAACTACCTTTGAAAATGGTCACACAAGCTCTCAACATATCCTCTAAGGTCTGAATGGTACGCTCTGCCTGCCCATCCGTCTGTGGATGGAATGTTGTACTAAGATTAACTTGAGTACCAAGACCTTTTTGAAATGACTTCATGAAATGAGAGGTAAACTGAGGACCTCTATCAGAGATGATAGACAAAGGAACCCCATGCAACCTCACAATTTTAGTAAGGTAAATCTTGGCATAGTCCTCTGTCGAATATGTAGTCTTGACCGCCAAAAAGCGAGAAGACTTAGTCATCCTATCAACTATCACCCAAATAGAGTCATACGGTCTGCGAGTACGAGGTAACCCTGTGATGAAATCCATATTGATCACATCCCACTTCCAAGTAGGAATATCGATCTCTTGTGTCATACCTCCTGGTTTCTGATGTTCTACCTTGACTTGCTGGCAATGGGGGCACTTACTCACAAAGTCTGCTATATCCCTCTTCGTGCCATTGCACCAGTAGACTTCCCGCAGATCGTGGTACATCTTAGTGGCACCTAGATGAATAGAAAACCTGGAGTTATGAGCTTCTGCAAGAATATGCTGCCTCAACTCTCCGACATCAGGAACACACAATCTACCTTGGTAGCGAAGTACACCATCTCCCCCTTGGGAGAAAACCTCCACTCTCTGATTGTTGACTTCACCCTTTAGTTCAAGCAAGATCGGATCATTCTCTTGATTTTCCTTAACCTCCACTACAAAGACGATTCTACCCATTCTGAATTGTTACACCGTTGTCTGATATGCTCATAACGCGAACTCCCAAGCCCGTGAACATCCTTCACCAGCTCCTTTCTTTTTCACTCAACATGGGCTACACTACCCATAGATAATCTACTAAGAGCATCGACCACTACATTTGCCTTTCCAGGATGATAATGCACACTCATATCATAATCCTTAAGGAACTCAAGCCATCTCCTCTGGCGAAGATTCAACTCTTTTTGGGTGAACACATACCGAAGGCTCTATGATTGGTGAACACATCTACATGAACACCATATAAGTAGTGTCTCCATATCTTGAGTGCAAACACCACTGCTGCAAACTCGAGGTCATGAGTTGGATAGTTCTTCTCATGCACCTTAAGCTTTCTAGAGGCATAAGATATAACATTATCTCTTTGCATCAACACACAACCAAGGCCAACTCTGGATGCATCGCAATAGATCACATAACCATCTGAACCCTCTAGTAGAGTCAAGACAGGAGTTGTAGTCAATCTAGTTTTCAATTCTATGAAGCTTTTCTCACAATCATCTAACCATTGGAACTTGACCATCTTCTGAGTCAACCTAGTCAATGGTGAGGTTATGGATGAAAATGCTTCCACGAACCTTCTGTAATAAACTGCTAGACCTAAGAAACTTCTGATATTTGTAGTAGAGGTAGGTCTGGTCCATTGTTTCACTGCTTCTATCTTTTGTGAATCTACGCGGATCTCTTTGCTAGATACATGTGACTAAGGAAAGCAACGGATTGCAACCAAAACTCACATTTACTAACTTAGCAAATAACTGGTGATTTTTAAGAGTCTGTAGAACAACTCTCAAATGTCTTGCATGTTCTTCCTCACTTCTAGAGTAAATGAGGATATAATCAATAAAGATGATAACAAATAAGTCTAAGTATTGTTTGAGCACTTTGTTTATCAAATCCATGAAAGCTGCATGAGCATTGGTTAGTCCAAATGACATGACTATAAATTCATAATGACCATACTGAGTTCTGAAGGTTGTTTTCGGAATGTCACTATCTCTGACTCTGAGCTGATGATAACCCGATCTGAGGTCTATCTTTGAGAAATGACTAGCACCCTGAAGTTGGTCAAACAAGTCATCAATCCTGGGGATGGGATACTTATTATTGATTGTGACCTTGTTCAACTGTCTATAGTCAATGCACATTCTGAGAGAACCATCTTTCTTCTTTACGAACAATAGTGGTGCACTCCATGGTGAAATACTAGGTCTGATAAAAACCTTATCTAGAAGGTATTTCAACTACTCTTCAATTCCTTAAGCTCTGTTGGAGCCATTCTGTAAGGAGGAATGAAAATAGGCTGGGTATCTGGAAGGAGATTAATTCCAAAGTCAATTTCCGTTTCAGGAGGAATCCCGGGAAGATCTTTTGGAAATACTTCTGGAAATTCACAGACTACTGGAACTGACTCAAGAGATGGGGTTTCAAGGCTAGAATCCTTAGCCCGAACTAGATGATAGATATAACCCTTAGATATCATCTTTCTGGCCTTAAGGTAAGAAATAAATCGACCCATAGGCCCTAGGCTACTACCCTTCCATTCTAAGATTGGTTCGTCTGGAAACTGAAAACGAACAATCCTAGTTCTACAATCGACTGAGGCATAATATAAGTTTAACCAATACATTCCTAGAATGACATCGAAGTCTACCATTTCTAACTCTACTAGATCTGTTGAGGTGACTTTCTGAGAGACTATAACAGGGAAATTCCTGTATACTCATCTAGCTATAACTGGTTCACCGACTGGAGTAGAGACTAAGAAAGGTTCTGAGTGAGTTTTTGGACTGACATTGAATTGGACTGCTATACTGAGTTACAAAAGACAAAGTAGTCTCTGTTATCTTTAAATTGAGTAAACCATATGTGAGTAAAATCCTTAAGCTGGTTGGATGCTAATTTAACCCTATCACTACCAGTTACTTGCATAACTCCAAATATTTTATTGACCTTATCAATGAACTTCTGTGGGTCCTCATACAACTTGGGACCCTAAACTCAGGTGAATCTTTCTAAACAAATGTCGAATACTAGCTGCCACTGATCCACCATTATTCTTAATTGGAACTCGAACCTTCTGATTGTTCCAGGATGTCATACTCTGAGGCAAAAGCTGAATTGACATTCTGAAACTCTGCATTTGAACCTCCTTTTCTGGTACTAGAGGAACTGTGTTAGCATTGCATGCACTAGCATTCCATGCCTAAGCTCTACGAGGAGGCATGATCTTAAGCGCTCAACATCGAGTTAGAATAGAATTAGATCATACCTTACGCACGATAAGAGTAACAAGAACGGAAAGTTTTCCTAAAAACACTTTGTAGCCTGCCTCTCATTAGATGTGGGGCACTACACACCCATGATAAGGACTCTACTTAGTGCGGCTTTTCAAACATCCTAAGACTCTTAAACCTAGTGCTCTGATACCAAATTTTGTCATGCCCTGAGCTACTCCCGAGACGCGGACACGAAACCTAGGACGATAAGTCATCCCAAGCAAACCCCGTTGGCATGATCATGAGCATACTAAAGATAATAAACTGTTACAAAAGCTAAATCACACTTAAAATGAAAAGATGGGGAATACCCATATTTTATAACTGTTGAAAACAATGAGTTTAATACAAAAGAAATATTAACTCAATACTAAGCTGAATCTAACTATGTATGAAATTAGCCTCTAAACTAGACTAGAAATACTGGGACAAGCCCCATCTGAATCTAGCAAAAACTGAAACAAAATGACTAAAGACTGAAATGAAACTCATGACTGTTGTCCTCGGAGAATGATGACTCACCACTAAATCTGCTAAACTGGAGATTGGGAAATCAATCTATTCGTGATCTGGATGCTGAGAACCTGAAACTACATCTTGAGAAGATGTAGCGCACGTATGCGTCAGTACTTGAAAGGTACTGAGCATGTAGCATAGAGTAAAGCTGAAATAAAACATAACTGAAAAAGCACAAAAATAAGTATAATAATCTGACGTGATGTGCTGATTTATGAGCTAACTGGATGCAATGACCAATTTATAACATGCTGAAACTGAATACTGAATATACTGATAAATGGTCAATGCAGAGAGTCTGACTGAACAATGGGAGCTTCTAATAACCGATAATAAAACCACATGAGCTAAATGTGGAGTCTGATGTATACGGCCCATCGAGAGGACCCAATATACCCTGCCAAAAGATATAAAGCATCCTAACGTGATCACTAAGCTGATTGCCCACAGAGGGGACTTACAACCTACTTGGCTAGTAGTTATGGGACTATTGGGTACGCTAAACCCTAGTCCAACTCGCTATTATGCTACTCCCAATGAATTCTGTAAATTAACTGATTATATCTAAATTTCTGTAAATACTAGATAGCTCGAAACTAAACATGCAAACTGGAAATGCAACAATTAATCTGGTAATTATACATTTAAAACTGAGACATGTATATCTGAAGTGTCTGAAATATCTGACCTAGCATGTGTAATTTAATAACTAAAGAAATACAAAGCTAGGGTTCTCAAACTAATGCAATAAACTGAATAACATGATAATCTGATTTGGAACGTATAACTAATAAATTCTTGAAGTTCTAACAAAGTTCTAGAAACCCTAGGCTTAATCATGACAAGAGAATCAAGAATCTGACTAAAAACTAGGAACCCAATGGGTGAAAGGAACCCACTAGTGAAATCCCACATGCCTGGTGATGAAATCCACGGAAAAATACTTAAGTTTTGGGGCTGGAACTGCTGGAGCTTGTGGCGTTCTTGAACTAGGGTTCTTGAGCTTTTTCTCCTCTCTTGCTTCTAATTTTCTAGTTTTGATTTAATGATCAGACTTGGATATGTTTTAATTATGTTTCTCGGCTTAAAATGACTAAAATATGATGATTTAGGGTCAAAACGATATAACTTAGGGTTTAAACAGAGTGGGAAAGGTCAAAAAGACCCTTGGGAATGTTGCTATCGGGCCTCACGACGGCCAGGAATGACGGTCCATCGTGCTTTGTTGGGTCCGTCGTGAGGGCCTGTTTGGCAGGCTTTTACTAAAATTGGCATAACTTTTTACTCGGAGGTCTGATTTTAGCAAGGTTGGTGGATATGGAAAGATAATTCAATTATCTATCTATGGGTAGGTCACGGGAGACCTAATTCATTTTGTGCTAAGATTTATGCTCATTTTTAGTTGACCCAACTGCATTTCCCTTTAACTGGCTGCAAGTTTTCCACCTACGGATCGTAGGTCCACCTATGAACCATGCTGGTCATCCATAGTCTTGTCAGAGAGTGGTTGAAGGGAGTCTTGATTGACAGTGACAGACTATGGACCGTCGTTTGACCTACGAACCATGCTGGTCATCCATCGACAGTTGTGCAGGACGAACCGTGGTTCAGTTTACGGTCCGTCGATGCCACCGTTGGTAGCACCTGCAGATTTTTCTAAAAAACTAATTTTTGGTCTGTTTTGGCTACGGGGTGTTACAGCACAAATCCTTAGTTATTCCTTGTGTTTCTACACACTACAAGATGTCAATGTTATAATCATTTAATAGCTCCAGCCACCTACGCTGCCTCAGATTTAAGTCCTTTTGCTTAAAGATATATTGTAAGCTCTTATGATCTGTATATATCAACATGAACTCCATACAAGTAGTGATGTCATATCTTCAAACCAAACACAATTGCTGCTAGCTCTAGATCATGGGTTGGATAATTTTTCTCATGTGGCCGCTGCTGCCTCGAGCCATAATAACATTACCATAATGCATCAATACACAACCTAATCCCACTCCCGAATACAGGTGTAGAAGTTATTTTTACTCTTCAGCTATTCGAAGCTTCTTTCACACTCATCATTCCACAGAAACTTGGTTTCTTTATGTTTTAGCTTTGTTAAGAGTGCAACAATGGAAGAGAATCCTTCAACGAACCTTCTATAATAACCTGCCAATCCAAGAAAACTATGGATCTCCATAGACATTATAGGTCTTGGCCAATTTTTCACGGATTCTATCTTTTGGTTATAAAGTCTTATTCCTTCATCAGATACAATATGACCTAAGAATGCCATGGTTTTCAACTAGAACTCACATTTAGAGAACTTTGCATACAATTTACGATCACGAAGAATTTGTAAAACCTGCTACAAGTGATTACATGATCCTCTTATGATCTTTAATACACCAAAATGTCATCTATGAACACTGTCACTAATACATCTAAAAATGGCTTGAACACTATATTCATCAAATCCATAAAAGCTGTTGGTGAATTTTTTAGCCCGAATAACATGACTATGAACTAAAAATGACCATACCGTGTTCGAAAGCTGTCTTGGGTATATATTTGTTCTTGAACCTCACTTGGTGATAACCCAACCTCAAGTTGATCTTTGAAAAACACCTAGCACCGTGTAACTGATCAAACAAATCATCAACTCTAGGGAGGGGATATTTGTTCTTAATCGTTACCTTATTCAACTGTCGCTAGTTGATACACATTCTAAACGATCCATCTTCTTGCATACAAATAAAACGGGTACTCCACATGGGGATATACTAGGCCTTATGAATCCTTTTTCTAATAAGTTTTTTAATTGCTCCTTCGACTTCCGTAATTCTGTCAGAGACATTCTATATGGAGGAATTGAGATAGGTTGAGTATTTGGAAGAACATCAACACCTCTAATTCTTGTTTTGGAGGCAAACATGGAATATCTTCAGGAAACACATCAAGAAATTCATTTACCACTTGAACAAATTGAAGGTTTGGTGGCTCTGCATCTACGTTTTTCCCTCTGACTAGGTGACTTATGTATTCTTTGGAAATCATCTTATTTTCCTTAAGATAAGAACTAAATTTACCTCATGGCAACCTAATATTAACTTTCCATTCGAGGACTACCTCTTTTGGTACTTAAAATGCACTATCTTAGTTCGGCAATCTACCGTGGCGTAACAAGAAGCAAACCAATCCATACCCATTATGACATCAAAATCTACCATGTCTATCTCAACATGGTCAGCCAATGTATCGCAATCACTAATAGTTACTATGCAATTACGATAAACCCTTTAACTATAATAGACTCACCAATCGGTGTAGACACTTCAAATGGCTTCACTAATAATTCTGGTTCTCTTTTGAACTTTTTAGAAATCAATGGAGTGACAAATGATAGTGTATAACCCGGATCAATTAATGGATAAACAGTATGTGAAAAGATGAACGGTGTACCTGTAACCATATCCGCAAGGCTTCTGAATTTTGTCGATCCCCTACAACATATATGCGATTCTCACCTCCACTAGAACTAGATACCCCCTAGCTCCTCTACCACAACCTTTAGGCCTATGTATTCCCCTACCTAATGAAGGTGTTGATGAGGTTGATGCAACCACTAATCTAGTCGGCTGTCACGACCTGGGAGCACCCACTAGAAGTAATGTGGTGTACTTGACCTCTCAAAGGTCTTATACAAGCCCATATTTATCATTCATCGCATTCTCATAGGTAAATTTTAGCGGAAAATTAAAAATTTAATAGCACATCATATGCTAGAACATCACTTCCATATATATAAAATATCATAATACATAGTTAAAGACTCTAGTCTCTTTTTGTCATCCTAGACTCAACATCATTAGAGTAGAATAGGGAAACGACCCTGACAATATAAATCATAAGTAAACTTATTACATAACTTCATTGTAAAGTATGACTTAGGAGATCCTTGGACTTAAGGATTCCTTTTCTTGAGCTTGCGAATCACATATCAAGCTCCCCATGACTAAAGACATCCTTTAAGCATCGATAACCTAAACTTTGTGTAAAAAGATAGAGAAGAATGGAGTTAGTAGAAGAATGCACTAAGTATGGAAACCATGTAAAAACATGCATTTAAAATAGACATTTTACTTGAAAACATGCATCATGCCTTTTGTGAAATCTTTATAAAACTTTGATACAATAAAAATTATACCATTTACATACTTCATATATGTATATTTCATAGTCACACATCATATAAAATCATACATTGCATTTAAGGAATTTTAGAGTCACATTACAGTAAGCATTTTCCTTCTTTAAAGTGAACTACTTTCTATTTACACTGAGCTTCTTCACACTCTAACTTCTTAACTTTCCTAAGTAACCCTCTAGTGACACTTGGTGCAATGCATAAATAATGTCTCATAACACTATCAATACTCAAGCATTACCTTAAGACCACAAGGAAACATGCATATAACCTTTCAACTCAACACGTACAACCATAGGACCATTTCATATAACAAGGCATATACTTAGCATTAGACTTAACATAAGACTTTACTCACAATCCTAAGCCAAGTCGACTAGTCCAATGCATGTGAAGCCCCATAACCTAACACATACTTAATAAACCTATCATAAGACCACAAGTACCATAATATTCACTTTATACATTAACATGTCAAGCATAGACAACTCCGTTCATGCCAAGCAAGACCTTCATAATATAGTCATTCAGACCAACTTTATGCACATAAGGATAAGACCATTTCATATAGATCCATCTGGACTCATATCATGCATATCATCACAAGAAGTAGACAATACTACAATGTGATGCATAAATACATAAACATAGACGCGTGCATTAGAACACATTCCTAAAAATTCCCTCAAGAGCTACTTGTGCAATGCATAGGTGAAGCCACATACCCCAATCTACACTTAGACCCTACCTTTAGGTTATCATAATTAGGGTCCTAGTAATTTACTTCCATTGTCCATTTTACTTTAGGGAAATTGTAACCTTAACCAACACTAAGACCATGGGTGGTAAACATGGAATTTGTTGTTTAAGAATCTTAGACCAATGGAAGGTGATCTACTTAGCCAACATAGAACATTAAGACATGCTAGAAGTCCAAGTGAAATCAGTTGCTAGATCCTATGTGGCAAGCATAGTTTATGGAACTTGGAGGTACATGTGGAAAGCTTTTGTATGCCTATTGTGGCGTTATAGTTAACCACTTATGGAAATATCGCCCTATGCCATTTGGATAAGAGGCTAACCACCTTGTGAGAACTATGGTGACCTACCTTCCTACAATGGGAAGGGACACCCCTCATCTTCATGTTCACTCGGTGCTAAGATAAGTTTCCTTAATTGAAAGCCTTTATAAAAACATTATTTTATAAAACATTAGACTTTAGGAGTTTGACTCCCCATATTCTTAGCTCATAGGTCATAGAGGAGAGTTCATAAACCTATATCATGTGAGAAACCCTTTCACATTGACATAGCATATTCGAGCACCATCTAGTTTAGGGTACTCTTGAGAACACCTTTCAATTGCCCCTCTATTGACTAGATCATCATACATGTGTGTGTATACATATATGTGAGCAACCCTTTCACATAACACATTAAGGCCACACATATTAAAACTTCATTTTATTCATGCATAAGTGTACAAGTGTAACTATATGAGCAATCCTTTCATGTAAACACATTTAGACACTAAGTATAATCATACTTCATCATAACATGTATAATACATGTTCATAACATACTCATGGATTCATATTATTGTACATAGATCACACACCTAGGACCTATCATATCAAGGAACACATGTGCAATGAATAGACAATACCCATAGCCTTGACCATACTAATACACCTATCAAGTAATTCTAGTTAAATGATACATCACATAACACCATAGAAGGATAACATACCATGAGGCACATTTATTTAAGAGTTACAATATCATTATCGTAAGCTCTAGTCATTATGCACATATGCTAACTTTACTTCACATAGAACATTATAAGGCCTTAATCATAGGCAGAACATACACTTAACCATTCACATGCTCATAACATTAGAAAAACAACATATATCATGACTAGAATAGGAAACTAGGCATAGGATTCACTTTGGTGATCACAATCACCACACATTCATATCACAATGTGCCTTCAAGGCCATGATTACATCACATATATCTTGTCTATAAAATAAACACCGCCACCATAAGTGGACCATACAACACAATGCCATACAAGGCTTCATCAACTAACAATTCTATAGAAAAGTAGAAGGGAAGAGTCATTCTTACCAATTCATCAACCTTTGATCAGCATTTATCAATATTCACTTTTCATCAACAATATAATAAAAGGTAGTAGCTACAAGTATCTTTACATAAACGAGATCCTACATTCATGTACTATAAAATCCAGTTCATAGTGAATACACTACATTCATCAATGGATAGGAAGTAGATAAACATAGATCACTCACCAATTTTCCTTGCCTTAATCATCAATCATAATTCATCAACAATATACTTGTAGGGCAGTAGCTAAAGAGATAATAACCTCAGCTAGATCATGCTTCATCTACCCTAGAATTTAGATCACATCATGTACATTACATTATCAATCTATAGGCTAGAAGAACCTAGATCAATCCTTACCAATTAGATTGTATCTAATGGAAATTGAGTATTCTTAAAACAACTAAAAATCTGCATAAGCTAGAATACGATAGATAGCATCCTCGAACATAAGGACCTACCAAGACTTGCAGAAAGAGTTTAAAGCTTTTTCAAATCGACCTCCATAAACTTCAGTGGCTGGAACCTACAGTTGTAATAATACAAAGTAATGGGGTTAGTACGCCACAGGTACTAAGTGTGGGTATATGCACATAACATTTAAGGGGACATGCATGAAGAAGGATCATTTATCATCTCTTTAGAAAAAGATGCTAAGTCATATGAAAGTCTTCAATGCGCATACCATAAAACATATACAAGTTAAGGATTCGTTCAACTTAAAGTATGATCATAATCAAAGACATACTATCATAGAGTGATGTTAACATTTCATATTCAATAGATCATATAAACATAACTACAAAACACTTACAAATGATCCCATCCCCAACCTACAAGTGCAGTGGTCATGTGAATCCCCATAACCCCGCACAACCAAGTAGATAAGATAAGAACCATAAATAAAGTTTTGCTTCATATAACTTGTAATATAACTAGTCATCACTTCATATAGCAATATAACACAATAACATATTCATCATAGTGACCAACATTCATATAAGAATAACATCATGTATCATAAAAATATATATTTCATGTTATCATATTACATAAGAACAATCTCCTAGGACTTCCCTTAGAGTCAACTTGTGCAATGTCTAGGTAGAGTCCTATACCCCTACCTCTACTAAGTAGACTCCTCAAGTCACCCTAGACTGCGTTTATTTACTTGTCTTTCATTTTAACTTGAGGAAACATTTAACTTAATCGACATAGACCATGTGGGCTAAACATGGAATTAGGTGTCATAAAACCCCACACCGAAAGAAGGTGGTCTATCAGACAAAGTAGAACCTGACATGAAATAGCTTTCTAGGTGGATCCACTAGCTAGTATCCTATGGTGGCAACATAGTTCAAGAACTAGGAGATGTATTAGAGACCAATAGTTCCATATTACATGGCTGCCTCAATATCATGAGATTCATTGTGAACCTACCTTCCAACTAGGGAAGGGACACTTCTCATATCTAGTTCATTAGTGCTTAGCTTAAGCCCCTTTCTTGAATAACTTTTAAGTTGTCTTTTATCATAAACTTATCATAGGTCATAGAAGATTAAATCCTAGTATAAACATGATCATGATTTCTTTAGGATTGGATGAGAATTTTCTTTCATCATAACCCTTCGTATGTGTGGTTAACCTAAAATAATCACCTTGTGTAAAACATACAAGAGGATGTCATAAACTTGCATTTTTATATTCAAATCATGATCTCACATTAGCATGTTCATAGCCCAACATATATATATACATGGCAACATCATACACAATCAATAGCATTGTAACATCAATTATGGGCTAGCATGACCAACATAAAGTTATCACGACTTAGAAGACCTCTCGCTTCCAATTTCTTTATTCAAGAATTTACCTTCAACTTACAACATTCGTAGCCATAACATAGTCATATATATTCAATAAAATAATGTAGGCTAAAGGAAAGGGTCATTTAAGAGTTCATTCTAGTCTTAGTTCCAATCCTTGCATTTTCATATTATCAAGTAGTAGAAACAATCATACGAAACCATCATCTAAATAGAACATGCAACACAAAATTCAAACATACTAACCACATACTCAGCGATTCGTGTGAAGTATACCATGGAAAACACTTACTTTTCATTGAAAATCATAAATCTAGTGTTGGGAAGAAAATACGTTTTGTAGAGTAAAAACCCTAGTATTTGGAATACTTAAAAACTTATCTTGAAAGGACCTCTTGGGGAAATAAATCCAAAGAGTGAGAAACCCATACCTTTTAGATGAAGAATCCACGAAAATTGGATGAAAAACTTGAAGTGTTCGTCTTCTTCCTTAAGCTTTTCTTCTTCTTCAATGGAGTTTAAAAAAGAGAGTGTTCTTGAGAGAGATGAGAGAATTTTTGTTTGAATCTGATTTGTACGAGTAAAAGTTCTCTAAAACTTACCTAATATCCATATATAGTCGTCCTATGAATTATCCAAAAATACCCTCCACTTAAATGAGTATTTTTAAGAAGTTAAATTACCAAAAATAGGACTTCAACAATACGGGGAAGTAGTTGCGCGTCGTGGGACCGAATCCCTTCATTTTTATTAAATTTTGAGTTGAGGCAGTGAGATGTGTGTCAGCATCGTGTCTCGAGGATGCTTCTCAAATCTTGAGCAGTGACCTGCGTGTCAGGCTCATGCCTCACGTTTTGCCTCCAATTCTGCCTGCTCGCAGGCTGCCAGGCAGCCTGCCCACCCATTTTTGGGTCCTCCCCAAGGACCCTACGGTTGGTCCTTGGGGTGTAGTTACCGGACATTTGGACCCTTTGTATTACATACTACCTATACAAGGTCTCTTTAAAAGTTTTGAACTTCATTTGACACTTTGTAACCTTCACCAAACATAGGGACGTCAACTAGTTCGAATTCGCTACTATCTGGACGTCAAGGTCTTTCTTAGACGTTTTTGCTCTAAACTTTTCCAAATGTGTTTATTACATTAACATATTTATGGAAAGATCATTTTAAACATTATTTGATAGATTAAGATCTAGTCTAAGTCGTGGCATTTCGGAGTGTTACAAGGAGGCATGTGAATAAAGCTTCCAAATCTTGAAAGATAGTCTTACTACCGGTCCGGTGTTCACCTTATCGGAGGTCACCAAGGGTTACATGGTATATTTTGATGCATCGCTAGCGAGATTGGGTTGCGCCGTTATTCAACATGGAAAGGTTATAACCAATGCTTCTAGGCAACTCAAGATTCATTAGAAGAACTACCCAACTAATGATCTTGAGTTAGCGGTCGAAGTTTTTTCCTTGAGTGTATGGTGGCATAACCTATATGGTATTAATTTTGATGTGTATACCAAACAGAAGAGTCTTAAATATGTGTTTACTCAAAAGAAGATAAACCTCCAACAACAAAGCTGGTTTGAATTGTTGAAAGATTATGACATGAGTGTTCTCTACATCCCCAGCAAGGCCAACATGGTTGCAGATGCTCTAAGTCGTGTTACCATCGGTAGTGTGTCTCATGTGGAAGAAGCCAAGAAAGACTTGGTAAAAGAAGTCCATAGGTTGGATCATTTGGGTGTTTGATTGGAAGATTCTCCTAATGGTTGTTTCATGGTCCATATAACTCCAAATTGTCTTTGGTTGTTGAGGTGATGTCTAAGCAACACCTTGTTCCATCATTGATGGAGTAAAATGAATCGGTTGTTTGGAATCTTAATGAGTCATTCTCCTTAAGGGGGATCCTTTTTTGAGGTACCAAAAGAGGTTGTGTGGGACAAATGTGGATGATTTGATAAATGGATCCTAGCGGAAGCTCATGGTTCCCGTTATTCAGTTCCTCATGGTTCTACGAAGATGTATCATGACCTTAGAGAAGTATTTTGGTGGGATGGCTGGAAAAGGAACATAGCGGAATTTGGTGCAAAGTGTCCAAATTGCCAACAACTGAAAGTCGAGCACCAAAAGGAAGGTAGCTTAGTTAAAGATATGCAAGTTACCAATTGGAAGTAGAAAGACATTAATATGGCTCAGACACGAAGGCAAAATGACTCTATATGGGTGGTTTTTGATAGGTTGAGGAAATCTGCGCACTTTATCCCCATTAAGTCTACTTATTTGGCGGAAGAGTATGCAATGATCTATGTAACCCAGACTGTGAGTCTTCATGGGGACCCTTTATCTATTATTTTGATTCGACGTGCTCAATTTACGTCTCCATCATTTTTGAGGTTGTTCCAAAAAGGGTTGGATATTCAAGTAAAGATAAGCACCAGTTTTTATTCCCAAATGGATGTCAAGAGGAGCACAGTATTAAAACCCTTGAGGATATTCTTAGATATTTTGTAATTGATTTAAAGGTAAGTTGGAATGAGCACGTGCCTTTGGTTGAGTTTTCTTATAACAATAGTTACCATTCCACTATATCCATGGCTCGTTTTGAATCCTTGTATGGTAGGAGATGTAGATACTGCTTGGTTTTTTTGAAGTTGTCTAGTCTTAACTCTTTGGTCCCAAATTGATCTATAAGACATTGGATAAAGTTTAGATGATGACGAACCAATTAAAAACAGCCTATAGCCCCCTAAAGTGTCATGCCGACAATAGGAGGACAAATTTATAGTTTAAAGAAAAAGATAAGGTGTATTTGAAAATGTCACCATTAAAGGGATGATGAGATTTGGAAAGAAAGGGAAGTTAAGTCCTTGTTATGTGGGTCCATATGAAATTTTGCAAAGGGTTGGCAAGGTTGCATACGAGTTGAGATTACTTAGTGAGCTAGCTTCGATTCATCTGATATTCCATGTATCCATGCTTATGAAGTGCATTTGTGAACCCGAGTCCATTCTTCCTATATAACGTCTAGATGTGGATGAGAATCTCTCCTATGAAGAGGTTCCGGTGGAAATCCTTGATCGATAAGTGAAAGTTCAGGAACAAGGAGGTTCTACCGTAAAGGTGTTATGGAATAACCACCAAGTTGAGGGAGGCCAAGGCCGACATGAAGTCTAGCTATCCTCATCTCTTTTCTAATTAAACTTAGTTCTTCCTTTTAATGACTAAAATAATGAGTAAAATTGATTTTTGACTTGTTTGTTAAGAATGTGAATAAAAATAGTAAAAGTTTTGCTAAACTGAGATTATTTTTTTATGAAAAGATGTTACTTTGCTTTATTTGCACTTATTTGTGTATTTGGTATGTTATTGCCTTAATGAAATGATATTGAGACTGTCAATGTGTTCGGAAATGAGTTTTGGCATTTTAAGTGTCATTCGGGGAAATTCCTCGAGGGGGGGGTATAATGTGACAATTCGAAGTCCAAGGTTCGTAACACTGTTCTAATGTCAAAAATAATGTTTATAAGTCATGTAGGAAGTTTTATAGTGAAGACATCAAGAAACGTCCATGACGTGCTTAGACTAGTGAAAGAGGTGCTAGTGTGCCTTAGCCTATTTCATGAGGTTTTAGGAGTCAGAAGTTGATGAAATTGGGTGGAATGGTGTCAAACATTTATTAGAGTAGGCTTTGAGTCGAAAAGTTTGGGTATGACTCCCCAAAGACACCACCCCTAATGGTCCTTGAGGAGGACCCTTCTATTTTGTCCAATAAGTTGTCAAAGATAGTGTCCACCTACAGTTGCAGGCAATGAGGAGTAGGTAAACCGACGCGGTGTCGATGTCTTCGTCGACCAACACTTAGCCATTTTTCTAAAATGGACAAAACATAATCTCGGAACATAAATACTAACCTGCAAAACGGTGGGAGGTACCAGGCCATCGACTAACCTACAGCCCGTAGGTCGGGGACTCGTAGGTAAGCCCTGCACTTTCACTTTTGTCACAACACAAGACCACACCCTAGAAGTTAGGGGCAATCTCGGATTGCAACCGGCGTACTTGACCTCGCGGAGGTCTTGTACAAGCCCATTTTGTATCTTTCATCGCATATACATAATGAAAAGTAGTGCAAAATTGAATCTTTTCAAAAAATATTCTGTAAGTCTTTACACATAAGATTACTTTGGACAGGACCCATACTTCAAAATATTGAAATACTTAGTCTATTACAATACTTTGAAATAAATGACATAAAAGACATCCATATACGCCATCGAGTCAATTGAAGACATACTTCAACTTCACTTGAATATGGGATGATCCAAGTCTTTCTTCCCAAATTCCCTCACCTACAAACAACTATAGAGATAGATAAAAACATGGAATTAGTACCAGCACATGTACTGAGTATGGAATATAGAAAAATCATGAAAATAGACATTTATTAGAAATAGGCATCGTTTCATTCAAAAATCATATAATAATCATACGAATAACATTTAAAACCTTGAATCACATAAGATAAAATTTAAGCAATTTATATCATTTTTAAGGTAACATTACAATAACGTAAACTCAACGTACAGTGAATTGCTTCACTGTTATAGTGAAGTATTTCTCTTTCTTTCTAACACTTTCTAGCATGTAGTCTACTCATTAAAAGCTATCCTAAGACTCTACTTAAACAACACAATGAGAGACCACCCATACACCCTCTCTAAGTATGCCTAAATGATCCTCAAGGCTACTTATAATGAGACACATACACACCTACAAACAACCATACACATGAACATGAGATTTCCTCTAACGAAGGTGATCCTAAGTCTCACTTGAGCGAGTTGTGAAGCGACCGCACATACAACCCCTTACACACACACTTAAGAGATCCAATAGACTATTAAAGATTGAATCATTCTCACTTAATACATCAATACATAGGTAATATGAAATTTTCCTTACCGAGGCTATCAAAAGACTTGCTTAAGTAAATCAAGAAGATAACGTCCGTGATTGGCCTCTTCAAGACTACCTAAATAATTCTTAAGACTACCTAAGGCTTAGATCATTTCAACATAATCAACATCTTCCCTAACTAGAGTCATTATTAAGACTTATATAGGTAAGATACGAAATGGCCATTCTTATGCCGCCTTGAAACCTTAACTAAACAATACTTAACTATTCTAGGTAAGTACTTATTTAATTAACATACTTTATTTGTTAACTTAAGTCATTACATTCATTAGTTTATATAAGACTCATTCATCACATAAGGACATTGAAATAATGGTCTTGGACAAGACCTAGGGACTCTATCTAAAACCTTTAAAGCCTATTGTGCAATGTCTAGATAGTGTCCCATACCACCACCTAAACCTCATAGAACTTCTCTAATGATATTAATATCTCATATGATGAGAACATGCAATAACCGACATAGACCATGATAGCAAAGCATGAAATCGGGAGTTCTATCCTACTCTGGTGAGGGTTTTCTACTTGCCAATGGTAATACTTGGACATATCCCATGTAGGCACATGGTTAAGGAATATGAAGGGCGTGCTTTGTAATATAGTCTCATTCTTTAACTAGAACTACTTCCCTTACCATACTCACACGGTGCTACCCTTTGTTCTCGTAGAGTAATTTACACTTAAGTTTCATATAAAAGGGGTTCCATATTAAGTTATTAAGCCAATCACATTTACCATACCAAAGGAAGGTCCACTAGGGATACCTTAAAATTGTGAGAATAAGCTCATTATGACTTTCCTGAGTATTATTATTATGCCAATCCATTCAATCAACCTTAAGTCGATCATTTCTTTACTTGAACTGTAACACCCTAAAATGAACAAAGGTGAACTAGTGCCTCGTGAGTGTTTATTGAGTGAATTTTGTTTTAAAATGAGTTAATTTAGTGTCGTTAGGCTGTTTGTGAAGCTTGGTTTAGTTTGGAGATCAAACGTCGGAGAACGTCCAGGACGTTCAGAAGTTGTGCCTTAGAAAGTGCTTGTGTGTCTTGATGTGTTTGAGTGAATTTTACTTGTTTTTTTTAAATAAAAATTGATGTGGGATGTTCCTAAGTCGTAGAAGACATATATGAGGGGTTTAAAGTCCTGGCACGACCCCACCTAGGACCTACAAGGGGCCCTAGAGAAGTGACCATGACTTGCACCAAACTGCCAAAAAGCAGTGCCCATCAACGGCCAGTCGACCAGGCAACGGCCCGTCGACCTTGTCCGTCATTTGGGGCATGAAAACCTTAAATTTTTTGAGCTACGGTCCCAACCAACGGCAGCCCATCAATGAGGCGTTTGTTGACAAGCAGCCCGTCATTTGAGGGTCGTGGACGCTGCCTACAAAAGCTGCTAAATGGCTGCCTTGGCTTGGGGACCCCAAGTATTTTAAGGACCTTGGACATTTATTTTAGGGTTATTTAGATATATTAAAGTATTTTGAACTTTAAGACCTAATTTTAAGACCTAATTTTAAGACCTCATTTCCTAAAACTCAAAACCTCTCTCCCATAGAATTCTCTCTCAAGTCTCTTTGGAAGCTAGAAGTCAAGAAGGAACTAGGAGGGCTATTGATGGTCATTTATTCATAAAAAATCATTGGTATTTCTTAAATATGAGTTATGGTATCCATCGTTGAACTCTCTTTCATTAAAGGAGTCCCTTCTAATTAAATTTCTAAATGAGTTTTCAACCCTAGTTTCTTCTATCTTCAAATCTAAATATAGGTCTTGCATGAAAATGTTTCTAATGACTTAATAATAATTTTTGTAATGTTAATTTATGATTTTAAGTTTAGGACTTAAATGAAATCAATTTAAAGCTTTTCAACTAATGTTGGCTTAAGAAATGGGTAAAATGAGCTTAGTTTTGTAATCTTTGAACTTTGGTTTCCTTATGTTGTTATTGATGTTTAGCTACTGCCCTAAGGGATAATATATGATGAATTATTGAGTAAAATGATATAGGTTCTTGAAGCTTGGATTAAAGGGTAATTAGTAGGTTATGTTGTTTAGCTTTAATTTTGAAATGCTCTTGAGTGGTATGGTCCTCCTTCTTGGTGGCGGTGTTTACTTGAATTATATTAATGTGAAGTTACTTGTTTATTGTGAATGAGACCATAAAGTCTTGTCATGTGAAGTAAGATGGTAGTAATTATTCTTGTTTAAATGTGCCTTATGAAGCTATAATGTGAAATAGGCTAGAGAGTATGCTTAAATGAAGTTATTCTTGTTAATTGTTTTATGAAGCATGTTATGACAAGTATGGTAAGGATTATGTATAAAAGACTTATATGATTATGTAAAGCATGTAAGGTGTGTGATGTGATGAATGAAGGTCTAAGTATGTATAAAGTTAAATCTAAATGAAATGAAGCTTATGTGCAAGCTTTGCTCACATGTACACAAACTCACACTTAACGAATCAAGCTAAGTTAAGTCCTAAAGGGAAGTTTTGGGTGAACACACTTCGTGAGTTGAGATGAAGTGTTTAGTATCAACCCACTACATCCCATGATCTTTCTAAGATAGGTTGGAGGATGAATTCCCTTCATGAGTTGAGATGTGGTGTTCACTAGTAATTCTTAACCTATAGTTTATGTTTTTTAGAACCCGTGGGAAGTTATGCCTAGCACCGAGATCATATGAAGAAGAGACGGTTACTCGTAAGTTGAGATGTTGTATTCCAACGTACCTCTTGAGATAAGTACTCCTCATTAGTAGAGAATGAGTTATTTAGTAGAAATCTCCATATTCCTTATATTTTCACCTGCATAGGTGTAGCTATTGGGAAAGCCATGTAAAATCTAAGAGAAAGACCTCATTCTAGGCAAGTGAGGATCCCTCATTCGATAGGGATTAATATCGGGATTCCATGTTTAGCTCTCATTGTCTATGACGTTAAGCTAACTCCTAGAAAAGAAACGAATTTTCTAAGTCTTCTAATGGAGCGTTCTACTTAGGGTAACTAGTGGAATAGGACACTATTTATCCATTGGACTGAGAAGGCAATCCGAAAGGGTAGTCTTGGTGAGTCTTATTTGAATTGATTGAACTAAGTATCCTAAAATAACGTACTACTTAGGATAGGTGGTGCTATGGGACGCTATCTATCCTTCTTTAATGGTGTCTTAGAGTAGTGAGAGTAAATAAAGAGATGTGAGAGCAAAGTGGGTTTTGGGATTTATGAGGTGTAGGTTAGTTTAATGACTTAGAACCTTTTTATAGTACTAAACTTATCAATTATAACCAACCTTAAAGGTTAATTAATTAATTAATTAATTCCCTAATCACCCCCTACTTAACAGTTTTTAGACAGTGAAGTGACGGTCTAATCAACGATAGCCCGTACTAGTCAAGCATTGTCACAACAGAGGAGAATCCCATAGACGTAATTGGCGTCTTCATTCTCATGGAGGCCTTATACTAGCCCTTAGCATACATCATGACATATCATAGGTAGAGAAAATACAAAAAATTAAAATTTGTACATAGTGAAGTAAACTTAGACTTTTCACATATAAAATATGGAGTTTACATAGACTCCTCCCTTATGAAGTTAGTCAATTCATTAAGTAGTCTAATATTTCGTCTCACATATATCCATCTAAAAGAGAGTTACAAGGGCTTGTGCATAGCCCTTACAAGTACAATATGTCAAATATAGGCTTAAAACAATAGTCTCAAGAATAAGGAAAAGAACAAGTGTCTTTAGATATAAGCAATACTACTAAGATAGAACAAGTGGCACTATCCTAGAACTTGGAGGACTCACCAACAACTTGAGAAAACGTCCAACTCTTCTTGGAAATGGCCTCGAAGCACCTCAATGGCCCAAACATACATATTTTTAGAAACATAAAGAATATGGGATAGTACAACCATTTGTGCTAAGTATGGATATATGCAAACAAACCATTTGAAGACATGAAAAAAGGGACCTTTTCTTCATAAAAATGCTAAGTTATT